>CM075814.1:42132600-42882175 GCA_037975025.1 Excoecaria agallocha
AGCTTAGCGCGTGGTTTTCTCCGCGCGTAGGTTGATTCGTTATTCAGCATCCTCGATGAGAATGAAGTAACCCTCCTAAGTTGTTGCAACTAGAATGGTGGATGATCTTGGAGACGAAGCAAGTCATTTATATTATTTATGTATTTTGAAACTGACATGTACACAAATATTAACATTGATATAATTTAAGTGTAATCTTGTAAATATCTAGTTGAGGTTCAATTTTATGCTAGCAGTACCAACACTACAGATAGGTAATGATATTTTGTATAATCATTATTGAGAACAAAATATTTAAGTATTGAAATAGTGATATAGTGAAAGATAGATTAGCTGAATTATTTACTGAGTAGAAAGGGAATATTTGTGTTGGAGTTTGCTTGGTGTGTGGTGACACAGTTAGATAATATTGAAGTGTTTTTATTTATTTTTTTACAGGAGGTTGTCAATATTTAAGGGAGATTCTGCCGAAATTTGTAAAAAAATAAGAGTAAAGAATCTAGAAATGTGATGATGTAAGCATAGTTTATGGTGATTAGTGATATAAAGATCATTAACTGGGTTGTGACATTCGTGTTTGGTTTGTCTACCAGACCGGATAAAGGGTGTTATAATTAATAAGGGTGTTACAATTAATGGTATCAGAGCCTAGTTTAGGCATTTCTGGGCATAGAGCAATAGAATTTAGTTAGGATGGAAGTTTTGGTACTTTGTTTACCTATCAGTGACCTTAATATTTAGGGCAGTGATTTAAACATTTCTACATAAGGACTATTTCATCTTGCATTACCATTTTATGAAAAGCGCATCTACATAATGATACATTCATACAACATTTTGCATATATTGCACTAGCATTATTTCATTTTCCATGATTGCATAATTTTTTTTTCATACGCCCCAATCGAGGGAAAGATTGATAGGTGGCTGAGTACTGAAGTGAGGAATGATGTGGATTAGAATTTGATATAATGAGTAAACAAAAAGAAACTGACAAGTCATATAATGAGTATATAGAATAAGAAAAGAGATATTGGGATTATGAAAGGATAGTATGAATTAGAATCGACTAAGGTAAGTGAATATTAAAAAAGTAAATGAAAAATAGTGTGTGTACATGCCAAAATAAATATTAAGAAGCAATGTGATTTAGGAATGAATTCATTTTCAATTAAGAGTGATATAATGATAAAATTTCACTTGCTTGAATAGACTTAAGCAAGGAAGTATTGTTTATCATTAATATTTCGGTTAACTTTGTAATTAGAGTTTCTCTAATATGACGGGATTGATATCAAAATGATATTCTAATAATACTTATGACCAATAGTTAATCGAGAGTTATATGAGGCTGTATTTGTGAAAGGAATATGAGATAATGATCATGAAAGTGCTGCTAGGATTTATTATAATTGTCTTTAGCTGTCAAAAGACTATTTCAAATGCGAAAAAAGGGGTTTTATGAATACGATGTATAAAAAAGAAATAGTTGATTGGAAATGATGAAATGCAAAGTTCTATACATTTATTGATTAAATTTAAAGTTTTTACGGATTTAGAGGTTGTAACAATGTAATACTTTTTCCTAAAGGATTGGACTATTAAATCTTGATTTTTTTTTATAATATTGAGTTATAATTTGTTGATTTCAAATATTTAGTATGACAACAAAGGAAAATGGTTATGTATACGTGATTTTCCTATTTAGAGCAGGTTTTTCATTTTTCTATTGTCTTCACAAACTATAAATGAAGCAGTGCCATTGACAAGTGATGGTGATCTTCATAGGATACAAGGACATAGTTACACTAATTGCAATCTTGAATTGAGAATGCTAAATTGATTGAGAAGATTTGCGAGGCTATCGAGAATGGTGAAAAAGAATCATCTCTTAGTGTCCAGAAGTTTATTTTTGATGAATAGTATATTTAGTATGAATTGGTTGGACTAGAATTGTGCCAATTGACTTGGCTAAAATGTTTTGTGTTTTGTAAAAAAATCATACAAAGGGAGTTGAAATAAGTATAATCGATAGATATGAATTACTTGGTAACTCATTCCATATTGATATTGTTGTCTGCCATCTGTTAGTTTTGAAAGATTTATTCCTATGAAGATATTGGCTTTCTCCCTTCCTTTAGAGTTGGTAGTTTGGAAACTGCTCTGCACCTGTTTGGAAACCATTTGAAGCATGGAAAGTTGATTGAAATTTAGAAGTAAATAGGGATATTTTGAAATACAGATGAGAACAAATCAATCAGATAAGGAATTTGATTGATATTAAGGACGAGTAACAACTAAATAATGATAAATTAAAGTAGCTAATGAACTCCTTTGAACGATTTTAATCTTATTATTGGCAGAAGTTCATGTAATAATCTAGTTTATGGCCATTGTTATTTCAGTATAGTAGGGAAGATAAGAATTTTCTTTCTTCTCAACTTGTTAAATATTAAACTTGATCAAGTGTATAATAGCAAAGAGTTATATAAAGATGTATATAAGATGGAGTTTTAGGCATATCAAAGAAAGAAAGAGAAATTTTTCCCATATGTAATAGCAAGTTAAAAGAGAAATGTACTTGTGTGCTATGTTTAGCCAAATAAATTTTGAGGATGAAATTTTCTTATGAGGGGGAGAATTGTAACGTCCCGAGTTTGAGTTGACCAATAATATTTTAATTCATAAATAATATTTCGAGTTAGTTAAACAGTGGTATAGATTTATCGAAAATTTAATTTGTTTTTTGAATTAAGTATACATAATAATAATAATAATAATAATAATAATAATAATAATAATAAAGGAGATAATTATCTAGACAAAAAGAGGTTCCTAGATATTTTGGGTAACAATAAATGTAACCACCAAAAAAGTTTAGAAAGACAAGGAAAAAAAAGAATGAGGAGAGAGGAAAAATCGGAAAGGAGAGGCTGACAAGGAAGGAGGGTGCTGCCGCCGGTCAACAACATCCTCACCAGCCATCTTTATATCGCCACCATCCTTCATCGCCGGCCACTAACGTGACGCCACTCTACCTATCAGCAGTGAGACCATAGCTCCACCTTTCCCTTCGTTTTTCTCCCCTTGAAACCGAATTTGCCTTCCCTCATTCTAGTGATCGACGATGGCAAATGGAGTCCCGACCAGCACCAAAAAGCTCTCGAGGGCAAGGCGATCAAGATGGTACCTTCCGTTCCCTCTCCCTCGCCGGCAAAATGTGTACATTGCAAACCAGAAATGTGAAATTATATGGGTGATGATGATTACATTTAAAATAAGTGGTTGCTAAAATGTAATATACATGCATATATTTTGATACTTATCATAGTAGAACGTATGACAAAATAACACATAGATGGAGATGAGAATATTTAAATATTATAAATTTGATAAGGTTAAGTGCTATATAATAAATGGTCCGTTGACAATGAAAGGTATGATTAAATTGAGATATTTTATGTGATAACATGTATATATATATGTATATATGCATTTTGTAAGCAAAATCCTATTTTTCTATTTGTTGATGTTTTTGCGTGCTCTATAAGCTGGAATTGACAACCTTTATATGTCTTGTGAATTGGCATATATGAGATTTATAAATGTATTGTCATATTATATCATTTGAGAAGTAAATTTAGTAGTCACCACTAAGCATATAGCTTAGCACATGGTTTTCTTCGCGCGTAGGTTGATTCGTTATTCAGCATCCTCGATGAGAATGAAGTAACCCTCCTTCTTAAGTTGTTACAGCTAGAATGGTGGATGGTCTTGGAGATGAAGCAAGAAACTGACATGTACACAGGTATTAACATTGATATAATTTAAGTGTAATCTTGTAAATATCTAGTTGAGGTTAAATTTTATGCTAGCAGTACAGACACTAGAGATAGGTAATGATATTTTGTAAAATCATTATTGAGAACAAAATATTTGAGTATTGAAATAGTGATATACTGATAGATAGATTAGCTGAATTATTTACTGAGGAGGAAGGGAATATTTGTGTTGGAGTTTGCTTGGTGTGTGCTGACACGGTTAGATAATATTGAAGTATTTTTATTTCTTTTTTACAGGAGGTTGTTAATATTTAGGGGAGATTTTGCCGAAATTTTTAGAAAAATAAAGAGTAAAGAATATAGAAATGTGATGATATAAGCATAATTTATGGTGATTAGTGATATAAAAATCATTAACTGGGTTGTGACATTCGTGTCCGGTTTGTTTACCAAACCGGATAAAGGGTGTTACAATTAATAAGGGTGTTACAGTCGGCGTGAGGTGCGGCCGGCGATCATCGGTCCCTCCTTCCTCTTCTTTTTCTTTTTTTTTTCTTTCTTTGCATCATCCGCCACTGCATCTTTTCTTTCTTTACTTTTCTTTTACCAAGTTTGTGGCCATTTTGTTTTGGCCAAAATCAATTGTACCGACTTGGGATTTTTTTTCTTTATATATTTACATATATATATTTATCCAAAATTTTGCCACTTTTGCACTTGAAACTTTTTATCTCACTTCCAAAGCTCCTATTCATTTTAAAATCGATTTCATAATTTTTATCACATAAAAAATAGGTGAAACATAAATTTTTTGCTCAATCGGAGTTCGTTATCGGTCCTATTTAAATTTATCAGTCTAATTTTCGACAATTGCAAGTATCACCAAAAATTTTAATTCTTATCATCAAAATATTCTATACAAAATTTAAGATAGACCTGCAAAATTTGGCAATATTCGGAGTTCATTTATTATTTATAAAAATTACACAAAATCAAATCACATTTCTTACCAAGAAAATTAACTCGCTACCTTTTTCGTATTTTTAACTTTTCAAGACACATTTGACCTCAATTTTACTTCAAATTTCAACCATGGACTCACCATGACCAATACTTTCCGATAGTCCAATAAAATATTTTTGACTTTCGGGTATGCTTTTCGGTCCGAAAAATAATATTCACTGTCAAAAAATACTGCTAACTCGGCGTTGAGGTCGTTACAATGTAGGTATGATATTTAGCTCTTGTAAACACATGTGCAAAAGTAATTTTGTGATATGTAAAGGATTATGAATGTTTATGTAAAGTTTTGATAAATATGACAAGTTCAAAGATTGAAAATGTAAAATACATTGTAATACCCCTCTTAAATCGTCCAATATGCATAAACAAGATTTCTATGCTTGTAATTGGCATAAGATTTATGAGATAATTTCACAGGTTATAAGGTTCAATGTAAGGAGTGTATAGGTTGCACACATATAAGAAATATATCATATGAGATATGATTTGGGCTTAAGAGAAAGAAAAAAGAAGCATAATGGACTAAGAGCCATATGCAAAAGCCCATGGTAGAGCTTCCTATGTGGGCTCACTTAAAAGCCCATTATTGGCTTTCAAGATTAGTCCAAGTCCATAAGATAGGTAACCCCATAATGCCTTATGTAATTCCTTATGTCATTAGGATTAGTAAAGATTAATGGTGGCTATATAAGCCTCATTATAACCTAACTAGGGCAAGCTTTTGACAAATCAAGAAATTGTTGCCTCTTTCTCCTCACCTACTAGCTAAATTCTCTTATTGATAGAGAATTTCAACTACTCCTACCTACAAAATAGTTATTGAGATCCAATGTAACACCCTTATTGCAACAGTCTTTCAGATACGGAATTAAGTGGTAAGCCAAAAATTTTTATTTTTTATTTTTTTCAAATTCTTAACTAAATTCATTGACCGTCAATACTTAATCATTATTCAAATTTACAACTAATTTGTCATTGACTTAAAACTATCTAAAAATACTATTTATTTTACCAAAAATTCGGCATCATAACGGCTATATACTTACTAGCCCCCTGAAAAACAGACAAGGCACAGCCTCTTAGAGGCACAACAGTCTATAACTGACATAAATACATATTATAGGCATTCATTCACATATCCATTCAAAAATACTTCCTGAAAAAACACCTAATTACAGTCACAACAATTTATTGATCAAATACAGTTCGGTCATTTACTTCAAATATCTAAATATATACATGTCAAAACATAAAATAATTATAACTAACTTTTTTCTCTTCAATCTTTGCTCCACCGTGTACCATGCTCCAGCTGCTCTTCAGAACCTGCATGCAGTAAACACTATATGCTGACCACTAAACATACTCTGTGGTGATTATGAATCAAAGAATTTTTCAAATAAGTATAATTACATTAATTATCCTAAAAATCATATTTTTCTTATCAAAAATATTTTTTTAACATTATTTTCAAATCATTACTAAACTTTGGTAAACCTTTCACTTTGGTCTTAAACTTTTCAATTATTTACAAAAATATCCTTTTTATACTATAATTATAATTTTGCCATTATTTCATTTATTTTTTTTACTTTATCAATTATTTATCAAAATACAATTATTAATGCTTTTAACATTCAATGCCAAGTAATATCATTATTTTGGCAAACTTTTTAATTAAATCTTTAATTTTTCATTTTATTGCAAAAATATCATTTTTACACATTTATTACAAACTTGCCATTTTTACATTTTAATTGTAAAATTGCAATTAGTTTACTCATTTTTTTTACTTTTCATTTGACTTTTGGCTTACAAATTTTCTGTCTGGTCCTTGTGTGAACTTTTTTATGCAATATTTCATTTTTGATCCTTAATTTCTCATTTTAATTATGGTATTGCCATTTTAAACTTTTAATTGCAATATTGACACTATTTTACAAATTTTTTATTTTTAAAATAATAATTGGCATACTATATACCAATTGGTCCTCATTTTATTTTTTCATGTAAAATTACGTTTTAGCCCTTTTTCTTCACAAAAACTTATCTTTGGGCTGTTTGGTAGTTAAATTATCATTCTACCCTTGTAAAATATTTTCTTATCTCTTTTGCTCATTAAGTTCAATTTTTGAAAAAAATATATTTTTGCCCCTAAACTTTTTATTTCTTTCAATTAGGTCTTTTTTCACTTTTGACTTTTATTTTTTGCTTTCTTTTTAGAATTTCTGACTTATTCTTATCAGTATGCCTCTAGTATAATCTCGACAAAAATTTTCATATATAATATACTGGACATCGATCTCACAGGGCCACATAGACTGAGAAATGATCCCCAATGGATCAATTCTCACAGAGCAGATATCAGTATAAATAGATCGGAGGCTATGGGAGATCAATGATCCTACCATAGCAAAGCAAGTCGTCATGATTTGTATCACGGTATAGGATGTCCCTATGACTAGCCAATCATATAATGGGCAAGACTTTTACTGCCTGACTATTGCTAAGGAAAAAATCGCTTACTTTCAAAATAATTTTCAAATTTTCAACAATTGAATTACTTTCAAAATATTTTTCATATTTTAAACAATTTCAATTGTTTTTTTTAAACAATACATTTTGTCAGTCAATTTTTTTCAGTACTTTTGACTATTTAATATTTTTTTATTATTCTAACATTCACTTTTTCAGTATTTTTTATACAGTTTGTGAATTATGTCATCATAATTCACCACTTTCTCTCCGATTTATGAATTATTTTTTAATAATTCAATATTTTCACTTTACAATTTATTTCACCTTTTAGACTTTTAATAGTTTTTTTTTCTAGTAATATGATCGTTCAGAGTTTTTAATACTTTTATACGGTTTGTGAATTATTTTACAATAATTCACCATTTTCTTATCGAATTATGAATTACTTCTTAATAATTCATCATGGTCACTTTACACATTATACTTATTATTGTCTTTGTATTTCAATACACTAGCCAGTGAAGCTTTTACTCACCTTTGGATACTTTAAAAATTATATCAATAGAATTCATAATTTTTCACTTAAATTTTAAATTATAACTCAATAATTCAACACATTTATTTTGTACATATTCAAATAATTTTTCTAAAATATTCAAATAAATTTTATAAATTCTACAAAAATTAATGGGTGCCATATTCACTTATTTCATGAATTATTTCGCCATAATTCATCAAATTTACATTGTACGTAATCAATTATTTACTCCAAAAATATTTAAATAATTTTCATAAATTCTCTAAAAATTAATGAATATGTTTATTTATGTTTATTATCATTTTAAGGCATAAATTATCAAAAATAATCAAAATATACCTTATTTTCTTTTAGGTAAAATTTCGGCCACTAAAAGAACTCAACCTTACAAAATTATTTCAATCAATTTAAGGTTACAATTAGGCATATTTGAGGTCTAGTTGCATTATTCTAAAGCTAATTTCAATTGTACATGTAATTTCATAATTTTTCCTAATTTACCTAAAGGAAAATTATGCTAAATCAAGGAAAATAGTTAGATTTCATAGTCACTTACCTTTTCTCACTTGCTTTAATTTTTTTAGGCTTAATTTTTCATGCCTTGAACCAAAGAAATTTATGTATCACCATGAAGAACCAATGGAGGCCGAATTTTCTATCCAAATAAACACTATGATTTCAATGATTTTAGCTCAAATTGACCTAAAAAATGGACTTTAGGCACTAAAACTATTTATAGGTATCCTTAAATAAATTTAAAACCTTGAAAATCTCTTACCTCAATTTGATCCCTAAGCCTTTCCCACTTGATTTCTCTTGCTTTTTTCCTCAAATAAAAGGATTGAGGCTACTAAGATGATCTAGAGAGGTAGTATATCATCTCTAATGCTTGGTTCTAAAGAAAATAAGTGAAGAATTTAAAGGAATTATTAGAAAGAGAGAGAAAAATGGAATTCGATCACTAATGGAGGAAGAGGAACTGACAAAAAAGAAGAAAGCCATAATATTTATTGTTGTCTTTCTCCTTTTTATAGTGGATTTGGGTGGGTTGAGCTTGGTTCAACTAAAACCCACTCACTTAAGGCCCAATAACTAAAATTAAGCATGTTTTATAATTTTCTTGCAATTCTCTCTCTTATCAAATTCAAATCACTTCAAAATTAATTTAATCATTATTATCACATAAAAAATAAATTGTAAACAAAATTTTAGCCCAATTGGAGTCCGTTACTGATCTGGTTCGATCGGATCGATCCGATTCAAAAATACCAGTGTTACCGAAAAATTTACTTTTTGTAGCTAAAATAATCTACACATTATTTTAGGCACATTCGTGATTTTTGATAATTTTTAGACTTTATTTGTTATTTTTAACAGCTTGATCAAACTCGTTAATTTAAAATTTGTTTCATTTTTCGTATGTTTGACTTTTGGAGGCCTATTTGATCTCAATTTCACTTTAAATTTTAACCTTGAATTACCCATGACCCATATTTTTTTATGGTCAAATAAAATATTTTTTACTTTAGGGTGTACTTTTTAGTCCAGATACAATATTCACTGTCGAAAAATACTATTTACCGCTGACCCGACATTCAGGCCATTACATCCAAACTTAGTGTGAATTATTGTTTGAGATGATCTCGAGAGAATCATTGTAATTCATGACATCCTAATAAGGTAAAATCAATTGTTCAAACAATACTCTAGTATGTAATCAAGAAAAAGTTTTAAAATAACTTCAATTCTTTTAATAGTCTTACACCTTAAAGTAGCGGAGACTATTTAATTTTTACTGCGTATAAGGTTTCAATAACCAATAGGTATTTGGCATAGGAAGTTTTTATCAAAATTAGGCAGGAAATTCTATTGAAACCCATTGCTCAAGCTCTCATTTCATTTTGTACAAGCTCTTTTTTTATTCTTACATATCTATTTGAGGGATTTCAATGGATAATGAACTCATTCTAGTGGGTAAAAAAGGCTCATATGGCTAAAGAGATTCACTAAATGAACTAGAATTGATTGTGTGCTAGAAGAAGCAAGGTGCTATGTCTTTTTATAATCTCTATTTGTTTAACCTTGCCAAGTTAAGTAAACAAAGATGGTGACTTTTATATAGTGTTAATTCTTTTTTGCTGGAGTTCACAAAATGAAATACTTACCCGTGGGGATTTTTTATTCGCTAATTTGTGTAGCAACTCTAACTTTTTTTAGATAGGTATTATGATGGCTAGAGAGATGGTAAAAAAAGAGTTACAAAAGGTGTTGATGGGGGCCATCCCATTAATGTCTAGTTTGATGCATGGCTACCAAATAGAGATGGGGCTTATGTTTTTAGTCTTATGATTGTAGGCTTTGAACACTTAAAGGTATTGGATTTATTGGTTGAGGATGGGTAACAATGTAATAAAGATATGATTTTTGGTCTATTCACTCCACAAAGTATATTTTATTTGCAGGGTTCTCTTAAGGAGATTTACGAGTGACAATACTTGGGTGTGGCAATATTCTAAGAATGGCATTATCAATTAGGTCACTTATTTTGCATTTAATAAGGGTTGGGATATTAAAGTTTTTTAATTGCTAAAGCTTGTTTACAAATTCCTTTATAAATTGAATCTTCTTCCAAAGGTGAAAATTTTCAATCGAGGTTTTTAATTGATCTCATACCCATTAAAGTGAGGTTGGCTTCAAAGGAATTTTGAGTGATTTGTGTTATCCTAAGTGTGGGTTAGATGAAGATCTTATTACATATTTATTTCCATTGTCCAATGACTTCTTTGATTTGAGAATATTGAGATTACTTTGGATTTGATAAAATTTATGGATGGCACTCAAATGGAGGAATATCGTATACTGGTCTAGAAATTAAGGATGGAAGAAAACAATATTGTGTGGAATGAAAATTGGACAACACCTATTTTTTAGTAGATGATGCCCTAAATTCTTTGAATTCTCTTAGCTTGCTAAAGTTTTTTGGGGACAACACATTTTGCTTCTTCTCAACATATGGATAACAATAATTATTAGTAGGTTTTACATAGGTTTTGAGAATCATTTTTAAGTGAATTTTAGGTTAGAATAGCAGTTTAGTAGTTAATTTTCATCATCTTTTAGTTACATTTTTAATTATGATCTATTGATTGTTAAGTTAGCTTAATTATATTAATTTTGGTGATTTTAGGTTTAGTCTTATTAATCTTCAATGATTAATGGATTAGAAGGCCATTTGAAGATATAAAATTTGCATTGGAAGCTTTAGAGGTTCAAAAGAAGTGCAAAATGGTGAGAGATGACAACTACAGTGTTTCACCACCCAAGGGTGTGATGTTTAGAAGTACAAATGATTTCACCACCTTAAGTGGTGACAATGGGCAGAAATCACCACCTGAGGGTGTGGTGATGGGGATAAAAAGGGAAATGCAATGTTTAGCCTATTTTCCTACTCCAACTTTGTTTTATTTCTACCAAAATAAACCCTAAAGCTCTTGTATTTCAATTAGGACGCTTCTTCCATATAAAAAGGCCATTCCATCTCTAATGAGGACACAAAAACAAGATGAAGAATTGAAGAAACTCAAGATTTGGGATTCCAAAATTTATGTGGAATTAAAGCTTCAAGCACTAAGATTTTCATCTCTATTCTATTTCTCATTTGCTTTAACTATATTATTGAATTTGAATTGTTATTTTGGATTCTTGAACATGATTAGCATGAGCTAAATCTCTTTTAGAATTGTCTTTGATGTAGCTTGAATTCTTATTTTTTGGGTTTATCTGATTAGTTTTCTTTGCTTATGCGATTATTTATAATCATGCTTAATGCTTTCAATTAAGCCATTGATTGACTGGTTTATTTTTTTAAAATTATTATGGAAGGAACGTCTTGAGATTGAATTAAATTGTGAATAACACAAGAACATAGTTTGAATAAAAATAATACAACATGACTTGTGGGAATTATTGAGAATAATCATAGTTATATTTTCATTCATTAATATCTGTTATAAAAGGTTAATGAAAATTGATGAATAAGTTTGACATCGTTTGGAAGAGCATGTTAAATATCTTAGGATTATTCTTTCCTTGCTTAAGTAATTAAATTTGATTGCTAATAGTTATAAATAAAAAGGAATATTTAAGTGAATTCAAAGATACCCTAGCTTCCCATCTATTGATTTTATTCAAATTTTCAATCGTTTGTGTGATTTACTTATATAATTTTCATTTAGTTAATTATTTTAATTTTGGTTGTCTAAATAATAGGAAATTATCATAATTTTGGTACTTAATTATCGGTACTTGTGGAAACGATAACTCATTCACTTTTTATTACTAGAATTAATTTCATATACTTACGAAAACCAACAACAACAATCCAGCTCTCTCAGCATGTTATGCTCTTCTTATGGGTTTTTAGAAGAGTAATATTGATGATGGTAGTGAGTTTTTGGTAGCTTGTTTTGGGTGTTAAAAGGCTTGCTTGGTTGAGGCATTAGTTATTTGGTCTTCTTTAGAATGGTTATACTAACACTTTAATGGTCTACGGATTTTCTAAACCAATTCACAAATAGTTTGGTGTGGTCTTCTCTCCTATAATAAAAATATGTGTGCACTTGGTTATTATTATTTTTTGATTATAAGCTCCTTCTGAACCAAAGAGCTGTTATTTCTATTATTTGGATTCAAAGACAAGCCAACCCGATTGCTCATTCTCTTGCTATCGCTTCGAATTTATTTGCTAGTTTTTTTTTTGATTGTATTCTCCAATTATAGCCTATTTATTTTATAGTTAATAGTATGGGTTTGAGTTCTAAAATAAAATAAAATTGAATAATAAATTATGATTTGTTTTATATTTTTAATAATTTTAATTTTATACTTTATTTTGAATCATTAGTTGTAGTTTAATTAATTTGTATATTTTATTTTATACTTTGAATTGTAATTTGAATAATTGAAATGAAATTCATAGAATTTTGTTAATGTTTATAAGCTTATAATTTTAATAGGTTAAATAAAAAAAATTATGATTTTTTAAATAAAAAATGAATCATAAAATTGAAATTAATGAATTAATTGTAAATGATTAAGTTAAAGGTCGTCAATCGTCAAAAATCGATATTATGGATTAGTTGAAAAATTATCAATGGATTGATTAACCCTAATCCTAAATGATGCTAGAATGAAAATAAACGGAAGGAGACACCAAACACGTGTTCTCTCAATTTCAGTAAACTAAGCATTCTCTTCAAATCAGACAGTCCCATTGACAGCACGTGACACACCAAATTTTTGGGGTTTTATTATTTTTTACCTTTATATAATGAGTCCACGTCACCATAATATTTTATTGTTTCCTCTTGGTGTCTTCCACGATGATAACGATGCAATCCATCATCCAGCACCGTCAGATTAAAAACTCCATAACTTATTGTCAGCCGTCGATCAGGCTCTTATCCCCTTGATTCTGCTGCTGGGAAGCCGAAGTCCGACCAGTGGATATACAGATACACCAACTCAAAAGAGCCCCTCTCTCTCTCTCTCTCTCTGATTTTATTGTGTCGCAAAATCTCTCTGAGTTTTCTACAAAACCAGGTAATCTCTTTCTCCTTCATTATCGTTATTTATTTATTGCTTTTATACCATTTATTTTGCTTCCGTTTTGTTGCAAAACCTAAATAGAAAAGGTATAAATGGGGTGCTAAGATCTGAGATTTTTGTTTTCTTGTTACACCCTTTGAATCGAGTTGAAGATCCATTGTTCTTATTTTGCCTATGTTCCAATGGGAAATGGAATTCTGTGCTAGGTTTAATGGGTTTAATTTGTTGCGTGAGAGACTTTTGATTGACCTTCTGGTTGGTCGTTAGCACAATTGGTATTTTGACTAAACATTATCGGTTTTGATTTTTTTTATTGGGATTTTGGCATATCTAGGGTCTCTGGTGCCACGACGTATTGAATATGGAAAATGGGGTTGAGAGAGTTAGTGCTCCTGTTTTGAGAGAAGAAAACAACTTGGAAAGCCGCGTTTATGCGGATATAGTAGAGGAGAGGATTGCAGTGGGGTCTGATAGAATGACAAATATTGAAGATGAGGTTTTTGAGGAGGCAGTTGATTCTCAGGAGCTATTGCCCAATCCGGGTGTAAAATCTGAATCAGGGGTCAGTATTGAGGCCATAGATGATTCCACCTTGGCTGTGGTGGATGAAAACTTGATAGTGGGAAATGAAGTAGAGACTTTTGAGGAGGCAACAGATGTTCCTGCTGAGGATGTGATTGCTGTGGTCGGTGAAGAAAAGGTTAAGGATTTGGTTGGTGGTGAGAGTCTAGATAAGATTGATGAGGGAGGGACTTCTAAGGAAGCGGGGAGAAATGAATTGAATGGAGTAAAGGAGATTTCTGAGATTGTTGGTGATGGAGATGCCAAGGTTTTGAAGGGTGAGATAGAGGGGAATTTTCGTCATGAAATTGCTTCTTCTGTGGAGTTCCTGCCTGAAGATGTTAAGGAAGAGTTAATGGAGGACGAGTTGAGCACTGAATATCAGGTATCTCACAGATCTGTTGAAGTCAGGGTTGAAGATCTTAATGAGAATTTGCATAAAATTGAGAAGAGCAGTGAATTGGAAGGTGAGAAAACTATTGTTGATTATCCACATGGTGTTCACGAGGAGGAGCAGTTGAAGGATAATTCAGCAAGTTTCAATACAGAGCTCCGCGGTGATAGCAATGGAGATGTGAAAGCTCCCTCAGTTTTAGTGGATTCTGGAGATCGTGGGGAAGCTCATGAACTGAATACTAGTTCACCAGTTTTTACTACAGAGAAACTGACATCAGCCCTGGAAATTTCTAAGTCACAAATGGAGAAGTTTGTGGCGGAGAGTAGTGAGGAAATTCAGAGAATTGAAGCTAAACTTAGAACAGCAGCTAGCAAGGGTTTTGATCCTCCATGTGCTGATGAAAAGGTTATTGGAGTTGACAAAGACAGTATTGTGATTGAGGAGCATGAAAAGAAAGTAGAAAATGAGCAGCAAGAGAAACAAAGCGGTCAAGGAAATGGGGTACGGGAAAATTTTCTTCCGTCAAAGCCTGTTCCTTCCGGGAAATCCACTGGTTCTGCACCCACACCTGCTCGTCCAGCTGGCCTTGGATGTGCAGCCCCACTATTGGAACCTGCCCCTAGGTCAGTGCAACAGCAGCGTGTTAATGGATCTGTATCTCATGTGCAATCCCAACAAATTGAGGACCCTGCTAATGTGGATGGTGAGGAGTATGATGAAACTCGTGAAAAACTCCAGATGATCAGGGTAAAATTTTTGCGGCTTGCACACAGGCTGGGCCAGACTCCACACAATGTTGTTGTAGCACAAGTTTTGTACAGGCTGGGATTGGCTGAGCAGCTGAGAGGAAGAAATGGAGGCCGTGTTGGTGCCTTCAGTTTTGATCGTGCAAGTGCCATGGCTGAGCAGCTTGAGGCAGCTGGGCAGGAACCCCTTGATTTCTCGTGTACAATCATGGTTCTTGGGAAGACAGGAGTTGGTAAAAGTGCAACAATCAATTCGATATTTGATGAAGTTAAGTTTGATACTGATGCTTTTCAACAGGGTACGAAAAAAGTACAAGATGTTGTGGGCACTGTTCAAGGGATTAAGGTACGGGTCATTGATACCCCAGGTCTACTTCCTTCTGGCTCTGATCAGCGCCAGAATGAAAAGATTCTTCACTCTGTTAAGCGCTTTATCGAGAGAAACCCTCCAGATATTGTGTTGTATCTTGATAGACTGGACATGCAAAGCAGGGATTTTGGTGATATGCCCCTCTTGCGCACAATTACTGAGATATTTGGTCCATCAATTTGGTTTAATGCTATTGTGGTCCTGACACATGCAGCATCTGCTCCACCTGATGGTCCAAATGGTACGGCTTCAAGTTATGATATGTTTGTCACCCAACGTTCTCATGTTGTTCAGCAGGCAATACGTCAGGCAGCTGGTGATATGAGGCTCATGAATCCGGTTTCATTAGTAGAGAACCACTCAGCATGCAGAACAAACAGGGCTGGGCAGAGGGTTCTGCCAAATGGTCAGGTTTGGAAACCTCATTTGTTATTGCTCTCTTTTGCATCAAAGATTCTAGCTGAAGCAAACACGCTTTTGAAGTTGCAAGATAGTCCACCTGGTAAGCCTTTTGCAACTCGATCAAGGGCACCTCCTTTACCATTCCTTCTTTCGTCCCTTCTCCAGTCAAGGCCGCCAGTTAAGCTACCTGAGGAACAGTTTGGCGATGAAGACAGTCTTGATGATGATTTGGAAGAGTCATCAGATTCTGAGGATGAGTATGAATATGATGATTTGCCACCTTTTAGAAGTTTGACAAAGGCCCAAGTGGCGAAGCTTACTAGAGCTGAGAAAAAGGCTTATTTTGACGAGTTAGAATATAGGGAAAAAGTATTCATGAAGAAACAGTTGAAAGAAGAAAAAAAGCGACGTAAAATGATGAAGAAGGTGGCAGCAGCAGCTAAGGATCTGCCTAATGATTACAATGAAAATGTAGAAGAAGAAAGTAGTGGTGCTTCATCTGTGTCTGTTCCTATGCCAGATTTAGCATTGCCTGCATCCTTCGATTCTGACAATCCCACTCACCGTTATCGCTATCTTGATACCTCTAACCAGTGGCTTGTAAGGCCCGTTCTAGACACACATGGTTGGGACCATGATGTTGGTTATGAAGGTATAAATGTTGAAAGATTGTTTGTGGTAAAGGATAAAATTCCCTTGTCCTTTTCTGGTCAGGTAACAAAGGATAAGAAGGATGCCAATGTTCAAATGGAATTTGCTAGTTCTCTAAAGCATGGTGAAGGGAAATCAACTTCCTTAGGTTTTGATATGCAAACTATTGGGAAGGACTTGGCTTATACGTTACGCAGTGAGACAAAGTTCTGCAATTATAGGAAGAATAAAGCAACGGCTGGTCTCTCAGTCACTCTCTTGGGTGATGCTTTATCAGCTGGATTGAAAGTTGAAGATAAATTAATTCTCAATAAACAGTTCCAAATGGTTGTGTCTGGTGGTGCAATGACTGGCCGTGGTGATGTAGCATATGGTGGCAGTTTGGAGGCCCAACTGAGAGACAAGGATCATCCTTTGGGTCGGTGGCTATCAACCCTTGGACTCTCTGTTATGGATTGGCATGGAGATCTTGCTGTTGGCTGCAACCTTCAATCCCAGGTTCCTATAGGACGGTCAACGAACTTAATTGCTCGGGGCAATTTGAATAACAGGGGGGCAGGACAAATAAGTATTCGGGTAAATAGTTCAGAACAGCTTCAAATAGCCTTGGTCGGCCTCCTCCCTCTCCTGAAGAAGCTATTTGCTTATCCTCAACAAATGCAGTTTGGACAATGATGAAAACTAGGTTGTATGTTCAATAGAAGTCGAGATGAAAGTGAGTGAAACGGCTGCTTATTTTCTTTTTGTTCACCCCCTCCCCATATCCTCCCTTTTTGTCAAAGCTGAAACTCCAAGAATATTTTATAGTATTAGTGACTGTAGTTTCCTTGTTAAAAATATTTTCATGGGGTTCTTTTTGTTAACATTAAGCTGGCGAGCATGCGTTGTGTTTCTGATTCAACCACGCTCCTAAACTTGTCTTCTATGGGTATAGAAATTTGTTGATTTTGTACAATGTATAGTTATCCTTGCCTTATGAGTTGTAGGCTGCAATTACATCTCTTTTTATTTCCTCTCTTGCCCATTGTAGATAATAGAAAGAGATAACGTTGTGGTGGTTTGGCTTTCATCGTGTCAAGTTGCCTTGGATCCTTTGGTTCTGTGAGGTTATAGAGGTTAAAAAAAGACGTATTTAATTTTTATGTTTGCGAGTCATTCCTCTTCAAAATGTCTTTACCTCTTTATAAGTCTTTCAAGATGTATTTAATCTTTTCTTGATACGTATAACATCTCAAACTCTCTTACCTTTGGGGCTAAAAATCTGGTCCTGCATTGTGTTGACCCTCCATTAATTAGGCGGAGAAACTGTTAGATTTGTACAGTAGATTCCATTTAGCTTGGTGATCTGAGAAGGCGAGGGTCTTTTTAGAAGGAAATATCACAAAAGCATGTTTTACTGCTAAAAGTTATCAACAAAGCAATCCCTTTAGATACATATGAAGTGTAACATTGGCCTGGATGTCTATTTGGCCTCTGAATTTGCTTTTAAAACTGCAATTAATTTCTAACTTTTTTGGTCCCTAGAGAGCGAGAAAGAAAGGGTGGATACGAACTTGAAATTTTCAGCAGTATTTACTGTTTCAATACGTGCTATTTACATGTACTTTTGGCGGCAACTTTTTTTTTTTTAATTAAAATCGAAAAATGAGGAGGCCCAGATGGTATATTCAGACTGCCGCTCAATTATTATAGAGGTGACAAGGTGTCTTTTAATAATTGAAAAGAGCCATTAGCTATTACTTCTCTATTAGTTGCCAATGATCAAACAATTTTAGGTGTCGCCATCCTCTAGTTTGTTTGTTGAGTAGGGCTTCAACCTATCAAAGATTCATGAATTAACATTATGAGGGTTCATTATTTTATAAAAATTTGGAGTCAATCTTTTGTTTTTGCATGATTAACATTATGCTCCGTCAAGTTATTATTATTATTAGTTTTGATAGAACTAGTATTAGCATTTGTGCGATGCGTGTCAATACTAAATAAAATGACTCACAGCATGAAAAACTATTTAATGCTATCCTAATAAATTAAACTTTGGAAATGATTATCTATTTCTGTACTAGTTAATTTTAATTTATATCACAAAGATCATCATGCATTGTTGAAAATATGATACTCTAATTTAATGACCAAATAGCAATATAAATATAAAATTACTAAAGAAGTTTACTCATCTACTGTTACTAAATTTATTTTCTAACACAATTTCAAAAACTAACTTATTTATCACTAAATTGTGAGAAAATTTAACCAATGCTTTTCGAGTTAGCTTCACGCACACAAAACAATATGCACGCATACTAAGAAAATATATGCTTTATACTTGAAAAGACTTAGGATTGGAGAATAATTACAAATATATAACCTTTATATCAAAAATTGATAGCATTTTTCATCTTTTTATATTAAGCATTACAAGTCATATAAAATATAAATATTTTTTTCAAAAATTTATTCCCACTACATAAATAAATAATTTTGTTCATATTGAATTTTCCGTACTGCAATCTAATAACTTAATATTATTTATAAAAAATGTAATAACAAAAATAAAACAACTTCACATTCCTGGGATTCCTACACCTTTCACATTCTCCTCTATTGATTCCTCTTTTCAAAAAACAAGAGTTTTTTTTTTTGAAAATAGGATACTTTTTTAAAAAAATTTCGAAATTTGAATTACTGTAAACAAAATTAGATTTTTAGTGTGTTGGAAACCGGCTGCTATCTATGTCGAAATTCGACACGCAGGACCCGCAACGCTGATTGGACAGGACTGTTGAAAACTTGCTCCAATGGCTGTCGGTATCCGGACGCATGGGCCCCACCAGTGTGTTGGAAACTGGCTTGTTCTTGTGTTGGATTCTGGCTTACTGCTCCCTTCAGTTTTTTTCTTGAAAGATGTGAATAATCCCCAACCACCCATTTTCTGTTTACACTACCCCAAATTTGACATCATGCAATGCTTACACTGTCTCAAATTTGACAACACAATTTATGCTTTCTCGTGACCAAGGTAAGCGATATGTTAAACTCATATATAATGCACTCGTCCCTTTCATTTTTCATTCTTTCTATCACACTCTTATTTTCTTAGTTCATTCACTTCTTTACTTCCCCTCATTTTTAAATCTTCTTGTTTAAATTGATATAATTAGTGATAGCATTTTAAAATTTAATTGGCTTCATAAGGTAATATTATTGTGATATACCATTTAATTTTGTTAATTAAAATTTATATTATTATTAATTTAATTTTTGTGTTTAATTTGTAGGTGGTAATATTTTTGAAGGTTATCTAATTTCAAGATTGAAGGTAAGTTATTATTTTTTTAATCAAAGTAGCATGAATTTACGTTTTATAGGACAAATATCTATATTGTTAGTAATTTTATTTTTGTGTATAGCAAACTATTTGCTGCGAATTAATTAAGTTGTAAATTAATTATGTAGCATGGTATTTAAAACTATTGATTGCTTAATAATTTGCGGTATATAAAAAAATTTAATTGGTTGGTAAATATTAAATGTTTGAAAAAAATGTATTGATAAATTTTTAAATGTGCTATATGTCGAAATTAAAAATTTACAATATGTGGCCAAAATATTATATTCATTAGATCATAATATATGGCTTAAATTTATGTAATTTTTTTTACAGTTAATTTTAATGTAAATTGTTCTGATGAGTTCATATGTTTATCAATATATGATTGCCAAAAAAATTTTCTAAGTTAATTTTATAGTTAAATATAGGTTTCGACATGGACACTTGTCATTTAGGAGCTACAAAAACCAATCCAGGTCCCATTAATAGGGAGTTATTAACAATGTAGGGAAAACATTGATCTGATGTAATTTGGAACAATTCAGTAATTTTTTAAATATATATAATATTGTATATTTTAGATTATTAAAGCAATTGATTTATTTATTTAGTATGACATGTTTAATGTAATGACCTTAACATCGGGTCAGCCGTGAACAGTACTTTCCGACAGTGAATTCAGTAATTTTTTTAAATATATATAATATTATATATTTTATATTATTAAAGCAATTGATTTATTTATTTAGTATGACATGTTTAATGTAATGGCCTTAACATCGGGTCAGCCATAAACAGTACTTTCCGACAGTGAATAGTATTTTTCGGGCCCGAAAGGACATCCGAAAGTCAAAAATATTTTATTGGACCATCGAAAAGTATTGGTCATGGTGAGTCCGGGGTTAAAATTTGAAGTAAAATTGAGGTCAAATGAATCTTCAAAGGTCAAAAATACGAAAAAAGGTAAAGAATCAATTTTCCTGATAGAGAAGGTAAATTAATTTTATGTCATTTTTAAAAAATAGTAAATGAACTCCGAATATTGCCAAAGTTTGCAAGTATACCTTAAATTTTGTGTAGAAAATTTTGGTGATAAGAATTAAATTTTTTGATGACATCGGCAGTTGTCGAAATGGAATGATAAATTCAAATTAGATCAATAATGGATTTCGATTGAGCCGAAAATTTGTGTTCTACCTATTTTTGATGTGATAAAAATTATGAAGCTTTCAAAAAAAATTATAAGGGCAAGTGCAAATTATTTTGGATAATTTTATTGTCCAAAACTTATGTGTGTGTGTGTGTATATATATATATAAAAGGGGAATGTTCCTAGATATTTTTGGGTAACTTTTTGTGGCCAACAAATTGTGTAAAAAGAAAATAAAAAGGGATAAAATGAGAAAAGGAAGAAGAAAAAAAGAAGAAGCAAAAAGCAAATAAGGAAGAGAAGGGATCGGCAGGTCCAGGAAGAACAGAAACCGTCGGCGCTGGTGACCGTCCGGCGTTGCCTCTGTCGTCGGTGGTCTCGCGGTTGTCGGTCTCCATCATAATTGCTACTCGTTGCGAATCGATTACAGCTTCAGGTAGATCGTGAGTTTCTCTCTCCAATTCATTTCTTTTTCTTCTTCTATGTATTTTTCGGTCAACTCTGGCGATGGAAGTTGAGGTGGTGGGTACCGCTGGACTGCTGAGGGTGAGATGCTTCCTTCGGTGGCCACCGTTCCTCCCCACTCGCCGGCAGTGAAGAGATTGGTTTTGGTGGGGGGCGAAACTTTTTGGTTCAAATCCCGACAAATGGCGACAATATGGGGCGCATGACCACCATCGACAAGCTCAGGATGGTGTGAACTTCATTTTAGCTTTGAAAGTGTATATCCGGCGAGGCTCCGGCGAGAAAATTAGTAAGCAAATCAGAGCGAATTTGATCGTTAAGGTAAATGACTACGGAATCTTTTAATTTTCCTTAAAATTGTTGAATTTTTCTTCATAGTATATTAAGAAAAATTAGGAAATGCTTGTATTTTAAAATTGATTTGAGAATTATGAAATTGGAATCTCAATATGTATGTTAAATAGCTTGGTAGAATTTAAATGAATTTTTAAAGATTAATCCTATGTTGGAGGAAATCCCTCCCTAAAGGAAATAATTTGTATGTTGTGCAATTGAATAGAATTAAGCTTTAATGTGATGAGAAATATTAAGTAAAACATCCATAAATTTTTATGGAATTTTTAAAAGATATTTGAAATTTTTAGACTATTTATTGAAGGACATAATTGATAAAAATAGTGAATTTTTGTTAATTATGTCTTAAAAGGACAATAGGTATAAAATAAATTATCCATGAATTGTTAGATAAACAATAGAACCTATTAAAGAATTTTTAAGATTGAATATTGGTGTATGTATAAAAGGTATATGAAGAGTTAATGTAAATTAATTCATGGAATAAGTGAAAAATGATAATGATAGTGAAAAATAATGCACATATAAATTTTTACAAAATTTATATGAATTATGAGAATATTTAGAATGGTTATTAAATTATAGAACTAATGAGAATAATGAATTTTTGTGAAATAATTCATAAAATGAATGAAATTGATAAAAATGATTAAGTAACATGTATATGAATTTTTGGAAGAATTTATATGAATTATTTGAATATTTTTAAGATTAAATATTGAATATGTTTAATTGAAAATATTGAATTATTTTAGTAAACAATAAAAAGATAATAAATTAAAGAGAGCTAAATTACTCCCATATAAAAGAAATGAAAAAGTTAATGGATGAATTTTCGAAAAATATAATAATAAATTATATTCATATAATTCATAATTGTTTAAAATTTGTAAAATAAATAGTTGGCTAATTTATCAAAATAAATTAGTCCATAAAAAGTATTAAAAAAGTGAATTAATATAGAATAATTTATCAACCAAATAAAAGTTGGTATATTTGAATAATTAAATTTTCTGGACTGAAAAAGCAAAAAAGATTGTTAAAAAAAAGTCAATTATTAAACTATTAAGAAATAATTCCTAAAGTTTTAAAGGAAAAGAAGAAATAGTAAATTATAACCTTATAAATTACCAAATGTATAAAAATATGAAAAGAAAAAAATTGATTAAAAAGAAAGTAATTGCAAAAGTTAAAAGTCTGAAAAAGTATAAAATGTTCAAAGTGGATTATTGTAGAATAATTATCAAAAAGTGACAAAAAAAGACAAAGCGACCAGAAAAAGATGAAGTAATTGAAAAGAGGAAGTGAATTAAAAGAAAAAAATTATTGAATAGTCAAAAGCACTGAAAATAGTGCAATTGACAAAATGTTTTGTTTTAAGAAAAATGAAAGAAATTAAAATTATTGAAAGTTGAAAAATCATTCCAAATATTTTTCATTGTTGGTTGCCCTTAGCAATAGTCAGGCAGTGATATTCTTATTTAGGATATAATTAGCTAGCCATAGGGATACCCTATACCGCAGTACAAGTTATGGCGACTTGCTTTGCTATGAGTAGGATCTTTGATCTCCATAGCTTCAGTGTTTAAGTGAACATGAAAGTGTTATTGATTTGCTTTTTGGAGAGATGGTCCCTTGAGGGTCATTTTTCTATTAGTGGGACCTTTGGGTTCATGTTCCATATATCCTTTTTGAGAGTCCTGTCATATTACATTAGGGGCACATTGAAAAGAATAAATCAGAAGTGTAAAAGTAAATGATTGTAAATGTTGTAAATGAAAATGACTGGATTGAAAGGAAGTGAAAACTTTGGGATAAAAATAAAATTGTTCCCAAAGGTCTATAATTAAAGAAGCAAAAATGAAATGAGAATATGTTGTAAAAATGATATAGTAATTCCTGTTTATCTGATGTAAAAAGTTCAAAAAATAATGCTAATTATGCATTTAAAGTCAATAATGACAATCCTATATTTAAGTGTAAAAATATGATTAAGCAATGCAATTTTGAAAGTATAGATTAAATAAAAAAGGTAATAATTTTGAACTAAGTGTATGAAAAGATCCAGTTATAAAAAGAGAAGTAAATAAAGATCTATATACAAAGTATTCCAAACAACTATATCACTTTATATTAAAAGTTAAAAACCTTGGTAATTGTAATGTGTTAACTAGTCAAAAAGTCAAAGTGAAATAAGAAAATAAATAACGAGAACTGAAACAGTAAGTAGATAAAGTACCATTAAAGAAACGAGTACCAAGGTAACTCATTAAATGAAAAGACGACTGTATTAAATGATTTAAAAAGTATAGAATAAAAGTTAAGTAAAAGTAAGAAAAGTAAGAGTAAAAGTCAGTCTGAAATTGAATCACAATGAAAGTAGTGTAATGTAAATTGAAAGGTAAGAATTGAAATAAAAAGATTAACTGAAATATTGGTAAATAATGAAAATAGTGTTGTAGAAATTAAAAGCAAAATTTTTATAAATAAGAATAAAAGTTGAATAATGTATGTAATTATGTTTTAATTGGGAAATTCTAGGATTAGTAGTCACCATTGAGCATAATTAGTGCTTAGTACGTATTGTTTACTGCGTGCAAGTTCTGATGTGTTGCGGGAGTCGGTACACAAAGAAGCAGTGATTGAAGACGAAGATGAATCAGTTATAATAATTTTGTATGTTTGGTATGTATATACTTAAATAGCAATGGTAAAGAATTGATATGGTTTGGGTTAACATTTATAAAATTGTAAATATTGTTATTTCTGTTTATTGAAATTCGATATGATTGTTGTGCCTCTAAGAGGCTGTGGGGATTGTTTGATTTTTCAGGAGGCTAATGAGTTATAACTATTATGCTGCCGAAATTTCATAAATTGAGTAATAATATTAAATTGTATCAAAGTTGTTTGACAATGAATAACGTTTAAAAAAAAAATTTACCGTTTACCGTTAAACTTCGCATCGGGAAAGACTGTTCTGATAAGGGTGTTACATTTAAATTGAACTAAAAGGTTGAAAGACATGTTTTGAGAACAAGAAGGGGTAGCATTGAGCAGCATTATAAAGGAATTGATCCAAGAATTATGCCTTGTATAAGAGCATTCGGGTTGGAAGGAATTTCAAAAATTGGAGTGATAAATATTGATTGAAATTTAATTACAACATTCATTGAAAGATGGAGACCAGAAACCCACACGTTTCATCTCACATGTGGTGAAACTACAATAACACTACAAGATATAGGTATTATAACGGGATTACCGATAGAGGGTGAACCTGTGACTGGAACAACAAACCTTGATTGGATGATAATTTGTTATAATTTACTTGGGATAGTTCCTCTAACCACGGATGTGCGTGGTGGTAGAATTAAGATGACATGGTTAGATTTAATATTTTGTGATATACTCGACAATGCAACACCTGAATTATTACGCCAGCATGCTCGTGCATGGCTATTGAGATGTCTAGGGGGGATAGTATTTTCTTTGCAATCTTCTAGTACGGTACACCAGATGTTTCTACCACTTTTAGAGGATTTACAAACAGTTGAACAATATAGTTGGGGGTCGACTTGTCTATCATGGCCGTATAGAGAATTATATAGGACAACGCAGTCTGATGCTAAGGGAGTTGTAGAATATTTACAACTCCTACAAATGTGGGCTTGGAAAAGACTTTCCCAGTTTAGGCTAATACATTTACAACCATATTCTTTAAATAGAATAATGCCTTAAGGATACATGTATCATTATAAATTTAATAATAATATATATTTTTTATATCATCTTTTTTTAAACTATATGAAATTTTAATTTAAAATAATATTTATTTAGGTGGACCGAACCTTTGGATATGAATATCATGGATAGAGATATATATGGACATATAAAGTTATATTAGATACACAAGACATTGATGAGGTTTGTATTCAAATTAAGTAAAAGTATTTACGAATAATTTTGCGTTACAATAAAATTTTGTCTTATTTTATGATATTTATTTTTATATTTTTTTGTTTTATTTGCAATAAAGTTTGAGTGGGAGCCTTACAATAATGTAATTAGTCATCTCCCCGAATATTACACAAGTGAAAATTAAAGTTGGATGGCAGTTGTTCAACTGATATGTTTTAACATCATTGAGTGGCACCGGTTGGATAGGGTTATGAGCCAATTTGCTTTTGATCAGCCAATTCCATCTAAACCCATTATAGATGACAATCTTCATATGATAGATCTGCGGAGCCTTCAACATATGAATCGGGTCATTGAATTTGTTGTGTTCATAAATACATGGAACATTCATCATACACATGTCGTGTTAGGCCAACGACCAAGGCGGTCATTGCATAATCGATCTGAGTATATGTAATGGTACGTGCAACGAACTAGACGTTGGATAACTCCAGTTGGTGCATCTCGTGCAGCAACAGTAAGTATCCCGACATCTTGTTTATTTTGCATTATAATAATAATAAATTAATGCTTTCATATGTGTCTATTGTTTGAAAAATATTGTTGTCCTTAAATTTTTTTCAGGTTGACGGTGTTGAAAGAATGTACCATGAGTCGGGTGAATCTTCGAACAATAGCAGGATAATGGAAAGCATCATATCTGCAGTAGGTTTTGAAGAGCAAATTGCAACTAAATATATATGGCAACCGTGTCCTAATTCCGTTAATGTTGTAGCTATGGAACAATAATTTATTGACTTTCGTACTAAAAGACACAGGAGTGGAATGATTGAGAGGCGATCAAGTGTTCAAATATTTTATGATCCAAATATGACGCAAATTTCACCCCCAATGTCATGGCCTTTTCAAGAACCTGAAGTACCTCATGACCAATTTGCGATGCAATTTGATTGTCAAAATGTTTCAAATCTCGTTTAAATTGAAAATTAAATTATCTTATATTCCCTACTTTTATTTTCTCTTTTTCAACAAATTGAAAATTATATTATCTATAATGATTAATCTATAATTTTTTTTATATTATTATTTATATAATATACTAATATGGTAAAAATATACTACTACATTAAAAAATAATTATCAATTTTGATAATTATACAATCAAACAGAAATAAATATATATAATTTTATCAAATATTTAAATTTTAATTGGAAAATGATATAAATAATTTAATGAAAATAGTTGACTATTAAGAAATCAAAAAATGATTGTTTTTTCAATTCCAAAAAATGAATAAAATTTATCCTCCAAACACCAATATATATATATATATATATATATATATATATATATATATATATATATATATATATATATATATATATATATATATATATATATATATATATATAATTGGGAATTGTTAACATCTTTCAAGAAAAAGACTAAAAGGAGTAGCAAGCCAAAATTCGGCATAAGAACAAACCGATTTCCACCACACCAGTGGGGCCCACAAGTCCAGATACTTGCAGCCATTGAAGCCAATTTTCAGCAGTCCCGTCCAATTATCCTTATGGGTTCTGCATGTCGAATTTTGGCATAGGGAGCAGCTAGTTTCCAGCACACTATAAATCTAATTTTATTTATTGTAGCCCCAGATTTCAATTTTTTTTTAAAATTACCCTATTTTAAAAAAAAAACCCAAAAAACAACTTCAAACTCAACAAAATCACTTTCTACAAAACGTGAAGACCAAAACAAACACAAAGCCAATGAATCACTTCCATTTAATTCAAAACTAACTGAAATTTTTCTTGAACTGATTTAAAAAAAACATATGTTTAAATAGTAAACCAACGGTAGCTAGTGTTCCATTGGATTTGCTCAAATGGAGTAATCACAAGTTTAAAATCTTTAAGGATTTGACAATCATGAAGGATGAGTTCCTACAAATGGTATCTACTGAGTTTTGTAAGGAAATTGAGATTTATTTCAAAAAGAAAAAGACTGCTAGCTGATGTTCATTTCAAAGAGAAAAGAGAATAAATAAATTGTTGATGATAGAGGTTCATCCCAAAAACAAACTGTTAAAAAATAAGAAATATAAGGTGACCAAAAATAAGGCCAAACATGTAATGGGCACATCTTTTCTCAATCCGTGATCAGTTATGACTATAATTTGCAGTTCCAACATGATGCAGAGCCACACAACTGAATCTCCAATCTTGCATAATCCTTCGACTTGTCCATGTCAACTGCAAAATCAAGAGCTTCTAATTCTGTCATCTCTTCATAAGAAGCCCAAGCAAAGCTTGCATATAGCAACCGGGGATGATCATTGGGCGGGAGGTTCCCTCGAATGGGACGGAGAATTTTCAAAAATTTCTCCATGGGGGCAGGGATGGAAGAAAATTTTTTTTCGACTTAGAACTTAAGGTAGAATAGGGATTGTGGTTTCCGTCCCAAAATTTTGTAATTAAATTTATTTATATTTATATAATTTAGTTTTAAATTATATTTAATTTTAATTTTGTCAATTATTAAAATTTATATTAATTTGATTTGTGATTAATTTATATTTTTTAATTATTAAATATTATATATCAATTACAATTAATTGTTAAATATTATATTTTAATTATAATTGATTTTTTTAAAAAATTATTTTTTTGAGGGGACGGGGATCCTTGTAGGGATGCAGGGGCAAGGATGGAGGAAATTTTCCTCTCGAAATACTACCGGGTATGGGGATGGAGACTCCCCGCCCTTAGGCGGGTCAGTAGGTGGGCAGCCCTTTCCCATCCTAGTCCCGCTCTGTAATCATCCTTAATAGCGACAAACTTATAGAATTTTTTTATTTTGGTATAATTTTGAATAAAATAGAGATTTAGGGATCCAATAAAAAAAGCAAAATGGGGTGTTAAAAAATGGCATCCAAATGCTGTTTTCTGACAACGTGGGTTCCACATAATCAGTGCCAAAATTTGTATAGAAAACAACATGTTAGGTTGCCATTTTTGTAGTGTGAAATGGTACTGTTTCACATACATAAAAAATAAAACGGTTGGACTTGCAATTGATAGAAAATGGCAGAAAAAGATGTTATTTTTTACAATGAAAGACTGACAGTATGTTAGGCCAGTAGTTGATAAAAAACGGCAGAATAGACTGCCATTTTTCATACAAATTTCCTTTTTTTAAAAGGACAGCAAGCATGCATGGTCCCTCTTCACCCTATCTTGTCAAAGACAAATAACTGTACAACCTCAATACCATTTCTTGTACAAAATTTAATTATCAAAAGAAAATATATTGTTTTTTATATATTAATTATTCATGCAATTTACTTATCAGATAATTGTAGTAATAACAAATTAAATGTAAATAAGTAAATCATTTTCAATAAACAAATAATTATATCACATGACTTTTTATGTTTCAGCCCACAAAATTTAGAGGCTAAATTTGTTAATTACTTTTTTGCATGTTTAGAACAGGTACAAAAGGCAAAAATTGTACCGAGGTTGTATAGTTATTTATCTTTGATAGGATGGGGTAGAGATGATCACTGGACGAGGAGGGGGTGGGGAATGACTCCCCACCTACTGCCTTGCGTGAGGGCGGGATCGTTCCTGAAAGTATTTTGGTGAAAAAATTTCCCCATCTCTGTCTCCATAGAAATCTTCGTCCCCGCGTAAAAAATATTTTATTTTTTTAAAATATAATTATAACTAAAATATAATATTTAACAATTAATTATAATTGAAAAATAACATTTAATAATTAAAAAAATATAAATTCAATTACAAATCAAATTAATATAAATTTTAACAATCGATAAAACTAAAATTAAATATAATTTAAAATTAAATTATATAAATATAATTAAATTTAAATACTAAATTTTGGAGACGTTAAAATTTCGAAATGGGGACCACAATTTTCGTCCCCATCTCGAATTCTAAGTCAGAGAATATTTTTACGCCGTTCCCGATCCACAGGAAAAATTTTATAAAATTCCCCCATCATTTGGGACGGTTTTCCACCGGAGACGGGAATTTCCCACCTTATAATCATCCCTAGGATGGGGTGAGAGGGGTCCATGCATGCTTGCTGTTATTTTAAAAAAAAGAAAATTTATATGAAAAATGGCAATTTATCCTGTTGTTTTTTATCAACTGTGGGCCCCACTTGCTATCGGTCTTTCATTGTAAAAAATGATACTTTCTTCTATCGTTTTCTATCAATCTTGGATTTCACCGTTTTGTTTTCTACCCATATAAAATGGTGTTGTTTCACATTATAAAAAATGGTAGCCTAATATGCCGTTTCTATATAAATTTTTGCACTGATTGTATGAGATCCACGTCGTCAAAAATGGCAATAGTGGGTGCCTTTTTTAACATCTCATTTTGCTATTTTTTTTACTGTGATCCCAAATCTCTAAATTGTTTTCAAAATTCTGCCAAAATAAAAAAAAAAAACCCTAGACTTGTATCCCTTTTCTAAATGGCTCGTTGGATTTTTAAAAATTTTAAAGGGTTAGGATTGTTTTGGTCAGGCTTTTAGTTTGAGAATTAAAATAAAAATAGAGTTATAAGTGATTATTATTATTATTATTATTATTATTATTATTATTATTATTATTATTTAATGTAATTTAATGTAAAAATTCACTTTAACATTCATTTTAAGTGCAAGGCCCATTCATTTGTCACTTGAATTCATAATTTTATTTGAAAATAATATATAAATTTTCCTTTAAAACTATTACTATTTTTTAAATTATCTACATCAATTAGTCGAACGTCAAATTATTCCTAATTTTATTTAAAATATAAGTAAAACTTTCTACATTAAAATTTTTTTGAGTAATCTAACACTCATTGGTATAGATATAGTAATCTGTTACATATTAGCCCTTTTATCTATTTAGAGATTCGCTACCATCGGGGAATATCTCCATTAGATTAGAGACTGTCACTGATAGAGGACATTTTCCCTTCTGATAAATGAAGGAATATCAATTAAATTGGCTATATACACATTAGACGAGTTTTTTCCAGATAAAATAGTCACTCCATAAGTTTTCGACATTAAAATAGCCACCTCATCGTATTTCCACCATGAACCGACTGCAAGGTACATTTATTGAAGTTCTGGGAGATTGTGGATAACAAATGGAGTTGAGAGAATTAATACATACACATATATTATGTGAAAATTACCCTTAGAACTTCAAGTATATATTCTTCCAATTACACCTTTTAATAACAAAAATGTAATTATCAAAAAAAGAAAACAAAACTTTTTCTCATTGAATTGTGTTTATTATAATTTTGCATTTCGTATTTTAAAATGATAATTTAATTATAATATATGGTGAATTGAAATCATATGTTTTTATATTTTGATATTTTTTTATCCAATAAAAATGAAGAGCTATTAATTATTTCAATGATTAAAACCAAGATAACTTTTTTTTTTTTGAAAGCACCATTTAAAATTGTTAATGGTTAGGTACCGTTGAGAAGTTCTCTTCAATATTAGAATTGGCCATCCCACAACAGAAATTAATATATGAGCCTTCTTATTATTTGAGTGCATACATAGGATTTGTTTAGCTAATCAATTAAAGAAATTAGATTAGGTGACCAAATGCAATTGCATAACAACCAAACAAGTGGACTTGAACAATCCCAGCTATGCACCAATACTATCATTATTTATTTTTATTCATCATGTTTAAAAAAAAAAATCATTCTAATAATTAGATTGAAAGTGTAAATATAAAATACTTCAAATAAATAATTATATTCAGTAATGCAAAACGGCAACGTTGTATTCAACAATAGCATCCCCATTACTAGCATTAAGATAATGTGTCTTGAGTTCAGTAAATCCCCTTGCCATACGGAAAACGCCGGTTCCACCTATGATGGGCAGCTCACGGCGAGGTTCCGTCGCCGGATTTTGGCCCATAATCGTAAGAGTGCTGCCGTTGAATTCGCCAGAGGTGAAAACAAAGTTGACGGCCATGGCAAGTCCCGTGGTCTTCTGGTCCGACGAACCATACAAACCTTGAGCCCGGCCCACTTCTTTTGATGTCGGGTCGGGTCCTTCCCTCAATGGATCGTCTATCATTACAATTGCACCGAAGAAGGTGGGAAACTTGTGCGTGATGTTTGACTCGGCTACAATGACAGCCGTTGGATTAGGGCCTGAAAATGTATCATGGAAGTAGAAGTGGAGATGGGTCAATTTCGGGTTTGCATGAGTGATTTTACGAAACCATTGATCCATTTCTTGGGAACCTTCGGAAGTGATAATATTAAATACTAGAAGAGATATTAACAGAAATTTTCCCACTAACGGCACTTGTAAGTGCTTCTCCATTTTCTGCAAATGATGATTAGGAACGCTCTGGTTTGCTTTTAATTTATAGGAGAAGAGAGCAATGGGAGTGAGTAGAGATATGAAATTTGAATTAATTTTGATATATTAATTATATCACTGGTGAATGCAACTAATTCTTATTATTTATTCATTGATGAAGTGGTTAGAGTTGGCCAAAATTTTTATTTAAAGTAGTTGGAGTTATATATATATATATATATATACAGCCAACTTAAATGCTAGATTCAACAAAAATATTTTTTAACTTGATGCTTCTTCCGATATGACTTTTGATTGAAATATAAATTTATCATTTCATTAGGTTTAATGTGTAAATTTACCTAATATTTAATAAAAAAAAGTAATTTTATTTTTAATGTTTTAGTTATTATAATATTACTTTCTATATTTTAAAATTAAAAGAAATTTGTCCCCTCCTGTGCTATATATCTACTTATTCGAAAGTTGCATATATAAAAACTATTAAAAAAGACAATTTTTTATTTTAAAATAAAAAATAATATTTTATCAATTAAAATATTATGAATAAAATTACTTTTTTTTTTTTTTGTACTTTTGTCCTTTTGTTAGTTTCTTTTCTTCCATCTCACAAGTTTACGTTTTTATTTTTCCTTTTTATTCTCTCAAAATATGACCGCTTTAGTTAAATTGCTTGGCTACTTTAAGCAGCTTCCCTACGCAAGTAATGTGATTGTGTAATTTGATAAGCTTGATTTGGTTATGGAGGAGAATATACCAATTTGGTGTACGAGGAGCTCCCACAGGTTTTTCCACTCCATTTCATCAATTCACTTCAAAATGTTATTAACTATACTTAAAAAAAAAAAAGCATCGATAAAATTAAAATATAAATTTTAAAAATAACAAAATCAATAAAAATATCAGTCAATAAAATTTAAAATCGACAAAACAAAAAAATATTACATACCTCATCATTTTGGAGACTTTTTTTTTCATAATAATGGATTTTGAAAAAATAATTGAAATTTTGGAATATTTTGAAAAATATTTGAGATACTGAGATTTTTTTTTTTAATTTCGCAATACAATATTATGGAATTGGACATCAAATGCCGCAGCTTTTTCTTGCAGAATTTGACTGATCTTCACTCTTTCTCTCTCTTCACACTCTCTCTATATTTTCCAAAATTATTATCATACTTGCACATATATATGAAATTCTATAATTAATTTACACAATTTTACAAACAAATTAAAAAATAAAAAAATATTTTTGAGAATAATGTGAGGTAAAACTAAAAGAACTCTAACTGGAAATTACATCAAAAATAAAATTTAAAGCAAACTCATGGTTAAAAAAAATTGACAGTAGGGTAAGAAAGAAAAAATGTAATAGTTGAAGAGTATTATCAAATATTCAAATCTACAAATAAGTTAAAATGTCATGAAAATGATTTTATTAAATGAATCTTCTTCATATCAATTTTCATAAACTTTGTTCTATGACTAAAATAGCTATAGTATAGGCATTAACTTATAAATTCAATTAATTAATTTATATATCTCACACTTGATGGTCTCCACTTCATTTTAAAATCAAAATTATAAAATGGCCAAAAGTATAATTCACCATCTGAAATTTGAAAAAAAAAACTGATCCTCTAATGTTTGTTTTGGTGTAATATTTCTCCTAAAATTTATAAATTGGGATAATGTCACCAAAAAACTTATGGATCCGTTATTTTAATTATTTTCGTCAATTGACGGTTGACATGACATCAAAATTATGCCAAAAAATGTCACGTGGCAAGATTGAAGGTACAAAAAAGCTTTTAAAGTATTTCAAAAAAAACATTATAACCTATAAAATTTGCAAATTGGGACAATTTTATAATGGTCTGAACACCGAATCAGCCATGAATGGTATTTTTCAATAGTAAAAAGTGCTTTCGGGTTGAAAAGTACATCCGGAGGTAAAAAATATTTTATTTGACCGTCAAAAAATATTGATCATGGTTAGTCTGGAGTTAAAATTTAAATTGAAATTGAGGTCAAATAGGCCTCCAAAAAGTTAAAAATATGAAAACGGAGTGGTTCGATTTATAGGTTAACTAGGTTCACTTAGATTTGATCAAACTTTTAAAAATAGAAAATGAAGTCTAAAAATTGTCAAAAATTGTATATGTGCCTAAAATGATGTGTAGAATATTCTGTAAAAAGTATATTTTTCGGTAACACCTATAATGGTTGAATTAGACCGATCTGATTAAATCGAACTAGTAACTGACTTCGATTGGACTGAAATTTTGTGTACAACCTATTTTTGATATGATAAGAATGATGAAATTGATTTTAGAGAGATTTGGATTTGGAAAGGGAGGGAATTATAGAAAAATGGCATAATGAGCTTGATTTTGGATTATTGTACCTAAACTATTGGATTTAGGTTGGACCAAAGTCTAACCCACCAAGTCCACTCTAAAAGGGAAGGGGAGCAGATATTTTTGAGAGATAATCTCATCTCATTTAGCTCCTCTCTTCCCCTTCATGGCCGAACCACACTCCTCTCGCTCTCAAGATTTCTTCAAATCTCTCTCTCTCTCTTTCTCTAGATCCAAGCATCATAAGTGTTAATTGATCTCCCTAGAAGATTATTTTAGCCTCTATCATTTGATTAGAGAAAGTTAAGTAAGAGAAAAATAAGTGAAAAGCTTAGGGTGTCAAAGTGAGGCAAGTGAAATCATGGGTTTTAATTTGGTTTTAGGATAGCTATAAGAATTTTAGGGTGCCTAGAGTTCATTTATATGGTTATTTTGAGCATTTGATATCAAAAAATTAAAGTTTTGATGGATTGAAAATTCGGCCATGGTAGGTGCACAAGGAGAAGGACAAGCTTCCAAGGCAAGAGGGAAAAAAATGAAGCCTAGGCAAGCATAAGCCAAAGAGAAAGGTTAGTGACTAATAAATCCTCATATTTTTCTTAATTTTGCGTAATTTTCCTTTTTGTAACTTAGAAAAAATTTAGGAAAAACATGTATAATTAAAATTGATATTAGAATATTGAAATAGGACATTGAATAAGCCTATTAAAAAGCTTAATTTGATTTAAAAGCATATGTAAGGTAACTTTCTTTTGGCGGCCGAATTGATACTTAAAGGAAATTAAAGTGTATTTTGTGCATTTTGATAAAATTAAGCTATAAAATGATTATAAAAATGAAATAATGTGTCCATAAATTTTTGTGAAATTTATGAAATTAATTGAATATTTTTTGAGAAGAAATTTGCTTATGTAACAAATGAAATTATTGAATTATTGTGAAATAATTCATAATTTGCTGAGAAAATGGTGAATTATTGTGAAATAATTTACAAACTGTGTAAAAGTACTGAAAAAGTTGATTGACAAATTTAGTGTATTGAAAAAGTAAATGAAACTGTTAAAAATTTGAAAAATAATTTAAAATTAAATGAATTTTTACCCTTAGAAATAGTCAGGTAGTTAAAATCTAGCTCAGGATATAATTGGATACCCATAGAAAAATCTATGTTGCGATGCAAGTCATGGCGACTTACTTTGCTATGGTAGGATCACTGATCTTCCATAGTATCTATTCCATTTTGTAATCTGCTCTGTAAAAAATGGTCCTTTGGCCATTCACCAGCTGCAGCAGGTCGAGGATAGGGTAGTGCACCTTGAGTAGGGCACCAGTTTCTTTAGCAGCCAGCATACCCTAAGACATAGATAGTTGGACAATTGTAGCCTGTGATCACTGTGGCAAGGTTCATCCAGGGTAGTGTAGATATTTGGTTGAAGCTTGCTTCAGGTGTGGGTCCAAAGATCACAAGATAAAAGACTGTCCTATAGTGCATATTACTTCAGCCACATCACCAGCAACAAGTACTGGGTCTTCTGCACCGAGAGGCAGAGGTAGGGGAGTCGCCCCATCACTTCATCTTCTAAATCGGCTGGGTAGTCATCTCAAGGTTAGAGGCATACTGTAGGCTAGACCTATTCTGTCAGGGCTAGAGAGAAGGAGGATGCTCCATATGTGATAGTAGGTAAATTCCTCATGTTATCTAATTCAGTACATGCTTTGATAAATCTTGGTTCTACTAATTTCTACATTAGCACTGATTTAGCACGGGATGAAGGGATGAGAGATGCATGCTTAGACGAGAATATTTTGGTGAGTAATCCTCCGAAACATAGTGTAGTGGTGAAAAAAGTATACAGACAGTGTCCTATTAGTGTCCGAGATCATGTATTCCTGAAAAAATTGATCGAGCTGCCTTTTCACGAGTTCGATGTGATTTTGGGGATGGATTGGTTGTCCGCCCACCAAGATACTGTTGACTGCAAAAGGAAGATGATCACTTTAAAGCTTGAAGAAGGTTGGAAAATCATAGTTGTAGGTGTGAGAACGGACTTCTTATCTGATGTGATATTTGCTAATGCTGCTAAAAGACTGATTAGAAAAGGGTGCATAGCTTACTTGTGTTACGCAATTAAGGCAAAAAGAGATACTCCAAAGGTGTCAGAAGTGCCTAATGTCAAAGATTTCCTTGATGTATTTCCTAAAGAGTTACCAGGCTTACCACCTAATAGGGAAGTGGAATTCTCTATTGATGTTGCTCCAAGCACTACTCCTATCTCCATTACTTCTTGTAGAATGACACTTGCAGAGTTAAAAGAATTAAAAATTTAGCTACGGGAATTGCTTGACAAGGGATTTATCAGATCTAGTATTTCTTCCTGGGGAGCACTAGTCCTTTTTGTGAAAAGGAAAGATGGGATACTCAGGTTGTGCATTGATTATTATAGACAAGCTGAATAAAGTGACTATCAAGAATAAATACCTCATTCCTCGCATTTAAGACTTGTTTGATCAGCTAAGGGGAGCGAAAGTATTTTCAAAGATTGATCTAAGATCAGGCTATTACCAGATGCCAGTGAAAGAGATAGATGTGCCCAAGACTGCTTTTCATACTAGATATGGCCATTATGAATTTTTAATCATGCCATTTGGGCTTACAAATGCACCAACTGCTTTCATGGACTTAATGAATAGGGTCTTTCACCCTTATTTGGATCAGTTTATGGTGGTCTTTATTGATAACATTTTGATGTATTCTAAGATACTAGAAGAGCATGACAAGCATTTGAGAATTATTCTACAGACTTTAAGGGAAAAGCAACTATATGCCAAGTTCAGTAAATGTGATTTCTAGCTGAATGAAGTGTCTTTTCTAGGCCATTTGGTATCTACATAAGGTATAAAGGTGGATCTTTCAAAGATTAATGTAAATTTTTAGTGGAAGCCACCTAAAAATATTACAGAAGTGAGAAATTTCCTGGATTTAGCTGGGTACTATAGGAGATTCATAAAGGGATTCTCTTCCATTGTAGTTCCAATGACTCAATTGCTACAGAAGCATACTAAGTTTTTATGGACTGACAGATGCCAAGAATATTTTAAAAAGCTTAAAAGTATGCTGACGAAAGCTCCAATTTTTACACAACCTGAGTTCGACAAAGACTTTGTGATCTACAGTGATGCCTTCAGAAATAGCTTAGGCTATGTATTGATGTAGGAAGGTAAGATGATTGCTTATACCTCCCAACAGCTTAGGACTCATGAGAAGAATTATCCTACTCATGATCTAGAGCTAGCATCAATTGTTATTACATTAAGGATTTGGAAGCACATCTGTATGAAAAAAGATGTTACATTTATTCGGATCATAAGAACTTGAAATATCTGCTTACTAAAAGGGAGCTCAACCTTAGACAGAGGCGCTGGTTGGAGTTGATTAAAGATTATGATTGCTTTATCGACTACCATCCAGGGAAAGTTAATATAGTAACTGATGCACTTAGCAAAAAATTTATGTCAGGTAATGTGAGTGCTTTCAAATGAATTTGTATAAGTGATTGATACATGCAATTGACTGATAATATTAATGTTTGCAACTCTTCGAATTATAAATATCAGTTTGATTTTGGCACCAGATAGAACTTTATTAGCTGAAATGCAAGTGAAGCCTGACTCTATGCATTAGGTGAAAGTAGCCCAGAAATAAGATGATCGACTGATAGCCATTGTGAATAAGCTTAAGGATAACAGTGAAAGAGACTACTCTTTGAATGATGATGGAAGCCTTTGCTACAAGAAAATTCTATGTGTTCCAAATCAGGAAGAACAAAAGAAAATTATCCTTACCGAAGCTTACCATAGTAGTTATACCATGTATCCTAGAAGTAATAAGATATACCAGGACTTAAAAGCTTATTATTGGTGGATAGGTATGAAGTAGATAGAGTTTGTAAGCAAATATTTGATATGTCAGCAAGGTAAGGCAGAACACCAAGTTCCTTTGAAATTGCTTCATCCCATTTTAATACTAGAGTGTAAATAGGATAGGTTAACTATAACTTCGTGACTGAATTGCCTGTGACTCAAAGAAAATATGATGCTATATGGGTGATTATTGACAAACTCACAAAATTTGCTCATTTCTTGCCAGTACAGATGGATTATCCTTTGACCAAGATGGTAGAAATCTACATTAATGAAGTAGTGAGATTGCATGGAGTGTCATCATCCATTGTTTCTGATAGGGATCCCAAATTTAACCTTTTATTTCTGAAAAAGTCTGTAAGAAGCTCTGGGTATGAGGTTCACTTCAGCACATCATTTCACCCTCAGACAGATGGTCAATCAAAGCGGGTGATTCAAGTATTAGAAGAAATGTTGCGATGCTGTGTGTTAGATTTTAATAGCAGTTGGAAAAAAGTATTGTCTTTAGCAGAGTTTGCCTACAACAACAGCTACCGGTTCAGCATAAAGATGGCTCATTTTGAAGCTTTATATGGAAGAAAATGCATAACTCTCTTGTGTTGAACAGAATTGAGAGAAAAGAAACTGGTAGGATCTAACTTGGTCTGTGATTCAGAAAAAAAAAATTTGAATCATCAAAGGTAGATTGAAAGAGGCAACGAATCGCCAGAAATCCTATGTAGATCTGAAGAAAAAAGATATAGATTTTTAGGTCGAAGATAGAGTTTTCCTGAAGGTATCTTAATGAAAAAGGTTATGAGATTTGGCAAGAAAGGCAAGTTTAGTCCCAGATTCATTGGCCCTTATAGGATACTTCAGCAAGTGGATCTAGTAGCTTATCGGTTGAAGCTATTACCGAAGTTAGTGAAAATGCATGATGTGTTCCATGTGTCCATGCTTTGAAGGTACAGATATGATCCTTGCCATATCATCACACCAGAGTACAGGTCGATATGACCTATAAAAAGAGGTCGATGAAGATTTTAGCTAGGAAAATCAAACATCTCAAGAATAAACATATCTGCTAGTGAAGATATTACGTCACCATCACAACGTGAAAGAGGCTACGTGGGAATCCGAGGCCACAATGAGACAACAATACCCTATACTCTTTGATACACGTGAATTTCGAATTTTGAGAAAGGAATTTCTTTTAGTAGGGAAGAACTGTAATGGCTTGAATGTCTGATCAGCCATAAATAGTATTTTTTGATAGTGAACAGTACTTCCGAACTGGAAAGTACACCCAGAGGTAAAATATATTTTATTTAACTATCGAAAAATATTGATCATGGTTAGTCTGAAATTAAAATTTTAAATGAAATTAAGGTCAAATAGGCATCCAAAAGTTAAAAATACGAAAAACGGAATGGTTCGATTTATAGGTTAACTAGGTTGATTTAGATTTGATCAAGCTTTTAAAAATAGCAAATGAAGTTAAAAATTGCATATGTGCCTAAAATGACGTGTAAAATATTTTTCTGTAAAAAGTAAAATTTTCGTTAACACCGGCAATGGTTGAATCGGATCGATCCGATTGAATCGAACTAATAACTAACTCTGATTAGACTAAAATTTTATGTACAACCTATTTTTGACACGATAAGAATGATAAAATTAATTTTAGAGTGATTTAAATTTGGAAAGGGAGAGAATTATAGGAAAATGGTATAATGAGTTTGATTTTGGGTTATTGGGCCTAAACTAATGGATTTGGATTGGATCAAAGCTCAACTCACCAATGCCACTATAAAAGGGAAGGGGAGAAGATATTTTTGAGAGATAATCTCATCTGCTTTAGCTCATCTCTTCCCCTTCATTGCCGAACCACACACACACACTCTCTCTCTCTCAAGATTTCTTCAAATATCTCTATTTTTCTCTAGATCCAAGCATAATAAGTGTTAATTGATCTCCCTAGAAGATTATTTGAGACTATATCCTTTGATTAAAGAAAGTTAAGCAAGAGAAAAACAAGTGAAAAACTTAAGGTATCAAAGTGAGGTAAGTAAAATTATGGGTTTTAATTTGCTTTTAGGGTGCCTAGAGTTCATTTGTATAGTTATTTTGAGCATTTGAGATCAAAAAATTAAGGTTTTGATGGCACCCAAAGTTCGGCCATAGTAGGTGCATAAGGAGAAGGAAAAGGTTCCAAGGAAAAAGGGAAATAAAAGGAAGTCTAGGCAAGCATAAGCCAAGGAGAAAGGTTAGTGGCTAATATATCCTCATATTTTCCTTAATTTTGCATAATTTTCCTTTATGTAACTTAGGAAGAATTTAGGAAAAACATGTATAATTGAAATTGACATTAGAATATTGAAATAGGACCTTGAATTAGACTATTAAAAAACTTAATTTGATTTAAAAGCATATGTAAGGTGACTTTCTTTTGATGGCCGAATTGACACTTAAAGAAAATTAAAGTGTATTTTGTACATTTTGATGAAATTAAGCAATAAAACGATTATAGAAATGAAATAATGTGTCCATGAATTTTTTTGAAATTTATAAAAATTAATTGAATATTTTTGACAAGAAATTTGCTTATATAACAAATGAAATTATTGAATTATTGTGAAATAATTCATAATTTGTTGAGAAAATGGTGAATTATTATGAAATATTTTACAAACTGTGTATGAAAAGTTGACCGACAAGTTTACTGTATTGAAAAATTAAATGAAATTGTTAAAAAATTGGAAAATAATATGATATTAAGTGAATTTTTGCTTTTAGAAATAGTCAATAGTTAGGTAGTCAAAATCTAACTCATTGTATAATTGGCTAGCCATAGGGATACCTATACTGCTGTGCAAGTCATGGCGAGCTGGTTTGCTATGGTAGGATCACTGATCTTCCATAGTATCTATTCTGTTCTATTATCTACTATGTGAGAAATGATCATTTTGGATCATTTTTCGATTTGTATTGTTGCCCTATGGGATCCAAGTCCTATATATCTGATCTGAGAATTTCTATCGGGATAGTATTGGGGGAATAATGATAAAAATAAGCTAAAAGTGTAAAAAGAAAGGTAAAAGTAAAAGTTAGGATGAAAAAAGACATAATTGAAAAGAAATAAAAAGTTTAGGATCAAAACAGTAATTTTTCCAAAAGTTGTACTTAATGAATAAAAGTGATTAAAACATGAATTGAATGGATAAAATGGTAATTTAATGAACAAATAGTCCAAAAATAAGCTTTTAAGAAGAAAAAAGGATTAAAATATAATTTTGTATAAAAAGTTAAAAGAAAGATCAATTGGTAGTTTTGTATGCCAAAAATTAAATGTGAAATGAAAACAAGAAAGTTAATGGCAATTTTGTAATTAGTGTAAAAGGGGTATTTTTGTAATAAAATGGAAAAATAAGGACTAAATGAAAAGTTTATCAAAGTATTGATATTGAATTTAAATGACTGTTAAAAATAATGAAAAATTGTAATTTGATAAGAAAAATTAATGATTTTGCATAATTAATGTAATTATGCGTGTTTGGGAAATACCTTGATTTTTAGTCATCATTGGGCATATTTAATATTCAGCACATAGGATTTACTGCATGCAGCTACTTAAGAAGGTTTGGAGCATTAGTACACATGGAAGGAAATTTTGAAGGAACATGAGTGGAATAGTAATGATTTTTGTATTGACATGTATATTATTGTAAATATTAAAGTAAAAGAATTGGTTTATAATAATACTGTAATATATGTGTTTATGTAAGTATATGAATGACAGGTAGTGGTTTGATTGAGTAGTTAGGTTTGGCAATTGAGAATGTATGCAAGGATGAGAAGAGTATATATATTAGTTATAAACCGTTGTGCTCCTGAGGGGCTGTGTACTTGTTTGATTTTCAGAGGGTTGGTTAAGATTATAGCCATTATATTGTCAAATTTTTATAAAATAAATAGTAAAATTAGACAGTTATAGATCAGCAATAAATTGAACTTATGAACTTGATTAACGGATAAATATTAATAATTAAGGAATTATGGGGTTAAGTATATAATTTTTAAGATAAGAAAAGAAAAATAAGAAATTTTCTGGCCAATTGCTTAAATCTGTAGGTCTAAATTTGTAACGGTGTTACAAATTTAATTCATGTTAACGTGTCACATTTATGACACGTCAGCAGTAAACTGACAAAAAATAATCAGGATAGTAAATTCGTTAGTTTTAGGGTGATATTGTCTTAATTTATAAATTTTAGGAGGAACATGAAATCAAAATAAATATTGGAGAGTTAATTGCTCTTTTTGTCAAATAACAGGGGGTAAATTGCACTTTCAGTCTTATAAATATTTAATTGATAAATCACTTAATTTTTCTATTTGTTTTCTTGATTTAGTAAAAATAAGGCTACCATCAAATGATTTAAAATTGTTTGTTGCATTGTACAGATAATTAATTATAGAATTTCATATATATGTGCAAGTGCAAGTATGATAATAATTTTGGAAAACTTGAAGGGGGTAGGTGAGATAGCGAGTGGGTGGGAGAGAAAAAAAGAGAGAATGGAGTCCAGTCAAATTCTGCAGGAAAGAACTGCAGAATTGAAAAAAAAAAAACTTCAAATAGTTTTCAAAACACCATAAAATCCCAATTATTTTTTCAAAATACATTAATATTAAAAAAGTAAATTCATTTTGGAGCTATATCGGCTCCCCTACTTCCACCAAAAAGAAGCAGCCAGCTCGTCCTGAAGTGAATTGATAATAAAAAACCCCCTGCTCTCACGATTGCCAAACCAACACTATAAGATAACAAAACAAATTTGATACTAATTTATTACTTATCGTTATTTATAAATAAATGACTTTAGTAATTAAAACCTAAAATATATTTATATTTATATAGAATAAAATAATGATATCAAGTGAAATGTAGAAATTACCCTTATAGACCATATTACGTACATTTAAAAATCAGTTAATCATTATTTATCGATTTTTCAAATATTAAATCCAAATCTAACTCGATTTAATAATTATAATTTTTAAAAATTAAAATCTGCATGAGTATTCAATCAGACTATTTAACTACATAGAACATTTTGGATTTTGTTTTAACTATTAATTTAACGGTTTTTCGATTTTTTTTTTAGCTTATGAAGTAGTAATAATTACTCTATTCTAAAATTAATTTTTTTAGTTATAATTAGTTGGTAAATTTCATTTTGCTTGCAATTTATTGATCGACAAATTGACCATCCATCCTGTTTTTATTTTCCGCTTGCAATTTTATCTTTGAGACCATACGTATTCCTGCCTTAATAACACAGATAACCTAGCCTGTCGTTATTTTTTTTTTCTTTTTAAATAATAAAAAAAATAAATTAGGTTAACATTATTAAAGTAGTTTTATTTCCTTTGATTCTTTTAATGAATTTAGATGTTTTGAATATCTCCTAACAATTCGCTTAAAATAGTCTTTCTTCTTTTTCAGACGATCTGTTAATTTATGACGCATTTAATGTTAATTAGTATAAATAAGAATAATCGTTTGATAACGACATGCAATGGTTCCATGGTGTAGTGGTTAGCACTCTGGACTTTGAATCCAGCGACCTGGGTTCGACTCCCGGTGGGACCTCTTTTTTTTTTAGATTTTTCAGTTTCTGCATAATCTGAATCAGTGAATCTTATATTTCAACTTAAAAACAAACACATACTTATATTTTGATGATTCCCATCAAAATGCTATTAAAAATAAATAATCTAGCATTTTTTTAATCTTTCAATTATATTAAGATAATGATTGATTTATTTTAATTTCATCCAAAAAATATTTTAAAACAGTACTTATTACTCTTTCTACTAGATAAAATAAAAAAAATTATTGCTCATAAATGTAACATTTGTTAAATCGATCTAAGTAAAAAATTTTAATATAAGACTATAATAATTTTCGAATCAAAATATAAAATGATCAAAATAAGATTGAAAAATATTTTGAATTTTTTTCAGTTATTTGTTAAATTTTTTGGATAAACTGAAAAATATCTTTTTTTTTTTCTTTCAATCCGTTTGTTAAAACATTTAAAATTATACTGAAATAAAAGTTTTACTAAAATACCCTTATTTCCAAAATCATTTCAAACTGTTTGTTAATATCTAAGCCCAAGATAATTAAAATCAAATAATATATAAAAAATTTTTAACCTTAATAATAATTTTTAGACTAAAATGTAGAAATGGTCAAGTAGTTTCATTTTTAATAATAATTAAGAATATAATTAATCATATCAATTCTCACAGCAGGAGTTAAAATGTAGAAATGGTCAAGTATTTGTCATTTTGGAAATTTTTGCTACATGGAAGCTCATAAATGGCTTTCCAAAGGTCGATCTTGTATTTGAATTGTAAATTTTTGGTTTAAAATAAGATATCCAACCTTGAATATTCAAGAATTTGTGTAATTATATTTATGTGATAAATGTTGGTATCTTTATTAAAGTTTATGATTTGGGGTTGTTAAATTTACAACTATGTATGGATATATTTTTGTGGGTAGATGTTTTTGAGCAGCTTGGGAAATATTTAGTATTCGTTGAATGTTGATGGAGTTCAAATATGCAATGTATATCGTAAAAATGCAATTTTTCATTGTTTAGCAAGGGATAGATATCTATATAGGAGAAACTCTATTAATTTTTCTGTAAATTATGAACAATATAACTTTAGTATGAATTAAAAGATTAAGATAAATTTAAATTTCATGTTTCGTTCGAAGAATATTATACCTTTTATCAAAATAGGTATTGGGTTTTACAAAACTGGGTCCATTTGTGTAATCGAAGTTAACTAAATAGCATTCTCCTAGAAATATTAAAAAATTAGTTATTAAATAAATAGTATTTTCCTAAAAATATTAAAAAGTTAAGAATTTATCTTCTACCAAAAATTTTGGCATATTGTTGGTAATGATATTATATCTAGTTATTTATCTTGGCTTGCATCTTGTGATTTTCCTGATAAGCTGAATGAAATTAGTATTGTCCTTATACCTAAGGTTGAGAATCCTATTACCTTGAAAGACCTTAGACCTATTTCATTATGTAACGTGGTGTACAAAGTTATATCTAAGGTCCTTGCAAATAGGCTTAAAAGAGTACTACCTAATGCTGTTTCTGAAGCTCAATTTGCATTTATTTCTGGTAAACTTATTACTGATAATGTCTTACTTGCATTTGAGTTGATTCATTACATGAAATGCAAAGGATCTAAAGGTAGTGGAGATGTTGCTTTAAAGATAGATATCAGTAAAAATTATGACAGGGCTGATTGGGATTTTTTAAGAAATATTATTATCAAGATGCACTACAAAAAACTGCTAATTAGCGACGGAACTTTCCGTCGTTAATTACCAGAATCCGTCGCTAATATAATTTAGCGATGTCAAGATGAACAGTCGCTAATAGTCCAGTTGCGAATATATTAGCGACGGATACATAGTTGTCGCTAATTTGTTTTCCAAATTATTCACAACAATTATAATAATAATTTTTAGCAACTATCATTTCGTAGCTAATCCATCGCTAATGTGGATGGTGTCAAATTCTAATTCATTACATATATTAGCGACAGTTAGTTGTCGTGAATCCGTCGCTAAATGTAATTTAATTTTTTTAAATTCATTAATTTACATCCTTTATAATCAACAAATTAATAAAATCAATAAATTAATTTATGATATATAAAATCAACACTTAAATTAATTTATTAATTTTTATATAAACAAATCATAATTTAATTTTATATAAATAAAAATTGTCTAATACTATTAATTAAAAAAATATATCATAAAAATACATTAAATATCAAGTACTTTAAAAGTATTACAAACATCATGGAATTTTCTAAGGGATTGGCCTTCTGTAACTGTATACACAATGCACGCACTAACTTCAACTATGAGTTGTTGAGGAACAACTATATAAAGCCCAACTTTTTCACCAAATGCATACTGGCCAAGTTCATGATATCTATCAAATATTTTGCTTGGTACCATGTCATGCATATCCACCATTTGTCATAGTGTGTATAGTGTAATGATCCATGACAGAACCAACACAACCACACCAGGTCCCCTGAGATTGCAAACAAGTAAATTAATTTTAAGAAATCCTATGTCAAATTGTATTCCTGATTGAGTCTATATACCAAAGCAGTAAATCAAAATGGCAACAAACAAATGAAATTCCAAACCATTCAGGTTCTTATATATTACACAAGCAAATGAGTGTTGGAACTTATATTCCTGAGAGAAGTCAAGTTAAAAAGAAATAAAATTTGAAGTAATAAATATATAGGCCACACTTCATCAAATAAACAAAAGGTCTTCGGAGCACAGAAAGAGTGTAGACTTCAAAAAATTAAACTGTTCTAATAATACTCGGTAAACTCTAAAAGAGAATGCTATTAATAATGACCATCATGAACTGCAATATTCTAATATTAAAGTCCCGCCAATCAACTATGCAACACTGCACATTGGTATTGCTAAAGTAATTAAAGAAGGGGTTACAAATTCCAACAAAGATAATATACTATGGTATTAAAAGAAATAATAGAATCAGAAAGAATAAACCATTCAGCTTTAAAATCTACATAGCAAAAGCATTGGAGTTATAGCAAGAGCACTAAAGTCAATAACCATTCATCAATGAGCATCACTTGATGGTGTTTGCTTTATTCATAAGCTGCATATTAATTAACTAACATCAAAAATAGAATTCAAGCTATTCATATGCATAACAATTCAATGCAGGATCCATTGATTTAATAAAGTTAACATCAATGGCAATGAAACTTGGAAAAAATAATTAGAGCTAGATGCCAAAGCTAAATTTTGTAGTCATACTTATGCATTCATCATAGCTTGAATTATGCCGGTTAATCTAATTCACAGTCATCATAATACCAATTGCCTTGAATTTATAACTCTATTTCATTTTTTGATTAAAATAATACTAATCCATATTTCTAATTGGTTATTATTTAAGTATGGGCAACTGGAATGGAGAAAACATGCCTAACACATTTTTTTTAACAGTGAGAACATTTTCTTACGAAGACAACTGTAACAATGCTGCACATTTCCTATAATTTCGACATTCTAACAAAAACTAAACATTGAAGGTACCAATAATAAATCTATATATATATAACTACATTAAAATCTATAGTCCAATACAACCTACTTGTCTTAGACTACACCGATCATATGGTACCTTAAATTAATTTTCAAAATCTTCAATTCTAATCAATTACCTCGGGCACTTAGTAGTACGTACGCGACTAATATTACATCATTGTAATACTCAATAAATCATAACTCAGTTGCTCCTACATGAACACTATATTATGTTCTGTGAAAATCACTCTACCAGGTGCCAAAACAAAAAAATGAGATCTTTATTTTAATTTTTCAATATAATAATGTATGAACATGCTCAACAATCAATTTATATTACACAATTTAAAGTAAAACAGGGACAAATATTCAATCTCAAGAAAGGATAACAAGCAATTTTCATAATTAAATTTCATAATTTATTTAAGAAATTACGGAGATAGATTTGGTAGTCATATACCCTTTTAATGTCATTTTTCTATGTTCTCATTTTGTCTATCACTGTGCTTGTCGGACCATCACCGAAATTACATCGCCACTGCCATCGCGAAGCCTAGAGTACCAAGGATCCATCACCGTGGTCACACACTTTAAAGAGCCACGGTGTGGTTGAAATCTATGCCGGAATACCTTGCCATGCCCATTTTTGATCTATCCCATGCCTGAGAGTTAGGACGATCGGTGTATATGGAAATGATCGTCTAATTGCAGTGAGTCTAGTGGTGGTGTTCTTATTGCCCTCCAACGTCGGAGCTGACCGAAATCACAAAGGGAAGTCGGGTTTTTTTAAAAAAATAAAGAAAAAGGGAAACAAAAACAAACGGTATGCTTACCGAAGAGGAGACGACGGTTGGCCTACACAGTGGAGACCATATCGGGCTATTGCCGGTGTCTGGCGGTCAGTCGTTGTTCTCAGCTTCCCTGCATGCCTCTCTCCTTCATCTATCTTTTATTTTTTTTCTTTTATTTCATTTAATGTTTCCCATTCTCTCATCTTTCTATTCTTTTATTTTTTTTTTCTTTTATGTCTGACCGTTTTCCTTATCTTCTTTTTTTTAATTATTATTAATTATTATACTTTACTTGTTCTTTTTCTTTTTATTTTTATTTTTTAAACATCATGATGTTTTTTTTTTCTTTTTTTTCCCGGAATCCGGGATGTTACAAAAAATGTGGCCACCGAAATTAATCTAGAAAATTCTAGGGATAAAGTAAGATATTATGTTTTCTTTTTCTTCTTCTAATTATTATTATATTCAACTATTTACTTTAATTTCTTTATTTATTACTAAAATGCATTTTAATTTAAATTGTAAATTTGAAAGCCTAGAGATAATATTTACTAGTATTATATCACATTCTAAATAATTTTGATCCCTCATAAACTGGTATCAAAAAAATACTATCCACCATCTATTTACTGAGGCGAGTTTTGGGGCTTTACATAGCTGACATAGAGAGGAGTCTAAATATAGTGGTCACGCGCCTAGAGGAGCCACGATTTGACTGAGATCTACACCGAAGCGAATCAACGCACCCATTTTTTATCTATACGTTGCTAGCGAGTGAGGGGAGGTAGAAGGCACCGGGAAGTTTGATCTATACGTTGTAATTATTATTATTATTTCACATAAATTAATTTATGTTAATTTCTTATTTATTATTATAATGGGTTTACTTATTGAAAACAAAATTAGTTAATATGAAATTTATAAGTTTGAACAAACCAAACTAGTTAAATAGGCATATAAAAATTATAACAAAATAAGGATATTAAATAACCCTTTAGAGATAGGCATGGGACATTTTCTATTTTATTGATTTTAATTTAACTATTTTAATAAATTAGTTAAGTATTTTAGAGATAAAACTCTTTTAGCATTAACTTTAAATTTTTTCAATTTTTTTTAATTTTTAATAGTATTCAATTCGACTTGGATTTAAACATTGATTTTTTATATTTATAAAATTTGAATTCAAAATTTTACTTAAAAAGAATAAGTATGGAACCATTTTAACCTATTCACCTTTGGTGCCATACTTATCCCTATGGTGGTTACTTAGTTTTAACAATTAATAATAACTGATAGTAGTAGGTATTTATATATAAGGGATAAATCAATATTTATCTATTTATTTTTACAAGGGAGCTGTCAAAAGTAAAAATATAATTTGAAAATTTCTTTACTTTTAATTATGTATTTCTCACTATACAAGAGAATCATAATGTCTATAATTAAGAATTTCTGACTATACAAGAGAATCATAATACCCATCCAATTAGAAATGTTAATATAAAGAATTCAAAACATTCTATACTTTTTAAATTTTAATTGAATATTAATTATTAGACTAACTTTTAATGGTTAATACTTAAGCCAATTTAAGTTACATACTTTTTTTTTTTCCTAAGGGAATTAGGTGCATCCTATATATATTTTTTGCACTTATCCATAAAAACCCATTTTTCCTAAATCTTAGTTTCCATCTTATAGTTTTTTTTAAGTATAATTTGTATTAGAAATTATTAAATTACATATCTTGAATACAATTCCACTTATTTTTTAATTTATTCATATTGACATAGCACTCTAGTATTCCATTTACCCTATTGTAGTAGAATTAAAGTATCAAATTAAAGTTTATTATTATTATTATTATTATTATTATTATTATTAAAAATATAATTATATTTATTATGATAAGTTTAGATTTATTTATTTTCTATAATAAGTTGAAATTTATTGAACAACTAGTTCTATTCATTAGGATGCTAATTTTCATTTGATTATAGATAATTATATGATCACACATAATTAATTAGATATATGAGGAAAAATAACAATTTCGTTAGTTTTAAAAGTAGTTAAATATATGGTATAATAAGATTACATGTAAAAAAATACAATTATAATATAATACAATTGTAAGAGAAAAAATAAAATAAAAAAATTATAATATCCCTGCCAATTTTCATTATTTTATCTTTATATTCTAGAATGGTTTGGTAAATATATATAATTAAAATTTCTAATAATTTAATATTTGATCAAATTTTTACAAAATATAAATAAATTAAAAAATTTTTCATAATTATTTTAAATGAAATAATAAATTTTATATTACTATTTTACAAATATTTATTTTTATTAATCTTCATAATGTAATTATATAATAATTGTAACAAATAATTTATTATTATTATTAAAAATGTAAATTTTCTAAATAAATAAATTTAAATTTTGGGATAATTGATAAAAAAAATTATTATCACATCATAATATAATTTACAAATTTTTATTCCAAAATAGAATATTCATTTCATATTATCTGTATTAAAATTCAAGTGACTGGAATAAAAAATTATTTTTTATTTAATTTGCGGCGACTTAGCGACTACAAACTTTTGTCGCTAATCTTCTTTACCGAAATATAATACCGTTAGCGACAATAAATTTCGGCGCTAAACCATTGCAAAAAGTGGCGCTAAATTTTTTCTCCAAAATTAGCGACTAAAAATTTCGTCGCTAAATTTTCTTAAACTAATTTTTTCGAATAAAATATTAAAAAAATTTAGTGACGGTACTGTTGTCGCCAATTCCATCGAAAAACATGGCGCTTATATTTGCCGTCAATAATTCGTGACTGCTTATTCATTCTATCGCTATTTTGTCGCAAAAAATGAAAAATAACCTTCCCATGATGGAATTGTAAAACGGTCGCGAATCCGTCGTAAATTTTGGGACGAAAATAATACCGTTACTAATTTTAGACGCTAATTTATATTTTTTTTTGTAGTGATGGGCTTTGATATTAAGTGGGTGGATCTCATTATGCTTTGTGTTACTTCTGTCAAGTACTCTGTTGCCTTTAATGGGATGGAAGTGTGACCTATTATTCCAGGAAGAGGCTTGAGGCAAGGGGATCCATTATCCTTATATCTTTTTCTTTTATGTGCAGAAGGGCTATCTACTTTGCTTCGTCAGGTAGAATTGAATGGGTTTATTAATGGTTATAGCATTTTTAGAGGAAGTCAGCATCACATATCTTCTTTTTGCTGATGATTGTTTCCTTTTTTTTCCATGTTAATGGTTTTGAAACTGTAACTATTAAGCAAATTCTGATCAATTATGAACTTGCTTTAGGGCAAGCTATCAACTTCCAAAAATCAAGAAATTTTTTCAGTAAAAATACTATTGATCCTCTTAAGAATTCTATTTGTTCTAAATTAGAAGTTTCAGCAAGTATTGATCATGGAAAGTTTCTAGGCTTACCTTCTATTATTAGAAGAAGCAAAAAATAGATTTTTTCTTTTTTGAAGAACAAGTTTAGTCATTGTATATCTGCATAGCAAGGTAGATTTCTATCTAAAGCTACCAAGGAAATTTTATTAAAATCAATGGCACAAGCTATTCCTTCATATTGTATGAATGCTTTTCTCATATCGATTTCACTTTGTGAAGAACTACAGTGGATGATGAACTATTTTTGGTGGGGTTCAAAGCAAAATGGTCGAAAAAGTTTGCATTGGCCAATTGGGAACTTTTATGTGCTAGAAAAGAACATGATGGTATGGCATTTCGAAATCTTCATTTTTCAATCTTGTTATGCTTGCAAAGCAAGGTTGGCAGCTACTTTCTAGGTTGAATTCTCTTCTCTTAAGAGTTCTCAAAGCTAAATATTTCCCTAATGGGAATTTTCTAACTGCTAGGGTGCGACATAATCCTAGCTTTACATGACGGAGTATCATTATGGCTAAATAAGTTGTTTGTCAAGGTATTTGACAAGGTATTGGCAATGGTAACTCTATTAATATTTGGGCTGATCCGTGGTTTCCAAATACTAAAAATGCTTTTGTTTCTAGTACTATTGTACCAGGTTTTGAGCAGTTGAAAGTAGCAGATCTGTTACTTGACAATGGTTTGCAATGGAATAAACATCTAGTGCATAGTTTTTTTACTTCTCAAGAGGCTAACTTAATTTGTTCTATTCCTTTTCATAAGTTCACTAGTGAGGATAAATGGGTCTGGCTACATTCAAGAAATGGAATTTTTTTAGTCAAATCAGCATATTTTATTCTTAATAAAAATACAGTGAATTCTCATATGCAGGTGTAAGGTTTAAATTGGAATCTTATGTGGAAATTAAAAATTCCACCAAATGTTATAAATTTTTGGTGGCATTTAGTGAATGGCTTCATCCCTACTCGAGTCAGACTTGGTGATAAAGGGATTCATATTGATAAAAATTGCTTTAGATGTTCTGAAAATGAATCTTTTCTTCATGTTTTCGATTATTGTCCTATTGCTCTTGATGTTTGGGATATTTGGAAACTAAAACGGGTTCCTCCGAGTGATTTATTCATGGATTGGATAATATTAATACACCAGGTTTTACCTAATGAAAGGCTTAAAGAATTTACAATGCTGATTTGTAAGTTATGGGTTGAAAGAAATAATTTTTCTGCAATGGGAAGGTTGCTAATGCATGTTCCATCATCAGTTAATCCTTATAGTTTCTACAGTCTTAGCATAATCTCAAGCTGCTCGAAGTCAAGCTGATAGTCCTCATCATCCCTTATCAAGTGAAGTGAACTAAAACTGTTAGAGCCATCCACCTTCAGGATCATGGAAATGCAATTGTGATGGGGGCTTCTTTTTAGGTATGCTTTATGCAGGTTTTGGGGCAGTAGTTCGCGACCATTCCGAAACTTTTTTGGCTGCTGTTTCTATTCATCTTTTTGGCCCTGTTGATCAAACAATTATTGAAACACTTATTTTTTGTGCTTTTTTGACTTGGGTGTGCAATGATTGGCCTAATCCTAGCATTGTGGAGGTAGATTCACAAGTTGTCTATAAGGGAGTTCTTTTCCCTATAGAAAATAGATCCATCCTTGGAGCTGTTCTTGAGGATTGCAAAATTCTTCTTAATTCAAAAGCTGATATCTCTCTTGTTTGGGCTCGGAGATAAGTGAATTCGGTTGCACATTCTTTAGCTAGGCATTCGAATAAAATTTCTAGTCTTAATTTTTGGAATTGTATTCCTTATTTTATTGCCCATTTGTTGGCTTAATAATACGCCCTTGCTTTAAAAAAAGTTAAGAATTTATCGGTTAGAACTTTGAAACCATTAGGATTTGTTATAACATCTCTCAAAACCCTACTGTCAGCTGTTGAGCCTCCGCTAATCGAGTAAACATACACAAATCTACCAAATCTATGAACTATTCCATGCACATTGGTATAAATCTCTCATTTTTTTTTATTTCTATAACAATTATTTTTATCTTCAGAAACTATTAATTTGATATGAGTGCTCTCTAATGCACCTAAATAACCCTATAAACATGAAAATGTTTAGTTGTTTATAAGTTACTGATTTCTTAACTTCCAAGCTAATTTACAATTATCAAAGGTGATTACCTCAAAAAAATTTCAAGGCATTTCCTCACAATTTGCTGTTATCGGTTTAGGATCTACAATCATCATTGGGCATAGTTTTAAAATGGCAAACAAAATCCTATGAAAAACCTTACTAATGGTTTGTCTTGATCTAATCCAGTCGGTGCTTTGATATCTATTTTTCATACAATCTACACATATGTTGAGAAAATAGCTACTATCTCTTCTATTGTGACATTTAGAGTTTTTTTTTTAAGCCAACCACACTTAGCAAATTATATAATATGACAAAAGTTTTCTCATCCATTCTTATAGTACATATAGAACTTGTGTCATTATGAAGCAATTTGTTAAGTTGCTTTATTTGTGTCTCTATTCTTATATTAATTAGGTTTTCACTAGGATTTCCTACCCTAAAGGATGAAGAGCCAACCATACTCAATTTAGAAATTATTGCAACAACTGCAATAATACTAACTTGAGCTCTACACATCCAACAATTTACAATTATCAACCATAGCAATCTCTTAGGATCATCATCCATGTCTCGTGAATCCTCATCCCATACAATGTCAATCTCGTCGAGGTTCAAATTATCCATTACAACTACAAATATAAGAGAAAAAAAGAGTAAAAAGATCAACTCCACATTACAAGAATTGAAAAAATATATTAATTCTCACGAACTATCTCTTTGATCAAACAAAGTGAGATTTAGGGGGAAAAACAATGTTTATATATATATAATGCTGGATTTTTTTCCTCAAATTTATACTAGATTGACTACTTGTATATATACTTTATATACAATTTATAAAATATAATCTTCAAAAATTACTTAGTACAATAAGGAGTTTTGAAATGTGAGAAAATTAAAAATTATTTAATTATGAAGAAAAAAGTACAAGAACTACAAAAATACAAAGAAAATCATAAACAAGATTATAGAGAATACTTTGTCTAAAAAAGATGAAAATTTGAATGATGAGAATTTCTCTAATGCTTAATCAAACAAATCAAATTACCAAGAGCTCTAATTTTCATAATTAATTTTAAAACTGGAAAAGTTTTCAAATTACTTAAAATTAAAGGGGAAAAAAGTAAAACAATTTTGAGCTTTGGTTGCTTAGAATAAATTTGAATAAAGGAATTAGTTATCCAAACAATGCTACTGCAAATAATATATGTGATTAATAAATTGAACCCACAAATGAAAATGCAAGAACTTGACCGCCATACCAATAAGTAATAGTTAAAGTTAATAAAATCAAGTCTCAAATTGTGACAAATTTCAAAATCATCAATGATAAGAAGACTCGTAAATACATTGAACTAACATTTTTTTGATAATATACGTCCTAGGAATTGAAAATTGCGGTAGAAGAGGTATTAGTAGTAGTCGCAGAAATAGCAATTCTAATGATTTTAAAAATTGCAATAGAGGCGTGTAGCACCCTTGTTTTCTGAGTAAATTGTTAAACCTTCAAATGGAGATCGTATTTAAAGAGAAAATCCTAACTTTCACTATTCAATTAAATTTTAAATCCCTTTCTAATAATTTTTGCTTATCTGGATAGAACACAGTAAGTATAACAGCAGATCAATATTTCAAAAATGTCTCCTTTACAAATTTATTTGTACAACTGCAAAACCATTATTTCAAAGAAAATGCATTTGTTAGAATTAAGAAACATTAATTATTCGTTAGCACTGGAAAACAATTTACTGTAGGTTGGTCTTATAATAATTGCAATTAGGAAGTCTTATTAAACAAATCACTCGGCAAAACTATATTTACATTGTAATTTCTAGATTCTGGTTATCTTTCAATTAGAAACAAATGCATTGAGTGAATAATTAAAGGAAATTATTAAACAAAATACAGAACAATGATTTTCAGCATAAGAGATGGTAGACCTGAATTTACAGATCCTGGCAATTCAAAACGACTAGAATCTAAGCACTGCTTGTAGCAAGACATTAACAGACCAATTAGAAAAAAAAAAAAAAAGAAATAATTAACGTTAATGATTTTCAAGTTCGGAAATTGTAGATAAACTTGTGCGACTACTCCTCCAATGGCGGCAAAGAGAGGTTGAGAAGAGACCGAATGAGATGGGTTAGAGTGTTCATATATCCGAATAATATATAATTATGGGTAATTTATTATTTTTCATTTATTTTTCTAAATATAGAGATGTATATATCTTGATGTTTCAAGATATAAGTCTAGTGATTTTTTATGAGTTATTTTTTTTTAACAAACGTTTGAAAAAATCGAAAAGGTTGAAATAATTATATTTTTTTCATCTATTTTTTTTTTTTTGAATTCACCAATTGTTTTTCACTTCCCACTAATTTTTATGAGAATTTTAATCCTTTACGTGGTCAATGTAGCATTTAATGAAGTAAATAAGATAGATAAATTTTAAATATAGATAATAATGATGGTATTGATTATTATGGGAACGGTAAAATTAGAATAGTTGAAAGAAATGACTCGTTGATTTTCACAATTTAAGAGGATAAATTTTTTCTTAAAAAAAGTAACAAGTGAACTGAGATGACGAAAAGAAAAAATAAGTATTTCAAAATATTTTAAAAAAATTATATTCAAAGTTCAATTTTTTTTTTTCCGTGAAATTGAAAAATAATTTGTTTTACATTTTTTTTGAAGGAGCTCATTTGGTCATTAAATTAACAAAAATAAAAACAAAAATAGGATGAGGGATGGCATGAAGACACAATAATTACTTTCTCAAGAAGTATTGCGGATGCTATCCTTGAATTACCCATTTAAAGGGATGGAGGAAATGAACTTATTTGGCAAAAGGATAAATCAGGCAATTTCTCCATGAAATCTTATTACTTTGCCATAAAACATTCTTGCGGAATGAGAGCAGAGCTTCAACATCATAAACCATCCCGAGCAGAATTTGGCTGAATATCTGGACACTCAAAGTCTCCCAAAAAAAATTAAGAATTTCATATGGAGATATGCAAGAATTTCTTAGGGAGTGTTGATAATTACTTAGCCAAACAAATGTATCCGTCTTCAACTTGATTGTCTGCTGTTTGGCCAGACAATAGAGACCATGGAACACACGCTTTTCTTCTGTCCAGTAGCTATAGTAACATGGTTTGCAAGTCCGTTAAGCTACAAACCGGATGCTACTGGCTTCTCCAATTTTGCAGCTTGGGGGTTCAATCACTCTCACTGTAGTGAAGAAGTCAAGGCACATATTGCAACCCTGACCTGGGGGATATGGAAGCGGAGAAACCTTTCTATGCTTTGAGAAAAAAAGTAGTCGATCCTATTGAGACAAGAAGGAAGGCTTATCAGCTATGTGAGGAGTAATTTTTAGCCAGCTAACATGCAAGTAATCAAGGTTCTTCCCACAATCATCCCAGTCTTACAAAGTGGAAACCTCCTGGTCAAGGATGCTCAAGTTCGATTCTGATGTCGCTTATGATGCTCATACAAGAAAATGTGGTGGGCAGTTTTGGGCAGAGATCATAAGGCGAATGATCTTGGAGGTGGAACAGGCTCAAACTTGTTCTCTTCAATAGCAGCGGCTAAAACCTCTGCTGCTAAAGAAGTTCTCTTAGCCAATGGGTTAAATAGCACAAAATGCATGTTTAAAAGTGATTCTGTTGTGGTCGTCAACTCTATAAGGAAGGAAAGAGAAGTCACAACTGAAATTGAAGCATTTATTCGTGATGTTTGGGACCTTAGTTAGGGATGATCAAAGGGCGGGGAATCCCCGTCCTCCGGTGGGGAATGGTCCTGAATGGGAAGGGGAATCCTCAAAAAATTTTCCCTTGCGAATGAGAACGGAAAAAAAGTATTCTCCAATTTAGAATTCGAGACGAGAATGGAGATTGTGGTCTCTGTTCCTGAAATTTAATTACTAAATTTAATTATATTTATATAATTTAATTTTAAATTCTATTTAATTTTTGTTTTATTAATTATTAAAATGTATATTAATTTGATTTGTAATTGAATTTATATTTTTTAATTATTAAATGTTATATTTCAATTAAAATTAATTATTAAATATTATATTTTGATTATAATTAAATTTTTTTAAAAAAATAAAAATATTTTTTATGCGATGACGGGAATTTTTGTGGGGATGGAAATCCCCGTAGGGACGGGAATGAGGAAAATTTTTTTTCCAAAATACTATCGGTCTCTGCTCCGCTCTTGAACGGAGCAGTAGGTGGGGAGGCACTTTCTATCCCCGCTCCGCCCCATGATCATCTATAATCTTAGTAAGCTTTTCCCAAGCTACTCCTTTTATTTTGTTAGTAGGAAGGCAAATAAAATTGCTAATTTCTTTGCTAAATGGGCAAGGAGTTTAACTTGCCCCTATAATTGGTGGATCAATGCTCCCGATTTGCTTGCAATTCTCGAATAAAATGATATGTACCATTGGGGCCTTTCGTTTAATGGATGTTGCCTCTTTTCGGTGAAAAAAAAAAAAAGTTGTTGTTGGTTTAAATGATAATAATGTTGGATTCTTTTAAACGAGATTTCAGGCTTAATTATTATATCGTACATTAAACATGTGCTGTTGGAAGGACTATCCAATTAGGATTCAACATTTTTTACCGTAAATTAATTGGTTTCATGATTTTCAATAGTAATATTCGCTAAAAAAAATATTTTGAAGTAGAATTAATTTATTTTCTAAAATTTGAGGACAAAAAATAAATGGGAATTTGAGAAAAAAAAATAGACATATAATATCTCTTTATATTTTAATCATTTACCAAGAAACATATCATTAACCTAAGTTACGAAAATCTAGATCCCTCGCTCCCAAATTCTATGCTCTACAATGTGGGAATTTAAGAAAAAACTTTTATAGACAATGATCTTCCTGGAATTATTTGCACCTAAAATTTTTCAATTTTAAGGACGCACCTATGCTATATCTAAAATCTTCTTTTAAATTTGAGTAAATTTTTAAACTTTAGAATCTTTAATTTGACCCTTTCAATTTTTTTTTTTCAACTTGAACCACCCACAAATTCTATTATCCCTCTCTTCCAAATTCTATGCTCTACAATATATTATTATTTCATCTTTATTGATAATTTTACGAATAAATTTTACTTAGTGATGAGCGAAAAAAATCGAAAATATAGTTAACCGTAAAATCGATTCGAAATCAAACCGATTTTTACGGTTAATATATCCAATGGACTCGATTATGATTTTTAATTTTTATTTTTTTGGTTAATGGTTACAGTTTAGGTTTTTAAATATTGGTTAACTATTAGTTCGCGATTAACCGATTCATATATATATATATATATATATTACTTTTATATCTTCATTTTTTCTCTATTTCTCTCTAAAATTTACATAAAATAACACTTTAAAATATATTTAAAATATATATTTTTTTATATCTTAATTTTTTATATTTTCCTATAAAATTTATATAATACTTTAAATTAAATTTATATTATATCATTCTTTTTAATTATATAGCAATATTTATATATAGTATACAATTAACTTTTATATATATATTTTTTATCATATATTGGTGTTTATATTTTAATTAATAACATTTAATTACATTATTATCCAAAATTTTATTTGACTTAAAATCAAATATAATAATTTTCAATAAATATCAAATCTATTTTATAATATTAGCTATTAATTTATAAAACATGAATTTTGGCTAGTAAAGTATATTTGTTTTGTAATTTTTATATTAAATTACTTTATACATTGAAAATTGAATTAAATTTTGTCTAATTTTTTTATATAATTTTATGTTATAAATTTTAATGGTTAACCGAAAAATATTGGTTAGTCAAACTAAAAAACTGAAATCGATAAACTGGTTAACCGAATATAATGGACTGATTAATGATTAGTAATTTTAAAAAATTGATATTAATAGATCTGATTAATTTTTTTGCCCATCCATATTTATCCCTAATTTTACTAAAATACTCCATCGGAGGAAAAAGAAGTCATTTTCTACGCAGCAGCGTATAAGGTGTGGAGCCGCGGTAATTTATAAGCTGTGGAGCCTTATTTAATACAGACTCTTATACTCATTAATTAATAAGTATTTCATTCGTCCTACTAAATTATCACTTTTTATACAAATCATTAATATTAAGATAATTATTAGTTTCACTAATTTTTATAAAAATTATAATGATAAACTAAATTATCATCTCTAAATTTAGACTTGTATTAAAATGTATAAAAAATATTAATTAAATTATTCAATATTTTGTTGACATAAAGTTAGAAATTATATGTTTTAAATGTTTTTTTTTGAAAGATGTATTAAACGTTAATATTAGATTTTTGAAATCAATAATCCAGTGAAATTTTTTTCCAAAAAATTGACAATTTAATTGCAGAGAGAATTACAATTTGAGTTGAGAAAGAAGATGCAAAATAATGAAGGGGGTTGGTGTTAATGTTGAAAATTCCAATGATAGTATGTTAGTCAAAATCTTGAACTTGCACCAATACTAACTAACATTGCTCCTACTTTTGATTTGGGATCCTAACTTTGTTGAAATTAATTTGTCTGATGTTTTCTCCTTCTTCGATTAGCTATCCACGACAAACAGGCAATTGGACAAGACTTTGTTTTATGTATTTGCTGTTGTTTTTTTTTTTAATTATGTTTCATATAAAAACAATGTAAATTATAATTTAAATTAAAAGAAAAAAGGTAGGATTTTATATTTCTGAAATTATCCAACCACAAATACAAATATCGGTTTATTTATAATCTAGAATATTTATATTGTTATCGCAAAATAAAAATAAAAATTCACTCATGACCATATAATAATTTACAAATGAGTTATCTATCTAACTATAGTATAAGTGCCTATTCATATTTATATTACATGTTCCCTTGAAATAGTATACAATCACAAGTACGTGTCCTTGAAATAATGTACTTTCTTGTCCCAATTCAAGAGCATAACTGAAAGCATAGTTTATAGGATACTTTACATATTTCAAGTAAAATTCAAACCTAAAATAATATAAGTGGGTATCTACTCGCAAATGTTGTTGAACGGCCTTTGTTGAATATATATGAAAGAGCTGGCAAGTTCCATATATATAGGAGTGAATTTTACCATTGATAATTAAGAGGCAGAAAGAGAGATCCATACACAGAGACAAAATGGCAAAGTTTTGCATTGTTTTGTTGATCATTTCCATGCCATGGGCACAAGGTGATTTCTACAAGAATGTGAAAGGCCAAGAACAGAAAGTAACTAATCTCCAATTCTATTTCCATGACACAGTTAGCGGCAAAAATCCAACTGCTATTAAGGTAGCCCAATCTGCTGACACTGAAAAATCCCCAACTTTGTTTGGTTCAATTATGATGGCAGATGATCCATTAACGGAAGGACCCGACCCGTAATCCAAGTTGGTGGGTCGGGCACAAGGGCTTTACGGATCAGCTGGTCAAAGTGAAATGTGCCTTGTAATGGCTATGAGCTTTGCCTTGACCGATGGTATGTATAATGGCAGTTCCTTTAGCCTACTTGGGAAGAACTCGGCTTTGAGTCCGGTGCGTGAGATGCCGATCGTGAGAGGAACAGGAGTTTTCCGGTTGGCTCGTGGTTATGCGGTCGCTAAGACTCACTGGTTTGATATTACTACTGGTGATGCTATTGTTGGCTATAATGTTACGCTTGTTCACTAGATGTTATGTTATACATGTTGTATGTATGAACACTTTTCATTGGTCTGTTCCATATTAAGATCCCATTTATCATTATTTGGATTTTTGATTTCGGTGCTTTTCGCGTAACACTACGACAATATAAAAATAGTGAGACTGATTTATTCCAGTATATACACAACATTAATTTAATTAAAAATGTAAAAAATTTCAATTTCAATTTATCACATATGCCTCTCACACCTAACAATAATTAATTAGAATTCATTTTTCCAAAACGCCCCAACCACAATTCACAATTGCATCTAATTTATTTTTCTCGTCACCTTCTCCGTTCCATTCCTCGAATATCTTCTCAATTTGCACAACGTCTCCTTCAGCTTTTGATTTGTCACGTTCAAACATTCCGCTTGCTCAAACAAGTCTTGACGATATTCCTTCAGCTTTTCCCGTGTGAGGTAGCCATTCCGATTACTTTTTTATTATTACAAAGGCAAATACTCCACGGTCCAGCATAAATTTTATCGAATCAAAATCTACGAAATCCTAATAAATAAAACCAATAGCAAGTTGTTGCATACGAGATATATATATATATATATATAGCTTCTTTTGTATTACGTTTGATTTATTAGCAATTTCCGACTGATAAATTGAGGTCTACCTTAATTAATGATCAGATTATGAACATACTTATTTTTCTTTTTAAGTTTCATGAGATCAACATTTTCTTTTCAAAAATAATTATTTCTCTTAATAAAAAAAGTTTTTTTTTTAGTTTCCTGAAATTAACTTTTTCTTTTTAAAAATAAATAAATAATTCTCTTATTTTATTGAGTATATAGACATAATTCTCTTAATTATTTTCAATATATATATTAACATTAAATTCTAAATAAAATCACAACAATTTCAATAAATGCCAATAAAATTTATTTAAGCATTATTTATTAGTTATTGTCTTTTTCCATCAAAATAATTATTTAATTCACTATAAAACACAACTTTCATTAAATACATACATTATACATAATCTTTAAAATTCCCAAATAATTTTCAATTATTTTCTAAAAAATCATAGACATTAATTATCATGTCTACTATTATTTTAAGCTAACATATTTTATTTATTTGCATTTTTCTCACTATTTTCTCTACCTATTAATTTTGCCCACCAACATTTTTCATCTTAAAAATTTTCTTTCTTTCATTAAAGCCTTCATTTCATCTTCTTTCATGTTTAATTTCATTTACCCTAACATAATTTCATCAATTAACAACTTTAAATATTTTTACCCTAATTACATAATTGAGAAAATTTCATAAACTTAGAAAATGTAAAGATTAATTAGTCATTTATAATTTTATCTTGAATTAGGAAGTCTAATGTTCCTTTCCCTTGCCTTTGTCCTTGGAAAAACTCTCTCTTTCTTCACCACCTACAAAGGGCAGCCCATTCAAGCTTAGTTTTCTTCAATTTTTTGTTCTCAAATGCAAAAACCAAGCTCATAAATAAATTCTACACCTCAAAATCTATGGAAAACCATTAAAAAATTAATTTAAAACACTAAAATTCTCAAGCTCCAACTTACCCCTTTTCCTTTCTTTCCTTGATTTCTTCACTTCCTTTGCCCAAATCAATCAAGTGAAACTATTTTAGTGTTCTAGAGGGATGAAACTACAACTCCTAAGTTGAAATTTAGGAGAGATCTTGAGTGGTTATGAAGCAAGAGAGAGAGAGAGAGAAGAGATGGAAGGTGTTTCGGCCAAGGAGAGGAAGCAAGGAGATGAGCTGATTTCTGGAGTTTTGTCCAGATTTCTGGCCCTTAAATATTTCTCCAACGGGCCCAAAATTGGGCCAAAATAATGGGCTTTGCCTAATTAACTATAAAGGCCCAATTTAGGCCCCTAAAGGTCCAATCAAATTTCTCTCTCTTCAAGCTATCAAATCACTCCAAAAATAATTCAATCACTCTTAGCACATCAAAAATAGCTAGCACGCATATTTTTTGCTCAATCAGAGTCCGTTATCAATCCGATTCAAACTTATCGATCCGATTCGATAACTGCCGGTATCACCGAAAAATTCCATTTTCAGTACTAAAATATTTTACAAATAAATTCGTGTAGGCATGCAAAATCTGACAATATTTGGAGTTCGTTTACTATTTTTAATTATTTACGCAAAATCAAGTCACTTTTTCTACCTAAAAATTGACTCTCTATATTTTTTGTATTTTTGATCTTTGAAGGCCTATTTGATCTCAATTTTACTTTAAATTTCAATCTCGGACTCACTATGACCAATACTTTCTGATGGTCCAATAAAATATTTTTGACTTTTGGGTGTGTTTTCGGACCCGAAAAATACTATTTACCATCGAAAAGTACTATTCACTATTGATCCAGTGTTGAGGCCATAACAGTAGCGATTTAAATTCATTTATTCACTTTTCTAATTTATTTTATTAGAATCCAATGAATTTTTCCAATTTGTACTAATTTATTTGTTATAATTATATATAAGAATATTAAAATATTAAAATCGAAAAAAAGGAGAGAAAAGGGTAGGGTTAATAGGTAATGGCTTTTTAAATTTTTTGACTTCAATTTGATTAACCAAATGATAACTATTTGTTGTTACATGCACAAATATAAATTATTGGTTTTCATTATATGTTTATTTTTTATTTATTAATTATAATCAAGGTTAGTTGGTAAATCACAAAGTTCAAATGTGTTAATTATAATCAAATTGTCAATTACATATTTATACTTGTGAAATAATTTTGGTTACTATTTTTTAGTTATTTTATAAATAAAATATCATTTGAATTGAATTTAAAAGATAAATTGTTTCTCTTGAAAAAAAAATGTCATGAATTTTTGGATTTATCAATATTTAATTGAACAAATATTTTTTACAGACTGTGGCAACCAAAAATCATAAAAAAGGCGAGAAAATGATAGGGTTAATAGGTAGTGGCTTTTAAAGAGTGATGGTCAAAGAGGCATTGAGATGTCGTTTCAGTAAACAGTAAATTCTGAACCACTGCCACTTCCTTTTCATTTTCTTTTTCTAATGCCGACCACAAAATACTAAATACTATTCTTAAAAAAAAAATTGTATGAAAAACAAGCAATAATAGGTGCTGTTTTTCAGCATGTGAATCACACAAAAAAATTTTACATCAGTTTTCGTGTATGAAAGCAAACGGTACTGTTTTGTGGACAGTAAAAAGAGGCACATTAGATTTCCTTTTTTTGTACAAAATTTTACACTTATTCTGCAGGGCTCATGTTGACCTAAAACGGCAATTTATGGTGTTATAAAGGAATTGTCCCATAAATAAATTGGATTGGATTATAATATTGTAGATCATAAATAAATTGCGTTATAAAGGAATTATCCCATAAATGAGTCAAATGTTATACGATTGTATTTTTTTATTTTCATTAAGTATACCTATATAATCTACGAAAACAATTTTTTTTTATATTTATAACATATTCAAAATTATAAAATTGCAAATAAAATAATATAAATGAATTTCTTAATAGATTAATTCTTTTATAGGTAAAATGGTGGGATCAAATTTGAGTCACGTTGTAATAGGCTGTTTGGATTTGATATATATATATAATTTTAGCGTCTGAAAATGGCTCTCAAAAGCTCGGGTGAGAACAAATTCATCATCAACGGCACTGAAATTGAAGAATGGATTTCTAACAATCCCGTCACTTACCTTTGAGCCTATTGCGCTTTAGAAATTTTTTGTAGCCATCACGTTTGTAGGGACAATTTTTTAAATAATGTAATTTAAATAAATAATTATTAAATTGGGGTATATGAGAAAAATTTTACGAAAATGGGGTGGTTGGGAGACATAGAGGGGACAAAAATTCTGCCCAACCTGAAATCGCTGGTGGGACCAGTGGTTTCAGACGTGAAACCGCTGGTCCCATGAGTGGTTTTAGGTTGGACAGAATTTCTGTCCCCCCACGCGTCCCTCTTGTCTTGTCGCGTTGGGTTTCGTGCCGAAAGTGCAATTTTTTTTAGGGGCAACTGCCCTATAAGTTAAGGGAGTGGGAGTGCCAGATTTGTGGTCCTCCCATCCCATTCTCTCCTCCTTCTACTACTTTTCCTTCAAGGTAAGTTTTATTTGTTTCATCTTTCATCTATTTTTTTTAATTTATTTTATATTTCATAATAAGCATATTATATTATGTGTTATGTTATATTTAATAAAATAATTATAATAATTATAATTGCAAAAAATAAAATAGTAATTATTTATAAATAATTAAATAAATAATATTAAGTAGATAATTAGAAAAAACATGATTAAAGTTATTTTGTAATATTATGATTTTTGTTATTTTGTAATGTTAGGATTAAGTATGCAAATAAAAAAAATTAATAATAATTATTAAATGTGAAAATTTTATTTGGTTATTATTTTAATATGATTTAAAAAATTTATTTTGTTAGTATTTTAGTATGTATTTAGTAATTTATATTAATATGATTTAATTTAATTAATAAAGCATGTATTTAGTTATTTGTTTGAGTATAGGGAAAAAAATTAATTATCTATATTGTTGTAATTGTTATACCAATAGTCAATTATGAAATATTAATTTGTTACATGCAATATTAATATATTGTTCTAATAAATTTAGGTAATAAGAGATGGATCAATTTAGAAACCAAGAATACATTAATCCCGGACCCATCGTAAATGATGTACTAACACTTAGAGGCAAACATCGAGCCGATGCTATTTAGAATGGACGGGTAATTTTTTTATTTAACCGTAATAAACTTTTATGTAGGTACATAATTATTTTGTATAATATTCATACCTTATTTAATTATTTTTAGGCACAACATAATGTGTTGGTAACACGCAGAGCTGACGTGAATAATCATTATAGAAACATTGATAACAGAATAATTTCACACCTATGATTAGCAGGATTTTATGGCGTGTCACAAATAGGTGTGATGAATGTGAATAATAATTTAGTAACTGCACTGGTTGAGAGATGGCGATCAGAGACGCACACATTTCATCTTTCGGTTGGCGAGGTGACAATCTCACTACAGGATATTGGTGTATTAACCGGATTACCCATCGATGGACGTCCTGTAACTGGACATCTATATCACGATTGGACTTATGAATGTGGCCTTCTTTTAGGTCAGGTTCCTCCAGAAAATAAATTCAGGGGGCATAGTGTAAAAATGTCATGGTTGGGGAGACATTTTAATATTTTGCCACCCGATGCAAATGAATATCAGATAGTATGTTTTGCTCGGGCATGGATTCTAAGGTGTATTGGTGGGTTATTATGTCCAACACAATCAAATAATTACATACACTTGATGTGGCTGCCATTGCTAGAAAATTTAGAGGTTGTAGGTGAGTACAGTTGGGGATCTGCTGTCCTGGCATGGTTGTATAGAGAGTTATGTCGTGCAACCAAATCCGAAGCCAATTCACTTGGTGTATACTTACAATTGTTACAAATGTGGGCCTGGAAAAGGTTGCCTCATATTCGTCCTGAATTTGTGGATCAATATGTTTTTTATCATTCCATGCCTTATGGATGCAGGTAAAATATAGTTATTTTATATTTAAAATATAGTTATTTGAAAATAAAAATTTTTCATTTAATTTGCTGAATGACAGTTGATGGTTGAAAATTTTCAGGTGGCGATCTGGATTAAATCTAAGCAAAATTAATAGTAAAGATGTTTTTCAATACCGTCTCGATTTGGACTTACAGCGTGATGACCAGGTTTAATTATAATTTCCTTTTTCTAGACTATTTTTGTAGTATAATACAAATTTTTTATACGATGATGAAATTATTATTTTCTGGTTCAGATGATTTGGGAGCCTTACAGGAACGTGCTGTACTTATTGCCACAATTTTGTAGTAATGGAAATGCAATTTGGGCATCAGTCGTGCCACTAGTCTGTTGGAATATTATCGAGTGGCACCACCCCGATCGATGTCTAAGACAATTCGAAATGGACCAGCCGATTCCTCACCCTCCACAATATGATGATGTAGTACATTCGTACGATTTAAGAGGCCATACTAATCAGAATTGAGAAAGTAGATTTTCATGTTTTATTCATGAGTGGAGTAATCGGCATAATCGCGTTGTAAGAAATCCCCCTCTGCAAGCACCTTTACATCCGAGATCACAGTATATGCAGTGGTTTACATCACGCACAAGACGGTGGATGACCCAGATAGGTGCCTCTATCGGTGCATCAGTATGATTTAATATTAATTTTTATATACATAAATAATAATATCGATAATTTGTAACAAATTTGTTTATTTGCATGTAGGCCGATTATGCTGAACAAATCAGGCACTCCGACATTGGTTCTTCGTCCAATGCAGAACATGGTATCCGATTGGCATCTGAGGGCATATTAGGAGCTGTTGGTGCCTTTGATAGACGGTCAACTGACTATCCCAGACAGCCAGTTCCTGATACTGCACATATCCCCCCGATGGCTCATCCTTTTTAGGATTCTCGTCAATCTATACGCTGTAGGAGAGGAATGGGAGAAAGGGGAACTACAGTTGAGTCCATTCATATTCCAGCTGGAGTACACCAGGGTCCCCAACCAATGCAGTGGCCTTATTTTCCTGAAGATCCTTCCAGCTCGTTCAGTTTGTCTTCAGTGAGTCAACAACAATTATTTGACATTGTACTTGGACCATCTAGATGCAATGACTTTGAGACAGGGCCATCAGCATTGAATGTTGATCTGAACATCAGTTTATCTTCAGGAGATCAACATGAGTACGATGTCATTGCCCAAACGGGTCCTTCATGGCAATTTGAATCCACCCCATACGATCAAACGGGCCTACCATTTCAATTTGAGTTTACACCATATGCCCAACAAGTCAGTCAATGGATCATGATGATTTTTTCAATGAACTATTCAGTGGACCAAATATGGTAGGTAGTCATGGTTTCGTTGACCAACCCCTATACAGTGGAGAATTTAGTGATGTCATGCCATTGTCGCACGATCCCACTATCGATGAGACGGGCAATCAGACAGATAGACATAGTAGATCGAATCGAAATAAAAGGTTTTGAATATTCTGATATATTGCTACATTATGTGTAAATACAATCAGCTTATGTTTTAATATTACGATATCAAGTTAAGTAGTTTATTACATTGATTAATTTTTATATATGTTGGCATCATGCTGCAAATTATTTTAACCATGATTATGAATATTTAAATAAAATGGCAAACTCAACATAAATATTTTATAACATATATATAAAAAAAGATACATCGATATTTCAATTGTTAACCTCTAAAATATTGACTCGACGATCCAACATCACTACTGCAAGTTTTTTTATTGTGTCCGACATTACCACACTTACTGCAATAAGTGACATATCCCTTTTCTCTTCTATCCATCTCATTTCGAATGCAGGTTGTTTTTGGCCGACCTTTCTTTCTTTGTAACTCCATATCAGGTACCAATTGAGGCCCTTCATACTCAGGCCAGTAGGCTTTGTTGCCCATTGGGTTGAATTGCCCGTCGTAACATTTGAGTGCCTCGGCAATAGTATAACAGTTATCTACGAAATGATACATGTCAAGATTCCTATGCATGCAACATTCAATTGCATGAGAACAAGGAATTTTTGTTCCTTGAAACTTACCACACTCGCATTCACATTTCTGAAGACTGACTATATATGTTTTAGGCTCAACATTTATATCAGGTGCTCTGCATAATAATACCTTAAACACTTTGTATCGATTATCGTATTCCATCACTACGTTTTGTCGAGCCTTGTTAGCACTCTTGGTCATTATTTCAATACATCGAGGTGTGAATCGCAAGCCTTGTGCCATTTTGGCCATGTACATTTCCCTACGCTGATTGTAAAATTTCGCCAAACGAGCCAAAACATGTTCAATGATTGCAGTAATTTGACACTCTCGGCAATATTCGTTGTCAAGTGCCCATATTGATAACCACCATCCTCAGACAGTGTCCAATACTCTGGTGATATCTTCATTGCCCAATTATATGAATCTTCGTCAAGCTCTTTGATATTGTCCATAAGCTGCTCAAACTTGCGCCTTTGAAATTGTGCACCTACACAAGTAAGACATATGTAAACAAATAGAAGTTGTAAAATTGATTAAAAACAGTTGCAAACTTATGCTTTTTTTAACTTACCCGCCTTGTAAAGAATATTTTTGATTATTGCATTCCTGTGATACGTGTTATAGTTGCTAACGAAATGCCACAAACAAAATCTATGAAAGGCTAGAGGTTCTTTCCACCCTCTCCGTTCATCCCGGAATACAGCCATTATACCGGCATGCCGATCCGATACTACTATAAGGCCAACACGTTGAGTGACATGCTTTCTAAGCATGGACATAAACCAAGCCCAACTGAATTTATTTTCAGACTCAACAATAGCAAAGGCAACTGGAAATAGCATGCTATTCCCATCAACTGAGCTTGCAATAAGTAGTGTCTGTTGAAATTTTCCAGTCAAGAACGTACCATCTATCAACAAAACTGGCTTACAATGAGCTAATCCATCTATCGCAGGTTTAAAACTCCAAAAAAACCCTTTAAAGTTGCTTCACTGATGGGTCCTCCGTTTCTTGAACCACAAACTCATAAACAGTTTCGGGATTGTACGTTTGTAAGGCAATTAAGAATCTTGCCAACCTTTTATAAGACTCAACATAATCACCAAATATACACTCTATTGCTCTCATCTTCACGTACCAAGCCTTGCGGTACGATACTTCAAAATTAAATTGTTGCTTCACAGCCTCAATAATAACATCAATAGGTAAAGTTCGTTGTTTACTTACCATGCCAGTGATGCACTTGTGAATAATTTGAGAGCCCAGTTGCCGATGATCCATTGATACATTACCAGCAACACATGAATGAGGTCCTTTGAATCTTGTCACAGTCCAAAAAGGACTACTTCCTTTTTTAATAGCTCTTAACCTCCATCTGCATCCATCATTAGCCATTGCGCACCGCACAACCCAATAATTTGGCTTCGATTCAACAATTCTGAAATCCATATTTCTCATTATTGAATACTTCTTCACACAATACTTCACTTCATCCTTACTTTTAAAGACTAAGCTTGTCGATAACTCGAACACACCATCCCAATTTGCAAAGTAAACATCTTCACAAATGGGGATTTGGGCTGCATCGAAATCTATTTCTGAGTAATGGTTCGACGGGAACACAAAGTTTGCCTGGTCTGTCTCCTCTATCGGATGCATCGATGCTAATGGACTGGCATATTCAGTGTGATCAGAATCCTCGCCATCACTATCTGCAATCATGTTAACTGTTTCAACCTCAACATCATCATTAGGCGATACGTAATCATTGTACATTGGAACATCTTCAAAATCATCATTATCTCCCAAAGACATTGAAGTTTCTTGTCCACAATCTGTGGTGTTAGCATTATAGCCAGTTCCCTCGCTTGCACTTATATTTTCAGTGTTGTCAAAAATGATATCACAAAGTAAATCCATATCTCTTCTATTGAAAGATTGCCCATGCTGACTAGTCGTTATATCTGTAACCTGTTGAACTGAAGGCTGTTGATTTAAATCAGGAATGTGGGAAATAGAATGGCGTTGACTATCTGTTGGAACATGAGAAATGGATCGTCGTTGCCTGTCATCAGGTACATGGAAAACAAAATGCCTTCGACTGGCACCTAGGACATGGGATATCGAATATCGCTAATTATCGGGTTCTGTAACATGACTTGGTTGTGAAGCTACTCCCCCAATAAAATTTCTTTGACTCAAATTACTTTTCGATCTGTTTTTAAATAGTGATTTACTAAAAAAATCACTAACCCTTCGACCAATTGATCGCCTTGGTTGACTCACCATTGCATTAGGCACCTGGCTAACTGATCGGTGCAATTGAGCTTGACCTGAATTAACACTAACTTGGGTTCCAAGTAATTCACCATCCAATCGAGTTATAGACTGTCTCAACTGACTGGACTGTGTAGGCTGACTAGGACCGACTTTATTAAACATTTGCTGACGACCCACCTCGATATTTTCTCTTTCCAATGCCTCACTTGTATATTGATATCCCTGTCCATAAGTGGGTTAACTAGCTCCTGCACCTCCCTCACCAACTTCAATAATTAATTCTACCAAGTTATAATCATCATATCTCATCAAATTATCATAAATTGCATCTATATCTTCGTCATCCGCCAAATCCACGGAAGTCCAACATAGCCCCACCAGCGATTTCAGGGCCTGTCTCCCATCCACCCCATTTCCGTAAAATTTTTCCCATACACCCCAATTTAATAATTAATTATTTAAATTATATTATTTAAAAAATTGTCCCACGTTTGTATTGTATGGCTGCTTTGGTTGCCCCATCATTTTCATCGTACCCTGCAATTGTATCAAGCACGTCTGATGTTGTCCTGGACATCTACCTATTTTGAGGTTTAATAATAATAATAATAATAATAATAATAATAATTTTAAATGTTAAAATCACCAACCGAACTGTGCCCCGTCTAGGTGAAATAGGGACACCTCCAACTCTACTGGTTAGACCAACGTTTGGTTTGGTTTGATTCCCGAAAATGAGTTAACACCCGATGGACATAGAATAGATCCATCAGACTCAGTCCCAGTTGCGAAGCCGGGATTTGTAATCAAAGGGGGCAAAAAAACCAAAAACAGTCAGACCTGTAAAAAAAACTATAAAACAAGTCCCAATTCAATTATTAAAATATTCTTAAAGGAAGGTTAATTAACGACAAAACTACAAATCAAGCAAAAATGTTCATATTAAAAGATGACCATAAAGTATTATGGAGAAAGTTATGACCATAAAGTATTATGCAGGACATAAAATATGTATTATTTATACAACCTAATGAAGCCAAAAAAGCAACTATTGATACTATATAATTTATTTATTAGTCACGTATTTTTCATTAGTTTAGTTAGTTTTGTTGTTTTAGTATAAACAGCTAGCTGTTTTATTAGTTTTATTAGCTTTGTTGTTTTAGTGTAAATAACTTACTGTCTTTTTTCATATATCTGAAAGAAAAATATAACCTACCTTTTATAATAAAATAGCAAGTTGTTTATACTAAAGCTAACAAAATTAATAAAACAGCTAGCTGTTTATACTAAACAACAAAACTAACTAAACAAATGAAAAATACGTGACTAATAAATAAATTATACATATACAATAACCCAATGAAGCTAAAATCGAAAGTACTATAAAAAACTAAGGAACAAAGCCTCAAACACAAAGGAAAAATATAACTTATGCTGCACACTTGCAACTTTAAACTAGTATAAAAATAATCAATCAATTATCAAACAGTTAAGAGTATAAGAAATTAGAATGGAATCAAGAAGAACGGATTTTAAACAACGAAATCATCAATCAAGAAAAACATATTTTAAACAAAAATCTAAAATTGTAAAAACTAAATTACTAACCTTTAAGAGATATAAGAGATATAAAAGCAAAAGAAAAATTATAAAATTAAATTACCAACCTTAAATTAAAGATAAATATTTGCAATAGTGTTTAGTTTCTTTTCAAATTTATCTGATTTTTCTTTAAAATTTTAAAAAGATAAAAATAAAATTTTGTATTTTTTATTTCAATAAAAGTAATAATACTAAAGGATTAATTGATTAAAAACTTAAGAAACAAGTTAAGGATAATTGGATAAAAATAAAATTTTAAGGAGGGCAAGATTATCTATTTAATATATATATATATATATATATATTTTTTTTTTTTTTTTCAAAAATTAAGGGGGGCAATTGCCCCCCTTTCTTTTCAAGTGGCGTCGCCACTGCTTAGTTCCTATTTAAACGGCCACTAAATTTGCTGCCACTGATATGCCCGACCCGCTACTTGATCCACAAAGACTGGATGGTAGAACATAAGGGTTCAAAAGATAAAATAAATAAAAGCAGTACATGCCCTGCCTTGGCCACTTCTACCACAAGAGACTTATAAGACCTAGAATTTGACCACTCACTGAGACTAGCCTTTCCTAATACGATAGCACCGGCATGTGTCAACTTCAGCACAACCCTAGCATCACGGCTCACTGTTAATCCGAGCAGCGCGTACAAGCCAGCAGTAGTGTTGAGCTTATCTTTGGTGGCAATGTTATTCTTGAGCAGTAAAGGAATTCCACGCAAAGTAGAGAATGGTTCATGTGGCTTAGCCTTTCGCTCATTATCAGCGCTATCAGCTTCATAAAGGGCATCAGGGTTCTCTTCTATTACCCCTAGGATTTAGTTTTTGGATCTTTTTTTTTTTAGGTAAAACTCAACTGGTTGGCTTGAGGTTAATTGGTTCTTGTTGAAAGCTAATTGAATATTTCATCTATTGTTGCTTCTTTAATTGAGAATCCATTGCTTATTTTAGCTTTCAGTCCACACACCAACATAGATACAACAATTGAAAGGAAAGTTAATTTAATGAACATGGCTAAGCTACTGGCCTTTTTTTCTTTTTTTGAATTAGTTGGGGTGAATTGTGTGGATCAGTTGGGTATATATAATGGCAGTAGGCTATCTCGTCAACTCTTGCTATGAAAGTAATAGTTAAATTGGTTGATTAAATTTGAAGGTGAAACCTTTTCATTTTCTACAGACATGTATGATATATATGAGAAAATCTAGCTTCATTCATTTATCATACTTTCTAATTTATATATTGCAAGTGTCCACAAACTTTTTCTTTTTCCTTATCCAATTTTCACTATAAATATGATTTTAGTTTTTGGTTTACAAAACAAATAGAGTAGAGGTTGAAAGTTTTTTTTATTAGGTTTAGTATATTTAAATTTCATTTTATAATTCATTTAAATATTTAAATTGTAAGAGTAATTTATTAAGCACTTACACTAGTCAATTTTATAAATAATAAACATACGTTCATATTAACTTTAAGAAATTGAATACTTAACACTCAATTATATTGATATTACACTTGAACCTTTACTATGAAAACAGTGTCCCACAAAATTTTAAATTTTAGCTACATGCCCTTCCTAAATGTTATCTCAACAAATTTACAATGTCCAATAAAAAGATAGCAAAGGCCTCCATTGAATTTTGAAAATTAAAATTTTGCCTTAAAACTTTTATAATCAACTAATTTCAGCCTCTTGAAATTATCTATGTTTATATTTATTTAAAATTCAATATTTATATGCAAAATTGTATATTTTTTTAAAAACTTAATTAAACTCATTTCATGTAAATTTACTAACATACGCATTATATATATATTTTTTTAAATTAGTCTATTAAAATTGTGCAGTGTCTTAATCACTAGCGTACTTTACTAGATTAGTATCCATCATCTGATTAGATGACCGTTAGCAAGTTAGTAGGCCAATTTTGAAATTTACATTTTCTCTTTACTTTATGAAATTTTAAAAAAATAAAATAAAATGGGAAATAAAAAATTTCACCCATCTCTCTATGCATTGTACAAGAAATGGAGTCATTAAAGACAATCGGTTATTGGCCACACATCGAGACTCTAAACATTCATATCGCATAAGAAAAGTTTAGTCCATTATTTATATTTATGGCACGGCCTAGCAATATCGTATGATATAGAAGCTCTATTATCCCCAACGAGTAAAAACTTGTTCATGGCTGCTGGTAGAGCACAGTAAAAACCTCAGTCATGAGAAAAGGGTCAGAAGGAATATTGGGCACCTTGTTTATGATTTTTGGAACAGTGATCTTTTATGGTTGATGAAAAATTGAGGAAGCTGGACTGGGTAAATGTGATTTTATTATTAGCTTATGTCATATTAATATACATGGGACAGAGTCTTGATAAGTACTTTTATTGAGGCAACTGGGTCATTGCATAGATAGGATTTAAGGATAGAGATAATTAGGGTTTGAATGAAGGAGGCTTCCTAATCTTAGTGGCCTGCTCAAAATCGTAGGCAATCTCAATGAGTGTGGGCTCTGAACCCTTTAAACCTCCAAAGCAAATCCCGAAAGGCACACCATATTTGTCATACCCTGCGGGAACACTAATTCCTGGATATCCTCCTATTGCCAGAAGTGTAGAAAATGTCGAGCTCGTCGGAATATAAGGACTCACAATTGCGTCTAGTTTATGTTTCTTCATTAATTTCTCAAGTCCATTTCTTGAAAGTTCATTTAAATTTTCTAGCGCTGCTTTATAAACTTTCTCGCCTGAGTTCAAGGCTTCAGCATTTTCCATTATGTCTATGGGAGATAGGAACAACGCCAGCTCTACTGGTAAGACTCACGGTGGGTTTGATACCCACAATTGAGTTGGCACTAGATGGACATATTATGGACCCATCAGTCTCAGTCCCCAGTGTTACCGTTGCAAGATTTGCTGCCACCGATATTCCTGACCCGCTACTTGACCCGCATGGACTTGCAGATAAAACATATGGGTTCTGCTCAAAACCAAACAATTCTTATCAAACTAACTTCATTCTTTAATTAAAAAGGAGTATATATATCAATTTAACAATTTTAATTACCATTCCTTGGCCGCTCCTCCCGCAGAAACCTCTTGGTACATTGAAGCCTCTAAAACCAGCCCATTCACTCATGCTAGCCTTCCCTAATATGATGGCTCCAGCTTTCCTTAACCCCACCACCACACTGGCATCTCGGGGCACGACGGAGCCGAGCAGCGCGTAGGAACCGGCGGTGGTGTTGAGCTTATCTTTGGTGGCGATATTATCCTTAACCAGAATAGGGATGCCATGTAATTTAGACAATGTGTTTGGTGGCTCAGTATTGCGCTCTTGGTCAGCTTTTTGGGCTAAGTAAAGTGCATCAGGGTTCACTTCTATTACTCCTTTAAGGATTGGGTTTAGTCTTTGGATTTGTTGGATGTAGAAAGTAACTAGCTGTTTTGATGTTAAACGGTTTTGCTTAAAAGCTAGTTGAATATCATCTATGGTTGCTTCTCTAATTGGGAATGCATTGCCAAGCAGTAGCTCGCTTAGTAACAGAGATGCAAAAATCAAAACAAGTGGTGAATTGGTAGACGTGGGCTTTACCTTAACTAAAAATCTGTTTTAGAGATGAGATGAGAAGTGAATGCTTTGTCCATATATATATATTATTAAATTGATTATTTAATATCTCATTCCTTATCAAACAATCGGGTGTCACATTGTCAAGTGACTTTTTTTTATTAATAATATTTTTCGAGAAAAATATTGAATTTTTGAAATATTTTATAAAATATTTAGAAAACGAAAGTTTATTATATTTTCGCAAAAATATCTGCCAAATTAGAGCGACGAACCCACAGTACGGGAGCTTCCAATAAATAAAAGGAATATATGTGAAATCAAAGAATTGAAACTAACATATGCGGCCATAGAAATATAATATTAATGATAAAGGTCTTCAATTTATTTAATTATTTATTTATTTTCTTGTAAGGGTATTATCAAGTTTTGTAGTGCACGACCCATGTGCTGGCATATGGGATTCTCCTAGTGAAGCTTCCTGAGTAGTCACAATCAGAAAATGAGAGGAAAATCCATGTGAGTTCTTAGAATAATACTAATATATAAATTCATTAATAATAATCAAATCAATTTTTTCAGTTAACCGATTTGATAGATTCAATTATAATTATAATTATAATTTTTCTATTTTTTATTTTTATTACAATTTTGATTTTTTAATATCGGATAACCGATTCATATATATATATATATATATATATTTATTTATTTATTTATTTATTTTTATACTTTAATTTTTTTCTATTTTTCTCTATAACTTGTATAAAATAATACTTTAAGTTATATTTTTATTTTTATACCTTAATTTTTTATATTTTCCTTAAAAATTTATATAATACTTTAAACTAAATTTTTATTATGTCATTCTCTTTAATTATATAGTAATATTTTTATGTAGTAACCGATTAATATATATATATATATATATATTATTTTTTATCATATATAATAACATTTAATTACATTTCATTATATTTTAGAGTTCATGTTTTAACATTTAATATTATCTAAAATTTTATTTGACTTAAAATCAAGCATGTTAATTTGTAATAATTATTAAATTTATTTTATAATATTAGCTATTAATTTGTTGAACATGAATTTTGCCTAATAAATTATGTTTATTTTGTAATTTTTATTTTAAATTACTTTGCACATTTAAAATTGAATTTAATTTTATCTAATTTTTTTTAATAATTTTATTTTATAAATTTTAATGGTTAACCGGAAAAAATTATTTACCAAACCGAAAAAATGAAAATCGATAGACTGATTAACCAAATATAATGAACTGATTAATAGTTAATAATTTTAAAAAATTAATATTAATAAACTGGTTAATTTTATACTTATGGACCGGCTAATTGGTGCATGGTCACCCCAAGTTGATAATTAATTAAACAGTTGCTTCATAGTTTATCTAACAAGTTGACATTGGCTTTCTCTATTTTCCATTTTTTTAATTACTTTATTACTCATATTTTCTTTTAGTGGAAAATTATAAATTGATTAATAATACAGATTAGGTGAGATTAAAGAAATTAAAAAGTGAATTGCATTAACTCCAAAAATGGACTTCTCTGTTAACGAATGCTTCTCTCCTCCAACAGATGTCGACAGAGCTACAAATAAAGTGAAGAGGAGATTGAATTTCTCCAGTTCCTCGGCCTATTGAGATAGTCTAGTTACTGGGGTCGTTATGGAATCTTCGATGAAGGAGCTATTTGATTCAATAGAAGTGAACCTTGAATTGGGGGATGTCAACATAGATAGATCTGGCTCCTTTTCTACTGTGTAATTTTTGGATCGATTGAAGAATAAATTATTGACAACTCTTGGAAAGGCAATAGTTATTAGTCTTCTTAGCAGAACAATTGGCTATAAGGCTTTGAGTACTGGAATCCAGGCACTCTAGAAACTAACTGAAGCTAAAATCCTAGACATAAGCATGGTCTTTTTTTTGTGTAGTTTTCTAATGAGTATGAATACAAGAGGCTTTGTACGAGGGACCTTGGATTGTGAATAGGCCTTATCTATTGGTGCAAAAATAAAGTCCCATATTTAGAGTTCTTAATGGAACAATAGACTATACTATGGTTTGGATTTGCCTACCTAAATTACCTTTGCAGTATTACTCTTGTAATATTTTAACAACCATTTTTGAGGCTATTGGTCTTACAACCAAAATTGATTATAATACTAGTGAATTTCATAAAGGGCAGTTTACGCATATGGTAGTTTCAATCAATTTAAGTTAGCCTCTAGTTTTAATGATCCAAATTGAGGGTGAATCCAAAAATTCTAGTGTGAAAACTTGTCGAAAATATATTTTCATTGTGGTAGGTTTAGGAATTTTAAAACACACTACCTCTATAAGAAACCCATAGACTCTCATAGGGAAGATCATAATGGCCTATTAGAAAATACTTTCATTGAAAACTCCAGCCAGTTTGGAGCTTGGATGGTGGTGTAAAAGCAAAAAAAGGAATGTCAGACTCCCTACCGCTAATTCATGAAAACAATTCGACAATAAAGGGAAAGGTTCCCATTTTGCCATTCTTGATGAGGATAAGGGAGATAATTAGGAGATAATCTTGTTGAGAAGGAAAATATTCCTATACAAGATAATATTTTGAATAATGACAGAGTTATAGAACAAAGTGGGATCTTGGAAACACGTGGTTCCAAAACCTTGACAACATTTAGGAGATGAGGGATGAAAAAGTTTAGCTCCACACATGGCCAAACTTAAAAAACAAAAGAATCCATTGCTCTCAAATTAAAAATAACTCTCCAAGATTTCTTTGAGTTTAGAAATAGAACCTAAACTCTAAATAATATTATGGCTCTCCCTTCGACTTTTAACCCTAAGCTTAATTCATTTTATGATTGGTAAAATGAGAGAGGAAAATCATATTGCTAGTAGTTCCCTTCTTGCTGATAACATGGAAATTGTACCCATTGTAGCTCACAACTTAGAGCAATTTGACATTAGGCCTCCTAACTTAGAGACTCTCGACTCTACTACAGGTAATGAACCTATAAAACTTGATATGAATGTATTAGATAAAGCCAGTGATGTTGCTAATGAGGAAAATAGGGATTTCTCAAAAGATGAGGGGCCTTTTAACTCTTATTTGCATGATGACTGATTACTTTCTTAGTTGATGCCCTCTTCCTATTTGTTTTTATGTTTATTCTTATTTTGAATTGCCAAGGTGCTAAAATCCCCTCTTTTGTGCACACTCTTAAGTACTTCATTCAAAGTCATCAACCAAATATGATTGTCCTCCTTAAACCTTGTATTAGTGGTGTTCTGGTGAATAAATCTATTTCAAAAATTGGCTTTCCCCGCTCACACAAAGTTGAGGCTACTAGTTTCAGTGGGGTTATTTGGATTTTATAAAAAGATGATTAGCATGTGGATATTCTTATCAATAACCTTCATTTTGTTCACTTGAGGATCAGTGTTAATTTTAAGGACTACACTAAACCCTAATGTTATATATTATCTTATACATTCTTGTACCTTCACAGATAAACATCCTTGCTAAGCTTACTAGCTTAGTAAGGAATAAAGCAAAATCATAGAGATGATCTCTCACAGAAGTCATCAATAACACACCCACATTTGAGCATTTAGCTTAACATGTAATAAGATAATAATAACAAACAAATGATATCCTTATAATACTATCAAAACATTATGTGATTTACTTTAGTACGTAAAATCATTATACCTTTATCATTAAAACTTCAACCTATTTAACAGTCGCATATTTGATCTATTAAATTGTCTAGCGAAACAACTGTTTAAGTCCATAAAGTTATATAGGCTAATTTATATGCTTATTGAATATATTCGCCTATTTCCTTGGCATTGCCATAAATAGTGCTCTTATCCCATTTAATCATTGATACTGATATGCTAAGTCCTTTGACTCCTTATAACCTTTGTGTTCACTCAGTAATCTTTATCGGTTTAGGTACCTTTATCCAATTTATTTGGCCCCTATTAAGATACCTAATTAGTCTTATTACAATTGCAATTTATTGGTTGTTCTTAGTGATTAATTTTTGTCAAATAGTTCTATAAGCATTTATTCTAACTAATATGCTTTCATAATATACAAGCATTTAGGTTATTCTACTATTGTTGTTATATATGTATTTATTAATAACCTTGATTTTATTATCATTAGCATGCCATTCTTTTATCCTTACATATTAATTCTAGTATATTGATAGGTTAGGATAATATCTTGTATCTTTCTCATGACTTAACTCAACGTATATATTTAGGTTGTAAATTCATAAGTTTAAAGATCTATCTACTTGTTAAGTGTTATAATTTTAAATTATAGATAATTCATACATCAATTATTCAATATCAAGCATGTGACATTATAACTATAAGGAATATATACTAATAGCATAATTAATATTTGACCATTAAATAATCATAAGTGTTTATCCATACATTTTTTTATTTTAACTGTAGGATGCATTATGTCTTTGCAACAATAAATTTCTTGCATGCGATGTTATAACACTATATAATTATATACTTTTAAGGGTGTCTTTAATCAATTATGTAATTATTATTGGTTATATAAATATCATAACATTTTTATCATATGGCTTTTTATAATTCTTTTCTTATCTCTTGTAACAAGCCTGCACCCCTCTAAATGTATGGATAACGGGTGATACTGTACTATAGTACCCGAAGGTACAAAATTGTATTGTACCATCTGACCAATCAAGCGAATTCAAATGAGGTTAGCTACAACCCAAACGGGGCTGTTTATGACCCAAAAGGGGTCGAATCATATGGACCTACACGAGGTTGAATCATAAGGATTCAAATGAGGTCGAATCATAGGGCAGTTGCGGTAAACCTTTATAGGCATGCCTATCTATCCACAACCTAGATATAAACACAGGCAACTGTAATTCTTTTCTTTAATCTCTTTACTCTTCCTATTCATATATTCTTTATTTGTAACTTATATGCATGAGCATAACTAGGAATAAGAAATCATATGTATGTTCATTCATTTCCATATGTTCACATAGTCCAGTGTATCTTATTCTTATATATTAGAGTCAGTTATGCAATGGTAAGTAGATTTATGCATCATGTTATTGGGAATATTTTCACATCATGACATGGTCATACTCATATGTCATTAGCATATATTTATGGAGTTAAAAAGCATAATTAATCTCTTTGCATACTTGTATTCATCATTGTACATCTGAATGTAAAAAGTATTTATTAGTAATTAGTATAATCTAGTGGTCTAATGTATATATATATATACACACATGTACAAGTATCCTTATAACCATGACATAACTTTAATCATTACTACATTGTCGTAATTTAACATTCATGAAAGTTTAAATTCCTTAACTATAATACCTTTATAGATCTTTATGACTTTTTATATTTCCTTTTCATTTGAATGTGTTACTATATGTCTCAATTAAACAATATCCTAAGCATACATATAATATGCTTTACTTTTCTTATATATGCCACTATGTTGTTACATATTTAAGGTTACAATGTGTAAAGACCACACTAATCTATCCATATTCCTGTTACTTATTTTAATTCCATTAATAAATCATACCTGATATAATAATTAGCTATCTAGTCATCATATAATACACTATGTTTTTAACCATCTAATATAATGTACTATACTCTGGACAAGTCATATAAATCTAAATTTGTTACATGATAGTTATACTTTAAGTTATTAGTTACAAAAGTTATTGATTACATTGCTACCTACAAAGTACAAAATAGTTTAACCAAACAGATAACAAAAATACAATTCATGCATCAAAATTTTTCTCTTTAGACTGATGTTGGCGTTGAAATTGTTGGCTTTATTCCTAAGGCGAAGATCTAACTTGTGGACCTATACAGATAAACACCCCTGCTAAGCTATACAACTTAGTAAGGAATAAAATAATATGTTGATAGCCACTCACAGTAGTTATCACCAAGCATGCAACCATGATGCCAAACAAAATAATTTTATCTCAATAGCAATCATCACTGAGTATACTATTGAAGTAAATCATAACATTAGTAACTATATCATAATTGAATCCAACACATTTATGTATAATGAAATGATAGAGGCTAATTTATTCTTTAATATCATTACTCATATTGCTTATCTATTTTGTGTATTGCCTGTTAAAATCCTGTGTGTGTGGATAACGGGTGTTGTGCATACCCGAAGGTATCAAACATGGTATTAAATATTTGGACCCAACCGAGGTCAGAACTGTGGTTCCATTAGGGACATATTGTGGATCCAAAGGATCAAACTATAGTAGCTGTGATTATAACCCTATAGACATGCTTATCTATCCACCACCAAGTTTTATATGCAGGAAAAACAAATCATATATCATATGTCATTAGTTCATACTAATACATTCCACTATAACATAGATTAATTCGAAATACTATAATTTTAATATAGTTTTCAACTACATAACATAAACAACAGTCATTAGTAAGTAGTCATTATAATGCATTCATACATTTATATTAAAGTAAACACATACATACATTAAGTAATGGAACCTTGACTTCCTATTCCTTATACAATTCTTATGATTAAAGTGGTTTATTAATATATATTTTAAGTTTGAGATGCTTACAGAGATTAAGAAGAGTTTAGACCTCTTATGGAGTCTTAAAACTTTAGGTTTTAAAATTTAGGAAAGGGTCACGGTTACCACCAAAACATAAGGGCCACGGTTGCTACCAAAATTATGGTAACCGTGACATAGGTTGCAATTAGGTTCTAGACTAAAGGACATCTACCTCACGGTTACTAATCCTAAGATGTTAACCGTGACCTAAAGTTACGAGAAAGGATCACAGTTACTACCAATAGCCTAGTAACCATGAGATAGGGTTGATTTTGGCTCTAGACTAAAAACTGGACTACCTTACGATTACTAGCTAAAACTTGGTAACCAAGAGGTTGCTTCTGCCCCAACGACAGATCTCCAGTCTTAGATCTAAGCCAATTTTAACCTACTAAACGTCATTTTCAGCAGAAATGTCCTTTTACAAATTATAGGTCTATGTCTCTAATTTCCAAAACACTAAAAATTACCTCAATCTGACCTGTAAAACTTCAGATATTCAAAGAAAATCATAGACTGCTCCCAATGACTGGGCAATAGCCACAACTAGAGTTCAACTCAAAATTTCACTATCATACAGTGAAAATCAATTTTTGATTTCTTTTAACAAAATCAAGATATATGTGTCTAGTTTTATTGCCAACTAGAATTTCTCAATTTGAGTTACATAACTCTAGATATAATCAAAATAGTACATACTGGTCAATTTAATCCTAAGACAGATTATTGTATCTTTAAACACAACCTGCATAATTGGATTTTGAAACATTCTCAAGCTTAATTTCAACCCATAAAACATATAATAGCATCAATAAACACATCCCTTATTTCAAAAACTCAAGCATATACATTCATAAACATGCAAGTTCCCATACCTTTCTAAGCTCAAAACTTTAACTTCACCCTTGTAGAGCCTCTTTCCATTTCTTCTTACTGCTTTCACCTTCTAAGAAAAGAAACTTCACTAAGAATACATCCATGTCTTCTCTTAAATGAAATACTCTACAAATTATAGAAAGAGGAAGAGGCAAAATACCTAACAATTGAGCTACTAACTAGATCTTCTTTTTCTTTCTTACAAAAACCAGAAGAGAGAGATCTAGAGATAGATTTTAGGGTTGATGGAGGTTGAAGATGGCTAAAGAAATCAGCCTTGCATGGCCAGCCTCCTCCTCTAAAATATCCCTCTTCCTCTCTTCTAAGTGTCTCAAATCTATTGGACCACCTGGCAATTTGTAGGACAAAATTGCTTATAGGTCCTCATCTCCCCTTTAATCCTACTTTTACCCCAAAAATAACCCTTCCATCTTTCAATTAGGTCCTTATCTATCCATTTACATTTAATTTAACATACACAGGGTCTAAAATGGAAAGACAAATTTATCCCTTTTCTTTAAACTAATTTCCTTCTAGGTCCCGATTTACAGTAACAGACATAATCATACACAGTCAATGCTAATTATATTATTAATTAGTTAAAGATTCTCTTAGGGTATCATGAGGGGCATTACACAATGTATCTTTGTTCTTATAATTAGAGTGCTTTAACTATGTTTAGAAAGGTTTAAACTAACTTTGGTATTCATTTAAGACTTAAATTCAACTTTAATGAGGAACAGAGGAGGATCACGGTCAGTAGGTAATAGTTGTTGATCGTGACATAGGTGTCCATAAGATTTTGGACTGAAAAGTGGACTACCTCATGGTCATTAACTCAAATCTGCTGATCGTAAGGTCTATTATGCTTAGAGATAGATTTCCAATCTTGATTTGTACATGCTTTTAGACCTATAAATATTATTTTTAGACAAAGTGTCCTTCTATAAAGTTGTTTTCCTATTTCTCTAGTTTTAAAAACAGCAACAATCACTCCAATACAACCTGTATATCTCAAAATATTCAGCAAAAACCATAGAATGCTCCTATTAATAGGGCAACAGCCACAAGAAGAATTCAAGTCCAGTTTTCATCATCATACAAAGGGATTCAGTTTTTGTGTTCTTCATATAAAATATAGGTATATGAGTATAGTTTCTATAGGAACTAAAATCACTTAATTTACATCTCTATATCTTGAGATATAGCCAAAATAGTCCAAGTAGGTCTAATGAACCCTAAGACAGATTTTAGGTATCTTAAGGATTCCTTTGCTAATTCGGTTCCCATTAGATATTAAGGCTAATATTCATATTAATACTTCATTATGACCTCTATTAAATATCTATTATACCTCATACATGGCCATACACACATACTTGAGATAAAAAGTTCCCATACGTTATTTAGCCCTTTATGCCTCTTCCTATCACTTTCTCCTTCATCTTGTTATTTCTCCTTCTAATACAATAAATTATACATGTAAATATTCAATATTTTTATCCATTTTAATTCTCCATATGTGAAGCAAGAAAGCAAGGTGAAGTAGAGAAGAAATCTTATTTTAAAGCACCTAAACCTTAACTTTCTCTTCCCTCTCCAAAGTATAACTTGAACAAGTGCTTTTGTTTAAGAAATAGAGAGTATTTCCAATGAAACTTTTCTGATTTTTATCCTTTGAATTGGTCGGCCACTACTTAAATTCCATGGGAAAAATATATTTTCTTTTTTACAACTCATATCTCTCCATTATTCTAGAGTCCATTAAGTGTCTTCTCCTTATTGGACGATTTGGTTAAGCTTTTATCAATTGCACTTAGTTCCTTATTTTCCTTTAATTTCCCATTCTTACCGCAAAATTTGCTATTTTTCTTTTTAATTGAGTCCTTCAATGCCATATTTGTTTCAATTATGCACACGTATGACTTAATATAAAATGACCATTTTGCCCATAATCTTTTAATTAAATTTCCTTTAGGTCCTTTACTACTCTCAAAGCACTTAACTTTTTGTATCACCTTCCTAATGTACCCTAAAGGTACTCAATTCCTTCTAGGGTGTACATTGGGGCCTTATATTAATAATAAATTCCTTTCTTTCTTTACTTCCATTTATGCTCATCCGAAAGTCTCTCTTCGCAGCAAGCTTTAGCCCATCTTTTAGAAGATTAATTCTTATACTATCGACCCTTAGATCCTTATGGGTGACTTTAATTCTCTTCTATATGCTATTGAAAGATAGGGTAGATCTCCTAATAGGACTGGGATTTGCATTCCCTTTCTGGATAGGTTTAACTCTTATAGTCTCATTTATATTGGGTACAGGGATTCTGATTTCACATGAAAAAAATGCCATTTTCAAGAGAGGCTTGATCACAGTATTTGCAATAGTTCTTGGTAAGTTTAATTTTTGGAGGGTGCTATTATGCATCTTGTTAAACTATCCTTAGATCACTGGCCCCTTTTGTTGAAGTTTAATAACTACCAGCCCCTGAAAAGCTCTCGACCTTTTGGATTTCTTCAAGCCTAGCTCATCCATTCTGACTTTCAGAATTTTGTTAAGAGGAATTGGAAAGTTAAAGATAGCCTTATGATCTCGATGGATAATTTTGCCAAGAAATTATAGAATTGGAATCACTCAATTTTTGCTAACATATTTTGGCAGAAAAATTCTTCTTGCTCGCATTTATGGGATTCAATGTGTTCTCACTCATAATTTTTCTCCATTTTTTGAGAATTTGGAATTTGAGTCGAAAATTAAACTTGACTAGATTTTTCTCCATGAAGAACTTCTCTGGTTCTAGAAATCTAGAAGTGAGTGGATTTTGTGGGGGGATAAAAATACTTCCTTTTTTAATCAAAGAACGGCTCGAAGGAGGAAAATGAATTGAATCCTAATTTACTTTGTTCAATGATTGTTAGCTTTTTTACTAATTTGTATGCTGATGATTGCAAGATTCGTCCTCCTTACCGTCTTAGATGTAGATTTTTTTTTCCATGGAGATCAGTTAGTCGAGCTAGAAAATGACTATTTGAATGAGGATATTAAGAAAGCTTTATTTGACATGAAGCCTTAGAAATCTCCTGGTATTGATGGCATCATACGAGATTCTTTCAATCTCAGTAACATGTGGTGGGATCTGATATCTATAAGGAAGTTAAATAAGTTTTGTATGGCGGTTATATGGATCCCTATATGAATAAAACTCTTATTTGTCTGATTCCTAAGGTTGATGTGCCCAAGACTATCTTCTAATTTCACCCCATTGCCTTATGTATAGTGCTCTATAAAATTGTCACAAAAACCATTACTAAAATATTAAAAATGGTTATGCCTTCCTTGGTTAGCCTAACTCAAATAAGTTTTTTCCCTAGAAGACATATTACTAAAAACATAATTATTGCTCAGGAGGTTATCCATTCTATGAGGTCTAAAAAGGGGAAAATAGGTTTTATAGCTATTAAGGTTGATTTGGAAAAAGCCTATGATAGGATTCATTAGGCTTTTTTAGAAGTTACTCTTTCTAATGTTGGCCTCCCTACTACTCTCATCTAAGTGATAATGGGTTGTGTAACTTCCAATTCAATGTAGTTACTGTGGAATGGTGATTTATCTGACTCATTCAGTTTAGACCATAGGTTACTACAAGGTTGCCTCTTCTCCCCCTACATCTTTGTGCTTTATATAAAGAAGTTGAATCATGGCATTTTTGAAGCTGTTAACAATAGTTCGTAGTAAGCTATTCACCTCAATAAAGATGGTCCCTCTCTTAGCCATCTCTTTTTTGAAGGCAAGCTCATTCTTTTTGCCAAAGCATACTTGACTCAGGCATATTCTATCAACACTGTCCTCAATCATTTTAATGAGTGTTTAGGTCAAAGAGTAAGTGCTCAGAAAACCAATGTTTATTTTTCTAAGAATGTTACCACCCAAGCTTGCCGTGAGCATAACCGCCACTTAAGGTTCAAAGAAACTTCAGACTTAGGAAAGTATCTTGGGATGTCGCTTCTGCATTCTAAAATCACCAAGAGCCATTATTGTAACATCCTCATATGAACAGTCTTTTTCGATACGAAATTAAGTAGTAAGCCAAAAAATATTTTTTTAACTTAACCAAAATAATCCATTAACTGTCAATACTTATACACTATTCAAATTCATACATTTAACTTGTTGCTTATAACTGTCTAAAGATACTATTCATTTCATCAAAAATTCGACAGCATAATAACTATAAACTTACTAGCTCCCTGAAAAATCAGATAAAACATAGCCTCTTAGAGACACAACAGTCTATAACAGTACATCTATGCATTCCAAACATTCATTCATATGTCGAGTATATCCATTCTAAATCACTTACTGACAGTCACATATTTACAGACAAAACGATATTACTATCACATCAAATAGTAGTTCAAATACAATCCAATCCTTTACTTCAAATATCTAAATATATACATACCAAAAATACCGAATAATTACAACTATTTCTTTCTCTTCAGACCTCGCTCCACTGTGTAACAAGCTCCAGCTATTCTTCAAAATCTACACGCAATAAACACTACGTGCTGAGCACTAAATATGCTCAATGGTGACTGTGAATCAAAGAATTTTCCAAATAGCATAATTACATTAATTATGCTAAAAATCATTTTAATCTTATCAAAAGTACTTTTTAACAATTTAAACAGTATTCTCAAAACATTACTAAACTTTTGGTAAACTTTTCATTTTGATCCTAAACTTTTCGATTATTTACAAAAAATACTCTTCTTGCAAATTATTTATTACAAAATTGTCATTACTATGCTTACTTTTACTTTTTAATTTACTTTTGGCATTTTAAGCAATTATTGGGCTTTGCTTTAGCTTTTTAGGTAAAATTCCTTATGTAATTAGTCTAGTACACTTATTATATCATTTGACATTTTACTCTATTAATTGCCACTATTATGGCATATTTTCAATTTAATTCTTAATTTTTCACTTAATTACAGAGTTATTCTTTTTACACTTTAATTACGGTTTTGCCATTAGTTCATTTATTTTCACTTTAACTTTTTAATTATTTATCAAAATATAATTATTAATACTTTTAACATTTAATGCCAAGTAATATTATTACTCTGGCAACTTTACAATTAAGTCTTTATTTCTTCATTTTATTTCAAAATGACATTTTTACGTAATTATTATAAAATTGCCATTTAAACTTTTAATTGCCAAATTGTCATTAGTTGACTCTTTTTTTTCTTTTTGTTTGACTTTTGCCTTACAAAATTACTGTTCGGTCTTTGGCTGAACTCTTTATACAATATTTCACTTTTAATCTATAATTTCTTAATTAATTACGGTATTGCCACTTTTGGATTTTTAATTACAAATTTAGCTCTATTTTACAAATTTTCATTTTCAAATTAATAATTGGTATACAATATACCAATTGGTTCTTATTTTAACTTTTTCATGTAAAATTATATTTTAGTTATTTTTGTTTATAAAAGCTTATTTTTGGGTTATTTGGTCGTTAAATTATCATTTTATCCTTGTAAACCATTTTCTTTCCATTTTTGCTCATTAAGTACAATTTTTGGGAAAATTACGGTTTTAACCCAAAACTTTTTATTTTTTTCAATTAAGTCCTTTTTTTACTTTTACTTTTAGCTTACTTTTTGAAATTCTGATTTATTCTTATCAATATACCTCTAGTGCAATTCAACAGGAACTCTCAAATAGGATATACGGGACGTGAACCCCACAGGGTCACATACAGAACAGTATTGAAAAATAATCCCGAAGGATCAAGTCTCACACATTAGATATCAGATCAGTACAGATAGAGACTATAGAGATCAAAGATCCTACCATAGTAAAGCAAGTCATCATGACTTGCACCATGATATAAGGTGTCCCTATGGCTAGCCAATTATATCCTGAACAAGACTTATACTGTCTGACTATTTCTAATGGCAAAATCACTTACTTTCAAAATATTTTCCAAATTTTTAGCAATTACAAATACTTTTTCTTTTCAAAATAGTACATTTTGTCACTCAATCTTTTTCAGTGCTTTTAACTATTCAGTAGCCTTTTCTTTTGAGTCACTTTTTCAGTGTTTTTTATACAATTCGTGAATTATGTCATCATAATTCACTACTGTCACCTTAACACATTATCTTTTTCAGAGTCTTTTCATTTCACTACTTTAACCAGTTATTCTTTTAGTATTTTTTTACACACTCTGTGAATTATATCATTATAATTCACCATTTCTTAGCAATTTATGAATTATTTCTTAATAATTCAATATTTTGACTTTACGCTCATTTTACCTTTTTGACTTTTAACAATTTTCTTACTTTTTCTGTCCGGAATTTCGGTCGTTCGAAATATGCAATACTTTTATACGGATTGTGAATTATTTTATAATAATTCACCATTTTATTGTCAATTTATGAATTATTTTTTAATAATTTAATACTGTCATTTTACACACTATACTTTTTATGGTCTTTTTATTTCAATAAATTAGTCAGTCACTTTTTTAACTAATTTTGGATAGTTTATGAATTATATCAATATAATTCATTATTTTTTTTCACTTAAATTGCTATTTATAACTCAATAATTCGACAATTTTATTTTGTACATATTTAAATATTTCTTCACAAATATTCAAATAAATTCTAAAAATTCTATAAAAATACATAAGAACATTATTTACTCATTTCATGCATTATTTCACAAAAATTCACTATTTTCATTAGTTTTATAATTCAATAATTATTTTAAAAATATTCAAATAATTTCTATAAATTCCATAAAAAATTATGGATAATTTATTTTATGTCTATTATCAATTAAAGGCTTAATTCATCAAAAATGCCTAAAATATCCATTATTTCTCTTAGGGATAAAATTCGGCCACCACAAGAACTGTTCTTTGAAAAATTATTTCAATTAAATTAAGCTTACATTTAAGCATAATTAAGGTCCAATTTCATTATTTTAAGACTAATTTCAATATACATACATTTTAATAATTTTTCTTTAACTTACATAAATGAAAATTCATTCAATTTAAGGGAAATTAAAAGATTTTATAGTCACTTATATATTTTCCATGCTTAACCTTCCTTAAGCTTCCTTTTTCAAGCCTTGAACCAAAGAAAATTATTCTTCACAAAAACTTTCTTAAAGGGCCGAAATTTCCTTCAACAAAAACATCAAAATTTCAATAGTTTTAGCTCATTTTGACCTCAAAAATGGACTTTAGACACCTAAAAACCATTGTAGGTACCCTTAAACAAAATAAAAACTAACAATTTCTCTTACCTTTAATTGACACATGAGCCTTCATCACTTGATTTTCCTCGTTAATCTTCATCTAATCAATGGTTTGAGGATGGATCACGCATTTAGAGAGGCTGAAGATTATTTTTTTATGCTTGAATCAAGAAAGAGAGAAAAAATCATGAAGAAAAATGAAGGAAAATGGAGTTATGGTGGTTCGGTTGGAGAAAAAGAAGAAAAAGCTGGAACAATATGATTTCCCACGTTGATTGTACCTTTTTATACCCCTCTCAAATGGGCTTGGGTTTGGGCTTGTGTTATGGGCCTAAATCAATTAACCAAAGCCCATTAATCAATATTAATTAATTTCTCCCACTTTTCAAATCCAAATTACTCCAAAATTGATTTCATCATTCTTATCAAATTAAAACTATATACAAAATTTTAGCCTAATCGAAGTTCTTTTTTTATCCGGTTCGATTATATTGGTCCGATTCAAAAATATCGGTGTTATCAAAAAATTTATTTTTTACAGCCGAAATAATATACATATTATTTTAGGCATATCTGTAATTTTTGATAATTTTTAGACTTCATTTGCTATTTTTAACGGTTCGATCAAACCTTGACCAAACTAGTTAACATAAACTAATCCGTATCGTTTTTCATATTTTTGACTTTTGGAGGCCTATCTGATCTCAATTTTACTTCAAATTTTAACCCCGGACTACCCGTGACCCATATTTTTTGATGGTCCAATAAAATAGTTTTTGCCTCCGAATGTACTATTCAACCCAAATTTACTATTCACTATCGAAAAATACTATTTATAGCTAATCCGGTGTTTAAACCATTATAATTATAGCTATATCCTTAACCACATAAAGAGTAAGATAGCTAACTATAACTCTTCTCAAATGTCGGTTGCAGATCGTATTACCTTAGCTAAGTCTATGTTGGCTTCTATGCTACTTACATCATGCAAGCCTCAATTATTCCTTCTACTTTTGTACTAATTTTGATAGAATTTCTTTTCATTTTGTATGGGGCAAAACTAAAGATTCTCGTAAGATGGGTTTATTTGTTTGGAGTAAAATTACTCAACCTAAGTGTGATGAAGGTTTGTCTTTTCAAGACCCTTCTCTTCTTAATAATGCTTTTATCATGAAATTATCTTGGCAATTACATACTCAATAAAAGCACTTATGGGTCTGTGTTATTGCTGCCAAATACAAATTTAATACAAGTTGGGCCTACCCAATTGTTCATCATAACAACATAACCCTGTGAAAAGGTATCTACAATAATTAGGGAAAAGTCAAAAGCTATGTTGTGATGCATACTGGAGCCACCGCTAATTTTTGGGTTCTCTCTTGAAGGCCTGCTTTTAGGGTTCGAGATCAAAGGAGGCTCGCTTTTAATCATAAACTGGTTGTTTCTCAATAAGAAGGATTAAGTCCAAATTATTACTGATGATCAACCCATGAAGGCATCTACTAGTGGGCTCAAAAAAACAGGTGTCATAGAGTCATCATCCAACAGAACATTGGGAATTGATTCTCAAAATAAATATGAAATTTGTTTGTATGTGGTGTGTATGTTTAACAAAGATTGATAGAGCACAAAGCTTAGAGAGAGAAAGAAACCAATTTTTCTTCTTTAATGGTGGCTCTCAAAAATAATGATTCCTCCCCTTGTAAAACCCTAAACTTTAGAATTTATACCGAAGGAAGAGTTTTAGTTAAATTTCAACTCAAAAACCTTTCAAATTTGGAGATAAATCCCCTATAAATTCGAAAAAATCTTAAGAGATAACCTTCTTTTTTTGAAAATCCAGGAAAATATAGGAAATTCTAGGTTTCGAGGCAGGGATGGGCATCCCTCAATGAGAGATGACTAGGGATGATCACGAGGCGGGGATTCCCTGACCCCGACAGGGAATCCTCGAATTTTCCCCCCGTAGGGATGGGACGGGGGGAAAAAATTTCCGTTATAAATTTAGAGGCGAGAACGGGAAATGAGGTATCCGCCCTACGGGGATCCCCAACCCATAAATTTTTTTTATTTTAAAATATAATATTTTATAAATAATTAAAATTAAAATTAAAATATAACTTAATTTTATAACTATGAAGTCTTAAATTATACTTAATTTTAAATTTATGAATGGTTAAAATTTATATTAATTTAAATTATAATTGATTTTAATTTTTTTATTAATTAAATGTTATATTTTAATTTTAATTATTTATAAAATTTTATATTTTAAATTAAAAAAATATTCGGGGGACGGGGATCGCTGCGGGGTGGGAGACAGAAGGGATTTCTTCCCGGTTCTAGAGTCGGGGTAGGGACGGGGAATCCCCGACGGGGCAGTGAGTGGGGATATAATCCCTGGCCCATGAGCACCCCTAAAGACGACCGTTCCTCATCACTAAACCTTAGATTTTTCCAAAATGCCCCTAGTTTAGATCACACTAGAAAGAAGGATCCACAGACAGGCGTTCCTCATGTGACAGATGGCCATCTGCCACCACCAAAAGTCCAAAATAAGGTCTTTAAGTACATTTTATTAAAACACTTGAAAATATCTAAAAATACTTAAAAAATCATGAAAATCCTTAAGAAAAAAGTGAGGTTCATAATCGGAGTTTCAAGATCCAACTGTTGCTATCAGTAATATGTTATTTTCTCATCATTGGTCAACCTTAATCTAGGCTACCTCGGGTCACGGTGTCTACACATGCTATCTAGTCTATAAGTGATGGCTTAATGATCAATTTCTAGTTCAATAGATGGATTCTTAAGCTCTGCTCACCTCTCTTTCACCTTGCCTCTTTGCCCATTTCGGAGGATTTAATCAACAAGCTTATTGCTTATTTTGCTAACGATTATAAAGGTTAGAGTTGGGGTCTATTTGCAGATTTTTTTTCCCATGATATTATTCTTAAAATTGCAGCAGATTGCCTCCCTTCTTTTCAAGCTAATAAAGATTTGATCTTTTAGGACCTTTCTCCTTCGAAGAATTTTACAATGAAATAAACTTATGCCTCTTTGAGTGATAGTAATGTGAATGTGCATGACCAGCTATGGATTAAGATCTGGAAATTGAATGTAACTCAGTGTATTAAGGCTTTTTTCTAGCTCTCCCTTAATAATGATCTAATGACAAACTCGAAAATGAGGAGATGACATTTCTCATCCTTTGATGAATGCACTATTTATGGCTTTATAGGAGAAGATGGTATGCATGTTCTTCGTAATTGCTTTGTTGCTATTCAGTTATACAGCTTTATTCTCCCTACAAACCTCCTAAATCTCTTAATGGAGGCTGCGCATTTGAGAGATTGGATGACTTAGAATTTAAAGCTTTATGACTTTCATGTTGATGGAGTTAGGTGGCCGGAGTTTTTTTCCATTGGCTGTTGGCACCTTTGGAAGAATAAAAATAGCTCCATCTTCCAAAATAATCACAGGCCCTCCTTCCTCTTAGTCAAAGATGTGGCCAACTTTGCTATCTCATGCCAAGATGCTCTGCATCAAATAAACTTGATAAGTAACAAGACTTCTGAGCTCACTATAATATAGTTTGGACTTACCCTCCTCTTAATTTTATTAAGATTAACTTGGATGCCTAAGTTTCATCTTTGGGGCATACTCCAACTTATGGCAATCTCTTGAGAATTCATTGTGGGAGTTGGTGCACAGGGTATGTAGTTAACCTCGGAGTTTGCCCCATCCTTCTTGCTGAAATATGGGGTGTTTGTCATGGTCTTAAAAGGGCAAAGAAAAAGGGCTTTAATAATGTTGTGCTTGAATGCGATAACAAAGTGGCTGTTAACGTGACATGTGGCAATTGCTCCATCAACCCCTCCTGTAATTCTCTCATCAATCTCATCCGACGAATTTCGAGCAGTTTTTCCTCTATTTCCTTTATTCATGTTCATAGAAAAGCCAACTTTATAACTCACATTGTGTATGGCTTTCCTCATGGCTATCATGTCCTTCTTTCAGCTCCTCACAAGTTGGATAATTGGCTTTATCATAACTCTGTTGGAGTCTCATATGTTCGTTAATTTTTTTTATTTTTGTAAGCTTAACTCATCTCCTTTTGACAAAAAAAAAAAGTGAATTGCATTTAATATTAATTTAAAAACTTTGCCAATTGAACATTTGTTATGCTTTGCTTTATGCTCATTAACCACCTTATACATAAAACTTTTGTTGCTCATTTTTGCAGGTCATGGTTGTGGGAATTGTCTTTCACCAACTCCTATGCCATTGCCCTCTCGCTCAAATTCCACAAGTACTTCTTGTGGAAATGTAATAAACTTCAGTTTTTCAAAAATTTTACAAAACACCCCAAAATTTCAATATTTTTTTCCAAAAATATTATTAATAAAAAAGTCCCCATTTTTAATATCACATAGATTAAAATTACTAAATTTGCACCTTTTTTATAGATATTGAGATGACAAGCGAGAGGAGGCATCGAGAAACATTTATACAATTTCTTCCCTTAGGATTATGTAAAACGTAAGCCAACCGTTGAGGTTATTTTATTTTAATATAGTCAATCTATTCAGTTTTTGTTGTACAATTATTTTAGTTGGTTTGATTCTTTTTTATGTTAAAAAATCAAATAGACCGAAACAATCAAACTTTATACATTCTTCTATAATTTTTTTTAGTATTTTATCTATACAATTTGCTTTTAATATTTGTCAAAATGGGTTAATTTGCTCCTAATATTCAAATGGTGCAATTAAGTTACTAATATTGAGAAATGGGACACCCTATGCTAATGGAGTGCTAACGTTGACCAATATTTCGTCTATTAACTACTAACGAAGACAAGAAAAGGCAATATGGCAAGGTTTCATTGGACATTTTATCCTCCACATAGCTTAATTGCACCATTTGAAATATTAAAGGCAAATTTTTGAAGATTTTTAAAAAACTTTAAAAGTTCTAATGTATCCAATTACAATTTACATATATTCAATTTCGACTTTACTTTTTAAACATAATGACTTTTATAGATTTTTAAAGAATTTCTGATTAAGAGTATATATATTTAACTTCACAATTATATTTTATTCAACAAACTTTCATTTATCCATTTTTCATGAAAAAAGATATTTAATATTTAAATTTTTGCACGTAAATTTCCTACTGGTTAATAATTATTTTCTTGCTGCAAAATCAACCACTTGGATTATGGTGGGTTTACCTTCTTTGTTGTCCTATGCGCGTTTCAATGCTACTCCACTCCAAGTTTACAGTGTCTTTGCATTATACTCTATTCCAATGGTAAGATCTACGATCTCTTTAACCAACATGAAGTTATAGATGCAGAGCCTGTCCTTCACCCATTGATTGGTTCTTTCCGATCACCATTTCTATTACAACAATCACATTAGATATTTTATTTTTTCATTAAATATTTACGGTATTTTAAAAATTTAACATCAAAAAATTTATTTTTAATATTATTTACTACTATGTTAACATTTTTTCTTATCTATTTCAATCAAATATGTATGTTAATAAACTATTATTAAAAATCGTTAAAAAATTATTATACACATATTTTTTTATATAAAAAAAGGCAAATTTACATCTAAAAGGATATAAAATGGCTTCTCATTATTGAGTGAAATGCCAGCTGAACTACGTCCGTGCTTATTAAATTTTAGGATTTATAACCAAATGATAATAATAAAATAATTTATAATACAAAAATCATTAAAATTTTATTTTATTTCAATTAAAATAAAAATTATCGAAATTTTTATTTTTTTATGTTACCAAAGTGATAGCTAAGTATATCCTATATGATTGTCATGGCATTTTGGGACTGTCAACTTTATAAATAGACTCTGATTAATTACTTGGATTTTTTTCTCTCCAGTACGCATTATTTTTCCATATTTACATGATGACGTGGCACTATTTTTCATCTAGTGGTTTAACTTATAAAATTAATTGATTTCAAAATAATGTAATAATCATACTTGATGTGTTTAATTGTAACTCCTGTAATTTATAAAATTAAATTTTAAATTATTTTTATTTTAATTAAAACAAAATAGAATTTTGATTATTTTTGTGTTATAAATTATTTTATTGTGACTATTTAGATATAACCTCCAAAATTCAATAATTACGGATATAATTAAACCTAGAGTGCCTAAGCAAATTAAATGGGACTTAAGTTACCACAAACATCAAAAGCCTCTTTCTCACATTGGTCGACCTTTGGATATAATTTGATCTTTAATCTACTTATAAATACGAATAGTAAATAGCAAGCTCTAATTATGTCATCCAAAAGTAAGTGAAAATAAATATATAAAATATTAGTAAATTTGAATAATGAAAATAAAATATTTATAAAAATTATTCAAAATTTATGAAAATTATTTAATAAAAGTCACTCAAAGTAATCCATACTTTTTAGAAAGTTTATTTAAATTTTCAAAAGTTATTCATATTTTTAGAAAGTCTATGAAAATTTTTAAAAACTTATGATCAAGAGTTATTTAAAAAAGTCTATCAAATTGTTAATTGAATATACAAAACTTACATATATATATATATAAACTTTCTTTGCTTGGTTTTGAAGAAAACCTTTTATGCAATTTTTTGTAAGACTTTGAACACGAAACTCCACAATCTTTAGTTTGTTTTTCTGTAGGAATTTCAAACTATTTATAGAAAGATCCTAGTTCTTGTCCTGTTTGTTTCATTTCTTTCTTTAAATGTTTTTGAAGTTTTAAATCCTGGCAGATTTTTAAACTTTCTTTTTGTGTGAAACTAACCATTCACCATAAGTCAAATGATTATATGGGATTTGATTAATTCCAAAAATTTTTTTATGATTTTATTTCTAACATTTTCACCTTAGAGTATTGGTAAGCCTGCTAAGAATTTTTCTTTCCAAAATGGTTTATTGGAATCTTCTCTAAGCATTACCCTAGTTAGAAATGTGTTTTTATAATTTTGAAATTCAGAAAGCTTTTTACACTTAAGGTTTGAAAGAAATATTGCATTTTTGTCTTTTAAGTGAGATGGATCACCTATGAAGTGCAAGCTAATAGTGTGGATTAAGGTTGCTACTACATCTGGAATTGGGTTTCCTATCTCATCGAGGATGGAAGTTCCTTCCTCTATGATTTGGATAGCACCTAGGATTTCTAGTTGTTGTTGTTGAGTGAGATGATAATCCCACCATCCTTGTAATTGATCTGAAAAACCTGCTATTAAGAGTTCAGTAATGGCTCTATCAGGGGTATTGGTTTGGGTTTTATAGGTGTTTGATGCCATAGTCATCTGTTGCAAAAGACTAAGGATATTATACTTAAACATATGATATATGTTCCATTCATAGACAATTGAGGCATTGAATTTAAACTGGGATAAATGTTTTGTCTATTTTCTATGCCTAGATCTAGAGCAATTGTAATGGCCAAAGGCGAAGGTGAACTTCTTAGCCAATGAAGTCTGGATAACTCCTATTTTTTGATATTGATTTTCTTCAGAGTCAGAAGTTTGATCTAAAATACTAACCATTTTATTTTTGTCAAGGGTATCATGTGCAATTATTGGAGTAAAGGTAGAGAATGACTCTATCTTGCTTAGTTGATCTCGTAAGGGTTGAGTAAATTTTGATGTACTCTCCTTGAAAATTTTTTAGCTTGTCTTGGATACCTGCAAAGGTTTAAAGATAGGGTTTTTTAATTTAATTATATGATTCATTCGAGGAAACTACAGAAGTTTTTTGGTATTCCTCTATCCTAGTTAATTATTTCGCAATCGTACTGAGATGAGTATTTGTGAAATTATTTTATTGTATGATAGTTTTAATATCCTTATCCACATTTTCATTAGGAGTTTTGTATGGACTAGCATTAACAATTTGATTCAAATGTGTTAATTTTATATGTCTTAATGGTAGAGGTTCAGCTTAGGCTTTTCTACCATCAGACATTTCCCATTTTGCAACCTTTTTTCTTGTCGTTATAGGGTTAACAATTTTTTGTTGAAATGGGTATGAAATTTTTTTTTGTAAAGCATAAATTTCAAATCAGTCAAAGAACAAATTTTATGTTTATTTTCGAAAAATAATTCATAATATTTATCTTGGATTTTTTTTCTTTTTTCTAGAAAAATTTTAAAGAACCATATCCTTTTTTCTAGATTTTTTCTGAATAAAAATCCTTATGCAAATATATTTTCAAAATCTTTTTCAATGACATTTAATTCATTCATAATATTTTCTATTATTGCTGAAAAAGATGGTGAAGTTGGTGGTGAAATATTTTGTTGCTCCTCATTTGAAACTTATGGTCTGGTATAAACCTGGTGATAAACTGTTGTTGAATAATCAACATTTTGAAAAAAAAGCACTTGGAATTCTTCAACAAAAAAATCTTGGCTTTTGAAAATTTTCTTCCTTATCTGGAAGGTGAATCAAAGAGGGTAGATTCAAGACTCTTTTCAAATCTACAGTACTGGTGGAGGAACTAGCATCAGAATATCGATAGCTGAAAGTTCTTGAGAAGCGTAGTTTTATCCATTCATCATTGTACTAAGTAATTTCCCTCAAATAAGTATTTGGTTTAGATTTTTCGGAAGATTTTGTGTAATGACCCAAATTTTATAATGGTAAATATTTGTAAATGTGATTGGGATATAATTGGAATTAATGTAGAAGTAAATGATAATTTTGTAAATTTACTAATTCGGGGATAAAAGTGTATTGCTAGTGAAGAATTAAGGACTGGATTGAAAGTTTATATATTAAGTTTAATGTCAAATGTATAATTAAGAGATAGAAGAGGGAGCAAAGTGTAATTTTTTTAGTCAAACAAGTGGCCCAATGAGAAGAGGATAAGTGTTTATTCTAGAGAGAGAGAAGAATCAAGAAAGAAGGAGAAAAATCTTTGCTCTTTTCTTTGAAATGGCCGGCCACTCTTTGGCCAAAAAGCTTAGCCATTTTCTTTCTTTCTTTTATGTCTTCTATTCCTTCAAGTTGCTTTTGACAAGGTGTGTGTATATTTGATTGGTTTCAGAGACTTGCAAGGTGAGTAAAGCATGGATTATGTAAAGAGAAATATTCTTCTTCCTTTCTTTAGTTTATACATTCATTATTTTGATTAGTAATTAAATGAAGTTTAAGTATAGTTGTTAGAAAGAGTAACAAGGGAAAATGGAAGGAAAAAGAAGAGCTTTAGAAAGTGAAAGTGGCCAACTTTTTAAGGTTTGGGAGCTTTTCTTCCTTATACTATATGTTTATTTGATTCAAGTGGATTTTATTCTATAATTACTTTTTCATTGATGATATAAATAATTGTTGTTGTTGTAAAAGAAAGATGATTTGTGTCTTGAAAAGTGAAGTAGTGGAAATTTGCATAGGGTTCATATGAACAAGTTTTAGTGTAAAGTGCATAAAACCTTCTGTAAATGTCTGATTGATATGATTCTAGTTGTAAATGAAAAATAAAATATAGATCTACAACTTTATAGAATAAACCAAGACTGAATCTACCTTTAAAGCCCTTAAAATTTAATTAAAGTTGAGTGATGTCTGCTGCCCTACTAATGGGAGCAGTCTATAATGTTTTGCTGATATCTTGTTATTTAGATGTCATAATTGAGTGTTTTTTAATTTTTGAAAACTAGATACATAGTGGAATAACTTTTTAAAAGACTATTTTCCCTAAAAACATCATTGTATAGGTTAAAAATGATAAACAAGTTGAGACTAAAAATCTGTCTCTAGGCAGAATAGACCTCACGGTCAACAGGAAATTTGTGATGAGCATGACATAGCCTAAATTTTAGTCCAAAATCAAAATGAAACCTACATCACATTCATCAGGTATTATCTAATGATCATGACCTCCTTACATAACCTAGGTCACAGTCAACACTCTTTTGGTACTGACATGAGATAAGCCAAATTCAATACAAAATCGAAATGACACTTATGTCACGATCAGTAGGTATAAGCTAATGATTGTGACCCTTCCCTGTGTCTTTTTAAACTTAATTTTAAGATTCCAAATTGTTACCAAAGCACACCTAGACCTCCCTAAACACTTTTAGAGTGTTTTAAGTGTAAAAACAAGAGTAATAAGTTACATAAAATGAGTGTAAAGCATAGTGAATTAATCAAGTAAAGTTAAATACTAAGCCTTATCTTAATGCATAAGAACTTGTATAATTAATGAACATAAATGAATATAAATAGTTATATTAGCAATGTTATATATAACTAAATGAATGATGAACATGTTAGATTGTATCTTTTGGGTACTTGAATAAGAATGATATGATATAGTGAAATAATTGCATGCTATATTGAGTGTATTGATGTCATGATTCTAAATGCATCAAATGCGATATTCTTAAGTGATCAGTGACTTGTTGAGGCCTGAATTTCATAAAGTAGTGTACAGATAAGCATGCCTATAAAGGGGATAATGATCGCAACTACTAGTCTTGTCACCTGAGGGTGAGTAGTGTTTTAATACCCTTTGGTATCTAGTGACCCGAGACTTTTATGTCTTTAGTATTTGATACTGCTCGCTAGTATCTAGTGTTTGTATCCGTATCCACCATTTATGAAAATTTAGGCAATATAAGTGATTTGATTAATGAATAAAGGAAAAGTGATCAATAGTGTAAATGTCTTTGTATTTCGGTGAAAAATTAGTGTTTCTTAGTGATAAATGGTATTATAATGTTCTTAATGCATAGACTATTGTTATAAATGTGTTTATTTTGTAACCTGAAAAGGCATGTTATTATCTTATTTGTATTTGGGACTTCGATAAGAAGTTAATTGCATTATTTTAATCTTTACCAAGCCATTGGTCAGTACGGGTGTTTTCTCGTGTAGGTTCACAGGTGTAAACAAAGTGTTGGGTGTCTAGGCAACATCTGCTGACCATAAGAGTAGAGCTTGAAGGGAATTTTGGCCTATACCCAGTTTTTTGTAATGTAAATAGTGAAAGAATTTTGCATCTCATATAAGTATAAATATTCATGTATATGTATAAATTAAGAATTTAAAGCAAGTTTATGTACTTGTATTTATATTTAGTTGCTGTAAGAAGTGTGATTTTTGCATAGTAAATTAATAGATAATTTGTTGATAAGAGCGAGCGTTACATTTTGATTTTACAGCACCTTCTAAAATCCATTCTTTAGGAAGATCAATATCCTTCCAAATGATGGTTTTTGAAATTACTATATTTGCTCTAGATAAATCTATTTGTAAAAATAAGGTTTTACCTTTTTATATTTTTATCGATGTAAAAGTAGAAAACATTGCTTTATAATGTACTCTAAAAATGATATCTATGAGAATAGATCCTTTCAGCATTTTATAATTATGTGTTTTGATTTGTAAAATCAAAGATTTCAAAATATTTGGATCTGCAAGAGATAATAAATTGTTTGGTGAGAATTTAAAGGAGACTAGTCATGGAAAAAGACTCAACTCTACTGAATTTATTATTCCATCTTGAAATTCTAAAAACCTTGCATCTCTCAAGACAATGAGAATTGAGGTGTTTAACCCTTCTCTATTTAAAGGTTTTATTCCTACCTTAACAAGACCTATGTGTATGTACTCATATTTCCTATCTCGGTGTTTTTGTAAATTTTTTTAGAAAACTTTACAGTGGATTTACAGCCCTAAACGCATTCGTCGGCTAACATGAGACTTACTACCCTGCAACTAACCTTTACCGAGATAATATTTTAAATTGTTTAAAGAACAATTAATTTTAAAATTATAAATGACTTATTGTATAGATCTCCACCCCCTTAGGCTTTGATACCAAGAGATTCCCTATATATATATATATATATATATATGATAAATCACAAATTTTTATAAAGATTGGGTTATTTTTGCATAGGAATGAACAAGAGACTCGAGGACTAGGGAAACAAATTTTGATCGGATTGAAGTGGAAAGAATCTGTAAAAAAAGGCGCTTACCCGGTTGTTCCAGGCATTAACACTTCAATGCTTAGGTTAGCAAAAGGTAGAAAGCTCTTAGATAGAAAGTGTTTGTATTATTTAGAGAGAGAAAAAAGTGTGTTTCATAGAAATGAATCTATTATTTATAGAGGTAGGGAAGCTTGAATAGTATTCTTGAATAATGTCCTACTCTGTGACAGGTATGACTTGTCTTATACTTGATGGCAATTAGATGGTGGCGTATGTTAGATAACTTTTTCCTGTCAGGGGGAGGCCACGTTCGATCAGATGGCCTTGATTCCCGTGTTTGACTACCTAGCTGATAGGACTTTCATGGGCCTTCAATTTTTATTTTTTAGGGTATTATCATTTATCTCTTTCCAATCAATTTGATTCAAAAATTGAACTTGTGGGGCTTTGACAGTTTTGGTAGCCATTTGATTGTGTCATAGCCAATGATAGAGACCTTTAAATTTGAGACTAAAATGTAGTCATGTCAAAGGATACTCGATGCCCTTTAAACTACCTCGATTGAGATGATTGGGCTTTAATCATCAGTCGAGGTGATTGGGATAAATATATCGATTAGGATACATCATCGATCGGGATTAATAGATCATTAGTCGAGAAGACTAGAATAAATACATCAATTAGGATAAGTTATCTATCGGGATTTATAACTATCAGTCAAGAATACTAGAATAAATATATCAATCGAGATAAGTCATCAATCGGGATTAATAGATTATCAATTCAGGAGACTGGTATAAATATGTCGATCGGAATAAGTCATCAATCGGGAATAATAAATCATCAATCGAGGAGATTAGGACAAATATGTTGATCGGGATAATAATAAATTTCATCGATCTTTTGATCGGGATAATAAAAAATTTCATCGATCTTTCGATCAGGATAATAATAAATTTCATCGATCTTTCAATCAAGATATCAATAATTTCATCGATCGGGATAACCATCGTGATCTTGTCGACCTTCCAATTTTTGCATTCTTCCTGCTTTCGATTGGAAATTAATGAAGGGGAATCCTTTTAGGGATTTCTTCATTTTTTGGGACTAGTCCAGGCTTTGCTACCCAAATGTCTTCGTCCGAGGGATGTAACTTAGCTTTTCTGCTTTCTGGCTTCAATCATTAGGGGGAGCCTTAAGGGGCTTCTTTGCCTCTTTTTCTTCTTTCCTATCTAATGTCTCTCTAGTTGTCTTCATCTATAGGATGTTATTCCTTTTCGAAGTCTTCTTCTCCAATCTGACTTCCTCCTCTTAGTATCTTCCAAACTGATCAGGTCTGCAGAAGGCACCCTTTATTTGCTTCATCGACTCGTCCTTTCAGCAAACATAAAGAAATAAAGAGGTGCCATTGTGCATGGAGGAAGGTATTCCTTCCCCCATTGTTCCAAAGGCAAGATGCTTTTAGGATAGTCTTTTGGCGCTGGCTGCTGGTCCTGCTTGATTTGCTAGGAGATAAGGAAGGGGTAGCTATTTTATCCTTTCCAATATTTTCTCGAGTAGGCTACTTCTGGGAGTCTCCTATGCAATTTGCACAGTGGATTGAAAGAGGGATGTTTCACTTGCTTTCGATTCTAACGCGTAGTCTTCCACTTTCTTTCAATCTTAGGATTTTGCCTTCACTTGTCTGACTTCTCGTCTAGTCTTAAAGACTTTCATGGAATTTATGCATTTCACAATTCTCTCTGTGGTATTTTATTTTCACTATACGACTTCTCATGTAGTCTCAGAGACTTTCACAGAGATCATATTTTTTTTTTCTCTATGTGGTCATAAATCCACACTTTTTCATGGAATGTGGGAGCTGAATGTTTTAGCTCAACCATTGCCTCACAATGAAAGTATCAAATGATAAATCATAATTTTTTATAAAAATGGGGATATTTTTGCATAGGAATAAACAAAAGACTTGATGACTAGGAAGGCAAATTTTGATCGAATTGAAGTGAAAAAAACCTGCAAAAATGGGTGTTTGTCTTGTTGTCCCGAGTATTGACACTCCAATGCTTAAGTTAGCAAAGGGTAGAAAGCAAATGTAATATCCATTAAAAAATAAAATTTTCATAATTAATTATAAGAATTGAATATATTTAATATAAATTTAACAATAAAATATCCAATATGCAAATATAATGAATAAATTAGATTTTTTAGTTAACCAAATATTCTTTTTTACTCATCCCTAGTGCAGATATAATTTCTTCCAATGTGTAACAAAAGTGAATTTAAACATCAGCCAAACATCAACATTTGGAAGTACCATGCTTAGTTATATATCCAACATTATTTGAATTTATCAGTCTCGTTATCAATATGAAATTTATGGACTTGACTGATTATTAATAAAGTAATGTGAATTGAAAACAAAAGATAAAAAGAATTTAGAAGTGTCGATGAGCATCTATTTTCTTTTGTGAGCATGTTGGCGTGTGTATGGGTCATTTTGTAGTCAATGCACCGCTTTAAATTATTGGTACAAACTAATTTAAATTTATATCATATAAATTAAATAAAGAAGATAAAATACACTTTTATAAAGATTCATAAGTTGAATTCCAACTTAAAATCTTTCACTAAAGGGTAAATCCATATGTAACCCATCAAACTTGTTTACTAAATTCATTTTGACACTTGAATTCTTGATATAATTAGATCAGCCCCTAAACTTGTCCGTTTACACAACTGATAAATACAAAAGCTGACATGACAAAACGCATGAAGTATACTCAAAGAGAAGAGCGTGAACCCATGTATTGGATCTTATTCTCCCTCAACCGTAAACGATTATAGAAATCCCTAAAAATGCAATGCCACTCACCGCCATTCCCCTTTTCTCCTCTCTCCTATACTTGTATCCTTATCCACCGCACATTGCAATTTTGATTGGGTTTTTATTCTCTTATTAGTAGGGATGGAGGCATAAATGCAAGATGCTAGCAGAATGGTCGGAGGATTTGATCTTACCGCATCTTCAACTTTTCTTAGGATCCAAGATTCAATTGGAAAAAAAGGTCATTCTGCAAACCAGGCTTGATTGAATGGGCCCTATCAACTCCTCCGCGCCGAGTAACTATGGGTACACTCCTCCCCGTGAATCCCTTCTCTTTTTTTTCTGTTCCAGTAGTCTTATGTTGTCTGGTTTATCCCTTTAACAAAATAACGATTTATTTTCCTGTATCTAAGCAAACCGATTCAAGGTTGATGATCTGAGATCTCTTTTCGCTTGGAAAAAGTGGAACTTTCACAGTTCATCGTAAGGCACCACCTACATAGGTTGTGATACATTAGCCAATCACCACCATCAATTTTAACCTGAAACCCTTAAGACGAGATGAATGGAAGATGCCTATTGCAGGTCTGGTCCCTGCTTTTTCACATTAACCGATTACATTAATCCCTGCTTCTTCCTTTGTTGGCTTCTACTCTACCAGATGGTGATCGGCTCAATAGAGCACCTTTGGGCGCTGGCTTTTCAAAAGCAAGTTAGGGAATTGGTGACTAGGAGCTTGAGAAAGCATTTAAAAAAGTTTTGCCTTTCAAATCCCATTGGATATGGCCTGAGCCTAATGAGATCTAATTCCTTCAGAACCTTGTCAATTATCCCTCCAATGGTTTCTGTTGTTCCTATGGTTTTTGTTGTCCTTTTCCCTCTCTCAAGATTTCTCTGTTTTTGGCTTTAGCCTCTCTATTTTTGGCAGTTGCTCCTACCATTTCTCAAGTTACCACAGCAGCTCTAACATCATGTTTTTATGATGATTAGCTTTGGTTATAAGCATCTTTGCTTGCTTTTCTTATTCTGGGCTTCTTTTACTTCTATAGAGATTTGTGGTTTTGGGTTTCATTATGCATTATGTTGCATTTTTCTGCTGATTCAAGCTGAAAATTTTTATGGTTCTTTTGATAGGAGTGTGCATTGAAAATCAATTTTTGTTTTAATGGGTTGTTTGGAATTGTTACAATTTGTTGATTCTAACATATGGCAGCTCAAAATATATTAGTTAAAGATGGTTGCTACTATTCTTAGTAAAATAATTCATTAATAAAAGTTAGCAACAAAAAAAAATGATGGATTTTCTATCCATAAATTAAAAAAAAAAATCGTATGATACATGTCATCATATTATTTATTTATTTGCCATGTCAGCACATTTGTAACTTACACGGATATGCGATTTCTTTCCATCACAATTTTGTGTTTAAAAATATTGAAATTTAAGAGTTTGAGCAATTATTCGGTCATTCTCATAGTTAGGTATCAAAATGAACTCATTGGATAAGTTTGAGGGGTTGGAGATGAGTTTACCCTTAATTAAATTAAAGAAAACTTTATAATAACATGTCATCAATAAAAGGTTACCTTTTGTCTCATTGTTTGATGGCCTATTTTTTAGCTTCACCTTGTTATGAGAATAAGAAAATGTAGTGTAATATCCGATACTCATATAGATTTTCACTCAAGATATTGTTGCCTAATTTATAATTCATTGCCTTGAAATTTTGTGGTTAACTTTTTATTACTAATTCATTTATCCCCATCTGCATCAATTGGCTTTCCTTCGTAATTTCACTATTCATTTTATCAAAATTACTATTTATTTGGTAAAACTTTCAGTAGTATAATGGCTGTAATTTTAACATACTGCCCTGCAAAATTGAAATATCACACTCCCAACATTAATCCTCCAACTCTAATTTTTTAATCAACAACACAAGCACTTCTAAATTTCATCACGGTCATCACATCCATAATTTATCAACCATATTTCTCATTCACACGTACATATATATATATATAAACATACCACAACATTAAGTTTACATTATCTTCCTTTACATGATTAACATATACATTGTAACACCCTATACCTGGTCTGGTAAGCAAACCGGATATGAATGTCACAAACTGGTTTTTTATCTATATATCACTAAATCAATATAATTTATGTTTAACTTATCAACTTTTAAATTCTTTATTCTAAATTTTACTAAAAATTTTGGCAAAATCTCCCCTAAATATTAACATCCTCCTGTAGACAAAATTATAAAACAACACTTCTAAAATCAACCATCGAGTTCCACAGCCTCAATCAAACTCCTACACAAAATTTTTCTATCCTCCTCAATAATAGTTATGCTAATCTACCTGTCACTATATCACTATTCCAATACTCAAATATTTTGTTCTTAATAATGTTTATACAAAATATTATCACATGTCTATGCAAATATCACGATATTGAATCTTAACTAGATACTTATAAATTATACTTAAATTATACAATCTTAACACGTGTTACATAAATAACATAAATAATTTGTTGTGTCCTTGATTGTCCATAAATCTAACTACAGCAACCTATGAAGGTTTTCTTCTTTTGCGTTAAGAATACTGAATATCGAATCAACCTATGTGCGAAAAAGGAAAAACACACGCTAAGCTAAAAGCTTAGTGGTGACTACCAATCTTACTTATCATATTATATATATTATACAATGTATTTAACATTTTCATACACATTTACCAGTTCATAAAATACATAAAGATTGTAAGTTCTAAACTATGATGCATACAAACATCAAGTAGTTAAAAGAATAAGAATTCATTTACAATATCATACCCACACGTTATTTATTGACTACCTTTACCTTTATCTAATTTATAATCAATAAGACAATTTTTACCATAATGTTTTGTTATTCTTATTCCAACAAACTATGATTCAATTATTACTTATATTCAATACAACATCATAACATACATAATTCCATACATCTGGTTTGCAAATCATATATATTATTGTCTCAGATAACACTTCATAATTTAATTGTATGAAATTGTCAGACATAAATGAATAAGTTTTCTTAACTTACACTCGCAGGTATATACATTTGTGTTTTTATTTCTCATATCATTTAATACTCATACAAGTCATCAATTTGAGAGTCAATTCATAATGTCATATTTATAACATTTTTTTAATATTGTTATTATCCTTTTTATCCATTTATAAAAGTAATCCATGATTTTGCCCTTAGTTGTCAACAGTGGGACACCACTAAACTGGATAAACGGAATAGACAATTCAATAGGCCAGAGGGACCATACCACTAGGGTACGATACTCTACTCCAGTATAACATCAGAATGAGCTGGCTAATATCAATCTTATACAATAGCAATAATGATGACAGAAGCAATAATTCGCGGGGTAAGTACCCTTATGGCTAGCCATACTATCCTAAAGTCCTGGTTACTCGTTAAACACTAAGGGCATTAAAAATCATTATATTTTTATATCTCAATTATTCTCATCTAAGTTGGATATTTAAAAATTCTTTACATATAAGCATTTAATGCCTAAGACATAAATCATCCAAATCAAGTATTCCTGTAAATCATAATATATATTCAATATGTATTATCATGCCCATAAAAACTATTACCACAATATATATATATACTTAAGGCATCCATATGTTAATCACATATTTTGTTCAGCCGGCTAAGATTAATAGTTAACATAAAATATTAAAATAAGTTCAAAGTCAATACACATAATAGATACATCATCTACTTATCATGAATGAAAGGGCTACATACCTCGTAGTAGTCGTAAATTGAAACGTAAAAACGATCGACCAATATATGTCCAAACATACCTTCTCAAGATAAAATATAATAATTGTATGTATCTGGTTTGCTTATTTTCTTGTCATAACCTTTAAGTGTATGATCCATTCTAATTCATGCAAATCTCGTTAGACGAAAATATTAAGACAAGATACGCCTATTCATCTTAGTATCTATTGTACAGAGGTACATTACCTGTTTATAATTACAACTTCTTAAAGAAGTAGCATGAAATAATCAGAGAATAATATATCAAAGATAACCACATATAATTGAACGATTCTCACTTATCGAATTCCACAATCCCACCTAAGTAGCATAACTAATTAGTGAGTTTAACAATCCTTCGAGATTAAATTTATTTGCTTCTTTTATATTTTTGTTGTACACCTAATTTAATAGTCAAGAAGTGCAGTTAACCCATTTTTCCATGTCCCTCATTTAGTCTATCCAAAGTACTTTCTAGTTCAAATATATCTATATGTAAATATTTTGTAACTTTTATATCTTAATTGCTTCTTTAATTGAACGAGTGTAGCTCTATCACAATCTTTGATAGTTAATTCAACATATAAGAAATTAAACCTTTGACCAACCATGTTATTCATTAGATTTACCTATCCTCATAGTTGCATTCACCCTCTTACTTAAAAATTCGCAACAATTCATTTAGTTATACTTTACACATATTAAATTCTTAGTTAGTCTTTCGTTCTTTCTTACTGTAATTGTATTTATAAAAGGTATGATGTTAATATTTCAACTACGATTCCCATTTGGCTTTACAAACCATTTTTTCCATTCTAATTGACTCTTTATTTTATCCGAAATATATTGATTATATTAACTAGCTAGTGAATGTATACATATAGTGAATTAAATCCTTAGCCTAGTGTATTTAACTTAATGATAACAGGATTTATACTTTAAAATCTAAATTATTTGATATCAATCAATTTTCTTAGATCGTATATGTACATGGATATATATATAACTAACCATATGCTTATAATAACTAATCTAATATTTAAGTCCTAACCATGATCCAAAATTTCTTCAAATTAAGGTTCAGTCTAAGTTTTCCCATGTAGGCCCATTAAAATTAGCTAACTTAAAGAAAAATCCGATATACACCTAGCTTTAACCACTTGCTTGCGCATGCCCCCTTTTTAATCATCAACTAAATATCATTTTCTACTTATACATATTTTTCATGAATCCAAGATTTTACCCAACATGCCAAATTGTATATAATAAACATAATTGGTAATTTTTTTTTTAAGATAAACATATTATTCGAGCTAATATTTACCATTTGTCAATTATTTCAATCAATAACTCTAAGAGCAGAAATTTTAACTTTAATGAGGCAACCTATTTACTTAAACTATTTTTATTGAGCAACATTTCAAATTAAATTTCTCATATTGTCATTTGTAGTTAATCAATTTATGCATTTAACAGTATTTGATTACCTAAAATTATAGTATAGATGTACAACCCATATTGACAATAAATTCAACCCATAAAACAAGGCTTCACTCATATAAATCAACATCAAGAGAAAATTTCTAGTTCATACTTGTTAAATATTATACTAATCTAATTAAAAACACAAAAGACAGGCTTTAGGTTCTAAAAATAAATTAATCAATTCCTGACAAAAATTAAAATTTAATTTAATAAAATTTTCAAAGGCAATTTGGTAGTCACATACCAATTTAAGTCGATCATTCTGCGTTTTTCTCCAATTCTGTCCATTTTTGTGCTCAACGGACCGCCATCGGAGCTTCGTCGGATCCTTGCCGGAGCTCCACTGGTGATGCTTTGATGTTGCTGCTATGGAGTCTCAAGCGTCAGGGTTCTATTATCGATGATCACGCATTCAAGTACCGCCTAGATCTATCGAAAATTAAGCTTGAATCGTTGAGTTTTTTGAAATTACAAGAAGCATTTATGAAGAGTTGTCATTTATTGTTATAGCTATTACTGTTTAACATTTTTATATATAGATTGGTTATTTTCTTAATGTTTGTTTGTGGTGTTGGGGCTTTGGTGCTTGGTCTTTCTTGTTTGTTGGATCATTTGATGTATGGCTCGTGGGTCTTAGTGCCTCTGAATTTTCTCAAGTTCAATTTCCTTTCCTCTGGTGAAGATTACTATGGAACTCACAAGTGGCACTGATACTTCTCTTGGGCATTTTCTGCCATGCTCTTCACCTTTTTACCATTTTCAATAGCTGGCAGCATCAAGTCTCAATGTTGGAGGCTTTCTGGTCTTGTTGTATGGGTTTTAGTTCTTTACAGTTTATTGGGTCACAAAGAATTCAGGTTATCTACTGGCATCTTCTCTATAAATGACATTTAGTGCATTAATGGTCCATCAACTTGAATTTTTGAATGCAACTTATCCTTTAATTTTACCATGCGCCATAGGTTTGTCTTACATGTGCTACCAATAGCTTTGGTGTTTTCTGGATATACACTAGCTGTGATGTCCGAACTTGATTCTCAAGATGGTAAGGGCAAGGGTTCTTCAAAATGGCGTATCAAATGGCCACTAAAAATGGGATTTGCTGTCATCTTGCTAGCTACAAATATTCCTATGGCACTCTATATGAGTTTGGTTCATCGGGTATCTGGAGATAATTACTCCATGCTTGAAGTTAATTACAACCTTTTTAGTTCAAAACGGCTACTTTCCTTGGATTTTGAAATTTTTAAATCAAGAAAGTACTACTATTGTTATTGGTGGAGCATATTCTAATAATTCCTGAATTTATGCAGATAATGGTTTTATAATAAACAATACCTAACATAGCCCTCATTTTGAAATCTAGGCTATCTTGTGTTATTTTTATGATTGTGTTGTTAGTTATTCTTCAAGTAATAGATTTTTTATTCAATCTCTTGTATGGTGGTGGTGATATATAGAATTTTTTTTACTGCTGAAATTGGATTAGTTTTCATAATTGCTTTCAATAATGGGCTTTATTGCATTTATTCTATTTTCGTATGATGTCTTTGAATGCTTGAGAGGGACTTTGGTGCGAATTTTTGTGTGTTTGGCTTGAACTAAAATATTTTTCTACTAGAATCAGTGTCATTTTCAGCTGAAAGTCAATTTATTGATTTATAATGCTTTAGCACGTTTTTCACTTCAAATTCATGGGTACAATGCTGTTTGTTGTGATTTTCTTGTGTGCTTTTTCTTGGCAAGCTGGGTTGATGTTCTATTTTCAGTCTTTTTCGTTCCCAGGTAAGTTTACATGCAGTTTTCTCATTTTCTCTCTAATTCTTGAGAAATTGTTATGGGAAATTAATCTGTAAATGTTTATTCTTCTTGTAATGTTCTAAAAATGGAATTTGCATATGAAATTTGGATGGTTAATCATTGTAAAAGCTGGAAGAACGATTTGAATTTGTTGTTTGGTCTGCAAATATTCATTTGTGATATTCAAAGTAATATTTCTGGCATGTGTTTAAATCATAGTTAATACACCATCTTACTTTCAACATTTTTGTAGGATGTCGACCTGCATGATTCAAACAAAATTGCTGCATTTGACTTCGATGGATGTCTTGCAAAAACATCTATCAAAAGGTATGTATCCTTACATTTTCATATTTTTACAAGTTATATAAATTGATTTGGTTTAAAGTGATTCTTTTAATAGGAATAGGCACGATAACTCGAGAGATAAGCCCTTTTTTACTTTCTTGCAATATCGACCAAAACCTACATAAACATTTGGTTAGATGTTTAAGATCAACAATTGGAATATCAAGTTCCAATGACACTGGGTGGAGTTTTTGGTTATCTACAATCAATCACTACACAACTATAGGAATTAAAAGCAGCTGAACTATTTACAACTTTTTATTGTTACTGCTATATATGTTTGTACTATTTTTTATATATTATTAGTAATGTTATACACATGTAAATAACAATTTATTCATTAATATATATTTTTTATATTAAATGTTGAGTAAATAAAAATTTGTTATTTTTTAGTTTATTATTCAAATAATGAAATTTTCATATTAAATAATGAAATTAAAAAAGTTCATATCAACATTTAGCGAGATAAATCTCATGCTAAATTTAGTAAGAACAATATTTATCATAAAAATACATGCTATATTTAGCAAGGAATTTGTCCTCACTAAAGTTAGCAAGGACTAAATCCTCACTAACTTTTGTGAGGATTTAATCCTCGCTAACTTTAGCGAGGACTAAATTCTTGCTAAAATTTTCTTTAGCAAGGACTAAATCCTCGCAAATTTAGTGAGGATTTAGTCCTCGCTAAAGTCGCCTCGCAAAATTTAGCTAGGAATTTAGTCCTTGCCAAATTCAGTTAGGATGACTTTTGTTACAAAATTTTTATGCTCACTAATTCCTCGCTAAACTAATTTAGCGATAAAAAATCATCATTTAGTGAGGAATTTTATCCTCGCTATTTTGCATTTTTCTTGTAGTACTCTTCTTTCGATCTATGCTTTACCGGCAGTTAGAGGCAGGTGAAGGGGATTGGGGTGCACACCTCACCCTCGGAAGCTCATCGGTGGTGCTTGGTTGCCACCAGCCGCTGTGGTTCATCGGAGAAAATGAGGAGGTTTCGGCTTGGAAAGAGGAAAGAAATGGAGGAAAGGAAACCAATGTTGGACATTATGGCTGGTGGCGAAACGAGCACTCAAGGAGCGACAGCGAAGGAGCGGCCACCGACAATGCACGGCGCCATCAAACGACGGGGCAAATCGGTCCATCCTCCTTCCATTTTCCCACTTCCCGATTCTCCATCTCTCTCTCTCTCTCTCTCTCTTTCCTTGTTGCTTAATTGAACTTTCATGGCCCTACTAACTCACCTAGAAAATTCTAGAGATCTCCATACTATTTTGTTATTCTTATTATTATTATGTACCACTAAATAAATTTTAATCTTATCAATATTATTCTTATTATAATTATCATTATACATTTATTCATTTTTAATTCCTTGTTATTAGTTCTTAAATTATCCTTTAAATTTAAATTATTACTTTAAAATCTTAAAATTATGCGAACTTATATCATATCTTAAACAAATCAATTCTTGTAACTAGTATCAAAAATATTGTACTCACGTGTTAAAAGTACTCTCATGCAATTCCAATTTTGGGGCATTACATACATGCCATAATATTATATATATATATATATATATATATATATATATATATATATATATATATATATATATATATATATATATATATATATATATATATATATATATATATATATATATATATATATATCACAAGTCTTTCCTTTATACACATCAAATGTATATTTAATACGTAAACACATACATATACTTTGAAACTCAAAATCAAAACCTCTTCTTTTAGACCATCTTGCGCTCTATGATCAGATACTTGTCCCTGAATGCAGCAAATAACCACAAGCTAAACATAAAGTCTAGTGTTGGATATCTAGCTAACAAATTTTATATATTACACATTATAATATTAACTTAGCAAACTTACAAATTCAAATTTAATCCAATATAAGTACATTATCTACTTAATTAATTTAAAGTTTCCTCGTTGTATTCAAATTTCCTTATTTTTCTTAATAATATCTTAATTTTATTATTTTTTTCTTAATTTCATATTTAATTATCATAATTTTTTTATTATCACACTAAATTCTCAATTTTTATCTTTATCCTTATTTTTGGACGAAGTTTTCATTTTTATCCTCAATAGTCTTAACTTTTATCAAAAAGTATATTTTAGTCCCTATTGTCCCATCTTTTGTTATAATTACCATTTTACCCCTAAGTTCATCTTTTTAAGCTAAACTTGTCATCTTTTTCATTTTTAACTCCTAAGTTAAGATTTCTTTAATTTTAGTCCTTAAATTCACTTTCTTTACGAAAATTACAATTTAATCCCTATTTTTATAACTTTTTCACTTATTTACAATATTACTTATTTCTCATCAAGTTTAATCCATAATCTCATTTAGTCATCAAATTTCTATTTACATTGACGTTTTACCATTTTAATACTTGTTTTGCCCCTATTAATTTTCAATGGAAACCCTTAAATTGGATCGTATGACATGGACCCATAGATCTAAAACTACATAATTTCTTACTTTTTTCTCAACTTTTCTCAAATTTACGATGTGGATACACCTTTCATGCACTTTTATGAGTTTCCATGACTCGCTACCAAGGTAAATGTTCTTATGGCGAACCAATTATATTATATGCTTCTAATTTCACTAATAGGTGCTAAGGGCAAAACCATTTTCGTATGCATCATTTCCATCAATTTACCATTTCTCATCACTTATGATTCATTAAATCATCATAATTACATCAATATGGTACTTAACACCATTCGGCCACCTTATATACATAACCATCCATATCCCTTTTCATGCCATGATTTGTTCCCATCATGTTTTTAAAGCTTAACCACCACCATTCGGCCATGATTTGAGCTTACATATTATAATGTGTTTAATTTATAAAAAACATCATAAACATGTTTTCTAAGCATAAATTACATAATTCTATAATTTATTCATCATAATCTTCTTCACAACCTTAAATTCACAAAGTTATGCAATAGGTTCATATTAGTTATTTCCACAATGACTCTTGTTTACATATATTTAATCTTATAAATTCCATTAATTAACATTTAATTTCACTTATATACTATTAATTTGAGTCTATCCATGCCATAGATGTAAAAGCCCTAAATTACATAACCCTAATCACATGAAATAAGCTAGTTTAGGTATCCACATACCTTAATTCTCCTTTGCTCCTTCAATTTTTGTTTTCTTTTCCTTTTTTCTTCCTATTCTCTTTTTCTTCTTCTTGTTCTTCACCTAGGCCGAAATTCATATATGTAAAAACCATAAGTTTTCTTTCAATTATTCACCCAAAGTCACATAAAAATGATAATTTACCTAATAGTCCAATTAATTCTAACTAAATCATATAATTTTACTTACTTGAATGATTTTCTCTCTCTAAAATTCTTCACTTTCCAAGCTTCTTTTCTTCTCCAATTGGCTCATTTATGGTAGAGATGATAATAAGTATAAAATTTTAAATGAAATTTTAGGTGAGAAGCATGTAAAATTTTAGGTGAGAGAAAGCAAAAATGGTGGGGAAATATATAAGGAATTTTGCCCCAAGAATAGAGGAGAAGGAGATGTCTAATTTTTGGTGAAGTTTTTGCATTCTTCCTTTGTCTTTATATACCCTAAATGGATAGCTAGGATTAAATCAAATACTATTCAATCCAAGGGCTTATATTAAGCCACTAGTCATCCTCTCATTGGCTATAAGTTTTATTTACTACACACCTTTAAAATTAGTCTAAAAATATATAAAATTATTGATTAAAGTGTGTTTAAATTTTGGATCAATCTAACTTTATTTTGATATACTTTTGAACCTGGAGGTGAAATTTACCAGTCAAAAAATCTAAAATTCAAAGTTGCCTAAAAATTCATTTTTCACATTCAAAAATACATTAGGATTTTTTAAAATGGTTTCATATAATCGGGATAATTTTATAAGATACAAAATATTTTTTTTCAAGCCGATCAAAGTTCGGTCAACTCTAATACAGTTCGGATAAATTTTTCACTGTGCCTTTTGAGGGTCTGACCTCAATTTCATCTCAAATTATACCACCAAATTCATCATGAATTGTACTTTCTAGTGGTGAAGAAAAATATTCATGATTTTCGGATGATACCATTCACCCTAGTATCACAATTCAATCCCAAAAAGTATTATTCAGTTGATTCAAATTGTGAGAGCATTACATTTCTCCCCTAAAAATTAAAATTTCATCATCGAAATTTACTTGGACTAAATTATTGAGGATACTGTGATTTCAGCACTTTTTCTAGCTCCTATATCACATCTTTAATGTTATGACGAGTCTTAAGTATTTTCACTAAAGGTATTTGCTCTTCCACTACAAGAAAATGTGATTTTACCAATGAAAAATTATTGATAAAATATAATTTCGTTGAAAATTTATGATAAAAATGAAATTCCATAGGTAAAATCGTAGGCAACTTTTATCTTTCACGTTAAAAAAAAAAAAAGAAATCATTGTCTTCCATCATTAAAATAAAGGTAAATGTTATCACCAAAATTTAACAACGAAACTTTATGATGAAATATTAAAACCGTCATAAAATAAGGCACCAATGGAGTGCAAGAAAATCATTCGACGAAATTTATTTCCATCGTAAATTTACCAATGGAAATAAATTTTCGTCGTAAATTTTCTAACAGAAATAACGTTTTGTAAAAAATTTACTAATAAAAAATTAACTTCGTAGAGAATTGATACAGGGTAAATATTTACCGATAGAAATATTTTTCAGTCGTAAAAGGTAAAAATTACAGACTATCTTGATTAATTCTATAGGGAATTTTGGCAAAAAACACCAAATCCAGATATCACCATCTAATTTTCCTTCAATCTATTTCAACTACCGCCTCCCTCTTCTGGCCTTTCTGTTGCCATCTTCCTCTCACTTTCCTTCCACCATCTTATCCCTCTCTCTTACCTTCCATCACCATTTCCCTCTCCATCACATCTAGTTGCTCTCTCTATCTCTATTGCCCTCTTACTGCTCTCTCCCTTTCCCTCATCCTCTTCCTTCCCTCTCCCTCTCCCTCGCCCTCTTCCTTTCCCTCACCCTTTCCCTCACCATTCCTTAGGTTATTTTATTTATTTTCCCTCATCTAGTTGACTTATAGACTTTTTATCTTTCTATGTCCATATGAGAAAATCTTCGATCACTGTTCAAACTCTTGAGAGTTGCTCCTTTTTTACTATTTTTAATCCTCTATATCAAATTCTTAAATAATTATGAGCTACAAATCTTATTCTCATTGTCTCTTCCAATTTCATTTTAGACTTTCTAGCAAAAGCTTTTCCTATGATATTTGAAGTATGGATAATTATAACAATAAATAAAAAAAAAATTGGTTCTACTTTTGCATATATATAAAGAAAAGTAAAGGTGGGAATTTTGAGTTGTTTGTTTTTCATGGCAAGAAGAAAGGGAAGTGTTCTTTTACTGTTGACCAAGCTTATGAGTTCCTTAATCATTTGTATGTAAAGAAGCCTTTTCTGCCATTATTAATTCCTTAAATTTTGATTTTTTAGGGCATTGAAAGATGGGTTTTCTCTCTTTCCAATTGGGTTCCTCTTGTTGTTGCTATTTGGGAAACTCTTCAGGCAAGTCCTATATTTTGATTTTTTATATTTTTCTATTTTTTTATTGCTATTGTCATTTATTCTTATGAGGACTTTAAATTTTTCTTGGTACAGAATTCTTTTCATTAACCTTTTACGAGATAGTTTATTGTTGAAAGAGAATTTTATGTTATTAAAAGTTAATATGCTTCTTTTTTGTTATTTTTCTTTGCTTGAAATATGAATTCATTGATTTCCTATTTTTATTTTTATCCCTTGTGGTTTCTTTCTCTACTTATATGCATTTATTTATTTTTTGATTTGTAACTTCAAGTGAAGTATTATTATTCATTTATCTTTATAGTATTATAGTTTTCAATGTCAAATATTTATCAAAGATCTGAACAGAAAATGGAAGTAAGTCGTAGTGAGCACCAGGGAAACTATTCTTTCTTCCTCTTTCTTATACTTTGTTCCTATATGAAATTGGTGTTTAGCTTCTTATCCTATTATGCTTAATTATTTTTTATAGCCAGCAACACCCTTGGCACACTATAAGTGGCTGAACAAGCTCTTTATGGAAGTTTAGGGTAGCTATGTAAACCCAAAAACTTTCATATAAATTTTTGTTAGTTATTGAGGTCAGAATCCCTTCTATCACATTGTTGGCTTATACGATAGCTTGGTATTAAAAATTTTCTCCCTTATGTGTCTTAACTCGGTTGTTAATTCTGCACAGCTTAGTGAAATAGATGGTCAAATTGATATTTGTTAGCTAATTGAATAACTTATTAATTTTATCTAAATTATGAGTGATGTAAAGGTTAGTCTACCTTATTTGAAATACAAGGCAATTAAATAGCCAAATCTCATACAAAGTAACAGTTTAGTGTTCTATAGCAATCAAAAGATGACTTACAAGTTTCCTTATATTAAATGCTTTCGAGGCACTCTTGCTATGTAAAATTTGCTATTGCTTTATATAATAATGCATGTATTTTCATAAGTAATTATTGTTATGGAGGAATTGATCATAGAAATAGATAATCCTGGATACTATAGCCAACATTGTCGTACCTCTGCATTTAAATGGAATTCCATATTTTGTTTGATACAAACAAAAAATGCTTGCATATAAATTAATGCATGCATGTATTCTCATGAGCATAAGCATAAAGAAAATTTAGTGGTTTAGCTATTAGCAGGATCAAACTAATTAGTTGAGCCTTGCCTTATGCAAAAACATTTGAAACAGAGGAAGTCAAAGCTTATAGTAAGTGTTATGCTTGTTACTCTATGCTCATGCATTGTGGGTATTGATATGTTAACATCAATATATGAGTTGCTAAGGAATCGTTACATTTTATGTAGGAAAAAGTTGACTTAGAAGAATTTTCACTAGGTTTATGTCCACCTTACTTAGGCCAGATAAGCCTTATCTGCATCAGTTTGTCAAATTTATTGATTTTTTTTAGTTTATTGTATTTTACTGACAACACCTAAAATAATTATCATTCAATTTATAAAGTGCTCCATTTTATTCTATGGCCATTAGGTTAAAGGACATCATATAGACACTGCATGTCACTATAATATATGCTAAGTGATCAATAGACATGATGAAAAAAATGCTAGCAGGGAAGAGATGCAAGCCCACAGGCCCATGATCTAAAGGGTATATGCTAGAAGATACAAAAGAAGGTAGGGGATGATGTGAAGGGTGAGTTAGCAAAAGTTAGTTAGGATTGGAAAAAATGAAAGAGAGCAAGGGAAGGAGTATATATATTAGTTTTAGTTAGAAGATAGGGTATGTTGAGGAAATACTTATAATTGGCATGAGGTTGAGTGAAGGAAATGAAATAGCAGAGTGTTTAGTTGCTCTTCCTTATTGTATTTGACCATTACTTTTATTTTCCTTTGTTTCATAGATTGTAATGTAAAACTGGAACACTCTGCTATATCCTAGCCATTACAGATTAATATACATATTTTCTTTCTAGTATTCACTTACTTCTTAAGCTTTTTATTAATTTTCTCATAATTGGTCTGACCTGCCGGATTTGAAGGAGATGAGGGAGATGGAAACTCAACTACAAACTCTAAATACACGGTTGGAGAAAACAAAAAATAGAGTGGAAGAATTAGCAGCATGTGTGAAAGAGCTCATAAAATTTGTCATTAAGATCCAAACTTTTCTAGCTACCTTGCAACCAAGTTACCAAGCAGACAAAAAGAAATAAGATGAATTAAGAGGCCAAGTGCTTAATTGGATTAAATGTTTAGATAAACAACTTTCCTAACTTCAGGGAGTATTCCTTACTTAGTTTTTCTTGCTAAGATTATGACACAATTTTATTTTAAGATCTGAGGATCATCGCCTCCCTGGTGCATTTGAAATGATCACGACATCATCCTTTTCTCGATTTCAGGAAGTATTTCTAACTTAATTTATCTTACCAAGTTATGCCTAAAGTTGTGATATAATTTTCTTTTAATTTACAGGTTCAAAGATCAACAACTCCCTAATGCATTCAAAAATAGCCATGGCATTATCCTTTTTCTTAAGAATGACTTGAGGGTTGCCACCTCCCCAACGTAGTTTGGATGACTGTTGCAACACCATCCTTTCGTTGATCTCAGGGAAGTAACCCCATTAAAATAGTTTGGATCTCAAGCCTAATTTATCTCATTAGGTTAGGTCTCAGGGTTCTAACACAATCATTTTTACCAGTTTTAGGTTCGAGGATCGCCTCCATTTCCCGAGCGTGAACTCAATGATCATTGTTTCACCTTTAAGGAAATTGCTGTAATGTCATCCCTTTTGCCAATTTTAATTCAAGGGTCATTGTCTCCCTAATGCATTCACAATGACTACCACAACATAGTCCTTTTCCTAAATGCAGGGAGTATTCTCAATTGAAATAATTTATGCATTAAATTCAACTTTTCTTGCCAAGCAATATCCAAAATTTTGATATAATTGCTTTTTATTAATTTACTTTTATTTTAAATTTTGATTCACCCGAGTAATTCTCAACTGTCAATGGGTTTGACCTTAATTTGAGAAATTTCTCTTTCATTCAAATATAGGCTGAATAGGGGATATCCATGCTTTATCTTTATCTGCTAAATTGCATAAAAGCCTTCGCTATACCATATAATTTCCAAATTTTGGGAATTTCGGGCCAGTTTTTAAAATACGTTCAGAAAAAGTTATTTGTAAATGAGGGGATTGGGTAAAACTCAATAAGAGCACTAGAAATTTTCTAATTACCCATCAAAGCGATCCCGAAATAAGATAAAATCTAGAAAATAATTTAGGCAACCCTTCTTTGCTTAGCCTTCTAAATGACTTTTCCTACCCTAATTTCATAATCACTTCCTAACCCCTTAAGCTTTTATTTCAAGCTGCTAAATGTGGGCTCATTTTGTTGTTACACACACCAAAATGACCTTATGACCCAAAATGATTTAGCTTTCCCTTAGAAAGATGACCATTATGAAAATGCCAGTTTCACATTCTAAGAATAGGAAAATTAATCTCTTCCAATTCTTTGTACAAATTTCACCAATAGGGAATCAAAACTTTTTGCTGAAATAAATTTAAAAGAAAAATAATAAAGAAAACAAAAAAAAGAAGAAGAAGAAGAAGAAGAAGAAGAAAAAGAAATGAAGAAAAGGAAAAAGAGAGGAATGGAAAACCCTTGAAGTTGAGATCACAACAGTACCAAAAAAATGAAAAACGAAAAGGCAAGTTGGACCATGAGCTATTACCTCTTAAACAATCCCCAATGAGTTAATCACCAGAGCCAAATCCAAAAATACAACGATAATGGAAAAATGGGTAGAGAATAGTCCCATCGCCAATTAAGGAAACATGGTGGTTATTTTCTTCTAGCAAGCTGACCCTTCTTTGATAGCCACTCACCCAAGCCTAACATTACAACCAACGTAGGACCTCCTGATTCTGGATTCGATCTCATCCAATCTAGTGGAGATGACATTCTACTAAGGTTTGATATGTAAAAAGAGGTATATGATGTTTTTTGAGCTTCAAACGAAAAACCATGAATGCATTTATGCATTCTAGTTGAACATCGTCCCTAACTTCACATCCAGGATTTGCTTTTCAAAAATAAAATTTTGTTTTGGCCTTCAACACATATACAAAAAAAAATTTCTTAGTATACATTGTGCTTATGTATAGGTTCGGTAAGCTTTAGTATCAGTATGCCTATTTTCATGTCCCTCACTGAGAGTGATCCATTAATTTTTCTTGTAGAGATTAAACTAGTTGAGAATGTGATCGATTTAGCTTATTCAAGAATGAATAAAATTCAAGTTCAAAGCATTTGATGAGTTGCCATTACTTTAAATTTTAAACGATTCTCGACAAGCCACTTTTTGTACACATCATTGCTTAAAGCAGCTGCTGCACATTGCTCACATATATGATTGTATATACACATATGAATTTTGCACATATGTTGAACATATGTAATTTTTTGCACCTTTTCATGCGAGTAATTTCTTGCAGGGAGATGAAAAGGGATCCCACATATCTAAGCTGATCATGGGACAATTTCAAACAATGATCAGTTAGAAAAGACAAAGTTCCCCATTGAGAAATCATGCAGGAAAATATTTTTAGAAAGTAAATCTATCTACGCATACCATGTTAGGGCAATTACAAAAATATGATTATCTTGCTTCACGACAGAATTCCCAGGAGGGGAAGGTCATGCAAATCCATAAAAAATAAGTCCTTCATGCAGCTAAACTATTGGCAAACGCTATCGCTGGGGGTAACTAGGTAAGAGCCTTTATCCTTAAAATTTAAATGAACAAAACTCAAAATTAAAATGTATAAAAACTATAATGCTTCAAATATATGAAAACTTCAATCCTTCAAATGTATAAAAACTTCAAATTTTCAAATGTACAAGACTCTAAATCCTTTATATGAAAAAAAATCAAATTCCTCATACCTCAAAATCTAAAATGTACAAAGAATACAAATTTTGTAAATGCTCAATACATTAAATTTCAAGGCCTTGGAAACGCTCCCAAGTTATCAAAATTCAAACTCTACAAAAACAAACTCAACAAAAAAATAAAAAAAATAAAAAATAACAAAACAAAACAACAAAATGCAAATAAAAAATAAAAAAGGAAAAAAATTTGGAGGTAAAGTGCAAAAAGACTCCTCGAGGACAAGCTAATACATCTCCACTCACATAAACCTCTTAGGAGTTGAGATGATTTCCACCTACCTCCAGGTGAAAGATGAGATTTTACCTATTTGCGCCAGAATAGCCAGGTAATATCCCCTATGTGAATCATAAAATTGCGAGCTAACTAAATCCTTCTTATGAAGGCCTGCAGATCTCAACCACGTGCCAACAAGTCCTCCTTGTAAGGCATCCATAGTCTTTTCATGAGCACGATCTCTTCATAAGCATAGTCTCTTCATGAACAAACTCTCTTCGCGAGCAAAGTCTCAATCTCTTTGTGAGCATAGTCTCTTTGTGAGCGCAAGGTCCTTTTATGAGGCACTTCAAGCTGACAGTCACCAAAGAGGGTTAAAACATCGCTAAATTGAAAGTAAACCACCCAAACCAACCAAAATATTAATTCTCTTCAGAGCAAATCCACCAAAATCCAAAGTCTCTTCGGAGCAAACAAAACATAATCATAAGTCACTTCGGAGCAAACACATCCAAAGTCTCTTCGAAGCAAGCTCAGATAAATTCAAAGTTCTCTTTAAAAGACAGTTTCTATGCATAACCAGGTCATAAGCTTGAAGTAAGGATTGTGTGGTGTGATTTTATTGGTAAGATTATGTGGATCGCCTTATCACCAAACCTTCGTAGTCAAGGAGATAGCCACCTCAGGTATGTGTCCCTGACTCTTTACTTTAAATTTTAGCTCATTTAGGCACTAGTACACTAAGTTTCCTAAAATTGGAGGTAGTTGTAGACACTATATCTTGAGGCAGCTCCTAATTAGAATTACCTGAAGAGGAAATGGTTTCTTATAAATGGATCAAGAGCAGAGGTGTCATACTTTCTCCTAAAATTTCATGTTTTCAAAATATTTTTTATCTCTCTTATGGGTTTTAAATATTTAAAAATCTTTTTTGACGTCCTTTCCCACTTTATCTCTTTCAAACAATGCAAAACGACAAATCAATTTAAAAACTTTGAGCAGTTTGAAGTATTTTAACTTTATCTTAGACTACAGATTTCATAATTAGGTGATTCTAAATCCATTTAAATCTTAATAGATATATCTATAACTTTGATAAGAAACCTAAACCCAATTAATCCCTTAAGATTTTCGAAATTAGGCTCGAACATAGGTGACCTAAATTTACCCCTTCGCCTGGACCAATCTATAGTATTTCGGGTATATCTCCCTTCATGGAGCTCATATTGCTATTAATACAATTTTGATAAAAACTACACTCATTTTGGGGTAACTTTCATAGAGAGAAAATGACCTTATTCTAAACTCATTGTTCTCAGTAATTTTTCAAATTCAAAACACCAATTTTTTCCCTGAAAATTTTCCAAGAGTAGTTGTCAGTATTTTGGCCATAAATCCCAATCTACATATCCAAATTGAGTTATTTATGATTCATTGGAAATATGAGACATAGAGAAACAAATGTCTAGAAGACATCGGGTTAAAAAAAGTCATATTAGGGCCTAAAAATGGAAAAATATTTCAAGTTAAAGGTTAGTTAGCTAAGAAAATAAGGGAAAAGTCAAAGTCAATGGTCCCTATTTGTCTCATGTACCAGGTCCGTGACTTATCTCAAAACTACAAAAATACACCCAGATTTAGGGGATAAACCAGGGGAAAAAATCTAAAACCATTCTTATCCCATTTGGGATATTTATTAGGCTTTTTTAAGCCTAATCTAACATCTCTCTACTCCTTAATAAACTTCTTCCTCTCTCCTTATTCCTTTTTCTTTCTTTCTTCTTCCCTTCTCTCATGAAAAATAAGCTTTTTTAACTTTAAAAATTTCAAAAAATTGCAAAAAATTGGGAAAAATCCATTGAGCATTAAATCCTCGTCCTGTGACAAACCAGCACTAAAGGTAATATTCTCAGGCCTCTAAAAACTCTTAAATTTAATATTTAGTTTTAATTAATTATATAAATAATATATTTAATTTATTATTTAAATAATCTTGTAGATCTACCCTAATATATTTTTAATTTCACAATATTTGTTAATCAATTTTTAAGTATGGTAATTTATTAACTAAATTTGTTAATTAATTTAAAAGATTTGCTTAATAAATTAATTGTATCATTATATCAATTTATTGTTAATTATTTATTTACTATATTAAATTGTTAATTAGTTATATTATTTATCATTTAATTTGTTAATTAGCTAATTCATTATGCTATGGTTGTACTTGCTATTAAACTCTTTGTTACTGAATTTGTGATATGGTTATGATATTAATTTCTATGCTCTAGAGTCTTATATGCATTTAAGATAGTTTAATTCACTATAGTTCTATTTACTTTTACTTCTTTTCAGGTTACTGATGTGTCAGGACTAATAAGTTAAAAAATCTGTAATATTTTAGTGATGGAATGGTGACAGAAAATTTGATGCTAATATGACAAATATTTTTTAGCGACAGAAGGTACCATCACAAATTCTTTTTTTTTTGTAATAGTAGGTGAATTTACAAATGAAAATTGTCATTCCATTAGTAAATTTATCAACGAAATTTTTTTCCATCAGTAAATTTATCATGAAATTAATAATTTCGTCGATAAAATTATCAACGAAAATTTTGTTTTGTCAAAAAATTTTTCCTATGCTCATATCTCCTACGACACTATCTTTAATTTTTGTCCTTAATTTTTATTTCCAATGGAAAATCAATATTTTTCGTTGGCAATTTTCGTCAGTAAATAGTATTTTTCTTTTAGTGGTCTAACCTTATTAGCAATGATTCTTACAGGTTCTTCATCGTATTATAAGTCAGGCTTTAACTGTATCTCTTTTGGTTTGATAACATGTGATGAATCAGATTTATATCGACGCAGCATCAAAACATAAAGAACATCACAAATCTTTTCAAGTTCCAATGGCAGCTTCTATAAGCCAACTAGTCCCATACGTTGCACTATCTCAAATGGGCCAATAAACCTTGGACTTAATTTAATCTTTTTGCCAAATCTCAAAACCTTCCTCCAGAAGGATGCCTTTAAAAAAACTTTTTCACCCACCTCGAATTCTACATCCTTTTTCAAATATGCAATCGATTAGAATCGGTTTTTAGATTGTATTTGAGACCTGCATGTTCTCTTTGGTGTCTTCTATCAAGTTTGGTCCTACAAGCTTATTCTTACTCAGTTATTTCCAACATAGTGGTGTTATGCATTTCCTCCTATACAAAACTTTATATGGTGGCATATTTATACTTTTTTGGTAGTTGTTGTTGTAGGCAAATTTAGCTAATAGAAGGTATTTTTCCCAACTACTACCAAACTCTAAGACATAGCTTTTTAACATATCTTCAAGTACATGTATAACTCTTTCTGATTGTCTATATGTTTATGGATAAAAGGCAGTACTGAAATAAAGTATAGTGCTCAGTGATTCTTGCAACTTCTTCCAAAGTCTTACGATAAAATGAGGATCTTTGTTTGATATAATAGAAGAAGGAACCCTATAAAGTCCAAAAATCTCATTGATGTATATTTCTACTAGCTTTACCAGTGGATAGTCAGCTTTTATAGGTAGAAAATAAGTAGACTTTGTCAATTTATCAACAATCATCCAGTTGGAGTCATGCTGCCTCTTAAGGAGAGGTAACCCAGTGACAAAGTCTATAGTAATTTTACTCCATTTTCACTCTGGTATTGTGATAGGTTGCAACAATTTAGAGGGAAATTGATATTCTGCTTTGACTTGTTAACAAACTAGACATCTGGTGATAAAAATCCATAATGTCCAACTTCATACTAGGATATAATAATGAATTTGTAAATCTTGGTACATATTGATGCTATTCGGATGTGTGGCATATTTACTGTTGTAAGCTTCTGAAATAATTTTTCTTCTTCAATTCAGCATCATTTGGTACACAAATTCACCTTTAGTAGTATAGGCAATCATCATTTTAAAGGAGTAATTGTTATCTTTCCCTTTATGGGTTTGATTAATAATAGAAACTACTTGCTCATCTTTCTTTTAGGAAGCTTTTGCTTACTGTAAAAGATCAGGTTTAACTTGCATTTTAGCTATGATTGCTCCATCTCTTACCATTGCTAACCTGACATTCATAACCCTTAAGGCTATTTAAGTATGCATTATTACTCCTTCGTATCTATAATAATATAAAAAAAAGGAAATTTTACTACTGAAATCAATTTAATATCTATCATAAGTTTTTACCAAATGCGTCAGCTACTACATTTTCCTTGCTTGAGTGATAATCAATGAGATAATTATAATCTTTGATAAGTTATAGCCATCGTTTTTATCTTAAGTTGGATAAGCAAGTATTTCAAGCTTTTATGATTTATGTAAATGCAGCATTTTTCACCGTACAGATAATGCTTCAGTATTTTTCATACGAACACGATGGCCACTAACTCCAAATCATGGATGGGCTAATTTTTTCATGAGTTTGTAGCTGCTAAGAGGCATAAGCAACTACTTTTCCTCCCTGTTTAAGTACACAGCTCAAACTATTTTGGGATGCATCACTGTAAATTATAAATTCTTTTCTTGATTTTGGTTGTGTTAAAATTTAGTGTTTCTATCAGCAACTTCTTAAGCTTTTCAAAGTTTTCTTGACATTTATCCGCCAACTCAAATCTTATATTCTTCTAGAGCAATTTGGTAAGTGGAGCTATTATCAAAGAAAATCCTTTTACAAATCTCTTATAATAGCCTGTTAAATCAAGGACGCTTTTAACTTCTATAACATTTTTGGGTGTTTTCCATTCCAGAATAGCTACTATCTTCTTAAGGTCTACCTTAATGCCTTTTACAGTAACCACATGCCTAAGGAATTAAACTTCATTAAGCCAAAATTCATATTTTCTGAACTTGGCATACAGCTGTTTATCCCTCAAAGTTTGTAGCACAATTCGGAGATGCTTATCATGTTTTTCTGGTGCCTTAGAATAAACCAAAATATCATCAATAAACATAACCATAAATTGATCTAATTAAGGGTAGAAAATGCAATTCATTATATCCATAAAGGTTGTGGATGCCTTTGTAAATCCAAAAGGCATAACTAGGAACTTATAGTGCCTGTATCTAGTGCGAAAAGTAATTTTTTGTATGTATGATTCCCTTACTATAAGTTTATGATACCTTAATCTCAAGTCAATTTTTGAAAACATTCCCACACCTTTCAACTAATCAAACAAGTCATCAATTATAGGTAATAGATATTTGTTCTTTATGGTAACCTTGTTCACCGATCGGAGCTTAAATCTATATTAAAAGTCACGCCTGCCTCCATCACTGATCTACTCATTTTCAATGAATGATGGCTAAAGAAGGATGCTGTCAGACACGTCTCACTGCCAGGAGCTCACCAATGCAGGTCGTGTCACCAGTCGATGTCGAAGGTGGTTAAAAAGTGGGCAACATCTTCAGTTGAAAGGGTAGAGAGATCGCGAGATGGAGAGGGTGATAAGGGTAGTTATGTGACAAAAATGGTGGAGGAGAGATGGCTAGTGTTGGGTTAGTGTGGTGGCCGAAAACTCTCTTTCTCTCCTCTCTCCCTCTCTCCGGTACGTTCTCGTCTCCGTTCCCTTCTCTTTTTTTTCTCAAACATAATTCTAAAAAAATGTGTTATCTTCCATAATTTTCCTTCCCTAAAATCTCCTTCAGCATAAACTTTATTTTATTTTATTATTTTTATTTTTCCTATCTCAAAATTTCTAATTTCTGATTGGAAAATGCTATTATCAATTTCTAAATTTTAAGGCGTTAAATTTCTCCCCCTCTTAAGAAAATTTCATCTTTGAAATTCATATGAACTTGAGAATTTAAGCATGATTATTCCTCTTTAAGTCTATAACTCCTAATTAACTAAAATTTCCTTCAATCTTTCTTTGTATCATTTGACTGGTGTCTAACAAGTATACTGGAATGGTAAGTAATATAGAAAAATAAGATTAAGATCCTTAAATATCATACCTAAGAGATTGTGTATTTCATATTTGTGAAACAAATAATGTGTGAAAGAATTTCCCAAATTTTAGAGTGTAATTATTAGTTAAACTAATTAAACAACTAAATGAATTTAAGACAAACAATAAAACTAAAATCAATTAAAGACAGAGATTATTTAAATTGGTGATAAAATTAATAGCTAAAACCTTTTGTTAAGGGAATTACACACCTAGCTTCCTACTGAAATTAAATCGATTCAAAATAATACAAGTTTGTTATGGAAAACCAAATTAAAAATAAATATCTTATTCAGAATATCTTTCTATAGTATTAGATCCCTTGGTTAAAAATAATCAAATACCTAGCATAAACTTCTAGTTTTAGACTCCTATACTTTAGTTAAATCTTATTTTGAAACACTTAACTTCCATCTATTCTTAATTAAATAACTTAAATCCAATATACTAATGATCATAAAACTCCTACCTTAATTTTCATAACACAGTAGTAAATTAACACTAGTATAGAAGAATAAAAGCATGCATATCATTTATCATAAACTAAATTTACATTTAACATTCTATTCGATATACTAAATATAAATTAAACCATAACAAAGATATAATTGGGCAAAGGAATTAAGAAATAACAAACTTATATTGAAAATAAGCTCAATTAAGAGTCAATACAATAAGAAAATGAAGGTTCAAGTTTCTCTCAATAAAAGTAAGAGACTACTCATTGTTCATAATTAAAAAAAATAAAATAATGATAAATTGAATACTATAATCATAAAAGGAATTTTGACTTGATCTTTTACTCTTGAACCAACAAAGAACAAGCTTGAATAAACCCTAGAAGGGCAGAAATTAACTAAGGAATTCAGCTTGAATGACTAATGCTAATCTAAGTTAAGAGAAAACTACCTAACTAATGTTATCTCCCTTAGAAACACTAAAAGGCCTAATTTTCTAAGAGTCCAGCCACTACCAGAATACTTAAAGTTGTAAAAACTTTCTAATTTCGAGCATACTGTCAAATGGACCTAGTGGGACCACAAAGTGACCTAGCTGGATTCTTTAATTCTGCCTCCCTTCTTTAAGGTGATCCAGTGGGACCATAAAGTGAACTAGCCGGGTTACTAGCTATTGAAACACATGAAAATAAGCTCTACTGACTCGATTAAGCCAACATACTAACCCAGCCAAGTTGATTTCCCCTTTTTAGCTTTCAAACTTCCAAAAACAACAAAACTTAAACTCAAACACTACAATTTCAAAACATAAAAACTTTAAACATAAAAACACATGAATTAACACTAATGAACTATAAAACACACTTAAAAACACATAAAAATATAGGTATAATTTAGGACTATCATTTTTGTTATTATATATTTTTAATTATCAGTACAACTTGAAAACTAGTTCCACACGTAAGTTCATTTAATTTATTACCATTATACACTTGACCAAGTCTAAAATTTGATAATAGTCAAAGAAAAGGGGAAAGTTTTTTACCTTATAAACCATCCCAGTGGTGCCGGTTACCACCAACTAGATAATTACATGAACTTCCACCAACAGCTAGATCAAATATACTAAAGGAGTTCATTAATCTAATTTACCAGCATTTAGTTGTTGCATAGCTACAACATCCATCGAAATCCCTATCTAGTTAGTTATTTCCACCCGCAGAACATAATATTTTTTTTACTTTTGAGATCTTAACTAAAGTTACATTCTTCATTTGGACTTTGAGCTTGTGCAAAGCAACTTCTGCACCACCAATTCTAACGAAAAAAGGAGAAATGGATACCTTCAATGAATAAGTCCTTTGAAACTGATAGATGGTAGAAAACAGTATCAACTTGAAATGAGTTACCAAATAATTTGTATCAATGGATTCTACTTACTCATCTCCCCTTTAAGAGTAAGTGCTGCATTATCATAATAGTAGTAGGGTAGCCCAATAGTAGCTTATAAAAGCATTCTATGTTTTATAACCTTTAGATCCATGGGTACCTTAAATCCAATCATTGGATTGTGGGAAGTGTAACAACTTATCATCTCTAGGCAGCAGCTTATTTTCCAACCTCATTTGCTTTTTCCTTTTCCACATATCATATTCATAAAAACTCCTCTTTTGTGTTTAGGGTAATCATTTAACAGTTTTAAGATAAATTCTAATAAATCCTAGTAGCACTTACATGCTTATTATCACATATCCCTTCCGTAGGCACAACATTATGTTAACTTATACTAATTGTTAGCTATAATGATTGACATGATATTATTCCAACATTAAGTCCATCTTTGTCGAAAAAAAGTTCTAATCATAAACGAAGGGCTAGAACTTAACAATACTTTCTTTTTAACTCTACTTAAGAGTGGTGATTTCAACTTTATGTCACACTTGAACTAACTTGAATCTATTTTTGCACCATATCACTTCACCTATGTTTATTTTGGTATGTACACTCACCTCTGCTTCACTTACTTTCCCTAATCTTTACTTTCCTTTCTACCAATTCTAATTCATACGATTCTTTTATAAACACGTCTATTCTCACTTCAATGCACTCATTATATAACCTATTAATTTCCTTTCAATTAGGGCATATGCATAAATTTTGATCTTATCATAAATAGTTAAATAATGCTAATGCAATATATGTAAAATGTTTCTTGTATGTAGTGTTATGCAAATGCACATCTCATACAATGTCAATGCATATTGCCCCGCCATATGCTAAAAATATTTAAATCATTGCCTTCAATATCCAGGAGTACTGACAAGTAAACAAAGTGCTGCAATCTCCTTCTACTTAGCCACATTCTGATATTTTATATCTAGAAACAACTAAAATTATACTCTAACACCACTAAATGTAACATTTTATACTTGATTCGATGAACAAGCCAGATAAGAATGTTACCAGCTATTTTATAGTCTGTAATTATATCAATAATATTAATTATTTTTAATTCTTTAAATACCCCAAATCATTACTATTATTTTTTCCAAAATTTCGGCAGAGTTTTCCCTAAATATTGTGTCAAACCTCCTGTAGAAAAAGATTCTTTACATTTCTAAAATCACACAACTATTTCTACAACTCCAAACAAACTCCAACATAGATTTTTCCATCCTCCATAGTAAATCAACCATACAATCCATGCAATTCACAAAACCTATCAACATTCAATCCTAAATTCTACTTTATGAATATATAATATCTACATGTTCATAGCAAATTACATTTATTTCTAAATGAATACATATAATACAAGATTTTCAACATGAACAACATTAAAACATCATAAACTTATAAACTATTACAACCATTTGATACAGAACCCCTTTTTTTTACAATAATGCTCCAAAATCGTTTATAAAGTGTATATACCAAAAATTCATAATCATGTTAATTCAATTTGGTTCGGACTTAATATGCTAATTATTAAGCTTCTTATATATCCCATGTAGAGAATCAGAACCATATAGTTCTATAACTTTGAAGTTCAACATAGCACTTTAAAATTTTATTTAGTCCAAAGTAAGAAATCATAATTAAATATTTTGATATCTAGCCGTGTACAATGACCAAATAATTAAAAAGAATACAATCTTACATTAAAGAATCAAAGTCAAGAGATCAAATAGTCTTTGACTAAATCCAACAAACTTGTCAACTAAAATATGACTTCATATCTTAACAAATTTAAGAACAAGAACTTGAATTATATCTAAGCATGCATTACTTAAATAAAATTCCAAATAAATATATCAAAATCCTTAATCATTAACACACACAAATACTTATAGCAACAACAACAACAATATATATATATATATATACAAAACTCTACAAGTGTGATTCACGGAACTATGGACCCCATGGTCCTTAATATAATCATATTGCAATCCAACTATGTACACATTCAATATTTACGGAGTAATACCATAATAGATCCACTATGCAAGTCATTGTGACCTGCTATCACGGTGTCAAATTTGGTTTTCCTATGGCTAGCCAACTACATCACCTACCTAGTTTCCCAAATCATACTGAGGCAAGGAAAATAATCATCTCCAAATTATACTATTCTTATAATATGTATGCCATGTTCATTGTCAAAATCTTTCACAATATACACATTAATCATGACAATACAAACATATATTTTGTGTTATTTAACTTTCAAATAAATGTTGGCATATTTGTGCATGTAAACCATTTCTTATAATCCCACCTTGATTTCACGTTGTCAAAATCTTGAAAAGCACAATTATCAATCTAAAGCCATTGTCATCATTCATACAATAGTAAACACATTTATATATTGTGCATCGGTCATCAAAATGCTTCTTATTTGCACATACTTGAAATTACCCATTCACTTATGTGCTTTAGTCACATATCACATATATAATGTATTGATTATTTTATAAACATAACTAAATACACATAATATGTTCATTTCTATACCTTTCATCCATATTGTCGCATTAATGTATAATATAGTTTACTGATGAACCAACATTAAAATCATTTGGTTCATTTACAATCCAACCTATAGCTTTTTGTTCGATCATTAAAAAAAATAAATATCAAGTCATATAGCTACTAATGGTGATAATTACTTTAATTCACTTTATTTATTTCATAACTTATTATGATCCTATCAAAATAGCTTTAAAGCTTACTGTTAGCCAAAATCACCTTTATTACCATTCCAACTTAGATAAGCCGAAATTAAGTCAATTAAAAGAATTAATAAATTAAGCTAATTTCACTGTATACTCAAACAATCAAAAAGCAATATACAATGTTTAAACAATTAGTTAACCAATTAACATGTATATTCCTAACTCATTTATTTTTATAAAGTACCTCTTATCTCATTTCAAAAATTACTTATCAAATTATACTAACTGCATTCATATCTCATTCCAACTACAAACACAATCATCATAGATCTCATTCTAATTAATACACCTATATCAACTTAAGCATGCATAGTTTACTATTTCTTTTTCTATAGGACTCAATCACAATAATTAAACCTCACACATATTAAAATCATCATTTTAGTTCAAGCAAGCTATAAAAGGTGCGAAGTAACTGTTAATAAACCATCTATGATAGCAAATAAAATGGCACATCTATTGACAGATTTTATATGCCAATTCAAAATATTTCCAACCTTAATTATCAGTTATTAAATAAAATACAAAGACAAGAACACATAATTTGAAAAAAAAAATCCTTATAAAGTTTAATTTATTTAAATAAAAATGAAAAGCTACTTTTGATAGTGCACATACCAATCTTAGAGTCAAATTCCAGCAAATTTCAGCTCATTGTTTTGTCAAATTCAAACTTGTTATGCCCGTCATTGGTCACCAATGCTTTGTCAGCGATGTACCCTCACTGCCACAATGAGGCCCAAGACGTCAGGGACCCGATAGAGGTGGTCACGCGCACAATGGACACCTATCGAAGCTTAAATCTACACTAAAAGTTGCACCTACCTCCATCACAGATCTACTCATTTTCTGCTATTGATGGCTGAAGAAGGATGTTGTCAAACTCAACTCACTGCCAGGAGCTCGCGGGTGTAGGTCGTGTTGCCACTTGACACCGGAGGTGGCCAAAAAGTGGGCAACATCTTCGATTGAAAGGAGAGAGAGAGATCGCGAGATGGAGAGGGCGATAGGGGTGGTTGCGTGATGAAAATGGTGGAGGAGAGGTAGTCGAGGTTGGGTTAGTGTGGTGACCGGACACACTCTCTCTCTCTCTCTCTCTCTCTCTAGTCTGTTCTCGTCTCCTTTCCCTTCTCTTTTTTTTTCTCAAACACAATTCTAAAAAAATTTTGTTATCTTCCATAATTTTCCTTCCCCAAAATGTCGTTCAATGTAAACTTTATTTTATTTTATTTTATTTTGCCTATCTCAAAATTCCCAATTTCTTTTGGTTGGAAATTGCTATTATCAATCTTGAAATTTTTAGCTTTACAATCCTAAACATGTTTTCTAAGTGTAAATTATATAATTCAATCATTTGTCCATAAAATCATTTTTCACTTTCAAAAATTCATTGGAATTATTTAAAATGATTCTATGTAATCGAAATAATTTTATGAGGTCCGAAATATTTTTTCATGCCGGTCAAAGTTCAGTCAACTCTATTACGGTCAGAGTAAATTTTGCATTATGCCTTTCGAGGATATATTTAACTTCAGTTTTACCTCAAATTATACCATTGGATTCATTATAAATTGTACTTTCCAGTGGTGAAGAAAAATTTTCATAGTTCTTTGGTGATACTATTTATTTCAGTATCACTATTCACTCGTAAAAAGTACTATAGATGATTCAAATTGTGAGAGCATTACATGTAAAGAATTTAGAGCGGAGATAAAGTGTATTCTCATTTTCTTGATATTTGTTCACTGATGATATGTATTGCATTGCATGAAACCTTTGCCTATAGGCTTGTATTCATAACTTACATGACAATAATAAATAAAAGAGTCACATGAAATACCTATTATCAAGTTAAAAAGCAATAAATTAGGATTTAATGGAGTTATAGGCATCTATCAGGACTTTATTCATAATACCAACCCGATTTCTTTTGATGCGCCCATTAAGTTCAATTGCATGATACCATTAATGAAAAAATACGCCTAATTACATCTAGAATATGCCTCAATCAACTGTAATCATCGATCTCTTCTTCATCAATAGATTAGTCAGAATCAATTTCTAGTCCTTAGATAATTTATGCAAGAGTAAAATATACTCGACCCCTTTCATAAATATATTTTTACATAAATTATGAAAATTTAGTTGATATGTTTTTTTTTTAATTTCAAATATATTCGTCCCTTGATTAAATGTAAAGTGGTAACTAGATAATAATTCATAATTAATTGTCGATATCAAGTTATTAAATAGGAATATATTAAACAATTAAAAAGTCAACTATAATATAAATAAATAAAAAAGTGAAATAAAGTGGGCTATATGATGGAATAAATTAAAAAAAAAATCAATACGGAATAATATATTTTAGCCATACTCAAATCATTAACAATTGATTAGCTGTTAAAAAAAATTATACATAAATTTCATATAAAAAACTTCAATATATCAATCAAACTAAAATATAAACTTTTCAAATTTTAAATATAAAATACAAGTTATTCAAATTTAATAACAATGCAATAAAATAAAATTACAAAACATTAATATATCGGTCATCTACTTTCTAATATTAGGATAGAATATGGATACATATAAAAATTATCTTCATGTCTATAGATATGCATAAAATTACCCTTAACCAAGCAGTTAACCAAATCCTTAAATTCAAATTCAAGTCCAAATCCTTTAACTATAATTTTAAAAATTAAAATCCACATCCATGTCCAATGTTGAAAGATTAAGGAAAGATTATACTTTAACATTTATATTTATTCTTTAAAATTTTAAATGAATAATTAATTTATACTTTTCATTTTAATACTCTGAATTTTCATATATATATATATATATATATATATATATAGATAACAAGAATTCATTAAATTTTACCTGAGATTGATCTCCAATTTCCATAAAAATGTTTTAATTGCAATTTGCCTAATATTAAACGAAGAAAATTATTAGTTCCATGGTGAAAGATTAAGGAAAGATTCTGAAGATATTCAATTACAATAATTCTAGGTTCAAATCTTATTATACTTTAACATTCCCATCAAAAATGTAAAGGTGGGGGTTTATTCTTACAAGTTTGGATCATTTGACATCCGGTGCGGGCCGATTAGCGAATCATGAACCCCTTCGTAAATGAAGCAATAATATAGACTTTTAAGCAGTTAATAATCATAGGAGTAGTACTTGTATTATTGTTAAATAAATCAACAAGGAAATACTAATAATCGTGTCCAAATATAAATGAAATATGAAATTCACTTGCATGGGGTAAATTTGCAGGTGAGATTGGTCGAGCCAGAGTTGGCTCTGATAAACCGAAGAGCTGAGAGAAGAACAGACCTCTGGGAGCCCATTAAGGCCCAATTCATATGATTAACGACACTGACTGCGTTATAAGGGAATTGAAGGCTATAATAAGAATTGAGAAGTGCAGTTGTGGCTTCCCTTAGGAGAGTCTTGTAAGGGTCACCTCTCCCTTGTAGGGCTTGCCATAATGTCATGTCTGTCCCATATCTTCTACCTGCAACCAAACCAAATACTACTGCTACCTTCATCTCTGGGTTCACTGCCCTCCAGTAACATCTGTACTCTGCCATGCTCCAGTTCCTGCAAGTGCATTCAATTGTGTTATAAAACCGAGTTTCTCTTATTTCACCAATTTGTTTTAGAAAATTTCGGTTATTAACTCAATCGAATTTTATATATTTTATGTTGAAAAAACCAGTTAGGTCACTCAAAATGAGACCCGATCCGATTTGATTAAATAATATTCATAATTTCATTAATTATTTTATATTCATTTTTTTATTATAAGTGGTAACTGCCAATACTAGTGGTTGGTTACTAAACTTGAAAAAAGAGAAAAAGAAAATATATAATTTTGGGCATTTTTGTATTTTTGTGTGAAATGTATGTTATTCTATGAATCCTATATATATATATATATATATATATATATATATATATATATATATATATATATATATATATATATATATATATATATATATATATATATATATATATATATAATCGAAACCAACCGAACTAACCGAATTAATTAGGTTGGGTTTTCGATTTTAACATTAATTAATAAATCATAATCATCAACTTACTGGTGTGTACAGGCTGATGCTTCGAGGAAAGGCAGTGGGGGCATAGGAGGCAATGGGGGTAGCGGTGGCAGCTTAGGGAATGGAGGAAGCTTGTAAGGCGGAGGAGGCATTACCGGCGACACGGGAACCGGAGGTCTTACTGGAGTTACAGGGGGATTTGAGGAGCTTGAGCAAAATGGCATGGGCTGAGCAGGCTGAGTTAGTAAAGTATCCACATTATAAATTTCCATATCAAACATTCTAAACATTAATGTAAGCTTTTTTGCAGGACCAGCTGCTGAGCCACACCCATCACCATTGTTCCCGTTAACCTGTGCATAACAATTGCTCAAATCTGGGCTACCATCAAATCTCATTGCATAATTTCCTAACCAATTTGTTGTCTCTTCTCTTGACATTGTGATTTGGCCATTAGTATCTGCACATGCCACTGTCACTTTGATTCCTGCACAATAAAATGGTTATATATTTTCCTCATAGAAAATTAATCAATTAATCAAGAAAATGTATTGATCCTCACCATAAATGGGATAGTCAAAGAGCGATGTTTGGCCATCTTTACATTGGTCACAGAAGACTATGCCACTGACCATAGCATAACCTTGAATTCTATCAACGGAAGAAGAAAGAAAGAGGAAGAAGCAGAAAAGAAGAATGTGTAGAAGTCTCATGTTGAATCTTGGAGCTGCAGAGAAGAGAAGTAGTAAGGCAGAATAAAAAGGAGTCCATGTGAGTGTAATACGGATATGAACACTTTACAATTAGAATGGTGATGCTTATTATTACTATTATTAACTGTCAACTACCTATATTTATTATGTGTTGAAAAAACTATGTATCAGGAATTAAAAGCAGCCCAAAAACAGGTAAAATCATTTAAGAGAGGATGACATAACAAATCAATCCTTTTGTTCATGGGAGCTACCAGATGCAAATATTTATTCGCAAATAGCTGTCAGTCACAAACTCACAATCAGCAATTTCGTCTACTACGTCAGCTAATACTAAAGGAACCATACAAATTCAAATTCTGCAAATTTAATTTGTTTCCTTTGAACAAGGATATCGAATATGTAAGTAACGAAAATCAATACTGAGAAGAAATTTACCTCATTGGTAGGCTAACCGTACTAGAGTTGATGCTGCATACACAAGATGAGCGACGAGGGGAACGACATTTAATTACCAAGAGAGTTTCAAAATTTGGGGAGCGGATAAGTAACAAAATTTTGAAAAAAAAAAAACAAATTTCTAATTTAAATTTAGTACTACTTTATAATTTTATTTTATATTTTAATCAATTGATGGAATCCCTTAAAAATATTTTAATTGATCCCACTAAATATAAAGAACAACTGTAGAATAAGCTTTTATTGACTCGCTAAATTCTATCAAACACTTTAATTTAATCTATTGACCTTAAAAAGCATAACGGAATATTTTTTTTTTATTGAACATATTAAATTTGAGTCCATTAATTATAAATTTTAGTTTGAACTTATCCCTTCCCTTAAAATTATTAACAGGATAGGGAAAGCCAACCGTGTAATCACACCCTTCTAAACCCATGGCCAAGTTTAGATGGAAAAAAAATAATAAAAAATTACGTAAATTCGTTAAAAATTCGGTCCAAATTGGATAGAAGTTTGGTCCAATATATATATATATATATATATATATATATATATATATATATATATATATATATATATATATATATATATATATATATATATATATATATATATATATATATATATATATATATATATATATATCGGTGTAATCACACCCTTCTAAACACATGGCCAAGTTTAGATGGGAAAAAATAATAAAAAATTGCGTAAATTCGTTAAAAATTCGGTCCAAATTGGATAGAAGTTTGGTCCATAAAATATATATATATATATATATATAATAAAAAATAACTTAACTATATAATCTTTACATAAAGAATCATTTTGGTTAGAAAAAAACCTACAAATTGTAATGAAAATCAAACATGGCATACAATTTGAACTCCAGAATTTTTAGAAAGTGACGCATAAATGCACAGGTTAATGAAAATACATGTAATGCAACTTCCATGATAATTAATTATTTTTCATGGTACGTATGTAGATTATCTATTTAAGTAATAATTTACACAAATACATACTAATGTTAACTACCACATGTCATATTCTGAAAGTTCTAGAGTTTAAGTAAATATGTCATATTGATTTCTAGTAAGGTTTGAAATATATATCTTCTAGCCAAAATGATTTTTTTATATAAAAATTGCATAATTCAGTTGATTTATGATTGTAAAATACACAAAATTTATTATGGTATTTATAGAAAAGATATCACATCACCAGAAAAGATATTGCATCACCTTACAAATAAAAAGGGTAAGTTTCCATCCAAAAATTAAAAAAACTTTCCATTCCAAAAGATAACCTCCAAATCGAAAAATACAAACTTGAATAACAAAAAATTTAAATGGTATTCAATTTTAATTAATCACAAAGTGACAATAATGAGTATAGATCTAGAATAAAATAACCAAATCCAAAAAACAAAGATAATATTAGATAAGTAAAACAACTAAATATGAGATTAACAATTTTAGATCTCAATTTATTGATTTAAAAATACAAAAAAAAATATAAGAAATTAATACAATTATACAAACAATAAATAAAATTCAAAAGTTCAGATATATATCAATTTTAAAATTATTATAAAAGAAAATCACAAAAAAAATGAAAAATAAAAAACAAACAAGGAAAAATTAAAGGCATAAAAATCAAATTAAAAGAAGAAAAAGAAGAATCAGCGGGCAGTCCGTAAATGGATTGACTGAAATTTTACATTTAAATGGAAAATGTTACAAAACTTTTCTCAATTCAGAAAGAAAAAACAACTAAATTCTTAAGTGCAAAATATTAATTAGTTGGATTAACAGCAATTTTTGTACTATAATTTTTTTTTTATTTTGTCAATTTTTATCCTTAAAAATATTTAAATAATTAATTTTTTCCATTGAAAATATCAAAATGATCTATTTTCACCACTAAAAATATGAAAACGATAAATTTTTATCTTTATTTGGAATGAAAATTCCAATCAGCTAAAAATGAATTTCGTCCAGTAAAAAAGTGACAAACAATATTTATATGAATCAAATAATAAATAGATGACATTTATTAAAATTTTTATTGATTTGTTATTTTAATTCTCGTAACCATTGATTTGTTATTTTTTCACCAAATGCTGTCTATTCCACTAGTTGATTAAAATTTTTATTTTACAAAAATGAAAAAAACATAAAATTTTAATATTTTTAATGGTAAAAAATAAATATGGACAAAAATGACTATTTTCATATTTTCAGAGATAAGAGTGGCCAAAATAACATTAAGAATTTTTTCTGCTTAGGAAAAAAAAAAAAAAAGGCTATGATGAAAAAATTGCCCTTCAATTAGTTAGCCGGTAAAGCTGGAAAAAGCATTGATGAGCAAATATGTGGTAAATTAGAACAAAGGCCGCAGGTTCCATGTGTGCATATGTATTAGTGTGTCTATTAATGTTCTCTTGGATATTATTTTCCCTCCGTTCACGTAAAAGTTTTTGCTGATCTCCAACCACTTGGACTTTTTGTGCGTGTTTTTTTTTTTCAAGACTTTGTGTGGTTCGCTTATTCTTTTTGCATATTAATTCCATGAATAAACTACTTGGATCCTTCTTGAATTATTTTTAAATCAGATAAATATTTTCATAATTTCTTAAATCTACTCCCAAATAAAAGACATGCTTTGTTGTCTATATAGCAGTAATTAGTTTTCTAACTCTTATGATAAGGTGTTCAAATTGTTGCAATTATAAGCATAAGCAAATATAGCAGCAATCATTTGCTACCATATATTAGTGACATCCATTTTCAGGGTTAATTTATCCACAATTACTAAATTTATATTTTAATAACGATTTTATTAGAAAAATAAAATTTTAATTTACAAATAGTTCAAATCTTTTTATTAGATCTGGTAAAATTAGACCAAATCCAAAATTCTTTCCAAATTCATCCAAAAAAATGACTCAACAATAATCCAACTCAAAAAAAAATGTATATTTGATCAATACAAAAAATATATATTTGATCAATACAAAAAAAATATATAGCAATGTAAGTTGCCATGACTTACGCCATTATATAGGTGTACCTATGGCTGGCCAATTATATCCTGAGCTAGATTTTAACTAACTGACTATTACTAAAGACAACATTTTACTTGTATTCAATTCACTTTTCAGATTTTTGACAGTTTTAGTAACTTTTTCATTACAGTAGATCAGACAATCAACTTTTTTATTACTTTTGCACAGTTTGTGAATTATTTTACTTTAATTCATAATTTTTCACTCAATTTATGAATTATTTCACAAGAATTCAACAAATTCACTTAATATGTAAGCTAGTTTTCTTCTCAAAAATATTCAAATAATTTTTATAAATTTAAGAAAAATTTATGGACATAATATTTCATCTTTAGGTTCATTTTATGGCATAAATTATCAAAATATACTTTGATTTCCTTTAGGGTACCATTTGGCCAAGTAAGGTTGTCTACCCTACACATACTTTTTATTCAAATTAAGCACTCTAATAACCATATTCAAGGTTCTAAAATATTGATTTAAGCTCAATTTCAATTATACATGCCTTTTCCCTAAATTTTTCTAACTTACATAAAGAAAAATTAAGCACTCTAATAGCCATACTCGAACTTTCTCTTCTAATTCGTATCAAGTTAAACCCTACAAGCTTCTTTTTTACTCAGTTCTGTCCAACACAAAGAAGTTTTGCATTTTCTTCCATATAGTGTTTCAAAAGAAGCCATCTTTATGCTAGATTGGTAGTTTTCTCTATTAAAGATAAGTATTTCTCCCAACTGCTATCAAACTCTAGCACACAACATTGCAATATATCTTTCAACATCTGAATTATCCGTTTTCATTGACCATCCATCTGAGGGTGAAATGCTATGTTGAAGTGAAGTCTCATACCCAGAGCTTCTTTTAAATATTTTCAAAAATGAAAAGTAAATCTAGGATTCCTGTTAGAAATAATGGATGATGGCGCTCCATGCAATCACACTACTTCATTAATGTAGATATCTACTAGCTTAGTCAAAGGAAAATCCATCTGTATTGGCAAGAAATATGCAAATTTGGTGAATCTATCAATGATCATCCATATAACATTATGCTTTCTTTGAGTCATAGGTTGTTAGTGTAAGCCCTAGCCCCAATGCATTGTAACAAAAATACTTGAAATTAATGAGGCATTTGTTTTATCTTTTGTATTCCTGTGCATATCAATTGATAAAACTATCCAAGAATGCCGTTTTGGTTTAAGTTATCATGTGTGAGGCACATGGTTGTAAGACCTTGAAACAAATAAGACTTCATTCTAAACATTCCTAGTCAGTCATTGTTATGGGAATAACAATGAATTAAGACTAGTATGCTCTCTCTGATATTATGAGTTCTGTCTTACGGATCATTAGGACAAGAGTGTCAATCAGAGATCATAGATACATGTTAAAGAACATGGTATCTGATACGATCCGCTCATGAGAACACTACATGGTACAAGTCATAAGTATTTCTCATATGCAAGTTTTGTATCGGAGTTCTTAGACCTGAAATCTCTATGAAACTCTTTATGAATTAATGTGTACCTTGACATACACCTAACGTGCTCGTAACAGAGTGATAAGTACGGGCATGATTGGGTATGCATTGATTCATGTTAGAGAGCATGAAAGAAGTGAAGGGATTACCCCTCTCAATAAGAGAGAAAATATCATCGGCCACTTGATCAGTGAACTGAGAAGTGTATGGCCATACCGAGATGAAATAATGAGTAATCATTATTTATCTGAGAGTTCAGTGTCACTGAAATATCAAGAAAGGAATTAATATATATAAGGATGACTAGTTTCATGCCTTATATTAATTCTGATATTTATGGGTAAGGGACTATGCAAAATTGCATTAGGTCACTAAATGCCATATGCATTTTCATTTAATTTGGATTGCTATAATATCTTGCTAGAGAATATATATAGCCTTTGAATTAATTTACTAATTCATTGCCAACATTAAATGGACCTATAGGATCGCACACAAAGCATTGGGCTTAAAATATTTAAATTAAGTATTGGACATTAATTTGGACTTTTAATTAAAGTCAAATTAATGTGTGTAATGGGTTATTAGATTGCTATTGGACCTTGGTCCATGAGAGAGAGAAATTCAGCCCATAAAGTTTAATTTTAATTAATTAAATGTCTTGTACTAATTTAATTAATTGAGTATTAATACCTAAAAGAATAATAATCAAATTAAAACACTTAATTAAAGGATGTCTTAGCCGAAATTCCAAGATAAATATTGAAGGAATTTCGGCACATGTGAAATTTCTTTATTAAGTGATTTATTTGGTTAATATGTCTTATGTTTTAATCTTGGATTAATTCAAAAGAATTTAAATCAATATATATCTCTTATTTTAAAGAAGTGATAAAGGCTGAAATTAATTATCTTTAAGTATTTGATTTTAGATTTATCACTTAAAATAAAAGGATATATATTGAATGAGAGAGAAAACACAAAAACCCTAATTCTTCTATGGTTTTTGCGTGAACTCTCTCTCTCTCTCAAAAGATTTTCTTTTAGCCAATTTTCACAAGGAGAAAGGATAGTTCCTCATTCTCTTGTGATCTTGGGTAGTAATAGCAACCTAAGAGAAGTACAAAATTAAATTTTGTAGCTTCAAACCATTGCCTTTACACAATACCGAAAAGAGAGCTAGCAATCTCGATTTTAAGCCGTAGGTGCAATTGTGTGTGTGAGAATAGAGGGAGTGGCGTAAAAGGCTGTTCCTTGGCATTGGTGATCGAGATCTAAGGCGAATAAAATCATCTTAGTTGCTGGGCATCACCAAATTCAATTCTCAAAAGGCATCATAAGTTGTAAGTTCTACAACCCTAAAATTGCATGTTTCGATTCTTGCTTTGGAATTGTATGGTATGTATGATAAAAATTTTTGTTTTTCCACTGTGCTATCATCACATTCATACCATGTCATATTCCATCAGTGGTATCAGAGCCTAAACATGCTTATTTTAGTGCTTTAGATGCATGAAAAAATTAATTAAAAATCGTCATTATGAAAACATGCAAATCTGAAATTTTCTGTTTTGAGTTTTTTGCATTGTTTTGGTGAAAAAACGATTTTAATTGATGAGATAGGTATTATAATTAATATGACATGTTAATATACTGTCCTAAGATGTTATTAGGGCTGGTAATGGTCAAATTTAATTATTTATACCTGATGGTACATGTTAATTATGAAACTAGGTGCTAGTTAGCATGTAAATTGCTAGTTTAACAACTAGTTTTCAAAATTAAATGTAAAATTGATTTTGGCATATTTGTAAGTGATTTTTAAAGATTAAATATCAGGTCTGGACATATTTTAAATTTGGTTTTAATTCTAGTCCATGACAATTTAATTGATTAATTTTAAAATCACTTAAAACTATGACTAGTTTGTGTTTGTTACATGTTTAATCAACATTGTTTATTTTGTTTTGATTAAAATGGTAAAAAACACATTTAGATTAAAATGGTACAGAATATTAAATCAATATTTATGGAATTATTTAGATTATTAAATGACTCATAAAATTGATTTAAATGTTTGTGCATTTTATGGCATTACATAAGCATTAAACAACTAGTTTTTATTGTTTGTTTGTTTTTGCATGAATGCCGTGTACTATATATGTGTTCTTCATGATTTTATTTTTAATTCATGTTAGCACATATTATATGTATTTTTAATGTTTATGGGCTGTATGACATAAAATTAAAAATGGCAAAATTGAAAATTATACTAGAGTTGATTTATAGCACAAATCTAACTAGTTAGTATTTTGGGCTTTTAAGAGAACTTATTCAATAAGAAGATTTAGTCCATTGGACTTTGGCCCAGGCCCGTCATGGGGTCTTCTCTTAAAGGTTCAAGTACACAATTTTCATTAATGGGCTTGGCTAAATTAATTAAAATTGGACTTTGTTTTATCCATGAATGCTATGTATATTTATTTGCTAATTTGGTGTGATGAATGGATATGCATGGTGCATTCATGGGCCCTAGGTTTTGTAATTAAATATGGCCTGCCAGCCATTATATTTTATTGTAAAAGTTTCATTTATTTCTTAGAATAGAATATACTTGAAGACTTTGTAAATCAAGACGAAGCCCATCGGAGTGGAGAAGCCCAACTCGAAGATTCTTATGTAATAGTATAGAATCTTAGTTGTAGGTTTTTAGGCCCATGTTTATCACGTTTTACTTTATGCAATTATATATATATATGCATGCTATGTATGGATGACAAAGCGTATGCCATGTAAGCCGTAATAAAATGAATCCCTAAAAATAGTAAGTCACAAAGTTGCCTTCCTAATTCGAAACATGTCAAGGCATCGATCATCGGTTACGTAGACTAGGAGTCCTAGATGCATCCGATTATCTTTATGAGGCATGGGTTGTGAATGTAGGTTGGACTTAACATGAAAAGGGATGCCCGGACCTAGGCAACTAATAAATGGGTTGTGCTATAACATCTTAAGATGTTAACCCATTTGATCCAAGAGTCATATACGAGACATGATTGGAGTTTTCCTACCTAAATAACTTAACTTATTAGGTGTACAGGCTCAGCTTGACTAATAAGTTGTTGTGAAAAGTGGATCTTGGCCCACATTAAATCACTAACGCAAATTATTTAAGGGGATATTAATTCGGTTTGTGGGATCATAAATAAGACCTCATTTAATCTTACTAAATTTTATTGTAGATTGAAAATGGCATCTTCAAACAACAATTTCTCATTGCGATCGATCCTTGAAAAGGACAAATTGAATGGCACCAATTTCATAGACTGGTCTCGAAACTTAAGAATAGTTCTTAAGCAAGAGAAGAAGTCGTATGTTTTGGATGCACCCTTGCCTGAAGAACCAGGAAGGAACGCCTCTGCGGTTCAAAAGGAAACTTTTGAGACCAAGAAGAGCGACTCTAATGATGTGACCTATTTGATGCTAGCCACTATGGTGCCTGAATTGCAAAAGCAATTTATGGACCAAGAGGCCTATGTGATCATGGTGCACCTCAAGGAGATGTTTCAAGAGCCAGCTCATCACGAGAGGTTCGTGACAACAAAGGCTTTAATTTCTTGCAAGATGGCTGAGGGTACTCCTGTTAGTACCCATGTACTCAAGATGAAAGGGTATCTTGATACTCTTGAGAAGCTTGAGGTACTAGTGCCAAAGGAATTGGCCACTGACTTGATCTTAGGATCATTGCCTGCTGCTTATGATCCATTTGTGATGAATTATAACATGCATGTAATGAACAAGTCAGTCACTGAGCTTCATGGGATGCTTAAGAATGTTGAAGAGAATATTCGAAAGACCAATCCCGTACTAATGGTTCAAAAGGGAATTAAGAAGGGACCCGCTAAGGGAAAGGGAAAGGGAAAACCCAAGTCAGTTAGGACTGCACCTCAGGCCCAATCCAAGCCCAAGGCGCCAAAACTCAAAGAGAGTGAGAGCACTTGCTTCCATTGCAACAAGATAGGGCATTGGAGGAAGAATTGCGCTCTCTTCAAGGAAGAACAAAAGAAGAATGGAGCCAAGGCGTCCAGTTCTGGTATTTTTGTTGTTGAGATTAACCTTTCTATTTCTACCACTTGGGTATTGGATACCGGTTGTGGTTCTCACATTTGTTCAAATGTGCAGGGGCTAAGAAATAGGCGGTTACTTGGGAAGAATGAAGTGGACCTCCGTGTGGGAAATGGAGCACGAGTTGCTGCCATGGAGATAGGCGACTATCACCTCACTTTACCTTTCGAACTTTGTATTGTATTGAATAATTGTTATTATGTGCCTGCTATGAGCAGAAACATTATTTCAGTTTCATGTTTGGATAATGATGAATTTGATTTTGTTATTAAAAATGGCAATGCTCATATTCGTCGCCAAGGCATTTCTTATGGTAATGCCATGTTGCAAAATGGCCTTTATATCCTTTATTTACAAAACAAAGAGTCCATATACAACATTAATACAAAGAGGGTTAAATCAAACGAATTGAACCATACTTACTTTTGGCATTGTCGTTTAAGACATGCAAACGAAAAATGCATTTCAAGACTCCATAAAACTGGAGTGCTTGGGTCATTCGACTTAGAGTCTTATGATACATGCGAGCCATGTTTGCATGGAAAAATGACAAAGAGTCCTTTTAATAAAAAAGGTGAGAGGACTAATGGCTTATTGGAACTAATACATACCGATGTATGTGGACCTTTAAGTAAACATGCTAGAGGTGATTTTAGCTACTTCGTGACATTCACAGATGACTTCAGTAGATATGGCTATGTCTATCTAATGAAGTACAGGTCTGAAACTTTTGAGAAATTCAAAGAGTTTAAGAACGAAGTAGAAAACCAACTTGGCAAAAGTATAAAAGCCATTCGATCAGATCGAGGTGGCGAATACTTAAGCCAAGAGTTTGACAGTCATCTAAAGAAGTGTGGTATTATTTCACAACTCACTCCTCCTGGAACACCTCAATGGAATGGTGTGTCCGAAAGGAGAAATCGAACTCTATTGGACATGGTTCGATCTATGATGAGTCAAGCTAATCTTCCTATCTCTTTTTGGGGTTATGCATTAGAAACTGCTGCGTTTCTATTGAACCGTACTCCAACTAAAGCAGTTGAGAAGACACCATACGAGTTATGGACTGGGAAACCCAATATGTCTTTTCTCAGGATTTGGGGCTGTGAAGCACATGTTAAGAAATTAACATCTGACAAACTAGAGTCCAAATCCAGTGTCTGCTTGTTTATAGGGTATCCTAAAGAAACAAAGGGATACTACTTTTACTCACAAGCCGAGAACAAAGTATATGTTGCTCGCAAGGCTGTTTTCTTGGAAAAGGAGTTCCTTCTCAAGAAAGACAGTGGGAGTAAAGTAGAACTTGGAGAAATTCAAGCGTCACAAACTCCTATAGAGGATGAGTTGGAAATGGGATCAAGTTCACAACCAATTGTGGAACAAGAACCCATTACACAAGAACCTAGAAGGTTCGATAGGGTACGTCAGGAGATTGAGAGCTATGGATTTCTAATCACTAACAGTGACACTATTGAGTTAGTAGATCGTGAGGATCCTACTACCTACCGAGAAGCTATTGAGAGCCCAGACTCGAAAAATTGGCTTGAAGCCATGAAATCCGAGATGCATTCAATGTACGATAACCAAGTTTGGACCTTGGATGATCCGCCGAAAGGTGCTAAGGTAATTGAATGCAAGTGGTTATTCAAACTGAAAGCTGATAAGACCTACAAAGGTAGACTAATAGCAAAAGGTTTTCGACAAACTCATGGTGTAGACTATGACGAGACCTTTTCGCCTGTAGTCATACTCAAGTCCATTAGGATCTTGCTTGCCATAGCTGCATATCATGATTATGAGATATGGCAAATGGATGTCAAAATTGCTTTCCTCAATGGAAATTTACTTGAGGATGTGTATATGACACAGCCTGAAGGTTTTGTCAATCCCAAGCATCCTAAAAAGGTTTGCAAGCTTCAAAAATCCATTTATGGATTAAAGCAAGCATCCTGAAGTTGGAATCTTCATTTTGATGAGGCAGTCAAAGAATTTGACTTCATCAAGAACAAAGATGAGCTTTGTGTGTACAAGAAGGTTAGTGGGAGCATAGTAGTATTTCTGGTCCTATATGTGGACGACATCCTTCTCATTGGGAATGACATTCCAACATTGCAAAAGGTTAAGCAATAGTTGGGAAAATGTTTCTCAATGAAAGACTTAGGTGAAGCCGAGACAATACTTGGTATTCGAATCTATAGAGATAGATCAAATCGGCTTTTGGGACTAAGTCAGGAAAAGTATATAGACAAAGTACTAAAACATTTTAGTATGGGAGACTCAAAGAAAGGGTACACACCTTTGGCTTTGGGAGTTTCTTTGACTAAAGAACAGTGCCCTAAAACCAAAGAGGAAAGGGACAACATGAGTAGAATCCCATATGCATCTGCTATTGGATCTATCATGTACGCTATATTATGTACTAGGTTGGATGTTGCTCATGCACTGAGTATAACCAGTAGGTTTCAGCAAGACCCTGGTGAGAAGTACTGGTCTGCTATAAAAGGGATTCTGAAGTACCTGCGAAGGACTAAGGATCACTTCTTGGTGTATGATGGTCAAAAAGAGCTCGTCATACAAGGTTATGCCGATGCTGCTTTTCAGACCAGCACTCAGGATTCTAGATCGCAATCTGGGTTTGTTTTTGTTTTAAACGGTGGTGCTATCAGCTGGAGAAGCTCAAAGCAAGAGACCGTTGCCGACTCAACTACAGAATCTGAGTATATTGCAGCAAGTGAGGCTGCAAAAGAGGCTGTGTGGATTAAAAATTTCATTACTGGATTAAGAGTGGTCCCAAGCATCCTAGATCCATTAAAAATTTTCTGTGACAATAACAGGGCCATCGCACAGGCCAAGGAGCCCCGGTCACACAAAAAATCTAAACACATACTCAGGAGGTACCACCTGATCAGAGAAATCATTGATCGTGGGGATGTCAAGGTTAGCAAGATAGCAAGTGAAGACAATGTAGCAGATCCTTTGACGAAATAGTTGCGTCCAAATCTGCACGAAGCTTATTCGAGAGCGTTCGGTCTCAGGGCTATGCCTAATTGGGACTAGTGCTAGTGGGAGATTGTTAGTGTAAGCCCTAGCCCCAATGCATTGTAACAAAAACACTTGAAATTAATGAGGCATTTGTTTTATCTTTTGTATTCCTGTGCATATCAATTGATAAAACTATCCAAGAATGTCGTTTCGGTTTAAGTTATCATGTGTGAGGCACATGGTTGTAAGACCTTGAAATAAATGAGACTTCATTCTAAACATCCCTAGTCAGTCATTGTTATGGGAATAACAATGAATTAAGACTAGTATGCTCTCTCTGATATTATGAGTTTTGTCTTACGGATCATTAGGACAAGAGTGTCAATCAGAGATCATAAATACATGTTAAAGAACATGGTATCTAGATACGATCCGCTCATGAGAACACTACATGATACAAGTCATAAGTGTTTCTCATATGCAAGTTTTGTATCGGAGTTCTTAGACCTGAAATCTCTATGAAACTCTTTATGAATTACTGTGTACCTTGACATACACCTAACGTGCTTGTAACAGAGTGACAAGTACGGGTATGATTGGGTATGCATTGATTCATGTTAGAGAGCATGAGAGAAGTGAAGGAATTACCCCTCTCAATAAGAGAGAAAATATCATCGGCCACTTGATCAGTGAACTGAGAAGTGTATGGCCATACCGAGATGAAATAATGAGTAATCATTATTTATCTGAGAGTTCAGTGTCACTGGAATATCAAGAAAGGAATTAATATATATAAGGATGACTAGTTCCATGCCTTATATTAATTCTGATATTTATGGGTAAGGGACTATGCAAAATTGCATTAGGTCACTAAATGCCATATGCATTTTCATTTAATTTGGATTGCTATAATATCTTGCTAGAGAATATATATAGCCTTTGAATTAATTTACTAATTCATTGCCAATATTAAATGGACCTATAGGATCGCACACAAAGCATTGGGCTTAAAATATTTAAATTAAGTATTGGACATTAATTTGGACTTTTAATTAAAGTCAAATTAATGTGTGTAATGGGTTATTAGATTGCTATTGGACCTTGGTCCATGAGAGAGAGAAATTCAACCCATAAGGTTTAATTTTAATTAATTAAATGTCTTATACTAATTTAATTAATTGAGTATTAATACCTAAAAGAATAATAATCAAATTAAAACACTTAATTAAAGGATGTCTTAGCCGAAATTCCAAGATAAATATTGAAGGAATTTCGGCACATGTGAAATTTCTTTATTAAGTGATTTATTTGGTTAATATGTCTTATGTTTTAATCTTGGATTAATTCAAAAGAATTTAAATCAATATATATCTCTTATTTTAAAGAAGTGATAAAGGCTGAAATTAATTATCTTTAAGTATTTGATTTTAGATTTATCACTTAAAATAAAAGGATATATATTGAATGAGAGAGAAAACACAAAAACCCTAATTCTTCTATGGTTTTTGCGTGAACTCTCTCTCTCTCTCAAAAGATTTTCTTTTAGCCAATTTTCACAAGGAGAAAGGATAGTTCCTCATTCTCTTGTGATCTTGGGTAGTAATAGCAACCTAAGAGAAGTACAAAATCAAATTTTGTAGCTTCAAACCATTGCCTTTACACAATACCGAAAAGAGAGCTAGCAATCTCGATTTTAAGCCGTAGGTGCAATTGTGTGTTTGAGAATAGAGGGAGTGGCGTAAAAGGCTGTTCCTTGGCATTGGTGATCGAGATCTAAGACGCATAAAGTCATCTTAGTTGTTGGGCATCACCAAATTCAATTTTCAAAAGGCATCATAAGTTGTAAGTTCTACAACCCTAAAATTGCATGTTTCGATTCTTGCTTTGGAATTGTATGGTATGTATGATAAAAATTTTTGTTTTTCCATTGTGCTATCATCACATTCATACCATGTCATATTCCATCATAGGTAATCTAGTCACAAAATTCATAGTCACTCTATCCCATTTTCACTCTGGTATTGAACTGGAATGAAGCAATTCAGAAGGAACCTGGTGCTCTGCTTTTCCTTGCTGATATATTAAGCATTTACCAACAAACTCTGTTACATCTCGCTTCATTTCTGGCCACCAATAATGAGCTTTCAAACACTAGTACATCTTGTTACCTCCAGGATGCATGACATAACTACTATGATGAGCTTCAGTAAGGATGTTATTATTCAGTTCCTCCTGATCTGGAATACAGAGTCATTTCTTATAGTAGAGGCTACCATCATCATTCAAGGAATAGTTCCCATCACTGCTATCCTTAAGCTTGTTCGTAATAGCTACCGATCTGTCATCTTGCTTTTGAGCCATCTTCACTTGATGCACAAAGTCATATTTCATTTGTATTTTAGCCAAAAATGCTCCATTCGAGGCCAAACTTAAACTAACATTCATAGCCCAAAGAGCTGTAAATACTATTATCAGTCAATTACACTTATCAATCACTTAAACACATTCATTTGAAAACATTCACATTACTTGACATGAATTTTCTACTGAATGCATTAACTACTACATTTGATTATCCTGGATGGTAGTCGATAAAGCAATTATAATCTTTGATCAACTCCAACCAGCGTCTCTATCTAAGGTTGAGTTCCCTCTGTGTGAGCAAATATTTTAAGCTTTTATGATTTGAGTAGATATAGTATTTCTCTCCATACAAATAGTACCTCCAAATCTTCAAAGTAAAAATGATGGTTCTAGCTCCAGATCATGAGTAGGATAGTTCTTCTCATGAGTCTTAAGTTGTCGAGAGGTATAAGCAATCATCTTGCCTTTCTGCATCAATACACAGCCAAAATTATTTTTGGAGGCATCACTATAGATCATAAAATCCTTACCTGACTCGGGTTGTGTAAGAATAGGAGGTTCTATTAGCATACCTTTGAGCTTCTCAAAATATTATTGGCGTTTATCAGTCCATACAAACTTATTATGCTTCTGCAATAGTCGAGTCGAAGGAACTGTACTGGTGGAGAAGCCCTTTATAAATCTCCTGTAATACCTGGCTAAACCCAGAAAACTCTTCACTTTTGTAACATTTTTGGGTGGCTTCCAATGAAGAATTGCTTCAATCTTTGAAGGATCCATCTTTATACCTTCAGTAGACATTATATGACTAAGAAAGGTTACTTCATTCAGCCATAAATCACATTTACTGAACTTGGCATACAATTATTTTTCCCTCAAGGTCTATAGTACAATCCTCAGTTGCTTGTCATACTTTTATGATATTTTGGAATACATTAGGATGTCATCAATGAAGACTACCATCAACTGGTCTAAATAAGGGTGGAAAACCCGGTTCATTAAATCCATGAAGGTGGTTGGTGCATTTGTAAGCCTAAATGGCATAACCATGAACTCATAATGGCCATACCTAGTGTAATGTCCCAAAAATAACCCTAGTCGAAACTGCGTGATTCACTGTATTAATATTTAATTTAAATTGATTAAATGCGTGAATTTATGTTTGATTAAGACTAAGATATATATATGTATATATATATATATATATATATATATATATATATATATATATATATATATATATATATATATATATATATATATATATATATATATATATATATATATATATAGAGAGAGAGAGAGAGAGAGAGAGAGAGAGAGAGAGCAAGGAGGGCAAGTGATATGTTCAATTTAAGTTATGAGTTGATTATACATTATTTGATATGAAATGTTTAAGGGTAAAATTGAAATAAATAGTATGAGGCTAAGGTAAATGTCTAAAGGTTTGGGTCAACAATTAAAAAGAAAAAAAAATGGGGGTTGTTATTAGTATTATTATTATGATTATTATTATTATTATTATTAGAAAAAAAAAGAAAGAAAGGGAGAGAGAAGAGGGGAGTAAGGATCGGGGAAGGGGGAAGGGGGAACGGGAAGGGAAGGAGAGGGCGGAGGGAGGCGCTGCCGCCGATCAACGGTGCCTGCGTCGGCGATCGGCGCGGCTACCACCACCTCCTCACCGTCCCTTCTCTCCGACGGCGTCTGCGTGTTTTTCTTCTTCTCTTTGGCCGGATCGTTTTCTCTCCTTTTCCGACGAGCGACGACGGCAGCTAAGGGCACGAACACCATCGGAGACAACCCAACGGCATATCGACTCTCTCTGCGCCCTCTGTTTCTTCCCACTCGCCGACGTTAAGGAGATCGGAAAGGGGGTGGCTGGTCCTTTTCAGGGTGTTTTTCGGTGGATCGAGACGGTGTAAAGGCTCGTGACCACCTCCGGCAAGCTTGGGGTGGCATGAACTCCATTCCGGCACTGACCGTGCATCTCCGGTGAGGCTTCGGCGAAGCACCAGTGACCGGTCCGACGAGGACTGAAATAGGCAGTTTTGAAGCCAATTTATTCTAATAGGTATGGGAACTATGCTAAGACTTTGATTTCATGTACAAGATTGAAGTAAGTTTTGGGTTAATTTTTATGAGATTATGGTTAAGTGTTTCATGATTAAATTAAGTATAGTGAATTATATGTTGCAGTATAATTATTAGCTTAGGAATGTAAGGAAGTTTTATGACTGTAAGTGTCAATATTGACCTTAAAAGTATGTGTGAATTGTTTATGAGAATTAAGTTTAATTGAAGGTATATTGTGGAATTAATATGAGCTGATTGCAAGTTATATGATCATGAGGATTTTTAATAAATATTAATGGTATGTAAGAGTTATTGACAGATCTTGAAATCAATATTTGATAGTGATCTTAAGAGGTGAATTTAGTAGGATTTTTAATTAAAACTTATGATATAGGATTAGATAAGTTTAATGAATTTTAAGTAATGACAGGGTGTTTAATTTTGCATGCAAAGTCCTTGGGTTGAGTTAGGTAATGGTGGAGCCAAAGCAAAAGAAGTAATATGACAGTAAAAACATTTGCTTTTGTATGTGTAATTCTTGAATTGCACTAATTTAATTAAGATGGAATATGCATGTTAGTATTTGAGATTTATTTGTCGTTAAGTGTATAGAATTTAACCAAAGAGCAATGAATTGTATTGGTTATTAAGATTGAAGTTACAATTAATCCCCAAATAAGTTATAGTTGAAGTTTACAAAGTTAATTAAGGGAAAGTTTAGAGATAGTAATAGAAAACAATACTGAAAATTTGTGGTTATAGGTAAAAGATCATATTTGGAGTTGTAGGCTGAATTGGGGAAAGTATAGTTTTCTTGTGTTTGATCGAGAGGTAATGTTGTATCATGCATTCACTTGATTTATTTTGAGCAATAAAGATATATAAGCATAAAATTTATGTGTCATTAACCTTATAGTAGCCCTTGAATTTGGATAAGCAACGATCATAAGCATTTGGTTGGTAAATTTTAGTTACATGTTAAATTAGTCATAGATTAAGGAGCTATTATTTGACAATGGGCTTCAGATGTAGATTATAATTAAATTTCAATTGGTTTATTTAAGGATGTTTAAAGGTAAGTTAGTGATAGATAATGGAGGTTTAATTCTGGAATGTGAACATGTTTTGAAATAAAACTTGATGTATAAACCTAATGAGATAAAATATAAGGTTGAACAAGGTTGATTATGACATAATATTTAAGGCTTGGAAAGTATGGGTACCATAAATAATACTATAGGATTGTCTGAACTAATGTTCATAAAGTTAACCTTATCATTTAGTAAGAATTCTCTTTGATATCCTATTGGAAATAGATATACTAAATAGACTATACGTGAGAATTATAATGTTATGATACAAAGTAAGTAATAGTGTAATTAGTTTAGTGAAAAGCTATCGGTATAAAGGTTAAACATTTATTTCCCTTAATAAATTCTTGCTTGGTATGTTTATGCATTTATGATATCATGGGAAAACTAATTTTAAAAATGCTATGCTCTTACAAACTGTTGCTTTTGTATATGACTATTTAAGATCATATAGTTACATATATAAGTATGCTATGAAATTTATATGCATATACAAACATTTCTATTAAAAGTGACGCATTGAATGCATGTATTACATATAGTATTAGAGTATGAATGTTTGATGATTAAATTAAGTACAGTGGAGCAATGGAGATGGTTATAATGAACCATACAGGTATGTCCTTCTGTAGTGACTGTGTGTTTATATATTGAATTTTTGTATTAATAGTCCAAATAATGGTATATGAATTCATTCTTATGAACATAAAATATCCACATATGGATCTTAAATTGTTTAAAGTAATTTGTAAGAATCTAGATAAAAGAGATTCCTTTGATGACTGAAAAATGTTACAAAGATAATTTGCTGAATTATTGTAAAATACTTCATGACATAAGTGAAATTTGTGCCCTTAGAAAATAGTCTAGCAGTAAAAACTAGCTCAGGATATAATTGGCTGGCCATAGGGATATCTGTACCACGGTGCAAGTCATGGCGACTTGCTTTGCTATGGAAGGATCATTGATCTCCATAGTAATTATCTGTATCTGTTACATGTTATATGGAGAAATGATCTCTTGGAGTCATTTCTCAGTCTACTGTGGTCCTGTAGGGTCCACATCCCGTATATCCAGTCTAAGTATTTCTGTCGGCACTGTACTAGGGGCATTAACATGATAATAAGTTAAAAAGTGTAAAAGATAAGAAATGTTATAGTTCAGAATTCATTTGCATAAGAATTATTTTCTTATATATAGCAAATGGATAATAAATGAAAAGTTACAATATTGATGAACATGTGATACTTTAATACTATATAAGCTAGTTTCTTAAATTGTTATATTTGTTTATATATATATATATATATATATATATATATATATATATATATATATATATATATATATATATATATATGGATATGTATATAACTCTGTTACGGGTCAAATGCATAATATTTGGTATAATGTGAGGTTATGTAATATATAATGCACCTGGCTAAGATTGTTTTAATGATTACATGAAAGTGAAATTATAATGCATACTATATTTTAATGATGCATATATATGAAGGAATTATGCCAAACATTTTTTGTGGTAACAATTACTGATGAGTTACTTATTGAGTTGTTAAGTTTATATGAGTAATATGTTCATTCTTTTATGCTTGTGATTTATTGGTGAATGTAAAAGCTTAAATCTAAGGTAATTAAAGGTATTAACTGGCAGTATTATTAAACTTTGTATTTATATAATTGAGGTTATGTGTTTTAAAGAGTATCTTTAGATTATATTGTTCCCCACTAAGCTTTATAGCTTAGCACGGGTTTTGTTATCCGTGTAGGTATCAGGGTAGGCTTGTCCCTGGTTGGTTAGCTGCTTTGGTTCTCCATCAGAAGAGGTAATTTAGTGTGGGCTGATCCTCTTTGAAATGTATAGATGTAACAAGTACATTATAATGTAATTTGTTCTTTATTTTGGAGTATTATAGTAGTTTAAGAATGTAATATGTAATATTTATTTATCTTAGGAAATATGATTAATAATGAGAATGGGTGTATGAGATGTATGTGGAAAATTATTTATGTATTGTGGTGCCCTGAAGGGCTGAGAAATTGTCTGATTTGCAGGTGGGTTAGTTAAGTTTTTAGGCGTTATATTGCCGGATTTTTATTTAGTGATTAGTCAATTGGACAATTATAGTTTAATCAGTGTACTTAATTTATAAGTATTGCATGTTGGGCAAGTCTGTAGTTGATGGAGTAGTTAAGAAAAAAAAATTCGGGTTATCTCATGTTCAGTCAGACTGTTCAGTAAGGGTGTTACACCTAGTGCAGAAAGCAGTTTTGGGTACATATGTTTCTTTCACCGTCATCTGGTAATAACCCGATCTCAAGTCAATCTTTGAAAAATACACTTACTCCATTCAACTGATCAAATAAATCTTCTATACGACAAAAAAAGTATTTATTCTTAATGGTCATCTTATTCAACTATCGATAATCAATACACAACTAGAGTGTCCTATACTTCTTCTTCACAAACAAGACCAATGCCCCCAATGAGAGACACTAGATCTAATAAATCCTTTATCAAGCAATTTTTGTAACTGAATTTTTAATTTTTTCAATTCTGCAGGTGCTATTCTGTAAGAAGCAATGAAAATTAAAACAGTGTCTGGAGCAATATCAATGGAGAATTTCACTTTTCTGTCAAGTGGTAAGCCTGGTAACTCATCAAAGAATACATCAAGGAACTCTCTAATAGTAGACACTTCTGACTCCTTTGGATCTTCTCTTTTTATCTCCATTACATAACACAAGTAAGCTATGCACTCTTTTCTGATCAATCTTTTAGCAGCTGTAACAGAAATCACATCAGATAAGAAGTCGGTTGTGATCTCTCGACCTCCTTCAAACTTCAAAGTGACTCTTTTCTTTTTGTAGTCCACTATTACTTGGTGGACGGATAACCAATCCATCCCCAAAATCACATCAAACTCGTGAAACGGTAGTTCAATCAAATGAGCCAAGAACACATGATCCTAGGCACTAATAAGGCACTCTCTGTACACTTTATTTACTACCATACTATGCCTCAAAGGATTACTCACCAAGATACCCTGGTCTAAGCATACATCCCCCATCCCTTTACCCTATGCTAAATCAGTATTAACATAAGAATTAGTAGAACCGGGATCTATCAATACATGTATTGAATCAGACAATTAGAGGAATTTACCTACTATCACATATGGAGCATCCTCATCCTTCCTAGCCCTAACAGCATATATCTGACCTACAGCACATCTTTATTCCTGAGATGACTGCCCGGGTGATCTAGATGCTGAAGTGATGGGGGCAGCTCTCCTACCATGTCCTCTCGACGTAGAAGATCTAGTACCTGGTGTTGGTGATGTGGCTGAAGTAGTATGCCTTACAGGACAATCGCTGATATGATGATCTCTGAAACCACACCTGAAGCAAGCTCTAATCAGATACCTACACTCCTCCGGATGAATCTTACCACAATGATCATAAGATATTACTGTGTCGCTATCTCTATCTCAAGATGTGTTGGCTGCTAATGAAATTGGTGCCCTACCATGGGGTGCACCATCCTGACCTTAGCTTATAGCAGCTAGTGTACGACCCTAAGGTACTAGAGATTCTCTGGACTTCTTACCCTTACCACTAGACTGTCCCTGCTTTCTCTTTTATTGAAATTGGAACTTTCTGTCAGCTTCTTCTATTTTTATGGCTTCCAACTTAATAACAGCCTCAACCATAGCCTTCAAATTAGGATATCTCTGGGTCTCTATAATTTGTTTAAGCTCAATGTGCAATCCCCTTTCAAAATTTTGACACAATTTTTCTTCAGTGGATTGACTCTCATCTAGATAAGCACTTAAGTGCTTAAACTCGCGCTCATACTCAACCACTGACTTGTTCTCTTGCTTTAGCCTTTAAAAAGCATCATGCATCGCTGTCTTATATCTTGATCCAATATATTTTTTCTCAAACTGAGTTATAAAGAACCCCCAATTTAACTTATCCATTGGGGTATGCCTCCTGACTGAGTTCTACCATATAAAGGCTGCCCTTGAAGCAAAGCCACAATACCTTTAATTTTTTCTTCCAATGGGCTACTGGTATTTTTAAATAACCTTTTTATCTTGAATAACCATTCTTCTGCCTAGGCAGATGTTAGTGGATCATGCCCATGGAAGTCTTTAGCTCCCAACCTTTTTAACTGTTCCATAATAAGCTTTCTTCTAGGTGAAGCTAGTGGTTGTACCTAAGCAGCTGCCTGTAAAGACTGTACCTGACCTGCCTGTAGTATTTGCTGAATGTAGTCAGCCATCATATTAAGAAAATCTAGCTATGGGGGTAGAGGAGGGACCACTGGTGAAAAAGCCTGCTGCTGTGGGGCCTCCCGCTATCCAGTGCCAATGGAAGCCTCACTCTCACCAACCCCCACCCGTCGATCTCTATCAGAGGATATCTTTTCACTATAAAATAAAAAGGAGCAATTGCACATTAGATTTCATAAAATCTTTTCACTGACAATTGGCATGTATATACAGATAAACCAATCATTTAATCCCACTTCAATCTTAGAACCGCTTAAATCATTGCTTTGATACCACAAAATGTAATACCTTTATTAATAGTCCTGCGAATTTAAACGATTAAGTCGAATTTAAAAAAAATCAGATAATAGACCAATTAATTCATTTATCACCAATCATTTTTCATTATTCATGATTACAATTCCAACTTGTCGATGATCTATAACTGTCCAATTTTACTATTCATTTTGTAAGGGTAGTATAGTCTTCTTGGTAAGGGTAGTATAGTTTTCTTGTATAAGTTGTATATATAAAACTTTAACACACATATTTTAGTGTCTTTGTGATATGAAAATTACTTTCTTTCATCTTTTTATTCTCTCTCTCTTTGTTTTGAGAGTTTCTTCATTTGGATTTTATTAACTGATTTTTATCTGTCAAATTAACTAAACCTCACCATTCTTCTTTCTCTTTTTTGTAATTTTATAGGGTCATTGAATTCTTAGATTTTTTTTAACTTGAATGCGATTGATGATATTATATAAAAAAGTTGGAATCTTAATTATATATAAAAAAATTCTAGAAATAAGAATTCATGAATAAAATATATACTAAAGTAAAATTATTTTGTGTCTGAAATCGCAACAACCTATTGCGATTTTAGGTGCAACAATTTTTCAGTCCCTTCTGACATAATAACGTAACAGTCAGTTGCGACTTTTATTAAAAAAAATACCACTTCTCTAAATAATTTCTAGTAACCAAAAGTTTTCTAATTTTTTTAAATGTTATTTAAAAAAATTTCCATATAAAATAAGGGATGGTACCTAATTTTATTTAATTCCAATTGAATGTATTCGTGTAATGAATAAACATATTTTGAATGGCATGAAGAGTGATCATGTTATATGCAACAGGTACAAATAAATTTTGGGAAGCATTTATTTACAGAAAATAATATTTTATTTTCTATTTTTTTAAATTAAAGTATTTATTTTCTATAGATAATTTAGAAAATGTACTTATTTATCAAAAAATGAAAAATTAGAGCGTTTATTTTCTGTATATGTGTATATATATGTACATATATATGTATGTGTATATATATGTATGCGTATATATGTACATACATACACATATATATATATATATATATATGTATATGTATGTGTATGTATGTACATATATATGTATGCGCATATATGTACATACATACACATTTATATGTATGTGTGTGTGTGTATGTATGTGTATGTATATATATGTGTATGTATATATATGTGCGTACATACATGTGTATATATGCACATACAAACATACATTCGTAATTATATGCGTTACATATGTATATGTATATGTGTATGTATGTATGTACATATATATACATATCCATATGTATGTATATATGCATGTACAAACACATACATATACATGTAGATGTACACATGCGCTGCGTTCGCGCGCGCGTGACACACACACGCACACACACACACACACACACACACACACACACACACACATATATATATATATATATATATATATATATATATTACATATGTATATATACATGCATGTATATGTATGTACATACACATATATACATATGCGTGTATGCTCATATCTATGTGTTTATGTATGTATGTGCATACATACATGTGTCTATGTATGTATAAAGATACATATGTATGTGTGTGTGTGTATATATATATTAAGATTATTTAGAAAATTTAGAAAATATTTTTTATTAGTTTTTTAATCTATTTTTTATTTTAGAAAATTAAAAATATATTTTATATTCTTTATTTTAGAAAATTGACTAAAATAAGCATAATTTATATTTTTTGTAGAAAACTTTTTACAAAATTGAAATAGTTTTCTATAAGTGAACAAATCTTTAAATTTAGACTTTCGAAACCCATTAACTGAATTTAATTATAAAATATGTAGTTTCTTTAATTTTTTTATTTCTTAAATATTGATTTCAGTATAATTAAATTAAATTAAATTTATTTTAAAGTTTGAATTTAATTTAATTTATTTTTATGTACATCGATATTGTTTGATTACAAATTTAATGGGATTTTTTTAAGAATAATGTGATTCCCAAATTTATTTGGGAAATTTGTGTGTTTCGAAAAAATGTTTGAAAAATATGGGTGAGTTAATTTATTTCCACAACAAGGTACTGTGGATTCTGGAAAGTGGGGCCAACAAGTATTGTCGAAATGAGATGGGCCAACCAATAGTTGCAGGAATGGAAGAATATAAAATAATGTTATTAAAGCTGGATCGAATAAAGAACCGGCAAGGATGGGGGTTCGTGGTTCGATCAGTTCAATCAGATTTTTTTCTTCTATTTTTAAAATATTATAATTATTATAAATTTTTAAATACTATTGTATACAAATTAAAAAATATTCATCAAATATTAAATATATATCACAAATATTCTAATAATAAATTACAAATATAATTTTAATTTTATTATTACAAGTAATTAATTATAAATTTTTGAATATCATATGTTAGAAACATAAAAATACAATCATATCATGAAAATAATTTCATATTTAGATAGAGTACTAATGAAGTAAATACAAAAAATATTAACCTTGCATATATGAGTATAATTATATTTAATTACAATAAATTTAAATAAATAATAAGTATATTAAATTATTAAGCGATATTTTTAAAATTTAAAATTCTAATTTTTCAAATAAATAAATAATAAAAATTATATATATATATATTTCAAATTTCCATTATTTATTTATTTGAAAAAAATAGTATTTTAAATTCTAAAGATATTACTTAATAATTTAATATACTATTACAATGATCCAAATAGATAATAAGTATATTAAATTATTAAGTGACATATTTAGAATTTAAAATACTAATTTTTTTAAATAAATAAATAATGAAAATTTAATATATATATATATGATTACAATGAATCAAAAATATAATAAGTATATTAAATTATTAAGTGATATACTTAAAATACTAATTTTTTCAAATAAATAAATAAATAAATATATATATATATATGTGTGTGTGTGTGTGTGTGTGTGTGGGGTGGGTGAAAATATACAAAAAAAATAATTTTTTACACTTTTTAGTAAAAAATTCGATTTTATCCGATTTTTCTATTTTTCAGTTCAATTCGATTTTTTGCCAATTCGATTTTTAATAGTTGAACCAACTATTGGCCAGTCGGTTCGCAATTAAACCAATTCAACCGGACGATCCGATTTTAATAACTATGATATAAAATTTAAGGACACACTAGTTGCTCAACAATTAACAAAGCAAATTGTTTATCATTTTAAGGAATAAGTCATTATGAATTCCAAATACTTCTACTCATAAATAATCAAATGCTTTCAGGAGATGAATTAATCTAACACTGCATGTATTAAGATCTGAAATTATTTTCATTAATAGTACTCTGTTAACACCATGCATAAATTATCATTTTGTTTTTACATACTATGCAGACTTTTACTATAACGAAAATAAAAATAATAAATTTAAGTAAAAGAAATACAAAATGCCTTCAAATCCTCAATTATTTCCATTAATAATATTCTACAAATGCCATTTATAAAAAGTGAATTTCTTTTTAAAAGGAAAATAAATATGAAAATAGCATCAAAGAACAAATAATAATAATTAATTAATATAAATAATATCAATAAAATAATTAAAGTTTCAATAAAATAAATAAAGTATCAATAAAAGTAATTAATTAATATAAATGATCAATAAAAATAAAGGTGAAAGATAAAAATCAACAGTTGTCATTGAGTCTAATTTAATAGAGCAACATAAAATTAAAAGATAAAAAATGTAGGCTCAGTCGGTTATGGCTCAGGAATTTTTTTCTTTGATAAGAATATGACCGGTTATGGAAATCACTTTTTTTATTGATAATTTATATTAATTAATTCTTATTGATACTTTAATTATTTTTATTGATATCATTTATATTAATTAATTACTATTATTTGTTCTTGTGATGCTATTTTCCTATTTATTTTCCTTTAAAAAAGAAGATTACTTTTTTTATACATGGAGTTTGTAGAATATTGTTAATGGAAATAATTGAGGATTTGAATACATTGTGTATTTCTTTTATTTAAATTCATTATTTTTATTTTCGCTATAATAAAAGTCTGCATCACATGTAAAAATAAAATGATAATTTATGCATGGCGTCAATAGAATATTATTAGTGAAAATAATTTCAAATTTTAATACATGCAGTGTTAGGTTGATTCATCCCCGAAAGCATTTGATTATTTATGAGTAAAGTATTTGAAATTCATAATGACTTATTCCTTAAAATGATAAATTATTTGCTTTGTTAATTGTTGAGCAACTAATGACTTATTCCTCGAAATGATAAAGAATTTGCTTTGTTAATTGCTGAGCAACTAGTGTCTCTGTAAATTTTAGATTCTCTCATCTCTGCAACTGTTGATTGCGGCATTACAATTGTGGTCCCATTTCATTTCGGCAGTACCTAATTGTTGATCCCACTCTCCGAAATCCGCAAGACCTTGCTGCAAAACCGGTTACCCAAATAAATTAGGGAAACACATTATTTTAAAAAAGCACCAAATTTGTTACTTATACTTATTTTAATTTTTTATATTATTTTATTAAAAATATTAATTATTTAAACCAATATCAAGCACTATAATAATTAAATTTATGATAGATATAAATAATATAATATTAATTTTAAATATCTTAACTAATGAATTACTTTAAAAAATGAATATAAGCACACCTATAAATGATTACGGGACGGGATGGAAAATAGCTTCCCACCTACTGTTCTGCGTGGGGACATGACCATCCTCGAATGTATTTCAAAAGAAAAATTTTTCCTGTTCTCGTTCCTACAGGAACCCTCATCCTCGTGAAGATTTCTATTCCTATATAAAAAATATTTTAATTTTAAAAAAAATAAAATTATAAATAAAATATAATATTTAAAAATTAATTATAATTGAAATATAATATTTAATAATTAAAAAATATAAATTTAATTACAAATCAAATTAATATAAATTTTAATAATTAATAAAATTAAAATTAAATATAATTTAAAATTAAATTATATAAATATAATTAAATTTAAATATTAAATTTTGAAGATAAAAAATTTTTGAAATAAATACCACAACCTTCATCCCTATTTCGAATTCTAAATTAAAAAATATTTTTTTCCGTTTTCGTCCTTACAAAAAAGAAATCGAAAATTTCACGTTTCACTCGATGGATTCCCGTTGGGGGTCGGGGATTCCATCATCACTACGCACACCCATCGTAGTGGACGGGCTACCCTGGACCATAAGCCGAGCCCTTTGCTGAAAACAATCTTTAAAAGCGCGAAAAATCAAAATCAAATTCTTTGCATTTTCTGAGTCTTTCCTACGCTACTTTTCTCTCTGCTGATGCTTCTTCTTCTATATTCTTCTTCCTATTCTTATTCTTTCAGGGTTTCAGTTTCATTTTTATCCAGCTCTTGACACCTTGTACTCCTTCTATAATGTCGAACCCTAAGTCTGTCGATCCCTCCCTCTGGTGGGACTCATTCCCTTCCCTTCTCACTGATCTCGAAAACGCTCCTCTCTCTTCCGACCTCTCTCCGCCAATAGTAATAGCACTTTCTTCTTCTCTGCACAGTGATTTTGTTTTTATGTTTATTGAATATTGAGAATCTTGTATGTGTTTGGTTTTGTAGGCGAAGAAGGTGAAGGACAATCATGCGTGGTTTCTAAACATGTTCTCTCTTTTCAAGCCTCCGAATGCGGAATCAAGAGAGGCTTTGAATTCGCAGAAACTGAAAATTGGCTCTTGTGAATTGAATATAAATTCCGAATTGAAAATTAAGGCTTTGCAAATTAGTTCTTATTTGGTTAGTTTCTTATTGCCTTTTGCTTTCTTCTCTAAGAAAATTTTTGGGAAGAAAATGCTATGGATTTGGATTTTTTTTCTTCTAATTATGTGAATTATTTATATACTGAGCTAAATTCGTGTTCGTTTCAGTCTTTAGATGAGGTGCAGTCATACATTATTGTGAAAAGGTATCTTGAGGGCAATGGTTTGGCTTCTTGTTCCCCTGTTGAAGAGTATCTTCATGTGGTTAGTAGCTTTCTTCCTTTTGCTCCTTTGGATGTTGACTCTGGTTTCCATCAGATATTTGCGATAATTTGTTATTTTGTATTCAACTGCTTCTGAAGTGGCTTGCCTTTGAAAGTCAAGTTAATATTGGAGAATTCTGAGTACTGCAGTGGTTCTTCTTAGACTTATCTAGTGTCCCTGCTGGAAATATTGAGGGATGCCCCTTGTAGCATAGACTTGTTCTTGGCTCAGAACTTTGCAGCTATACCCTTTAGAGTAGCCTAATCTTCTAGCTTACTGCTGCTATCTAATAGGCCTTTTTGAATGTTTAAATAATATGTCTGCCTATTATAATCTGATTAAAATACTTGGTTACCATTTTTTAATCATCTCCTGTTAGGTGGCTATCTACCAATTTGAATATTTTGAATTTTTTTTTTTTACTTGTCTCCTAGTGGCTATCCATTCTATTGATTTGAATATTTGAAATGCTATGGTTGTACAGCTAATTATCAGTTGATATGGTGGTGTTTAATTTCTTATGTTTTTGGGGGAAAAATGTACTATTTTACCTTTGACGTTTGTCTCAAGGCTCTATTTTGCCTCTCAAGTTGTTTTTGGAGCTAAAAATGCACCTACATGTGTTGAAAAGAGTGCTAAAAACGATGCATGTTAGTGCCTTTTTCAACAACTATAGGGGCCTTGTTGGATCATTTTTGACAACTATAAGGACATTTTAGCACTCTTTTCAATAACTATGGGGGCATTTTTGCTCCAAAAGCATCTTGAGGGTCAAAACAAAACAACAAGACAAATATCAAGGTTAAAATAGTACATTTTTTCTTATTTTTGTAATATTTTACTTCTAGAATTAGGACATTATCATTTCTTAGTACACTTTTTTTTACCTAATCCTATTTGATATTTTTAATTCTCACTATTGTGAAGATATCGCTTCAGTACTATATTGAGCGACAATGCTTGCTGAAGTGTACCAGGCATATTCTTATACATGCTTGTAAGTTTATCCTAGAAACGTTCTAATTCTCAATATTTTGGTGGTCTCCAATTCTTAGGTTTTTGAACCAAGACTTGGAAATTTTTATCTATCTTTAATGACATTATATTAAGCCCATGTCTTGATTGGACAATCTTATTACCTTCGTGCGTGTCTTTTTGCAATCTTGGTGCAGTATATCTTGGACTTAGCTCAAAAGGAGAAAATGCCATCAGGGATGAGGCCTTGAAGTTGATTTTTGATGGACTAGAGCACAAATTAATCTCTGTTCTACAAGACCTTTTGCTTTCTACTCATCCTCAAGAGATGGTATTTTTATTGTGTATTCATGTAGTTGCTACATTTTCATCAATTTTGTGATTTTAGAGGATAGGATAGACAACTGATACTTGCTTATTTCCTCTTCTAATGTTTATTGGTTTTAATGATTGAAATCTTTTCAAAGTTTGCATTTGGCTCATATTGCCTTATTACTTGCATTATATTGAGTTGCATTTTGTTCTTTACATGTTTTATTGCATGGGAATGATGGAAAAAGGGATGCATAGGATTCGAATTTTGATATAGGGAGCGGGTATTCATAGAATAGCTTAGGTAACGGACACTTGCTATTTAGTCTGTGTGGACCTCTCATAGTCTTATATGTGCACTAGATTGCTTTTGGCGTTTATTAAGAAATGTTGTTTTCCCTTCTTGGTAAACAAAATCTTTTATTTTTAGATATTTTTCACTAGATTCTTTTTGTATATGATTGCTGTCAAAATGCTTAATAAGACATGAGGTAGCTTGTGAAAGTGAGAGTTTATTCCCCTCATACTATTGAAAAATATACAGGTATTTATACAAGTATACTAGAGCTAAAATAGAAAAAAACAAATTTCTAAAATTATGCTATCTACAGTTATACAAAAGCTGTAACAGATATCGTAACTCTCCCTCAAGCTGGAGTATATATATTTATCGTGCCCAGTTTGTTACAAATATAATCAATCCGATTCCCAAGTAACGTTTTAGTGAATACATCAGCTAATTGGCTTCTCATTCTGACATGTGGAGTTGAGATTGATCCATCTTCTAGCTTTTTTCGAGTAAAATGATAGTCGACTTCTATATGCTTGGTTCTCTCATGAAACACAGGATTATTTGCAATATAAATAGCTGCTTGGTTGTCATATCATAAGTTCATTGATTTAGGCTGAATAAATTCAATCTCTTCAAGTAAATGATGTAGTCATATAAGTACATAGTTAGTATGTGCCATAGCTCTATAATCGAATTTTGCACTTGATCGGGATACAATACTCTATTTTTTACTCTTCCAAGAAACAAGATTACCCCCAACAAAGACACAATAACTGGTGGTAATATGTATGTCTGAAATATTTCCTGCATAGTCTGCATCTGTGAAACTTTCTATAGTATGGTGACCATGATTTCGATATAAGATGCCACGTCCTGGCACACTTTTTAGATATTTCAAAACATGTACAACAACATCCCGGTGTGAGGTTGTAGGAAATGACATAAACTGACTAACAACACTTAATGGAAAAACAATGTTAGGACGAGTAATAGTAAGATAATTCAATTTTTTCACAACCTTCTTATACTTTTCAGGATTCTCAAACAAGTCTTCATCTTCAGCTTTCAACTTCACATTTGGTATCATAGGTGCATCACACGCTTTTGCCTCAATAAAACCAGTACTGTCTAATAAATCCAGGCAATATTTCATTTGAGATAGATAAGTCCCCTTATGACTGCGAGAAACTTCAATTCTTAAGAAATATTTCAATGGTCTTAAATCTTTTGTTTGAAAGTGAGTCACAAGGAATGCTTTTAACCTTATGATCCCAGCTTCATCACTTCCAGTTATTACTATATCATCCACATAGACAACCAATAAAATGCACCTAGAACTGGAAGATGCAAAGAACACTGAGTAATTGTTACTCCCAGTAATTTTGGACGAACCCAACGTAATTTCAGTAACAATTTTCTTATCATCACTCTCTGCCATTCAAACTAATTGCAAAATAACTGAAGAATAAAGGCAACAAACAATAGAGATGCGAGAGACATTAGAACTCCTACCCAAATGAATACCCAGCTTCTCAACAAAACAAAGAACAAAACCTAGTGAAGAACAGAACCTGGAGCAGAGATCTAGGAGAATCAAACACCAATCAACAGAGGAAATCACCTCAAGAAGACATCGGATTCTGACCGGAAATGACCAGGCAACGCCGGAGATGAAGTCGGAGGTCCAATGGGCAAGCCACATGCTCTCACTCGTCGGGGCGTGGGAAAGGGTGGTGAACTTCGAGGTCCACTTGCGGCTCTGATGGTCACCGAAAAAAGGTGGAACAGCTGGACTGATGGAGGCGAACCTTCCCGTGATGGTGGTGAGACAAAAGAAAAGTCACAAATAGGTGACCTAATTCCAATCACGTTACAGACCCAGACCCAGAAAGAAGGACAGTCATAAATAGGTGACCTGATCTCAATCACATTATTGACCTTCAATCGAAAAATCCAGAAATTTGACTAAGCTCTGATAACATGTGAAAGTGAGAGTTTATTCCTCTTATACTATTGAAAAATATATAGGTATTTATACAAGTATACTAGAGCTAAAATAGGAAAGAACAAATTTCTAAAATTATGCTATCTACAGTTACGCAAAAGATGTAACAAATATTGTAATATAGCTATTATGGTCAAAGAGAACTGTTATCTCTATGGAATGCAAAGGTTGAGTTTTCTAATTTTGAAGAGAAAATTCACATCTATTTTATTCGTAATACACATGCATATATACAAGCTAAAACATTTACATATACATCTTATTCTACTGCACCTCTCTTTAAGTTTGAGCATAGATGTTTGTCATGCCCAGCTTGTTACAATTGTAATTAGTTTAGCTTTCATGAAGATAACTTTTAGTTGACCAGTTTTAACATATCCTTGTATAGATTAACTTCTTATTGAATCTTTTTGCACTCAAAATGACTCAATCTTATGGGATTAAAGTCTGGTTGTTGCTTTTGTCATTCATGAAACGTGGGATTGGAGACAATAAAATAATAAGCAACTTGATTATCACTCCACAATTTTGCCAATTATGAAGACTTAAGAACAACTTCATTCAATAACTAATATATCCATACCTTCTTATACAAGGATTATGCTATAACTATATATTTCTAATTGCCCTATATTGGGACATTCTACTTCCTACTTCTCCACGAAACCTCATTCCCTCCGATAAAAGCATAATATCTCATAGTGAATTGTCTATTAATCTTTGATCTTGCTTAATCTTCACCTAAAAGCTTAAGCTTGTAGGTGTAAGGATCTTTTTATATTTCTAAAGCATGGATACACATGGACCCAACTTTTCTTAAGTTTTTGATTAAAAATGTTGGTTTGGTTAGAATCAACTATACACCTTTTGATAGGGGACTCTAATACCATGTCAAAGAACATCTCTACCTAAGAGCTCAAGCCTGTAGATGTGGGCTCCAAATATAGTTTTATATCTCTAACAAATATATACTCTTCATGTTGCGTGCAAAGGTCCTTAGCATTGAAGAATTTTATGTTCTTGGAAATTTAAGTTTTTAATAAGCCTTCATGGTAAGGAATTGATCTACCTGATTACTCGACTCAAATACTTTCCACTTTCTTCTGGAATAAAGAGAGAAGTAATATGTTGGATTTTTCTTTTGAAGATCTTGTATCTACTTCAATGAAATATACTTCTTTTGGATAATCAAGCTATGATGTCTAAAGTTTTGCTAATACTAAACTCTTGTTCAAACCACAATGCTCCAGAAATTAGTACTAATTGATTTTATGCATGAGACAACTTAAGTCTTTACCTTATGATGCATGTGCTTGTTATAGGGATCAAAAGATGCTTTTCCTAGTTGTCTTTGTTTCAATGTTTCATGGTCTATTTTCTGAGGAACTTGAAAATTGAGACAATATAAAATTTGGAGATCCGTTGAGAAAGAGAGTGATAGTGATAATGTATCTATGGTAATCGGGAGCCTTTTTTTGTCAAAGATTAGGAATATATGTTTGAACAGAAGTGTTATGGATTTTGAGGCTAGAAGAATGTCCAATAAGTTATTGTTAGATAAAATTATTTTCTCAACTAGTTGGATTTACACATTAGGTGCTTGCAAAACGGTGTCTTCAAGTGATAGTCAATGTGATTGGAGAGCTGCTTCAATTTTTTCAATTGTCGTTCTGGCTTTTTGAACATATATCATTTCTATGAGAATCACTATACTACTATGTATTTCGTTTAATAGGGGATCTTCCTTTTTAAGCTTGTAGAAGTTTGAAAAACAAATTTCTGTGTTGAAAATAGGTTTGCATTTCCCTGAAAATAAACTATTTTTCATATAGGTAATGATATCTTTTAAGGAAGTTGTTTTCTAGGAAACAACTACTGTCCTATTTCCTTAAGAAAAGGAAAATTTGCACAGATTAGGATCAAATTTACATGGTAATGTATATTTAGGAAGAACTTATTTCTTTTATGGAGTTGTATTGCTTTGTTCGTACTCATAAGTTTGAACTTTTTAACTTATTTTGATATATTAAGTACTTATTTGTTGCTTTAGAAGTCCATTGCACATGAGGCTACTGCACTTGCTTCTGCTTTGTTAGTTATAACATTAAAGGTGTTTGACATCTAATATGGATTGATTGAATGTTTTATAGGATGTTGATCTTTTCACTTTGTGGGCTGAGGAGACATTGATTGAAGATAATTTAATTTTGGACATTCTCTTCCTCATTTATTATGAGTCTTTATGTACTTGTAATGGTGAAATGTGGAAAAAACTATGCTCTCTCTACAAGGTAAATTTTTTCCCCTTTTGCAGAAACTGAATATTTTTTCTTCTTCTCCAGTGTATAACTCGGTTTGTTAACATTGTGCGGCAGGGGATCTTATATGGGCCTTGTAACTTTGAAAAATTAGCAATATCAGATGAAGCGATAAAATCTTGTTATCATGCCAAAATCCAGTTGTTACTCATCCTTATGGAAACCTTGGACCTCGAAAATCTTCTTCAATTGGTCCATGATGAAACTCCATTCAGGTTTCTTTTATGTTCTTAATTTAGTTTGATCTACATATGGGTGTAATAAACATAGTGGGTATGGGTTTTGGCTTTTGGAAACTTTTTTTTAGAATAGTTGTTATAAGGTTGGGACATTTGTTTGATAAGTTGTCTGTTGTGCCCATTAAATAGCCAGCTTTATTGGAAGACCTAAAGGGTTTTGATTCTGGAAAGAATTGCTATTAATTATCTGATGAACTGTTTGCTTGAGTCTAAACTTTGTGAAAGCGTCTCATTGAAAAGAAGGGTTCTGACCAAAATTCATGCAAGTTCATCCTACCATGCAAGTGAGAGAGAGAGAGAGAGAGAGAGAGAGAGAGAGAATTGAAATAAAGTGAGATACAAAGTGAAATAAAATACACACCTCATTTTTTGCATATTTTGTTGTATGTTAGATATACAAGATTTCTGTGATAGGAAGATAACTAGGAAAGGAACAATAGCTATGAAATAGGTTATAACATGTAAAATAATAATACAACCCTGATATCATAATATGAAGCTAATAAATTTGTGAAATCATGCTAGCATACAATTGTCAACACGGACCTATGTAAGTTTATCTTGACAAATGTGCTAGAGGGAGAGAGAAAGAGTGGTAGATTCTAACCAAAATGCACATTTAACATGAGGAGAGGAAGATAGAATATACAAGTAAGTTAATCCTAGCCAATGAGAGAGATATTTGGATCAAAATATACATGTAAGTAATCCTAACTAATGCACATATATATGGTAATGAGAGAAATTAATTTTCATCAAAAATTATAGGTGAATGTATTTGTATGGCCAATTTGTCATTGACAGAGGTAGATGAAAGATTCTTTTCTGACAAAGAATAGTTTCTTTCCATTTGTTATTGAGAGAGAGAGAGAGGAACAAGTATACCAAAATACACATTTAAGTTTATTTTCATTAGGGATGGCAATGGGTCAGGTTTTTTCTACCTAATTCGACCCTAATAGAACGGATTTGGGTTTGTTGTTAAACAGGGTTGGAATGGATTTGGGTATTAATATTAATACCTATGTCGGGTTTGGATTGGGTATGGGTATAGGTTACTGGATACCCACTATGTGAATCCGTTTATAAATTTAACTATTAATTTATTAAAAATGATATTTTTCCTCAAATAACATGTAAAATTTATAATATTTAATATAAACATTATATAATTACTATATAAATTTATAGTATGTATCATGTAATATACAAAATTGAATTAAAATTTACTTTTGACATTAAATATATTAAAATTGTTGTTATATTTTATATGTTTATTGGGTAGTTAAACTAGTTTAGGTAGTATTCGGGTATTACAATTGGATTTGAAATAGATTTGGGTATGCTTACATGCATATAATCGGGTTTGGATTTGGGTTCGGGTGTGTGCATGTGTGCGTGTATATAATTGGGTTTGGGTTCGGATATGACAGTTTTTGCTGGCACTTGATCCTCTGCCATCCCTAATTCTGACCAGTGCAGTATGTGTGTGATAAAGAGAAGTTTTATTCTTTTTCTTTTTTTTTTTCTTTTTCATAAAACAATACAAATGAACGCATTCGTAAGAATGATTTCACAAACATGTTATAGTCATTAGCATTCAGTAAATACAAGCAGTGAATGCTAACTGCTAGCTACCAACAGTTACTTGGAATTGCTGAAATATTTGAGGGTGCAATTGTGTTCGCTAATGATTGCATGCCTAAATATGAATAGTTACACCTCTAAGAGGATTTGCATGGTACATTCTGGAGTATTTATATTTCTAGGAGAGGTTGGAGGCTTGGGTGGGTAGGTAGGGACTTGGGAGTTTAGTTTTTGGAAAATAGCTGCAGAAATGGCTTTTCAAAATCCAATAGTTATAGTCATGATATAATGGTTCTTATTTCAGTTTTTTGTACTTTCTGAAATATCCAGCTTGTCTTCTTTATGTGCTTGTTCTCATTGTTGGTGTTCTTCTGGGTTATTTCTTAGGTCGGGTGCTTCTATATTTTCCATAACTGATATTCAGCAGATGGATGCATTGGTATCTAGTTTTAGTGTTTTTGAAGTGAAAGAAGCTGGCCCACTAATATTTACGTGGGCAGTATGTCTCTGCCTAATTTCATCGCTTCCTGGAAAAGAAGAAAATATTGTGCTAATGGTCGGTATATTTGTTTTCTTCTTCTTCTTCTTCTTCTTCTTCTATTTTTTATTTATTTGTTCTTAATGGCTTCCTTATAAAAGGTTGTAAATGTATATCAATGTTAATTTTCTTTTCTTCCCTGACAGGAGATTGATCATGTTGGTTATCTTCATCAAGCATTTGAAAGTGCATCTTTGAGTTATTTCATTGAAATTCTTGATAGTGACTTGCTAAAGGAGTCAGATGTAAGTAATATGTTTGAATGACAAAGTTAAACTGATCTATTTAATAGCTATTACAGATGGAAGGGTGCGAAGTAGTTTTGTAATCCATATCTTCATGTAAGGAAAGGATACTATCAGAAAGGTTAAGAAGCACATAAATGAGTTTAACCAGCTTGATTATCCCCTCAAGCTAATGGGTATACATACGCACAAAAGACGCATAGGAAAGTTAAGGGCTATAGAAAAGCGATTCAGCAATCATATCTAACAATCATTACCCAAGTGGACACATTTTTAAGCTATCATGCTTCACACCTATAAACTAGTATGTGATATGTTATCATTTTACTTTAAACATTTGCCTGTATTTCCTGCTTTTGCTCTTCCTTCTGACACATTGATGCAAATTTACCCTTTTTACTTTACATTCATAATGGCATGCTTCATTTTCTTAATTTTTGTGTAAGGGAGTGCTTAACTATAGTTTGATGGCAAGCAATCTTTCTTATTTTAAGCTTTGGGTTTTTGGAGAAGAACAGTATTTTTCCCCTTGAGGGTTGGCATTTTCATTTTATGGTCTTTTCTGGTTATTGTGATCCAGTTTTAGTGTCACGAATTTTTTCAAGTGTTTATTGATGGCTTGCCCTTTTATGTTTGTTCTGTGATGTATTTCTTGATATTCAAGTTTATTAGACTTACAGTGGTTACTACATATTTTCTTCATCTCTAGGGGCCTGTTGCTGGTTACCGTAGCGTCTTGAGAACTTTTGTTTCTGCATTCATTGCGTCATATGAAATTAATCTACAGGTAACTGCATCTGTTCTATGTTTGGGATAGTTTCCATGTCATTTATTTTGACCTTTTTTTTATTTTTTTTTCGATTTTATGTTTATTTTGGTTGCTTTATCCATGCTGAAGCTAGAAGACAGTACCCTTAACCTCATATTGGATATTCTTTGCAAACTCTATCGAAATGAGGTCTGTATTTGTTTCTGTTGTCATGAGCTGTTTATTTGTATTTATTGTTAATCATTTATTGATCAGCGGGACTCTTGCACATGCAATCGCAGGAGTCACTTTGCAGTCAATTTTGGGACAGAGAAAGTTTTATTGATGGCCCTATTCGGTGTCTTCTCTGCAACTTAGAAGGTGAATTTCCCTTCAGGACTGCAGAACTTATTCGCCTTTTATCATCACTTTGTGAAGGAAGTTGGCCAACAGAATGTGTGTAAGTGGATTTTCTTTAGTTTCTGTTGTTCACATGGACAAAACTTTTTGATGGATGCTAGCATGTAAAATTCATAGTAGGAAAGGGTGGTTATCCAACAATGTTTAAGGCTTTCACACATTGTGTCTGTTGACAGTTTACAAGTGGATGTGATGAATGTTGATACTACTGATCTTCATGTGGAAAATAGAAACAAAAAGTATGTTCTTAAAGGACTCAAGATAGTTTTAAATTTATTTATTAAATTCCTACTCTATAATGGCAAAGGAAAGAAGAAATATAAATTGGTTCCTCCATCTAAGAGTGGCATGGTCTAACATTAGGACCCTGATGTGCCTATTTGAAAGTTATATGCTGGATCAGATTGGTTCCTATATAACCTCAACCAATAGCTGATACTATGTATGCAACCTTTTTCTCTCTCCCCTTACCTAGAAGCCCTTTGGACAAAAACTAATGATCTTTTACTTTATTTAGTGGACATCGCGTGCTTATACATTTTTTCTCCTCTTGCAAACAGGTATAACTTTCTTGATAAATCTGTTGGTATATCATCCTTGTTTGAAATTACCAGTGAATCCCTGGTGGACAATGTCTCACAAATTGTTGAGACTCACCTGCCATTACATGTTCCTGGGGTGGAAGGTTTATTTATTCCTAGCAAAACCCGTGGACATGTCTTGAAAGTTATTAGTGGGGATACTGCTCTTGTACGTTGGGAGGTAAATGCATAAACGCTTCTGTGAACTTGCGTAATATTTTCTTTGTTGGTGTCTACTTCAATTCTCTCTCTAGCTCAATAGAATTGGTATGACTTCAGGCATAATATTTTAAGATACTAGGTGTAGAATATGTTGACTGCTATGGTTGTCTGATTATTTCTGCTAGAATTGTGATTTTGTAATTGTATAATGACTGTATACTTGCTGTAGTTTCTTATTAAGATGCAAAATTATATATTTGTTAAGAGATATTGTACAGCTGTAGGATTGTCTTTCCTCTCTAGGTTGCTTGATTACAGGTAGCTGATTTTAGCCTAACATATATTGACTTTCCTTTGCTAGCTTTCTTGTTTTGTATATATAACTATCATTTCTTGAATGCTATCGTCGGAATAACTTCCCTCTATTGTGTGTTTAATCACATACCATGTCTTGCCTTTGTTAGAAGCAGTAGGCATGTTAGATTGTAAGGCTATAGACACTGCCAAAGATCTCAATGTTAAGCTTGTACCTAGATAGGGGGGCCATTGAAAGACCCTAAATGATATAAAAAATTAGTTGGGAGGCTAAACTATTTGATACTTGTACCACTAGATATTTCATTTGCTGTAAGTGTGGTGAGTTAATTTCTCTAAACTCACTATAGTAAATATGGGATTAAGGGTGAGCAAAAAAGCTGAATTTGTGGTTAACCTAAAGTTATGGTTTTTATTTTTAGAAACTGACGGTTAACCTATATGTTATGTGTTTAATTTTTTACACATTTTTTTAGTATTTTTGTACTTTACAAATATTATGATATATGATTTCTAAAATATTATTATAATTCATATTTTTAGTAAATGTACATTGAAATTATCTTTTAGCTAATCATTTACTTATTACAGTTGTATGATGAGCACTCTATTGTTAGCTTTATGTTGAATATGTTCAACTCTTATAATTAATTATGAAATTTTTGCTTTCTTTTTAATTTTTTTAGTGGATATTATAATTGATTTGTATTTTTCATTTTGAAGTATTTTAACTATTAAAAACAATACTAAAGTTTGTCTAATTTATTAAATTCACATGTTAAAATTTTTTAATAGTTAACCAATAAATTGATCCCAAAAAAGGGATAAAAATTGAGACTGATATAGCAGTTAACCAAAGTTAATGAGCTAGTTAATAAAATTATTAATGGACTGATTAACCAGTTTATGCTAACTTCTAATTAGAATGTAGTTATTGACATTCTCTGATACATTAAAGGGGCTCCGATAGAAGGATTATTTGTTGTTGGTTAATATGTTATTTTAGTTAGTTTTGTAATTAAAGGATAGAATAGTATTTTTTCATTTACACTAATTATATATATATAAACCCTATTTTGTATTATTAAGGATAATTGAGATAATAAAGAATCTTTTTCCACAAAAATATTCATGGTTTCAGAGCTACTGCCGTTTTGAAGGTTGAGTTTTCTCCCTTCTGTAGTCGGTCCTTTTCGGTAGCCATTTTTTAGCAAATTTTAAAAGGTTGGATTTCGGCCTCCTCCTTTCGACACCGCCCCCACCAGAGGGAAGCCTCGGTATTTTCTGGCTAGTACCCAGGTTTCCGGTGTCTTCCGACCACGCGTGTGGCTACACATGCTGCTGAAGCAGTTCGGATCTTCCTCCACTCGCCGGCGCGTGCGACGTCTTTCGGCCACCTTTTGCCGCCGATTCTTCCTCTGTCCATCTCGCCGGCCTTTCCCGACTCTGGTGGATTGTTTTCTAGTGACTTTCGACATTTTGATTTTCCAGGTCCCATGTGACAGGTTGTGTTACTTTATTTTTTGGGGTTTTTTTTCTGCTGACTGAGGTGGTTCTTTGCTATTTGAGTGTTTCTTGCCTTTCAATTCCAATTTGCCATTATGTAAGGTTATAAGAAAATTAATATGGAAGCAGAGAAATATTATTCTATTAATGACAGTTCATATTCTCAAATAAGCTCCGTTAAACTAGATGGAAGCAGCACTTATTTAGCCTGATCTAGGTTATGTTTATTATCTATTAAGGTTAGAAGGTTGCATGGTTATATTGATGGAAATAAAAAATGATTTTTTGGAGCGAGTTTATGATTTTTTGGCTGGTTTAAACCTTGATTTTGATCAAGTGAGAGTTCAAGTTATTGGTAGATCTCCTCTTACTTCACTTGAGAAGGCACATTCTTTATTCCGGCAAGAAGAGACCAGTAGAAGTGCTATACTTCATACTGTATCTGTTAAGAAGTCGGGTTTAACTGCTCATATTACTCTTGAGCAGCTGAAAGGTATTATTTCTGATAAAGATCATTTATACCGTGATTACTGTGGTAAGGCAAGGAATACCAAAGAGACTTGTTGGAAGTTGCATGGGAAACTTGCTAGGGGCCGAGGGAAAAAACGAGCAAATCTAACCAGGGTTCAAGCAAATGTGTTAGAAACAGTAGAATTGTCTAAGAAGTCAGCTTCAATTAAAAGTCTCTCTTCTAATGAAATTCTGCATTTTAGGCATCTCCTGTCTCATTTTAATCCTTCCTCCATTGCTACCTCCAATTTTGTTAAGTCAGGTAACACTTTTTCTCATCTTAACTTATGGATTATTGATTCTGATGCGAATAGACATATGATAGGCACTTCTAAAGGCTTTCTTACCGACTCTCCTTGTCTAAAAAGGGATAGTGTCAGGAAGGCTGATGGATCTTTAACCCCTATTTTTGGGACATGTTCTATTGTCTGTACTTCGAATATTAAGTTGTCTTATGTTCTTCAATTTTCTGTCAATCTTTTATCTGTTAGTGATATCACTAAAACCTTTAACTGTAAGGTTGAATTTTTTTTTTTTTTCTGATTATTGTATCTTTAGGATCTTCAAACAGGGAGGATGATTGGTAGTGACAGAGAACATGATGGCTTATATATGATAGAAGACAATCGAGACTTGGCTCTTTTTGAAGGATATCAGGATGTCAACCAGGAGATAATTCAGTGGCATAGGAGATTAGGGCATCCATTATTTTTTGTCTTAGAAAAATTATATCCTAGTTTCTTTTTTAGAATTTGGTTTGATTCTTTATTTTGTGATGCTTGTGAGCATGCTAAACGTACTAAAAACTCTTATCCTTTGAGTGATAATAAAGCTAGTGATCTATTTATGCTTGTTCATTCTGATGTTTGGGGGCCTACACAGATTGCCTCTTTGCTTGAAAATCGATGGTTTGTTACTTTCATTGATTGTTGCACTAGAATGACTTGGGTGTATTTGATTAAGGCAAAAAGTGATGTTTTCTCTTGTTTTCAATCTTTTTATAAAATGGTTCACACCTAGTTTGATGCTAAAATAAAAGTTTTACAGACTGACAATGGGACAAAATATATGGATAGTAGGTTTGATACTTATTTGGAGTCTCATGAGATTGTCCATCAAACTAGTTGTCCTTATGCTAGTGCTCAAAATGATGTAGCTAAAGGGAAAAATAGGCATTTGTTGGAAGTTGTTAGATTTCTTATGTTTACTATGATTGTTTCAAAGTCGTATTGGGGGGATGCTATACTAGTGGTTGCCTATTTTATTAATAGAATGCCTCTCAAAGTCTTAACTTTAGGACTTCCTTAGAAGTCTTAACTTGAAAAATGGCTATACTGTACCACCAAAGATTTTTGGGTGTATTTGCTTTGTCTATACCATAAATGTTGGGAAGTTAGATCCGAGGGCTCTGAGATGTGTATTTATTGGGTATTCTGCAACACAAAAGGGATATAAGTGATATCACCCTCCATCTAGGAAATTCTATGTCAGTATGAATGTTACCTTTCGGAAGTCTAAACCTTATTTTGGCATTCCACAATCATCTTTTCAGCAGGAGAGTAGTGAAGAAGTGGTGATGAATGTACCCGTGATACCTCATAATCTTGTTCAAGAGGAGAATGAAGAGATTATTGTTCAGGAGGAGAATGTTGTTGATGTTTCGGGGGAGCAGAATTGTTGATGTTCAGGGAGAGCAGAATGTTAATGTTAAGGAGGAGCATAATGTTGTTGGTCGTTTAGATAGGTCTGATTTGTTGAGATACTCTAGGAAGAATAGATCTGAAAAAGCCATCATGCATTTTACACTGCTAGAATTCGCGGATGAGTTATCTTCTGATCCTGATTTAAATTTGTCTATTGCTCAAAGAAAAGGAGTCAGGTTGTGTACAAAACATTCTATTTCTAACTGTCTCCCTCCTGTAGAGCCCTTGCCTTATCTCTTTCCTCTATGTCTATTCCACAGGATTGGAGGGAAGCTATCAGGGATCCAAAGTGGAGAGAAGCTATGGTAGAAGAAATGAAAGCTCTTTCTAAAAATGAAATCTCGGAACTAGTTGACTCTCCAGACAAGAAGTTGGTTGTAAGTGGGTGTTCACAATAAAACACAAAGCTGATGGTTTGATTGAAAAATTCAAAGCCAGATTAATGGCAAAGGGACTCACTCAGACTTATGGAGTTGACTATCAAGAGACATTTGCATTTGTTGCCAAAATAAACACAATCAAAATCTTGCATAGTTTACTTTTCTATAGGTAACCAAATTTCTTTTTGGGACCACTATTAGAAGAATATACAAAATTACTCTCTCTGCAATTCTCTCTCCTCTCTCTCCCATTTTGTTTCTCTCTTCTTCTTCCTCAACTCTTCTCTCCTCTCCCAAATTTCTCTTTGTTAGGACTCAGTCCTAACAGTATTATGATTGGAGGTAATTTGATTTCTTGAAAAGTAAGAAGCAAGATCTGGTTGACAAGTTAAGTGCAAAAGCAGTGTATTGAGCCATGGTTCTTGCAACATGTGAACTTATCTGCTTGAAACAACTTCAAGAATTAAGACGGAAAGAAGTTAAAAGTATGAAGTTGATATGAAACAATCAAGTTGCTCTACATATTGCCTCTGGTATAGTTTTTCATGAAAGAACCAATCATATAGAAATTGATTGCTACTTTATTAGATAAAAAATTGAGTTTGGTTTTTATTTGTTCAAATGATCAGCTGGTTTATGAAGTCTCCCATAGGACCGAGAATCAAATACAATCGTAATAAGCTTGGAGCATGTATGCTTTGGCTTGAGCGGGGTGTTAAGATGCTTGCTATTAGTGTGAACACATGCTTGTTGTTAGTGTGAAAATAGGTATGAGTGTGAGTACTGGGTTTGCTTGTGATAATTATGTCATGAATTAGGAAACTATCTAGCTAAAAATGCATTCTCTTCTTTTGTAAATTTATTCAATTTGTATATTGATGGAGATAATGCTACCAGCCCAGGAATCCAAACCAGAGGCCCACCATATGACAAAGGGAAATGTAAAAGGCATGAAGGATGGCACAAGGAAGATGAGCTGGCACCAGTTAGTTAGGAATGGGCCAGCTAGAGAGAGTTATATATAGAATATTGTTAGGAAATAAGGGGAAGTTATGGATTATTGTTTTTATGTTTTCTCTTCGAGTAAGGGAAGGGTAGAACAGCGTGTTTGGCTGCTCTGCTGGTAGTTGAGGCCCTTGTTGTTTTCCATTATTGTAGTTAATCTTTTGGATTGTAACAGGGGAATACTGACCTTGTTGTTATTGATTTCTTGCATATCAATATACAGACTTCAGTATTTGTGGATTGTTATTTGTGTTGATTGTGTGTTTGGGTTTGTGAATACATATTTCTTATCATTGGTCCGACCTGCCGGATCCCAAACAGCCATGGAGACTCATCTACAACAATTGGAATCTAGGTTCGAAGAAACGGACCGGAGGGTAGGGGAGCTGGCTGCTAGTGTGACCGAGTTAACGAAGGTCTTCTCTAAGTTCAAGGCTGATTTTCAGGCTGATATGAAGAAGGATGAGGAGTTCCGAGAGTTCATCATAAACAGGGTTAGGCAAATAGACAAACAACATCAACCTCCAGAGGATTTCTGTTCCGCAGGAGAATCGAAGATGGTAAGGAACTACAGCATCAATCACTCACCCAATCCATTTGCCGATTTAGCAAAACCGAAACAAGATAGAAGTGTTGAAGGATTCATGGAAGAATGTGAGAAGGTGGTGGTTATTTCTCCAGATCTTCTTGAATCGCAATACCTAGGAAAATCAATTAATGGGTGGCAAGAAGAAGTGAGTGTTCCGATTCGAGCAAATCTGGATATACAGAAGCCGGCGAACAAGGTGGAGACCATGAAACTTGTTTGCCCTGTCGAAGCACATCTGCAAACTGGCCAGCAGGGAATGGTTTCATCGGAGTGGATGCAGAGCTCGGTGAAGAAGGAGCTGATCTTCACGATGGTCTCCAATATGGAACCTAAAGGGGGTTCTAAGAAAACTGGCCCAACTCAGTTGCAGCCCAATCCTGATTTTGGGTGCAGTCCAAACAAACACCCAGCCCTTACTCCAAACAATTACCCTTCACCCCTAATTGACGATGCAGCAGTTTTCGAACAAGAGGGGAGCGTTAAAGGCTTCATCGAAGTCGATGAGGTGGTGGCTGCTATAACGCCTGGGCTGCCAGAACAACGGGACATCGGGGACTGCACCGGAGACTTGAGAGAAGATCTCAGGGGAGGGAAGAAGGAGCATCAGCCGGAAGAGTGCGTGGAAACCTTGAGACCTAACCGTTCCATGGAGGATTTGCTGCAGATCGGGGAAGGGGAATCGCTGCAACAGTTCCTTGTGAACGAAGAAGGGACCAAGACAACTCAGGAGACCCAGGCCGGCTGGAATGGATCAGTGTATGTTGGGTTACTAGACCACTTGCCCAGTCCTATACCAGGCCCAACCCAAAATAATTCCTTCACACACCTACCAGCCCACCAACAACAAACATTTTCTCCTTCAGATGAGTTGCATCGATGGGGACAAACGAGACCAGGAGTTCGTCAAGGGACCAAAACTGAATGGAAGGGGCGGCGCAGGAAAGGGCTTGGTTTTCTTAGGAGAATCGCCGCGCTCGAAGTCTTGAAGAGTAGCGATGGCGAGACTGCCGAGATGGAGGAATGTCATGAAGAGTTGCATTCCATCAAATTCATCGGCACCACCAACGGAATATCCACTTTGATGCCGGTCAACAGAGGAACCAAACCCATTTTCATCTTGCCCCAGTTACTGTTAGTGTTGGGAAATCAGCAAGGAGTTCCAGCCTTCACAGTGCCTCAACCTGATGAAGCAATGTGTGTGCTTGAAGAGAAGGCTTATAAGTTATACGTACCTCTTCAAGTGGTACCGCCTTTGGATCCTAAGTTGCTGAATGGCCTAAAACTAGGGCTTGAAGGTGTGCACCAGTTTCTTAATGCTGGTCTTACCGTAGCACTATGTTGGAAATGGCTTGAGAGGACAGGTCACCTTGGAGCCTCATACTTGGAACAAACTAGCTGCCTACCTGAGCAGTTCATTAAGGGGCTAACAACAGCTTGTCTGCATGGGCGTGCTCAAATTGTTCCTGATAGATGTATCAACAGTGAAAGTGATGGAGATCTTGTGTTTTATTTGGATGGAGCCCATAGCCCCGAAATCATGGAAGCATGTGCGGGATGGTTTTCTATTGCCATTAAAGATGAGAGCCTTGGCACCTTAAATTTTCCATCGGACAAAAATTCAGAATCCACGGTTGAATTAGTTGAGAAGAACCATGATAGAAAATCCAGGAAGAATCTCATGCAGATACTGTTGTTCAATTGCATGTCGGTGCGGAATCCTCAACTACTTCTCCAACGTTTAATGAAATCAGGCACTGGTCATGGTGTTTATTTCAAGAAGGCACTCTTTGTAATAAGACTTGCCTCATTTTGGCGAACATTTCTCAGTGACTCAACTGCTCCAAGTACCTTCAAATTCCTCAGTAGATGCATAAATGGTATAGGGTTATCAGGGACAAGGCAGTACTTCGGTGATCTTGAAAGAACTTTGAAAACAGTGGGGTCTAATGTGCTGTTTACTGCTGCAACTAAAATATCCGACTATGTACTGAAGGGAGCAGAAGTGAGTGGTCTTGATGGAAGGGTGAGTGGCTTTCACCAAGGAATATTGAAATTGGCTATGGAACCATCACTGCTGGGGACTGCTTTGATGGAAGGTGGGCCAGACAAAAAGATCAAGATTGATAGAAGTCCTGGCATCTCCACTTCAGTCTTGAGGACAAGACTGTTTCCACTGGGTGGCAATGATGGAGATAATGCTATCAGCCCAGGAATCCAAACCAGAGGCCCACCATATGACAAAGGGAAATGCAAAAGGCATGAAGGATGGCACAAGGAAGATGAGCTGGCACCAGTTAGTTAGGAATGGGCCAGCTAGAGAGAGTTATATATAGAATATTGTTAGGAAATAAGGGGAAGTTATGGATTATTGTTTTTATGTTTTCTCTTCGAGTAAGGGAAGGGTAGAACAGCGTGTTTGGCTGCTCTGCTGGTAGTTGAGGCCCTTGTTGTTTTCCATTATTGTAGTTAATCTTTTGGATTGTAACAGGGGAATACTGACCTTGTTGTTATTGATTTCTTGCATATCAATATACAGACTTCAGTATTTGTGGATTGTTATTTGTGTTGATTGTGTGTTTGGGTTTGTGAATACATATTTCTTATCATATATAAACCCCAAGGTGCTTGAGGGAATAATCAAGCAACTGATTAACATAAATTATCTCTTCTTTCTCTATTTTTCCATTGTTTATGGATCCTAGAAATTCAGAAGAAGTTTTTATGAGTAGCAAAAAATATAAAGTTGGATATTTGAAAGAAAGAAAGTGTTATCTTATTAAATTCTTTTAATACAAATGCTATTGTCTACTTGACTAGGACACAAAGCTATTCATTCAAGAAGAGAAAAATTTTGATATCTATCTGAATTTCAGAAAGCAATATCCATCCCCTTCCTTTTCCTTTCCAATAAATACATTTTTTTTCCTCTTTGCAGTATGCACAGTCTGGGATGCTCATTCTGATTCTGCATCTGGCCCAAGAGCTGTATTTGGAGAGCAACAGTGAAGTTCATCTCATTATTGACCTTATTAGTCGAATGGTTTGTTTCAACAAGGTAATTTTATATATTTACCACTATTTAAACATTTAAAAATAAGGATGTGATATCTTGTTGGGTCAACTACTGGACTCGGGCTTCATTCCTTTCTAGCAAAATATTCTCACATGTTGATTTTGCAGGCTGTAACTTTTTCTTTGATGAATATTGGCAACTCCTTTTATGTTCAAGAACCTGGAACAAATAGACAGGGGGAAAGGAATTTGTGGTAATTAACTGATGCCACTACTTTTGTCTTTCTTCATTCTCATTCCATTTTTGTTTTTGATTCAGTCTTTTGTTGGCTTTATCTCTGGTTGATTCTTTTTTATCTACCTACCTTTTATCTGCCTAATTTCGCTGCAGGGTGGTTGAAGTTATCTGCACAGTCATCAAAAATTCTTTTCCTGATTCTGATGGGGCTGCAGTAGTGTCCATGTGTATTAATATTTTGGCAAAGATGTTGAAATGGTAATTCAATACCTTGTTCTGTTGGCAATTCTTTGTTAATTCCCATATTGTACTCCCTTCATCCCATAAATATAGGTTGGGTTTCCTTTTCATTTTGTCCATAATATAGTCTGCTTTTCTTATTTATATTGTAGTTAACTTGTTAAATTTCCAATTTGTCACTATTTAATGTGCCTTTTTATGAGCAACTGTGGATTATTATCTCTTGGTTTACCACTATACCCCTAATATATGTAGGGAAATATTAGGAAAAAATACATAGTTCCATCTATGTGGACTACTTTTTCTTAATCCATGTGAAAATTGAAACAAATGCATATTGTAGGATGGAGGGAGTATTTATTATTTTACATAAAAGCATTTACATTTCTTTCTGCAGTTATGATATCAGGGTCCTGTAACTCTTAAGAAGCTATTGCTATACTAGCTTATTAGCAATTTAGAAATTCACTGTTATATGGAGAATGTTTTGTTTGTTTGCCAGGCTCATAAGATATGATCTAAGTCATTAATGTACTATTGTTTTCCCTTGTTGAGTAGTGCTCCATCTAATGTTGCTGCGGTTTTGCTGAAAACAAACATTTTCGAGATGACTCTGAAGACAAGTTTGTTCAATGTTGGCTGTGGTGATTTATCAAGGTAAGTATCCAGACCAAATGTTTATAATAGTTGGCATTCCTAAGACAGCTTGGAAGCCTGTCTATCCATGATGAACTTATGTTTGACCAGAGAAAAAAAAATTTGTGGACTGTTATTACATGCTTTCAAATTATTTATTTATTTATTTTTTATTTCTGGCTTCTTGATTGCTTTGTGTTAGTGCCTTTCTTTAATTGCTATTGTTGGAATTGTCGTCTGCCCAGAACAATATCTCTTAATTTTTTGGAAACAGATAATAATTTATTCTAGTTTTGTTATCAGTTATGCATTTTCTGGACTGTTTGTTGGGAAAAGAAGAAGCAATGGATTCAGAGATATCAATTTAAGTTTTGGTCATATGCATAATAGAACGGACTCTTAAATTTCCTACTCTACCTGTCTTTACAGTCTTGTACTTGGTCAAATATAGTACATTTTCAAATTTGGTAATCTTGTTTCAAAATTATTTGCTGTATGATTTTTTCTATAATTTGTTAGCATGGAGGATTGATCTTGTTGATCTCTTTTCTGGGGCTAGGCTAGGTCAAGATGAAAATATTAGGTGCACTAGGCATTTAATGACATTGTTGCCTTACTCTTTTGCTTTTATCTGTTTTAGAGTAATCTCCTCCTTTTGTGAATATATGAATTGTAATTTCTGGAAAAATGCATAGTTGCAGCATGTTGTTTGACCTTGTTATCTAATTCTATCCCACTCTGTTTCTTCCAGTGGATCATGTTTAATTTCTGGAAGACTGGCCAAATTGCTTTTAATAGATGCTGAGCAGAATGAGTATGACAATCCGTTGGCAATATCGGGTATATTTGTTGTATATTTCTTGCTTTCATGTACACTATAGAAATATTATATATGTTATAAGCATCCTATATATCCGGTTGATGTGTTCATAATTCAGGTATCTACATCTTTTCTTCCCTTTTCCATCTCCTGCACCTGGTGATGGTGTTTTTCTGAACCATTGTGATTATGGATGAATGTTAATGAACAAATTTTCTTAGTTAATAGACTTTGACTTGAATGATGATATGTAGATTGGTTTATTTAGATTCCTCTGTTACTTGAATTTTTCATGATGGCTGAAAGAGGGATGGATGTTTGGTTGCTCTTGTGTAATTTGATATATACAAGGATGAAAATACCCTTTCAAATCCATCTTTCCCAGAGTAATTTTTGCCTTTCAGATTTTTGAGTTATGAAGAGTTTGAAGTCATCTTTGTAGCTTTTCAATGATGGATGCTATAGGACTGAATCTTTGCATATGACTTGGGGCCAGTTTGGCATTGCATTCTGATACTTATTTTTTGCTTATAAAGTCTTTTGTGAAGGTGCTCTTCCAAAGTTAGTTTTGGAAGAAGCGGGAAAATCTAGGTTCTCCAAAAGGTGGTCGTGAAATAGCAGCTCTAAGAAATAGAAAAACAGAAAAGAAAAAGAATTAAAAAAAAACCAAAAAGCAAGCTCCAAATTGAGCCCAAAACAGGGCCTTAGCATATCAGTCTATCAGTTGGAGGCAACACCTTGAGGATATTTTAAGATACAAGCTGCAAGAAGAAATTTATGTGATTATGCAGTTGGTTAGTGTGGATGTGTTCAGGGAATAAAGAAGTAAAAAAATCCTGATATAAGTGGAACAATCTTCCTTCTTTGCCCAGAACACATTATCTTTTATATTACATACCATAATGCTTGATATAGTGAGTGGCAATTAGGAGGGTGCAATAAATATCACTCACATGCCCCTTTTTTTTCCTTGTAAAAATTTTGATTATTGTTTAAATATTTGTGTGGTTTCTCATCACCTTCTTGCCTTTAGCCCGTCTTTTTGTTCATCTATGTCATTATTTTATTGATCAAGTACAATTTGCCATTGTTTCTCATCTTTTGGTGTGAGCACAACTTCAGTTGCATTTTTTAGTGTTTGTGTTTTATGCAATTGGTGTACTATGCAGCACCATATATTGTAGCATTTTAAGTTGAAGCTTAACAAAACATAGTGTCACCTTCTCACTCACTCTAACATCTCAAGCGTATAGCTTTTTGTTCTGACTTGAAAGTGGTAAATCCTTTCAGTGCTGGAGTTTACTATGCAGCTGGTGGAATCAAGATTAGAAAATGAGCTTGTTCTTGCTTTAATTGTTTTCTCTCTGCAGTACATCCTGATTAATCATGAATACTGGAAATACAAGGTGAAGCATGTTAGATGGAAAGTGACATTGAAGGTAAATTTCCACTCTCTAACTTCGCTTTTGGGCTTGTTTTATTTCTACACTGGATACCTTATAATGTGTGAACCTGGGGGCTTTTATTTGAATAAGCTCCTTATATCTAGAATTGTCTAAATTTAGTTGCTACTTCCAAAGCACAGGCTAGTATTCTGGTTGAGCAGCCTGGGACTTTTAGCACTAATTTGCTGTTTACTGGCCATTTTGCTTCATTTTGTTTTGCCTGAAGTTAGACATAATATGAGCTTGGCCATGAGGGTTAGGTGAAGTTCCAGGAGTATAAAGAAGAAATGTAATGAGAAGGAATGATTGAAATTACTCAAATGGAATTTGTAGTGATAAGCAATCATGATAGTATTATTCGTTTGTCTTCTTTTTCGTTTTTGATAACTACATAATCATTCTATCTTTGGGAATTCCTCTAATTTGATGCGTCGATCATACTTAGCTTAATCCTTGGGTGTTATGGATCTGGAAAATATATTGCTGACAACCAACTAGAGAAGCTTATTTTCCTTTGGTTAGTGGACATTGCTAGAAGTTCTATTTTCCATTTCTGTTCTAGTACTTGAAGAATGAATTTCTAATCACGTTTTTACTGTTTTAGGTGTTGGAAGTGATGAAAACATGCATCATGTCAATATCATTTTCTGAAAAGTGGGGCATGGCTATCCATGATATGTTACTCTCTGATTCTTCTATCCACAGTGTAGTCTTTCGACTCGTTTGTACGACTAAGCGAACTTTAGAGGTCAGCTCTGAATTTTTTTGCCTTGCCGTCCAATCTTCCTACTTAGCATGGGGTGACTATTTTCTTTTTTCTTACTTTTCTATGCTCAATTTTTAACAGAACCTTTATGTAAGCCGTCTTGTTGAGATGGAAGAGATTGAAGGCTTTCAGCTAGCCATTTGTTCTGCTTTGGATGTTCTTTATGCCATGCTTTCCAAATTTTCTGAGGTACTTGTACTGGTTTCTTTTGCTAACATTGTTTGAATTGATGGGTCGTTGTCTTTATCATGCATATTGTTACTTTAAGCTGCAAGTTTAATTGATAGAAAAAATCTATAATTCCTACACGTCCTTTGGGAGATTTAATTCTTTTCTGTTTGTTCCATCATCTTTGTTTACCTGTATTTGGTTGGAAGGATCTGTCCAAGATACTAGCATTCTTTTGATGAAAAAAGTCTGCCTTATTGCTTCATTTTATGAAATCAACTTACATGACATACTGTTTTATCTTTTTCCAGGATATCTCTCTCAGCCTTCCAGTCTTTCACCAAGCAGTCTTGTCATCCTCAGCCAAACCAATTCCTGTTGTTGCAGCTGTTATTTCCTTGATATCATATTCTCACAATCCTGTATGGAATTCATCATGCTTAATTCTTATTCCTATTAATTTTCTTTTTTCTTACCACAAGCTAAATGATGCATTTCATTTCGTTTTCTTTTTAATTTTCATGATTAGAGGAATAAAAGATATAGTTTTTAGTTTTTTGGATTTGATTGTACAAGTTTAACGCATTGATACATTGTTGTCAGTGAGTAGCTTCCTGTTTGCATTTTTGAGATGGTGCAGATGCAATGACACGTAACAAAAACAGAGCTCTTATGGCGTTAGTGCATCTATCCAGCATAATGATAAGCCAATCTTTGAAAATTTTGTGAAAACACAAACCTAAAAAAAATATTTAAGTAATTCACTGAAAATGAGAAATGCAACTAACAATATATATACATCATATAGGCATTAAATCTATGAGTTATAATCATCATATTAATATGTTAAATTACTAATGTTGTTTTCTTGCAAACACAACTGAAGCCAAAAGGATTGGAGATAAAATTTAACTTGATCAGCATAATAAACGATGGTACTAACTTCAATTAGATATTAGTTTGAAGTAAATAATGTTTAGGAGACTTTACATAAAGAAATTTAGCAAAACTAGAACAAAGTAAAGGATGGAAGCCAAAAGGAAGGAGCAGAATTGTAATTAAATCCCTGTTGCACCAGCTTTAAAATGTTAAGAGCCGTTACCTTCAGTGGTACAGGTAAGTAGTAGGTGTTACCATCATGTAATGAGCATTTCCGTTGTTGCTTATATGGGAAAGAAAAAGAAAACACAGATGTAAGAAATGAAACAAAAGTACATAATGCTTTTCTGATAATTTTATCCTCTATAGGTCATAGGTATATATACAAATAGAAGAACTATAGTTAAGGAAACTAGCTATCAATTAGGTCCTATGGTTATTTTGAATATATAAGGTAAGTCACCTGGACAGCTATGCACACTTTGTACCCCTCCCTCTGATACTAGAGTGTGAATATTAATAATGCCCAATTTGTTACAAAGATATTTTACTTGAATCCCATTTAACGGTTTTTTAAAGATATCACTCAGTTGATCTTCTATTTTCCCATATCCAATAGATATTGATCTAGCTTCAAAGAGTAATATAGGCAGTTAAGCCTGAGTTCTCAACATGTGTAGTATAAAGCATGACACTTCTCTCGGTCTCTTCCTGCTGGATTAAAGAATGTGCCTCCTCAAAAAAAATAAAAGGAGATATGCCAATAGCTTGAACTCTCATTTGATCAAATTCAGGGTTTAAACCAGCCAAAAAATCATAAACTCACTCCTTGTTAAGCTATTTTGAATTAGTACCGCATCAACATATTTGACTTGAAAATTTTGATAATAATCCAGTTTACGTCATAAACTATCCAGTTCAGAAAAATAATTTGAAATAGTAAGTTAACCTTATTTTGTGTCATGAATTTTGTTTCTAAGTTTAAAGATTCGGGCATTATTTTCATTCGAGAATACGTGATTTTTGCAATTTTTCATATCTTTTTTGCAGTGTCAAGCAGTAAATACTGTCTAGAGATCTTAGGGTATATAGAATTAAGAAGTCAAGACATAGCCAACGAATTATCAGAGTTCCATTAACTAAAAGTAGGATTAGTAACAAGTGGTGGTTTCTTATTTCTATCAATATAACCATGCAATCTTCTAGCCTTAATAGACAATAAACATGACCTAAACTAGGCTAAATAGATATTACTTTCATCTAGTTTGACGGCGTTAATTTGAGAATATTGACTGTCATTGGATAACATTTCTTTGCTTCCGTATTAGTGTTCTTAGTATTTGATATAATGGCAAATAAGAATTGAAAGGCAAGAAACACCCAAACAGCAAAGAACCACCCTAACAACAGAAGAAAAAACCCTAAAAAACAGAGTAAGAACTTGTTACGTGGGACCTAGAAAACCAAGATGTCAGAAGTCACCAGAAATCAGTCCACAAGAGTTGGGAAAGGCTGGCGAGATGGATGGAGGAAGAATGGATGGCAAAAGGTGGTCGGAAGACATGGAACGCGCCTCACGTGCCGGCAAGTGGAGGAAGATCTGCAATACTTCAGCGACGCATATACCCACGTGCATGGTCGGAAGGTACTGAAAACCTGGGCACTAGCTGGAAATCAGCTAGGCTTTCCTTCGGTGGGGACGGTGTTGAAAGAGAAGGATTGAAATGCAACCTTCTATATTTGCCGAAAAACGATGATCCAAAATAATCAACTGCTTTTGGAACGGTAGTGGCTTTGATATCATGAAAATTTTTGTGAAACGAGATTTTCTTTTATTATCTCAATTATACTCAAAATAATAATACAAATAGGTTTATATATATACAACTAGTGTATATGGAAAAATACTAATATACCTTTAATTACAAAACTACCTAAAGAAAATAGATTAACCAACAAGGTATATTAATATCTTTTTCCCCCCGACTTGTAGAACCAAAAGATAGCTGAAAGGGTTTATGTTTCTATAAAGTAACATCAATGGATACAAGACAACCGTTAAGATCAAGACAATAGTGTTGCTACCCCTTCTTAAGATGAGAGTATCCTTGAAAGATACATTTCAATGACTTGGATCTAAATATTCTCGATTCCACAAGAAACTATAACTTGGTTGGAAAAATAATATTATAAGGAGTCTCACCAATGAGCACTGTAGAAAGCATGCGATTAATAAAGAAACAAGCAATGGATACAACATCAGCCCAAAACTGCTTAGGAACCTGCATTTGGGTCATGTATGTTGAAAAGAGTCCAAAATGTATTCTTTGGTATTTGCTGCTTCTTAATATGTGAATGGAAGCAATAGATTGAGTTTTTATCTTTGGCACAAAAGGCGCAACAATGAGCAAATAATTCAAGGCGATTTTTCATAAAGAACATCCCAAGTTATACGGAAATAGTCATCAACAAATGTCACAAAATAGTTGAATCTAGATTTAGCCACCACAAGACATGGTTCCTAAACATCTTAATGAACCTATTCAAATGCAAAGCTTGCTCATTTATTAATATGTGGTTTGGTCAATCTACAACAATGCTTAACAAATTGACACGATTCACAATTCAAAGAAGAGGCATTAGAGAACTAAGGATATGTTTCTTCAAGGATGGTAGAGAAGAATGCCCCAGCCTATAGTGTGGTTTAATAGGAGACAAGACACTAGAACAAGTAATGTCTTGGTTTATTTCTTTCAATAATATAAAGGCCTCATGATGGATAACCTTTACCAATAGTCTGCTTTGTCACAAGGTTTTGAAAACATAGTGTTTAGGAAGAAAGAGATGAAGCAGTTAAAATCACATGTAATTTTACTTACAGAGATCAAGTTGAAAGAAAGTTTTGGTATATTTAATATTGATGACAGAGGAATTGTATTAACAGTGCCATGCTCATTTGCCATAATAACAGGAGAAAGACACATGAGTTCAAAATAGAGAATACACTTTGATTACCTATAATATAACCTGTGGCAATAGACTCAATGACCCACTAGGACAAGGAAGACAAAAGACAAGTGCTTAGAATCCTTGATCTAGCAATAGTAGTAATAGGCGAAGCTTTTGAAGACCCGTAATACCAGGTGAATTTTGCATATTCATCTGTAGAAACCATAATGGACTCCCTAGAACCGAAAGAACTTCAAAACCGTACTGAACAGTCCCGAATTGTCCCAAATATCGAGACAATAACAATGTATGATTTTGAAAATATCGGAAGTTTCAAGACTACTGAAAGTTTATAAATACCTGGATTGTACCGGACCGTATACAGCTCCATGTTGTTAATGTCTTTTTTTCCCTAGTCATTTAAAGTGGCCCATTCAATAGGTGCAACTCTGGTATGGTTCTTTCAACATTTGAAGAAGCTCAAATGAGTCATTACTCTAGTGGAAAATTTAGCATGATTCTACTAGTTGTAGACCTTGTTTCTTTGGGACCTTATCATGATAAGTCAAACAGAAGCTAGGTTATGCATTGGAATATTGAGTTCTTTGAAACTTTTGTGGTGTTTTGTCAATTCATAATCTAATTTTGTTTATTTAGGTTATTTTATGTTATCTATGCAGGCAATACAGGTTGGGGCTGCTAAAGTATTATCTAAGTTGTTGGTTATGGCGGACTATATACAGCCATATTTGTCTGGCAATGTTTGTTTTGGTCTGGATGATATACAGGTTTGTGTTTTAGTGTTAGTGTGTTTTCTTTGTTTACTATTATTGTCATCGTTGTTGTTGTTGTTGCTATAGTTGCTTCTAGTCTGAATCATGATGAACCACTATTTGTCTTAGATTTCAGATTTAAGGCATTCTGTTGAAAGTGCATTATTGGAGATGAGTTGGAATGAAGATTTATTTGTTGCTATAGTCAATCTGCTTACTTGTGCTGCACACCATCAGGTTTGTTACTGCATGCAAAAGATACAAGTTTAGTCATTAGTTTTTTTTTTTTCCCTTTTATATTCCTTGTGATTTATCATAGGATTTAACTCGAATTATGACGCTGAAATTTCCGATTTTCATGATGCTGATATTAAGAGCCAAATTTTGCTCCTATATCTTAACTTTGTGGGACAGCTTGTTTAAAGATGGTACAATAACCATAAAACTAGTTCCCTGGTATTATGGACCAGTTTTTCACCTTCATAATCAAATGCATCTTCTTAAAATTGATTAGATTTTGCAGAACAAACCAGGATAGAATTAGAAGGAATTTGAACTTAAAGAAGAGGAAGAAGACTGATAGAATGGGATAGGATACATGTACAAGGCACAAGAAGCAGACTGAAAAATGGAATAAAGTGGAGAACGAAGAAATGTAGAAGAGAATATTCAATACAACTCCCTTTCAATTCTAAAATTCATTTTAACCTCTCTTAAATATGATTATATTTGTAACTGTTAAATTTTACAAATTGCATAGGAAGGTAAAGCTGTTCAATGGTTGTGGCATCCTTTTGTTATCTATGGTGAAGAACCAACAATCATGTTTTCTTACTAACAAAAGTTCAACACAATTTTTTTGGTGTATTAAAATAAATTAAATGTACACACAAAAACAATACGCATTATTAAAGGTAACTAAATAATCAATACAAATCATTGATCCACTAAAAAGTCAGGGTTTCTGAAATCTAGGGATTACAGTTGTACATAAAAAAAGATAAAAAAAAGTTTCAAGAAATCTGCATAGAATACCCCAGGCATGGTGGAAGGCACGAGGCACAATGATCTTGCAGAGTGAAAGAGAGATAGGACACGTTGGCACATGCGATGTGCCACGAATGTGGCACTAACCCTGGGAGGTGATGGCTGTAGGAAGCACGGATTTGCTATTCCCATGCTTATATATATTTACAGACATTAAATAGCCGGTACATTCATGATATTTGTCTTGCACATTTCTATGGATGCGCAGACACTATTTTGTTATTTTAGCTTTGTTTGTTAGCGTATCTTTCATTTATTTATTCTTTTGTTGGTTGGGGTAGGGGGTTGGGGGGAAGTTTTGTTGATTCTATTCACTGGATTTGGGCAGCCGGAAGCAAAATGTCTTTGTGATTGTGGAATTGTCTGGATCTCATTGCTTTGAGTCTTCAAAAGTTATTTCTTATCACCACTAAATCAATGTTTCTACTTTTCAATAAAATTTTTATTTTCAAACCAAGTCTTGAACCAATTACAGAATGCTCATATGTATTTACAATTCCACTTGAAAAAATTGAGATGCTTTTTTTTTTTTTTGCTGCCTCAAATTGTTGTTTGTTTATGGGTGTTCTTTTTTTGGGCAGCCTCCTTTTCTTGTTGCTATTTTAGCTCCAAAAGCGGACACTGAAGTTCAATCAGGTAATGCTGGTGGGATGAAGCAGCCGACGAATGAAACTTCTGTTGGCCCTCAAGAGGGCCATGAATCAAGTCTGCTTGATGCCCTAATGCAACATGTAGGAAGAGCCAGTCATTATATTGACAGGTTTGTCTAGAAAGCACTTGGCATGACTTCTGATTCAGTCAGTTTACCATTTGATGTGATCTATCTATGATATTATTGATAAATTATGACCTAACAGTCAGAATTGGGGGAATGAGAAATTGAACCTTAGAGAGGAGACGAGAAACAAATCTGTGTTTAGATAGGCAAGATATGGTAAAAAATAAAATAAAATAAAATTATTTTTCTGTTTAAGATGAAAAATTTCATCAGCTGAAGAAGCTCCTAGTATGTTTGTAGCTTTATGATTATCATTGAAGTTTTGGAGTATGTGTATCTTATTCAAAATGGAGAGATTTTTGGATAACCTAAAACACTTGCATCTTGATGTAATTGAACTCATGATTTACATATATGTTTCTCCAGCAATCCCTGTGTGCTGCATATTATACTTGATTTTCTGAAGACATTGTGGCAAGGAGCTATTCAGTATATGAATATCTTAGAGTCCTTAAAGAGATCTGGAACATTCTGGAAGCAACTAGCCAACTGCATTCCATTATGTATGAACACAAAAAATTCTCTGCTTGAAAATTTGACCAAATTAGAGGCACAAAACTTGACATACAAATATTATTGTCAATCTGCTATACTGCAAATAATGTCAAGTGAGATGTTTCTGAAGAAAAAAGTGTTACATGCTGAGGTTTTTTCATCTAAGGCCCTTCAATCTAAGGACAGCACAGGAAATGAAGTGAGCAAAGAGAAATCAAAATCTGCAAATGATTGCGATTTGAAGGATATCATGTCAAGTTGGTGTGACATGTCCATTTTGGGGAACCTAATCAGGTCATATACCAGTTGTGAATATAACAACGAAATTTGCTATCGAGCAAAGGTAAACTCTTTTTTGACTCTCTTATTTCCACCTAAAACATCCCAGAATCATTCTTTTTGATATTGAGATGATAGCTTTACATCTGCATATGGCAGGTTGCTGCAAGTTTGTTGATTGTCCATGTGATGAGAAGGTTACAATCTGGAAATCCTGGAAGTTTGTCTGTCTCATTACTTGAGAAGATCCAGCTCAATTTTGAAAAGGTAAGATCATTTCTCTTTGTGACCAACTTATCATTTCTGCATATATAAGTTGCCCAAGAAAAAGTTTTAATATGCACTGTTCAGTCAAGACATGCTCCCTCCTCTTCGAAAGTTGACTTAACTTGTTCTGGATGTTGAATTACGTTAACAAAATGTACCTCCCATTAAGTTTTTGAGCAAACTGTTAGTGGTCTAAGATGGCTTATTTAGTCAATGACTACATCTCTATGATATCTTTTCCCTATCATTATCGCTAATCTTCTTCCTAAATGAAAGGATCAGCAATATAGCAATTAAATATTTTCTAATTCTTCACTAAACATTGAAAAACCAGTAAATTTTATGTTGCTTATTTACTTGCTTTGAAATTTTTTATTCGCCTAGAATCATTCTTCTTTATTTTGTCTGCCTCCGAGTTCACTGTAGAAATTCAAACCTTAGTGAATGGCCTCCATTGCTAAGAATTTATTTCTGGAGATATAAATTTGAAAATTCTTGTTTCTTTGTTACCCAATCAATACTGAAAGTAATGAAACAAGCCTTCACCAAATCTGCTTAATGGCATCCAAATTTTTCACCTCAGGTTGTAGAAAATTATTGATAAAAATTGCAGAAAATGATTGCCTCTGGATTTTCATTTCTTTAATAAGAGGATTTTTTTTATCAAATAACAATAATAATAATTATTATTATTATTATTATTTTGGTTCAGTTTAATGGTGCAATTACATTTGCCTTGGATGTGAGCCAGTAATGGCCAAAAACTGGGAAGGGTAAACAAGAGAGAGAAATTGCAGTAAATAATTACCTGTGGTAGTTGAAATCAGTAAGGGATTATGATGTTCTAAAGCAGTGATGGGTGGGACATATCTGCTTGCTTCCTTCATTTCCCCAAGTTTTTTACTTGTAGTTTGCTGTATGAACCCTTTCTCAAGAGTAGAATAGGAATAATAAATGGTAGTGAGAGATAATGGTCAAGAGAAAGAGGTGGTAGCTGATGAATGTGGTCATGATGGTGAAGGGGGAGGACAGTGCTGTGACTGGGTGATAGCTGGATTCTAAGGTTAATGATGATTTTTTCTATTCTTCTGGAAACTTAATATTTGTGATTCAAACCTGGAAAATAATTTGTCATCTTAAATTTGGTAGTGACGAGTTAATTCTTTTCAAAGAGGAGCAAACATTTTACAGAGAAAAACAAATGGACCATTCAATTAGAATTTGTACAAGTGATCTAGTGTATATATTTCTAAGTCAGGGGAGGTTTTTTTTTCACCCAAAAAGACTGAGGCTCATGATTAAACATTTGTTATTTGGTGAATCCATCATTCCATTAATGCAAATTATTTCTTAACTGTTGAATCCAGTTTTCTATTTTTCTGGTTAGGCTTTTGAGGCCGCTTGACACCTTTGTTTCTTCTCCTAGCAGTTGAGTTCTCAGCCTGCTTTTTCTGAACTTTCTGCTCAATACTCCCAACGGGGTTACAGGTAACATATATATTTAGCTTCCAATGCTGTTAGCATATATCTTTTGCTTTTTTATTTGAACATTGGTAAATGTTATGCTTATATGTTATAAACTAGGAATCCAAATGATTAGGATTGTGTTTATTTGTGATTGAATGTTTATAGATGTAAACTTTCTGCTTTTTTATATTTGAAAAATTGTATTCTATCATTTTTTGCTTCTAGGTGTAGGAGTTGTTTCACTTCTAGTTCTAAGGTTTCATTATTAACTTGGTTTAAATTGAATGCTATTTTGTTTTTCATCAGAAAATGTGAATTTTTTGCATTGGTGTCATTTCCAATAACTCCTGAAAGTAAATTCAAATTTATATTGTGCAATGGCTGCCATTTTTATGCATGGCATCAAACACTGACTAACATGTGTTCTCTTGAATGTTATACTATTAATGTTTGTCATTTTCTTTGCTTTATATGAGGTAATTGCCGACACAAGCATACACACAAACCATACACATTGGTGAATGACCAATCTCAGGAACTATGGATGTCAATACTTTCTTGGTTGCTATTTGTATGGACAGAAATTTAATCTGTAGTAGGATCGTCTTATACTGGTTCTGCAATGTTCTTATTTGGTATCATTTATAGGTTTAGAGAATGTTGACGCTGTAATGAAAATTTTCTGATTATTTTTGTTTCTCAGTTTAGGGAATGACCTAAAAAGTCTAATTCTCAATGATCTCTACTATCATCTACAAGGGGAGCTTGAAGGCCGTAAAATTGGTCCAGGGCCATTAAAAGAACTGTTTGTCTATGTGGCTGAATTGAAATGTTTGGAGATCTACCCACAAATGTACAATGATGAATATATTCCAGAAATCAAACATATTCGCACGTATGATGTCATTCAAATAAAAAAGGAATTAGGCCTGTGTATGTGGGATTATACAGAATGGAAAGAAGACAAGGCAATTGTGGGAACCATGCTGGATTGCATGCAGCAAGTAAACTCAATGCTGTTGCTTTCAAGTTCAAAGCTTTCAGCACTTAAAGCACTAACAATCATGTTGACCATGTATGAAGATAATGTAAGTATGTGAAGTCTAATGTCTTTTCTTGTCACTTCCATTCTTGCAATATTAAGATCTAGAAGAGTTATCCTGTAGATCTCTAAGAAACTGTTAAGAATTGCAAACGGGATAAAAGATTTTTCATCTTACATTTTCTAAATTTGTTATGGAGGATAATTTAAATATGAAATTTTTGAAAGATTATCTTTTAAATGTTTTTTTAATTATATATTGGTAAGTTTTCTTGGTATTTTGGAGGTTATCAGAAGCTTCTAATGGTTAAGAATGCAACTTCAGTGCAATTATTATTCTTTTGTGAATCTTGCTGAAGTTCTCAAAACAGAACTGGACTACCATTAGAAAGTTCTTAAAGTTCTTTTATGAATAGTATATTATGGCATCAATTTTTGATTTAAAACATTTGGTAATATCCTGGGATGTGCATCTTCCTATATTTTATTTTAATTCCAGTTATTGAATTTTAACTAGGTGTTTTAAGGCATTAAGCTAAAGCTATCTATCAAGGGCTTATTTGCTAACATAACATGCCATTTTTTTCTTCATTTCTTTTTCCTTTTCCTTTACTAATATGCCAATGGATTCATTTAACTTTTCTTGATTGAAATTTCCGTCTTTAATTTATTGGATATTTTCCTCATACATTCCCTCTTATTAACATGGATTCAATTTACTCCATGTGAAGTCTCTGGAGAAAAAGGTTACAGCAGCGGGAAAGGTTCCTGATGGAATCTGCCTGCCATGTATTGCCAATATATGCCAAAGTTTGCATCTCACAGTGGAATCATTGGCTCCAATTGATGCCTCTCAAGAGATTCTTGATTTCCTTTCAGCGCAATCTGAATTACTTCTCCATCTTGTAAGATCAGCCCAAGGCAGCTTGCCTTTATCTGCTTGTGCACTTATCTTGAAAACCTCTGGTTCTGGCCTTAAAATGCTGAGTGACTTAAGGTCATCCATTAGTGGGGTTGATAGAGCCTTGAAGCTCTTGCTCATGCTGCTTCTATTAGCCGTGGAGTTCAGCAGAACTCCAGATGAGGAATCCGAAGGTTTTGGTGAAATTTCAAATGTCTGTCTGGGGCTATTGCCAACTCTATGTAGCTGCATTACTACCGCAGAGCATTGTGGCATCTCCTTGACTATCATTGACTTTATTCTTAGGAGTTTTTTGACTCCTGACACTTGGTTTCCTATCATTCAGAAACATCTACAGTTGCAACTAGTTATTCTGAAGCTTCAAGAAGATGATTCTCTTGCATCGATTTCAATAACATTGAAGTTCCTGTTGAGTTTGGCACATGTGAGAGGAGGTGCTGAAATGCTCCTTACTGCTGGTTTTTTCTCATCTCTTACGGTAATGTTTGATAATTTATTCGGTGGTAGGCCTTCCACAATGATTACTGATACCAATGGCTTCTCGAATTTTCCTGAAAAAGATGAAAGATCTCAACACATATGGGGTCTTGGCTTGGCTGTGATCACAGCTATGTTTCATTCGTTGGGAGAAAGTTCCTATATTGATCTCATGGACAAAGTGATACCTTACTTGTTCACAGAGAAAGCTTATTTCATTTCTTACCATCTTGATGCACGTGACTTTCCATCTGATAATCATGACAAGAAACGACTGCGGGCACAAAGGAGGCAAACTTCTTTGAATGCTCTCAAGGAAACAGAGCATACTCTCATGTTGATCTGCACTCTAGCAAAGCAGTGGAATTTATGGATCAAGGCCATGAAAGATATGGATTCACAGTTGAGGGAGAAGAGTATCCATTTATTGGCTTTCATTAGCCGAGGAGTTCATCGCCTTGGAGAATCTACTGGCAAAGTCTCCCCTCTATTGTGTCCTCCTATTCTGAAAGAGGAATTTGACTGGTGTAAGGAGCCATCATTGCTGAACAGCCAGAATGGATGGTTTGCCCTTTCACCAATTTGTTGTGCATCAAAGCCTATGCTTTCTGCACACTCGGTCACCAGTATGGCTCTTGTAATAAAAAATCAATCAACAGAAAGTGCTAAATCCATTGCTTGGACATATTTTTCAGACTTGGTTGGCTTGCAGATGTATAGAATTGCATTTCTGCTCTTGAAATTTATGTGCTTAGAAGCCAAGGGTGCTGTTCAAAGGTCTGAGGAAGTAGGATTTATTGATCTTGCTCATTTTCCTGAGCTTCCAATGCCAGAGATATTGCATGGCTTGCAGGTAAAAATCTGTCCTTTTTTTTCCTCTCCCAATCCTATGAAACTATGGGATATCAAACTTGGATTTGATTACCTAGTATCGATTAATTATAAATAAGTAATTTTCTTTTGTTCCATTTGAAAATTTATGCATTTCAAAGTTATTGATGTCTAATGACTAGCTAGCTTTCTTAAAATGCAGGATCAAGCTATTGTAATTGTTTCTGAACTGTGTACTGCAAACAAACTGAAGCCAGTTCATCCCAAAATCCAGGAAGTTTGTCTCTTGCTGCTTCAAATAATGGAAATGTCGCTGCATTTAGAGCTTTGTGTTCTGCAGGTTTGCAGAATAAGACCTGTACTGGGTCGTGTGGAGGATTTCTCGAAAGAAGTCAAATCATTGTTGAAAGGTAAGGCTGTTTCATCCTTTGGGTAGAAACCATATATGATATTTTCAGCTTTTCTCTGGTATATTAATTTTGGCTTCTTTTTTTTTTCTTCCAATTATTGGTTATTGCAGCAATGGAGGGGCATGTTTTCTTAAAAACATCGACGGAATCCCTGAAACAGATAATATCTCTCATCTATCCGGGATTATTACAAAATGAAGGTTTCTTGTGAAATACATTAGTGGACATAAGCCAACAGCATTAGGCTAAGAAAGAGAAAATCAAGCAGGCAAATGTGAGTGATATTTTTGTACTAATTTATAGTTCAGTTAGATTTATTATTTGGTTATTATCATTATCATGTTGAATACTTGGACCTGATAATTTATTTATTTTTCTTTTTCCTCATTTGAGCTGGGATGGGCATATTCTCTTTGAATATGTTGAATGCTATAAAGAAGCATGCTCCTCCTGACACGCACTAATACTTCCAACGCAGACAATTTGCCAAATTTGTAATCTACTTTGATAACAATATTAAATAAATTTGACCCCACCCGTGCTAATTAAACGCATAGGAATTCATAACCGATGAATGTTACAAATAATTACACGAGCTTATAATGTAGATGTTACGGTCATTTAATGAGGTATTAAATGTCCATCTACGAAAGGATAACAAGGACACAGGGAATGGATTCCTATTCTATTGATTTTTTCTTATTTCTCTATTGATGTTTTTCTTCTGATAATTTTATTTGATTGTTGGAATATTTTCAAAATTTAATCAATTTTTTTTTTGCAGACATAATCAAAATTTCCCCCATATTCTTATCATCATTATCAAGATTTCATCCATCTGTTAGCGACTATTATAGAGAATGGGATTGATTGGTCATAGTCTGCTGATTACCGGCAATGCATGTTATTAGAGAACAGATCTGAATTAGATTTTAAATCGTTGAACATAAAGTATTTCTTTTATCATATGGCACATCATCTTCAAACGTCAAATTTAGTCACTCATTTAAACACCATTTTAAAGGAAAAGGAAATAATTTTAATTGCATCTTTTCTTTATCAATTCAATTTTCATGGTGTCTTTCTTTTTTTTTTTCTTTTTGTTTACCATTTTGCTACATATTTAAAGATCTGAGTTATACTCGTGGAATTGGAAATAAATGTTGAAATTAGATACAATCTTATTTCATTAGAAAAGGGACATACTTTCAAACTGACAAGGTCAGATCTAGATTTTCATTTTTTTTAAATTATATTTTGTTTATTATGCTTTTTTATGAAATTAATCAATAATTTTTAACTGGTTTGTGTACATGTACGCAAATATATTGGATAGTGTCGTATGCAATTCATTCTGTCATTTGACTTTGGTAATTGAAAAATTGAAGAAGAGACACTCACCCCTAAACTGCAATTCATTTCTTAAATTTCAAAAAATAAATAAATAATTTTTATGTTTTTATTACAATATCCTTTGAAAATTTTAAATTTATAACGGTGTCACTTTATAATTAATGAGTATTATTTTAATTATTTTTTTATTAATTAACTGCTAATTTGACATCTTTACGAAACGTGATATGTTAACATAAAATACATAAAATTGTGCTTGACGAAACTCTGACACGTCTTTGCCATATTGACATCTATATGGCGATCATATGCCTTGCAAGTGAGCATTAAAAACCTAGTGAAATTTTTTTTAATCCAATTCCTTCCCTTCAGTTTGTCTGTCTCGATCAAAATCACCAAAGGCGGCAATGGTGAATGGAAAATTTTTACAATTTTCTCTTTCCCCGTTATTAAACGGAAAATCCTTTTCTTTATCAACTTTTCAAATTCCCTTTTTTTGCCTTCACCAAAGTTTTGTTATAATTCTTTCAAATTGATACTTTATCTATAAGAAATAATCAGATTGTGTTTGGGTATTGATAATACCTATTTTATCATACTTTGATCCGGTCCAATAATCACAAATCCAGTTAGGTTCATATCCAATTATTGCCTATTAATCTATCAACCATTTCACTGACATGTGTCAGGTTGGTTTGACTTATGTTCGATCAATCTGTATCATTTCATCTGTCACGTCACATGATTCATATCTTGCAAGTTATAATATTAGATGCCTAAACCTACCAACTGTAGATACGAAAGATCTGATACTTGAGTATTCTAAATCTATAGGCTCTAGCCATCTAAAAAACTATATAAATAGAATGAGACTTCGGGAACAAGATATTGCGCACATTGCTATTCTCTCATTACACTTTCTCTCTTTAAATCGTCTAACTTAGGAATTGGAGTGTTAAAATCCCCTACACACTAGGGGTTAGTTCTTGTCTGTTTTACAGATCGACTGATCAAGTTTGTAGATCAGTCCAGCTGATTTTTAGCTCCATCTTCCTTCCGTACAAGTTTTAACAATTCAGGACTTATTAGATTTTTTTTTTATTTGTGATTATGGAAAGAATGTAATGGTCAAAGATAGAGTCAGGTTTTTCTGCATTTCTTCTTCATCTTCTCCATCTGCTTATGTTACGGATCCTTACGAGACATTAGGATCTAGCCTGGAGCCTCTGAATCTAAGGTCAAGAAAGCCTTTAGGCAGCTTGCTTTGAAAGTCCAATCTCTTCTTCTTTCATTTTTCTTCTTGATTTTTTTTAAATTGATTTAGTATTTTTTTTGGATTCTCTATATCGATGATTGATTTTAGTTTAATTTTTTTCACCCAATTTATGCAGAGAAAGCAATTACAAAGTGCAAATTAGTCAGATTAATGAAGTTTATGATGTAGGTATTAAGTAGCAATCTTCACCCCTCAGTCTTTGCTTTTATCTTGGGCATATTTCTTTTTTTTTTTAATTTCAGGATTTTTTTCAGCAAAGACAAACTTCATTAACCTCCTAATTTCATATTAGAGCTAATCTAATTAAAGATAATCAACTTCCTAATATTATTTGTTAACAATTATTTTTGCTATCTTCAAGAATTTTAGGGTACATTCGGAAAGGATTTTATTTTCTTTTTTTTATTTTTTTCTTAAAAATAAAATCAAAACTCGTTTGACAGATTTATTTTCGTTTTGATTTTTGCTAAAATTTAAAAAATAATTTTTGCACTAAAAATAAAAACTAAAAATCTTCAAAATGTGATTTTTAGATTTTTATTTTTATCAATAATTTAATTACTTTATTCTCATTAACACCACCGCTACCACCACCACCATATCGCTACTGCCGCCGTCGCTGCCAATACAACCAAGTTGCTAACATCGCCATTAAATCGCCACCACTACAGCTACCACCATTGTCACTACTCCTACTGCCGTCGTCGCTACCACCATCACTGCTACTGCTACCACCAGACTGTCACCAACCACCATCATTGTCACTGTCACCACCACCAGACCGTCGTCGCCACCATCACCCCTACTATCGCTACTGCCACCTCTACCATCACCACCACCACTACTACCACCATATAGCTACTGCCATCATCCCTACTGTCGGCGCCACCACCACCATTGGCACTGCCACCGCTACTTCCGTCAAATTACCTCTGTCGATGTCACTATGAAAATTATTATTACAACATAAATGAATAATTAAAAATATACTTAAATAATTAAAAAAATATGATATAGTTTTTAAATATATAACAACAATTTTTTTTAAAAAAATAGATAATAAAAATTGAAAATAGTTTTTAGATTTTAAAAAATAAAAAATTAAAAACCTACAATTTTATCGAATGCACCCTTAGCTTTCCGTATCCCCCCTGTTTTTGATTCTTCAATAGCTTTGAATTTGAGTTTATCACTAGAAAATCTAATCCATTCGAATTGTATCCTTTTGAATCATTAAGAACAAAATAATTTCTTACAAATTATTTACAATGATAATTGTTAAGCATAATTTAAAATCTAAAGATTTAGCAGAGCAAAACTTACCTAAGAAATAGGGATGTGATTTTGCTAATCACTTTAGTTAGAAGACTTTTCTTGATATATATAAACATTCAGGCTATATTTGGTAGGATGGATTATAATGTAATGTAATTCAAAGTGTAATTAATCATTTATTTGTTAACATAAATTTTTAACAATGTAATGTAATCATGTTTACAAAAGTATTTGTGAATACACTTACTAATGTATTTTCAAATCCTTCAATTTTATTTTGTATTTCTCATTACATTGTTTTTTCGAGTTCAAAAATTTTACAATTTTTTTAACATGAAATTGGAGTGTTGATGTTCGTTTTTTATTTTAATGAATTAATACATTTTTAACATGAATGAATTTATTTTAATGCTAGTTTTAACATGACCGGGGTGAATAATACCATCCGAGGGAGAAAGAAAACTGTAAAATTTTTATTACACCACTGAAAAGTATAATGCATGACGAGTACGGTGATATAATTTAAGATAAAAATAAATTCATTTAGGCTACCAAAAGTTAAAAATAAAAATAAGTAGCAGAATCGTAAACAGTTGATCAAAACTTTGATCGGCTAAAAAATATTTTATAAATTTTAAGAAATTATTATGATCGCACAGAATCTTTTGAAAATAATGTAAATAAATTTTTAAAACTAAAAAGTTAATTTTTAGATAAATTAAAAAAATTGACTTTCGGACTGATAATTTAATTTTGGACACTGAAATATACCGAAACGAACTCGTTTTGAGCTAAAATTTTAAAACCAACCTAAATTATATTTTTAGATAATTTTGGTAAAATTTTGATAACAAAATAAATTGGACCAATCGTAAATGAACAAATGAATTAATCACAGCCATTGAATAAAAAACTTGATGATCAATTTATGGTCATTGATCAAACCATATATAACCATTATACATTTGAAATTTTCAATTATTTTTCACTCATATTTTCAACTAAATATAAAAATATATTAGTATTTACACTATATTACTAATATAACCAAACATAATAATGTAATCAAAATTATATTACATTATATTATATTTTTAATCCATTACATTATCCAATACATTACAATTCATTATATCATACCAAACATAGCCTCAGAGCTTTCTTGATTACTATTGGAACTCAAAAGAGCCAGAGGGGGTGCCAATAAAGACCACAAAAGAGCCGGAGGGGGCGCCAATGAAGATCACAAAACAACTTGATTTTCTTCATCACTATCGTTGTCACCGTTGATTTTGATAGGGATAGAACAAGAGAAATGCAATGAGTTGGGTTAAAAATATTTTTATTGGATTTTTAATGTCACGTGCAATGCACATGACTGCCACGTGAATACTGACATGTTGGAGTTTCTCTGCATGGAGTCCTATGTGTTTTATTCTAGCATGTCATTTATTGTTTGGATATCATATAAATTGAACACAAAAAAAATAGTCAAAATAATAAATTTATCAATTTTAAAATGAAATTATCTTAATTTAAAAATTTTTAAAAATATTATACAAAAATAAATATTAAAAAATTAATTTTTTTTTATCAAATTGCAGACTGTGAATTGCATTTTTGACCAATGATAAATAATAAAAGATAAATAACTCAAGGAAAAATCAATATGCGGTAGGCATGAAGAGGTATACGTGGCAGAGCCACGTTGCCCTCACCTAGGGAAAAAATTCTTAATATATGCGTATAAAAAATTGTAATCCTCTTTAATTTTTTTAGGTGCTACTAATCCATCAATTAATAAAATATATTTTGTAATTTTGATTATAAAAAAATAATATAGACTATTATTTATGAACCAATAATTAGGAGTGAAAAAAAAAAATCAATTTTATAGTTAATTAGAAAATCTTTTCGGAGTTGGCTATATTTTTTATAATTATTCAATTTGATTTTTACATAACATTTTTAAATTATGAATTCTTTGGATATCATTTCCTGTTTAGGTTCAGTCGTTCAAAAAGCTGACAATTCACATTTATTTTTTAATATATATAATAAATTCGTCATGCAAAATGACAAAACGGCGTCACTTACCAAAAGCATATGCCACATCGGATCCCTAAGCTTGACCCTAGTAAAAAGCAAACCTAACCGTGGTTAATTTCCAAAACCTCCTGATTTTTACACGTGTTGCATCGAACGGTTCACACCCACCTTCCATGGGTATTCACCGCCTCATCTCTCTATAAAATTCCCCTGAAATCAGCCATAACCCTAACAAGCAATCTTTATCCAATCTAAAACCTTTCCTAATTTAATCTCTCAGTTCTTTTTCAAAATGGCGAACCCTAAGGTCTTCTTTGACATGGCTGTCGGCGGTGCGCCGGTTGGCCGAATTGTGATGGAGCTCTACGCCGACGTAGTCCCTCGCACCGCCGAGAACTTCCGTGCTCTCTGCACTGGAGAGAAAGGAATCGGCAAGAGCGGCAAGCCACTTCACTACAAGGGCTCCTCCTTCCACCGCGTGATCCCCAACTTCATGTGCCAGGGCGGTGACTTCACAGCCGGAAATGGCACCGGTGGAGAGTCGATCTACGGTGCTAAGTTCGCGGACGAGAACTTCGTGAAGAAGCACACCGGCCCTGGCGTGCTTTCTATGGCCAATGCTGGTCCCGGAACCAACGGATCTCAGTTCTTCATTTGCACTACCAAGACCGATTGGCTGGACGGGAAACACGTGGTGTTCGGTCAAGTTGTTGAGGGTATGGATGTGGTGCAGGCGATCGAGAAGGTTGGTTCTAGCTCTGGAAGGACCTCTAAGCCTGTTGTCATCGCCGATTGCGGTCAGCTTTAAGTGATCTGTGATCTCCGATGATCGGCGATTGTGATGTTGGGTATCGCGATGCGTCTTTAGTAAAAATAGGATGTGATGTGTAGGGTTTGGGATCATGAGTAGTCTTTTTTAAATATCTGATCCTTTTTTCTTTTAATCCTCATCATGGTGTTTAATGTTTGGGGTTCTTGAAGCCTTTTAACTCTTATGTGTTGATGGATTTAAGGAACTACCATAAATAAGAAAGGCTTATTACATCTTGGATTGCAATTTCTAAGTTTGATTTTCAAATAATTAGCAGATCTTAGTTCGATTATCGAAGGCTAATCTGTTGAAATTGGAGCTCTGAGCATGGGCGAGTGAGAGAAGAGAAGGACAACCGAGAGATGAAAAGAAATTACAGGTGGATTGAAGAAGATGAGAATGGTGATGTTGACTGGAAAATAAAAAAAAGTTGGGCCCACCGATTCTGATATTATTATTATTAATATTATAATGTGGTTTTGGTTTGTGGAGAAGAAGGTGAGATTGATTCAGATTTTTTTTTTTTTTTCTGAGATGTGGCGCCTCATCATCGCCACTACCTGATTAGGGCTTTGGTGGGCCACATGCTTGATTGTTCTCGGGGCCTCAATTTTAAAACGTGTGTGTTTTATCCCATAAAATAAAAAAGGAATTTTAATTTTTGGATATATGATAAATGGACATAACAACAGAGCTTGATGATCCATTTTCAGTTGGAGTTCTATTAAATTTAATTAGATTTTCATAAATGTATTAACATCCAGCATGTAGTTCTCATTATTGCGCTGCTGTGAAGCATGTTCCTTTGTAGTATTTGATCCATTTTCGGGTTTTCTAAGCTTTGTGGAGGTCAACTTGGCCTCATCTTCAGATCTTGATGCAGTTTTAGTCTTTAAAGTTTCTCTTTCTATCGGATTGATTCATCGAAGAGAAAGGTAGTTTTGTTTGGTAACGGCTGCTTAAAAAAGAACGAGAATTGGACTTTCGCATGTATCAAGAGTTCACCACTTTCCATTGCGTTGGTAATGGATTTCAAAGGCATGTCCACTAATTCTGAAAATTATATTAGCCAATTAGTAAATTAGGAAATGGAAAAAAAATGTAATAAAGGAGCCATAATATTAGCTACTTATACAACAATCTTCACAAATATGAAATAGACTAAAATCTTGCCTTCAAGTTTGCGTATTTTACAGAAAGATGGTATAAACTCATCCAGAGAAAATCCACAATGCTGTTCTTGCTTCTCTTTTTGAATGACAACAATTAAGGACTCTATCACGGAAGACTTTTGTAAATAAAAAAAATACAATGTATAATTTTTTATAAATAAAAAAATATAGTGTGTGATATTTTATAAATAAAAAATACAGTTATGATCTTTTATATATAAAAAATACAATTTATTTTCTTTTATATATAAAAAATATAATATTTTTTGTACATAAAAAAATACAATATATAATCTTTTGTATAAAAAAATATAGTGTACAATCTTTTATACATAAAAAATACAGTTATTTTCTTACGCAAATAAAAAAAATATAATTTATGATTTTTTGTAAATAAAAAAATACAGTTTATGATCTTTTGTATATAAAAAAATATACTACAAGAAAATAGCAAAATAGCAACGGAATTCATTCCATTGCTAATTTAGCAACGGAATACCAATTTCGTTGCTATTTAGCAACGGAAAATCAATTCTGTTGCTAAAATTGGTTGAAGTTTTAGGGATTTAGCAACGGAATATAAAATGGTTGTATTCCGTTGCTAAAAAGAGAGGAAATTTTAGCGCCAAAATATAGCAATGGAAAATAATTTTCGTTGTTAAATATGGCGGCATTTGATAGCGAAAAGAATTGGGATGAAAATTAGCAATGAAATTTTAAATCCGTTACTATTTTAGCAACAAAATTTAAATTTCGTTGTTATTTTAGCAACAAAAATTAATTCGATTGCTATTTAAGTAAACTTTAAAATTTTCGGTTGCGAAAATAGCAACCGAAATCTATTCTGTTGCTATTTTAGCAAACTTGAATCGCATTGAGGTTACTAAAATAGTTGCTAAAATAGCAACGGAATATATTTTTCGTTGCTAAAATAGCAACGGAAATTAAATTCAGTTGCTATTTAAGTAACCTTTAAAATTTTCAGTTGAGAAAATAGCAACTGAAATTAATTTCGTTGCTAAAATAGCAACGAAAAATAAATTCTGTTGCTATTTTTTCTTTGCCCTAGATATAAACACTACTATTTTCTTCTCCTGTCTTGCCTTTTTGCCCTCTATACGCGCACACACACACTCTCTTTCTCACTATTTTCTTGTGTTATGCCTCTCGCGATTTTCACTCCGCTGTTGTCCTTACCGGTGGTCCTCCGGCCTTTCCTCCCTACATAGCTTATTTCGAAGGTTAGATTTTAATTTTTTTGTCAATCGATTTTTGTTTATTGAAGATATTTCTCTCATTCTTACCGATCTTCTCCCTGTGTTCTCACTTTCTCTACATCTTTGATTTTTGCCAAACAATGAGCTGCTTTGTTGGCGTTTCCTAGGATGAAGACCTGCATAATAAATTTGTAACATCAACCACCAATTTGCAAATGGCTTGCTAATGTAGTTACTGCAGTGAAATGTTCCCATGTTCATTTAAGAGGTAGATTGGACGGAGTTGTAGGTAAGGTAAAATTCTATTGATTATGTTTTCTCTGTTTTGTAAATCTACATATTAGGAACTAGAGATGATTTTAGGTATTAATTGAAGGGAATTTCTGTGTTTAACTGGAGGTTAAGGCAAAAAATTAAAAGAAGGGAGAATGAGCAGGTTTTCAAGCTGGCTATCATCTCTTCTAGAGGTATGTGAAAAATTAAACTTAAGTTCATTTAAATTCTTGAGCTGCTAGATTTTTCACTGTAATGATGTTGGACTGGGATTTAAGATGGGATGGTTGTCTTAAGACTTAGAATAAAAATGTGAAAATGTTTGTAAATGGGAAAATCATAGTTGGTTAATACTTATTATTAATGATCTGTTTCAACTGAATGTGTAGATTTCTTCATTGTAGTTCATAGCCCCTTCACACTGCCCTTAGCTTTGTATCGCCAAAAATTCTGAAAATGGTCTGAATGTTGTTATGGAATCCAAATTATGAAGTAGATTTATTTAGGAAATTCATGACTAATATTGGATTAAGTTCTATAGCTAATATTTTTTAAATAGATTAATGGATTTATTTCATAACAAACTATGATACATATTATAATTATTTTGTAAACATAACAATCTAATAATAAAATTGAAAAACACATATTGGTGTACGGTACCTTAATATTAATATTTTCTATTTCAGGGTCATGTTCTTTAAAAAATAGATATAGGATCCATGTATTTGATATCTCTTAAGTATAAAACTGAATTAATTGGGACTCAAACTTATTCTATTTTGCACCATTTCTTTGGCTTGATTTTATTTTATTTAATTATTATTAGGATGCAAGTCTAAGAGTTATGTTATATTAATTTATATTCAAATTTATTATGTATATCGCAAGTTTTGATGGAACAAACATTGATCCTACTGCATGGGAAGACAAGAAAGAGTATGGATGCCCTGTTTTCTTTTGCTTTAGCAGGTGTTTTCTTAAACATATTTAAATGAGAAAAAAAGATTTAATTAGAACATGAAAGATTAACGTTCTATTGAGAAAAGTTATAGATTTTGCTAATTTGAATTTTTGTAATTCCTAATAGAATAATACCATTGAAATTTCATAAAAACAAATATAGTGAAGACTATTAAATAAATTTTTAAAAATAGAGATTGCGTTATGTCCTTAATTTTTTATTTTATTACATATTGATATAAATATTAAAATAATACTGTAATTTTATTCAGAAATAATTTAAAAAAAATTCAATACAATACAATAAAAGTTATGAGTGCAAACTGAAATATGCACTCATATTTCAATAATTATTTCTGAATAAAATTATAGTATGAAATGAGTGAGGGGTTCTTAAACATATTTATTTTTGAATAAAATTATAGTATTATTTTAATATAATATGAGTTATAAAATATTAGGAAAAAATGGGTTATTTCATTGTTTCATTTTTATGATATTTAATTAATGCATCAAACCCTTTTTTATACATGGCAATACAGTATAATTTTATACTGGTTCCACTTTGTTTCTCTAATGAATTTATTGAATAGATAGACATATATATAATTAATAAACACTTGTTTTCCTAATTAGTAATAGTTTCATTTTCTAAAACTGTTTTTTCTTCTTTAAATTGATATTAAATGAATCTGTAAAATAACAAACTCACGGAGGTCTGATGGGTTAGGACTTGGCATTTTTACTTCTGTTTTTCACTGCTGAAGATAGTGGTGGCAAACGCAAATATTGACATCTGATATAAATATAGCGACACGTGGTGCTGATTTTGCGTCCTCTTCCCTGACTTGTAATGCTGTCTTTGTCTCTTTTTTCTAGTCATCAAGCTTAAAGAAGCAATTTTTCCCTTTCTTCGTTGAGTACAGAGGGATTAAAGAAGCAAATTCAGCAGACCTCTACAGTCAATTCTTTCTTTTCTATTAGTTTAACCAGATAATAACCTCTACTGTCACTTTCTATATTTGCTTCAAAATACGAATATTCTTACTCCCCTTTACTAATACTTCGGTAACTTAGATTTTATACTTGCAAGGAAATGATTTGACATCGAGAAAATCAATTGGGTTGCTAAGTAGAGATGGGAGCGAACTGGGATGCCGCTACTATTCTTATTCTTGCTCTTTTTCTCGTTATCGATTTTGCAGAAATTTCTATTGGCTAATGAACCAGCAGTTTTGTTAGAAATGCGAATTTGTCTCTTGATATGCCATTAGATAGCGATGTCTTTAGCGTTCCTCCTGGTTATAATGCTCCTCAATAGGTGATTCTTTAAATTCTGCTTCTTATTAATTGTTTCTTTATACAGTCTTACTCTTAATTAACATATAGAGTTTAGTTTTATTTGTAGATTAGTATGATTTTAATTCAATTTCATGTAAAGATGGAATCTTTAAGTTTTTTATTTCTGCTTTCTCTTTAGGTGCATATAACACAAAGGGATTATGAGGCAAACAATGTGATTATGGCTTGGGTTACTCCTGATGAACTCGATTCAAAAACTATACTGGGCTGAGAACAGTGAGCTCAAGAATCGTGCAAATGGTTTCATTGTTAGATACAAGTTCTTTAATTACACTCCCTGTTACATTCACCACTGTGCAATCAAGAATTTAGAGGTATTTACTGTTTTGTTTCTTCGGAGTTTCGCTTAATGTTTAGCCTTGAAATTGGTTTATATAATTGGTTGAGTTTCAAATTTAGGCAACAAAACTGATCAGATTTATTTCAAATCCAATTTTGATGCAGTTTGACACTAAATATTATTATGAGGTTGGGAGTGGGGACGTAGCAAGAAAATTTTGGTTTATAACTCCTACTAAAGCTGGTCTTCATGTCCCTTATACATTTGGTCTTATAGGTATTTCATGATTTTTTTTTTATTTTTTTGGATAATGTACATTTTTAAAGCGGATTTCTACAAGATTTTATCTTACTGCACCTCCCAATTTGAGCAGGGAATCTTGGTCAAACTTATAATTTGAATAGAACACTTACCCACTATGAGTTGAATCCAACAAAGGGTCAGACCTTATTGTTTGTTAGAGACCTCTTCTATGCAGATGACCATCCATTTATATAGTTTGCACTTCTTTTTCTTCTAAGTATGTCTAGAAGCTCTATTTAACTTTGTGTCTTTCAGATTTCTTTCTTGTCATTCATGGATTTTTGATATTAAAAAATTATAATAATTTTTAGCGAAAGATTAGCGACGGACAGTATCGTCGTTAATTTTTTTTACTTATGGGTGAATTTAGCAACAAAATCTAATTTTCGTTGCTAAAATTGACCAATTCACCGAATCTTGCATTGTTGAATTTAGCAACGGAATTTGAATTCTGTTGCTAAATTTAGTAACAGAATAAAATTTTCGTTGCTAAAAATAGCAACCGCCGAATTAGCAACCGAAATTTTCGTTGCTATTTTTGATTAGCAACGGAAAATTAACATTTTTCATTGCTAGTTTCTGTTGTTAAATTGAGATTTTCTTGTTGTGATATAGTGTATTATTTTTGTACATAAAAAATAATGTATTTTCTTTTATACATTAAAAAAATACAGTGTATGAACTTTTATACATAAAAAAAATATATAGCATATAATCTTTTGTACATAAAAAAATACAGGGTATGATCTTTTATACATAAAAATATAGTGTATTTTCTTTTATAAATAAAAATAATCCAATATATGATCCTTTGTACATAAAAAAATACAGTTTATGATCTTTGCTACATAAAAAAATATAGTGTATAATTTTTTATACATAAAAAATACAGTGTATTTTATTTGTATATAAAAAACATAGTGTATAATATTTTATACATAAAAAATACAGTATATAATCTTTTATACATAAAAAATATAGTGCATTTTTTTGTACTTAAAAAATATAGTATATGATTTTTTATACATAAAAAATACAGTGTATTTTTTTATATAAAAAAATATAATGTATTTTCTTATATACATAAAAAATAAAGTATATAATCTTTTGCACTTAAAAAATACAGTGTATGATTTTTTGCACATAAAAATTATAATGTATGATCTTTTATACATAAAAAATACAATGTATTTTTTTACAAATAAAAAATTACAATGTAAATTAAAAATACAGTGTATGATTTTTTACAAATAAAAAATATACTGTATGATCTTTTATACATAAAAAATACAGTATACTTTTTTTTATACATAAAAAATACAGTGTATATTTTTTTGTACATAAAAAATACAATGTATATTCTTTTGTACATAAAAAATATAGTGTATTTTTATTTGTACATAAAAAATATAGTATATTTTATTTTGTACATAAAAGAATACAATGTATTTTTTTATACATAAAAAGATGCAGTGTATGATCTTTTACACATAAAAAATATAGTATATTTTCTTTTGTATATAAAAAAAACAGTGTATGATCTTTTATACATAAAAATACTATATATTTTCTTCTGCAAATAAAAAATACATTATATGATCTTTTGCAAATAAAAAATATACATTATTTTATGCAAAAAAAATACAGTATATGATCTTTTAGAACTAAAAAATACAATGTATAATTATTTGTCTATAAAAAATACATCATATTAACTTTTGTAGATAAAATATAGTATATTTTCTTTTGTAGATAAAAAAAATACAGTATATTTTCTTTTATACAAAAAAATACAGTATATGATCTTTTATATATAAAAAATATAATATATTTTATTTATATATAAAAAATATAGTGTATGATCTTTTTATAATGGCCTCAATACTTGATCAGCTATGAATAATATTTTTCGATAGTGAATAGTGCTTTCGGGTTGAAAAGTACATCCAAAGGTAAAAAATATTTTATTCAACCATCGAAAAATATTGATCACAGTTAGTCCGAAATTGAAATTTGAAGTGAAATTGAGGTCAAATAGGCATTCAAAAGCCAAAAATATAAAAAAATAAAGCGGTTCAATTTAAATAGTAACTATATTGATCTAGGTTTGACCGAGGGTTTAAAAATAGCAAATAAGGTCTAAAATGTGCTAGAAATTGCATATTTTTTTCTAGCAAATTTTTCTAAAATGATATGTAAAATATTTTAACTGTAAAAAGTTAATTTTTCGATGACACCGGTAATTATTGAATCGGATCAATCTGATTGAATCCAACTAGTAACAGACTCTGATTAGATTTAAATTTTATATACAACCTATTTTAGACATGATAAGAATGATATAATCAAATTTGAGATTATTTGAATTTGAGAAGTGAGAGAATTATAGAAAATGGCATATTGGACTTGATTTTGGACTTTTGGATCTAAATCAGTGGACTTTTGGTTGGACCAAAATTCAACCCATTCAGCCATTATAAAAGCCAGCTGAGAGAGATTTTTGGCTAGCCATCCTTATTTCTTTAGCCAACATCTCCCTCCCTTATGGTCGAACTACCATAGCCACATTTTTTCTCAAGTTTTTCAAGTTTTCTCTCTCTTTCTATATAATTTCAAGCATCCTAGGTGGTATTCTACCTTCTTAAAAGATTATTTAAACCTCTATTCCTTGATTAGAGGAAGATAAGTAGGAGAAATCAAGTAAAAAAGTAAAAAGGTATCAAATTGAGGTAGGAGAAAATCATGATTTTAATTTTATTTAAAGGCGCCTACATGTATTTTTAGGTGTTTAGAGTTCATTTATGTAGTTAATTTGAGCATTTGAGATCAAAAAAGTAGTGTTTTTATGTTAAAAAATTCAGCCATGGTAGGTTCTCCAAGTAAGAAACAACCATCCAATGTCAAAGAAAAAGAAAAGGAAGCCTAAAGGACCTAAAGCTAGTGAGAAAGGTTAGTGGCTACTAAATCCATCTATTTTTCTTGAATTGGTATGATTTTCCTTTATGTAACTTAGAAAAAGTTAGGAAAAATGTATATAAAATTGAAATTGAGATTAGATTAACGATTTAGGACTTTGAATATGGCTATTAGAGTGCTTAAATTGAATTAAAAATATGTGTAAGGTAGACAACCTTACTTGGCCAAATGGTACCCTAAAGGAAATAAAAGTATATTTTATGTATTTTTAATTTATACCGTAAAATAAAACCTAGAGATGAATTATTATATCCATGAAATTTTATAAAATTTATGAAAATTATTTGAGCATTTTGAGAATATAATTTGGTTATGTATATAGTGTATTTATTTAATAATTATGAAATAATTCATAAAATAAGTGAAAATAGTGAATAATTGTGAAACAATTCACAAACTGTTCAAAAGAAATGAGAAAATTGACTGACAGACTTACTGTAATAAAAAAAGCTACTGAAACTGTTAAAAATCTAAAAAGTGAAGTGAATATTTTTCTTAGTAATAGTCAGACGGTCAAAATCTAGCTCAGGATATAATTGGCTAACCATATTATAATGACCTCAACGTCAGTCTAATCATGAATAGTATTTTTCGATAGTAAATAGTATTTTTGGGTTGAAAATTACACCCGAAAGTAAAAAATATTTTATTGAATTATTAGAAAATACTAGTTACGGGTAGTTCGGGGTTGAAATTTAAAGTAAATTTGAGGTCAAATAAGCCTCTGAAAGCCAAAAGAACGAAAATAGAGATAATTAGGGTTTAGGATTTTTAATTGATTTTTTTATCATTTTGGTTATTAAAAATAGAAAATGAAGTCTAAAAACTATCAAAAATTATATATATAATATTTATATTATTTTGGTAATAAAAAGTAAATTTTTCGGTAACACCGATATTTTTGAATCGGGTCGATAAAATTGAGTCAGACCTTAAATAAACTCCGATTGGGTTGAAATTTTAAGTATAACCTATTTTTAATGTGATATGAATAATGGAATCAAATTTGAAGAGAATTGAAGTTGGAAAGTTGGATAAATTAATTAGGACTATTTATCAAGTAATTATTGGACTTAAACAATTAAATTGTCCAAGCCCAATTAAAGCCCAAAACATAGCCCATAACTAGACATATTTAAGCCCTTCTTCTCTAGAAAACTCCAGCAGCAACTCTCTTCTTCTGCCGCCTTCTTGGTGGCCGAATTACACCTCTCCCATTTTCTTCTCTTTTTCTTTCAATCTTTCACCAAATCTCACTAAATCAAAGCCTAAGAAAGTGATTTCAGCCCATCTAGAGTACCCTACCCAGTTCTAATCTTTGATTCAAGGAAGAGAATCAAGGAAAACCAAGGGTTAAAGTTTAGGTGTCAAAGTTAGGTAAGTGAAATACTTGATTTTAATTTGATTTCTTGGTGCCTACTACTAGTTTTGGGTGCCTAGAGTTCATTTTTGCTATTAATTTTAGCATTTGAAGTCAAAATATTAGAGTTTATTTTGATAAAGAATTCGACCATTGAAGGAAATCAAGAGAAGGAGCAAATCTCACTAGCCAAAGGCAAAAAAAGGAAGTCTAGGCATGGATAATCACTAGAAAAAGGTCTGTGACTAATTAACCCTTTTATTTCCCTATTAATTAAGTGAATTTCCTTTAGGTTTATTAAGGAAAATTAGTATATTGAGGTATTATTGAAATTAATGCTATATTAATGTATTTGGTACTTAATTATGTTTATTAGAACCTTTGAATGAATTTAAAATAATTTATATGGTAGAGTTTTAGTGTAGACCGAATGGTAATTCAAGAGAAAATAATGTGATTTTGAGTTATTTTAGTGATTTTAAGCTTTCTAATGTTAATATTAATGAAATTTAATATCCATGAATTTTTATAGAATTTATGGGAATTAAATGAATATTTTTGGAATAAGTTTTAGTTAAGTATTAGTTGAAAAATATGAAATTATGGTGAATTTTTGCATAATTTATAGATAGAATGGTGAATTATTGTGAAACGATTCACAGACTGTGTAAAGAAGACTGATTGTAAGTGTATTGCACTAGTACCGTATTGACAAGGAATGAAAAGTAAGGAAAAGAATGAAAGATTAACTAATAAAAAGAAAATTAAGGAAATATGTGCCCTTAGAAAGAGTCAGTCAGTAAAACCTAGTTCATGATATAATTGACTGGCCATAGGAATATATGTACCGCGGTGCAAGTCATGGCGACTTGCTTTACTATGGTTGGATCGTTAATCTCCATAGTATATATATCATACGTACTGTCATATGTTCATATGTTATATGAGGGATGATTCTTGGAAGTCATTTCTCATTTTGTTGTGGCCCTGTGGGGTCCACGTTCCGCATATCTGGTCTGAGAGTTTTTTGTCAGGTCTGTATTAGGGGCATAATGATAAGAAAATATTAAAAGTATAAAAAGAAAGTTAAAACTGAAGTTTAAGTTGGAAAAGGACTAAAATGAAAAGAGTTAAAAGTTTAGGGATAAAACGATAATTTTACTAAAAGATGAAGTTAATAAGTCAAAATGAAATAATTAAAAAGGGTAAAATGGTAATTTGGTTAACTAACTGTGTAAAAAGTTAAACTTATAAAGTTAAAGGACTAAAATGTAATTTTACATGGTAAAATTTAAAAGAAGGATTAATTGGTAATTTATAGGTCAATTAATAGATTAAAATAAGAAAATATGAAATAAAAGGGTAAATTAGTAATTAACGGCAAAAAGGAGTATTTTTGAAATAAATAAAAAGTCTAAGGACTAAATTGAGAATTAAGTAAAGTTTTTAGATCAAATCAAAGAATTAGTTTATATATATATATATATATATATATATATATATATATATATATATATATATATATATATATATATATATATATATATATATATATATATATATATATATATATTATGCTTTTAAATAAGAAAAACCGATAATAAATAACTTAATTGAGATTGATTAAGAAAATATAATTATAGGGAAATGCTATGATTTTTAGTCACCACTAGGCATTTTAATGTTCAGCACGTAGGATTTACTGCGTGCAGGTATGGATGTTTTGGGAGCATAGGTACATAAAGGACAAAGGAGGTGCTAAAGAACTCTAATGTTACTTTTGATGGCATGTATATATTTGTTTTACATTTAAGAAGATTATATTGTAATGATAATAGTATTATACTGTATTGTATATAGAAGTGTGGGTAAGGATTTGCAAGGAATGGATGGTATGTTTGAATGATATGATGGAATAGGTGGATATGTTATGTGATTGGTTATATAAACTGTTGTGCCTCTGAGAGACTGTGTTATTATCTGGTTTTCAGGGGGCTAGTTAAGAATATAGCCGTTATATTGCCAAAATTTTATTAAATGTATAGTAAATTTCGGATAGTTATAAGTCAGCGATTAATGGAATTAGGTATGCAAGATGATTGTTAAGTAAAAAAGATATATATAAAAAAAATTTCAACCAATTTCTTATCCGATAAAACCGTTATAGTAAGAATGTTACATTTTGTGGTTTTAGAGCGTTGGTTTAGCCGGTCCTAAGATCGGAGTAGGAATAAGTATGATTTATTTGCTTGTATATCCATGTCAATTGTAAGTAATAAAGTGTGATGAAAATCTACTGTATACTTGCTCCTTTTTGTTTTATAGTGGAAAGATGTCTTCTGATCGAGATAGACAGGTGGGGGATAGTGAAAGTTAAGCCTCTATAGGTACTGGACAGCAGGAGGCCCCACAACAGCAAGCTTCCTCTCCAGCTGTGCCACCTCCACCCCCACAGCCAGACTTTCTTAACCTTATGGCCGAGTATATTCAACAATGACTACAAGCGGGTCAGGCTCAGTCCTCTCATATAGTTGTTCAGGTCCAGCCAGCTCCACCTAGAAGAAGACCTATTTTGGAACATTTAAAAAGGTTGGGAGTTGAAGACTTTTCTGGAATGGATCCTTTGACACCATCACAGGCTGAAAATTGGTTATTTAAAATAAATAGGCTTTTTGAGATTACAAATAGTTCAGCAGAAGAAAAGTTAGACGGTATAGTTGCTTTGCTGCAAGGACCATCTTTTATTTGGTGGGATTCAATTAGGAAGCACACCCCAATGGATCAGTTGACTTGGGATTTCTTTGTGTCTCAGTTTGAGCTAAAATATATTAGGTGAGAGTATAAGTTAGCCATGCAGGATGCCTTTTGGAGGCTTAGGCAGGGTAATAGATCAGTGGCTAAGTATGAGCGCGAGTTTGAGCGCCTTAGTGCATACCTTGATGAGAGCCAGTCTACAGATGCAAAGCTGCGACAGAGGTTTGAAAGGGGGCTACATACTGAGCTCAGATAGATTATAGGGACACAGTAGTACCCTATCTTGAGAGCTATGGTGGAGGCATCTATTAAACTAGAGACCATCCAAGCTGAGTAAGCTGAGAGACAGTCTCGATTTCAGCAAAAGAGAAAGCAAGGACAGTCTAGTGGAAAGGGTGATCAGAGTATGAAGTCAAAAGGATCTTTTACACCTCAGAGTCATCCTCCAGTTCCAGCAGGATAAGGTTAGGGTAGTGCTACACGTGGTAGAGCTCCAGCCACTCCAGCAGCCAATACCCCTCAGGATAGAGACAGTGGGATAGCTGCAGCTTGTGATTATTGTGGTAAATTTTATTATGGGGAGTGTAGATTTCAGACTGGAGCATGTTTCAGATGTGGGTCCAGGGAGTATCAGATTAAAGATTGTTCGACATTACCGACTGCTTCAGTTGCATCTCCAACGTCAGGTACTGGGTCTTCTGCATTGAAAGGGCATGGCAGGGGAGCTGCCCCCATCACATCAGCTTTTAGACCAGTTGGACAGTCATCTCAGAGTCAGAGGAGATCTGCAAGCTAGACTTATACTGTTAGAGCCAGAGAGGAAGAGGATGCTCCAGATGTGATAGTAGGATTGATCCTGGTTTGACTCATTCCTATATTAATACTGCATTAGCTCGGAAAAAAGGGATGAAAGAGGCATGCTTGAAATAGGATATCTTAGTAAGTAATCCTCTAGGGCATAGTGTAGTGGTAAATAAGGTATACATACAGTGTCATATTAGTATTTAGGGACATATATTCCTGGCAAACCTTATTAAGTTACCCTTCCGCTAGTTCGATGTAATTCTGGGGATGGATTGGCTATCTACCCACCAAACTACTGTTGATTATAAAATAAAATTAGTCCCTTTAAAGCTTGAAGATGATCGAGAAATTACAGTAGTAGGTGTGAAGCATGATTTTCTGTTTGATGTGATATCTGCTACCGCAACTAAGAGATTGATCAGAAAGGGATGTGTAGCCTACATGTGTTATGCAGTGGAGGCAAATAAAGATAGTCCAAAAGTATCAAAGGTACCCACTGTTAGAGAATTTCTAAATGTGTTCCCTGATGAATTACCAAGTTTACCACCTGATAGGGAAGTAAAATTTTCTATTGATGTTGCTCCAGGCACCGCACCCATATCCATTGCTCCTTATAGAATGGCGTCTGCAGAGTTAAAAGAATTAAAGATTCAACTACAGGAATTGCTCGATAAGGGATTCATCAGGCCTAGTGTTTCTCCCTAGTAAGCACCAGTCATGTTTGTTAAAAAGAAGGATTGGATGCTCAGGCTATGCATCAACTACAGACAGCTGAATAAAGTGACCATAAAGAACAAATACCCCCTTCCTCGTATTGAAGACTTGTTTGACCAGCTGAAGGGAACGAGTGTATTTTCAAAGAATAACTTGAGATCAGGATATTACCAGATGGGAGTAAAAGCTGCAGATGTGCCTAAAACTGCTTTTCATACTCAGTATAGCCATTATGAGTTTTTAGTCATGCTGTTTGGACTTACAAATGCACCGGCCGCCTTCATGGATCTGATGAATAGAGTTTTTCATCCTTATTTGGATCAGTTTGTGGTGGTTTTCATCGATAAAATTCTGGTATATTATAAGACACCATAGGAGCATGATAAGCATCTGCGAATGGCTCTACAGACTTTGAGAGAGAAGCAGCTGTACGCTAAATTCAGTAAATGTGACTTTTGATTAAATGAAGTATCTTTCTTAGGCCACGTGATTTTTGTAGAAGGAATTAAAGTGGATCCATCCAAGATTGAAGCAATTCTTCAATGGAAGCCACCTAAGAATGTGACTGATGTGAGAAGTTTTCTAGGGTTAGCTGGGTATTATAGGAGGCTTATAAAGAGTTTCTCCATTATTGTAGTTCCACTGACTCGACTTTTACAGAAGAAGACCAAGTTTGTGTGGACTGACAGATGTCAAGAATGCTTTGAGAAACTTAAAAGTATGTTGACTGAAGCTCCTATCCTCACTCAACTCGAGACGGGTAAGGATTTTGTGATCTACAGTGATGCCTCCAGAAATGGACTAGGTTGCGTTTTGATGCAGGAAGGCAAGGTGATTACTTATGCCTCCCGACAACTCAAGACTCATAACTTGGAGCTAGCAGCTATTGTTTTTGTATTGAAGATATGGAGGCACTATCTGTATGGGGAGAGATGTTATATTTATACTGATCACAAGAGTTTGAAATATTTACTCACTCAGAGAGAGTTTAAGCTCAGACAGAGGCGCTGGTTGGAGTTGATTAAAGACTACAATTGTTTTATCGACTACCATCCAGGAAAGGCTAACATGGTGGCTGATGCACTTAGTAGAAAATTTCTGACAGGTAAGGTAAATGTTTTCAAATGAATTAATATAAGTGATTGATACATGTAATTGATTAATAGCATTATTTGCAGCTCTTCGAGCTTTGAATATTAGTTTGACTATGGCATCGAACGGAGCTTTACTGGCTGAAATACAACTGAAACTAGACTTTGTGTATCAAGTGAAAATAGCACAGAAAGAGGATGATCGATTGAAAACTATTATGAATAAGTTAAAGGATGGCAATGAAGGAGACTATTTTTTAAATGAGGATGGAAGCCCTTGCTACAAGAAAAGACTCTGTGTCCCAGATCAGGAAGAACTGAAGAAGAACATCCTTACAGAGGCACATCATAGTAGTTATGTTATGCATCCTGGAGGTAACAAGATATACCATGATTTGAAATCTTAACTTAGTGGCCAGGAATGAAGTGGGATGTCACGGAATTTGTGAGCAAATGTTTGATATGTCAACAAGTGAAGGCTGACCACCAGGTTCCTTTTGGATTACTCCATCCTATTTTGATATCGGAATGGAAATGGGATAGGGTCACTATGGATTTTGTCATATGATTGTCTGTCACTCAGAAGAAACATGATGCTATATGGGTGATTATCGATCGACTCACCAAATATGCTAATTTCTTACCAGTCTTGATGGATTATCCTTTGACCAAGTTGGCAGAAATCTACATTAATGAGATAGTAAGGCTTCATGGAGTACAATCTTCCATCATTTTAGACAGGGATCCTAGATTTACCTCTCATTTCTGAAAAAGTTTACAAGAAGCTTTGGGTACAAGACTCCATTTCAGTACTGCGTTTCACCTCCAATCAGATGGTCAGTCATAGAAGGTAATTCAGACACTAGAAGATATGTTGCGATGCTGTGTACTAGAGTTTGGTAGTAGTTGAAAAAAATATTTGTCTCTTATAGAATTTGCCTACAACAATAGCTATCAATCCAGTATAAAAATGGCTCCTTTTGAGGCTTTATATGGAAGAAAATACAGGACTCCTCTATGTTGGACTGAGTTAAATGAAAATAAATTGATTAGATCTGATTTGATTCGCGATTCAGAAGAAAAGTGTGAATTATTAAAGGCAGACTGAAAGAAGCCATGGATTGACAGAAATCCTATGCAGATTTAAAGAGGAAAGACATTGAGTTTCAGGTCGGAGATAAAGTTTTTCTGGAAATATCTCCATGGAAGAAAATCTTGAGGTTTGGCAAGAAAGGGAAGTTAAGTCCGAGGTTTATTGGCCCCTACGAGATACTTCAGCGAGTAGGTCCAGTCGAATGAAGCTACCTTCAGAGTTAGAAAAGATCCACAATGTGTTCCATGTGTCAATGCTCAGAAGGTACAAATCTGACCCTAGCCATGTTATTACACCAGCGGATATTCAGGTACAGCCCGATATGAGTTATGAGAAAAGACCGGTGAGAATCCTGGCTAAGGAGATTAAACAACTAAGAAATACACAAGTTCCACTAGTGAAGGTCTTATGGCACCATCACAATGTAGAATAAGCTATTTGGGAACTAGAAGCGACCATGAGACAGCAATATCCTCTATTTTTTTGACTCAGGTAAATTTTGAGGATGAAATTTATTTTTAGTAGAGGAGAATTGTAATGGCCTCAACATCGGTATAATCGTGAATAGTATTTTCCGACAGTAAATAGTATTTCCGGGATGAAAATTACACCCGAAAGTGAAAAAAAAATTATTAGACTATTGGAAATTATTAGTCACGAATAGTCCGAAGTTGAAATTTGACGTAAATTTGAGGTCAAATAGACCTCCGAAAGCCAAAAGAACAAAAATCGAGATCATTAGAGTTTAGGGTTTTTAATTGATTTTTTGATCGTTTTGGTTATTAAAAATAGCAAATAAAGTCTAAAATTTATCAAAAATTACATACGTGCCTAAAATAATATGTATATTATTTTGGTAACATCGATATTTTTTAATCGGACAGATAAAATTGAATCGAACCCAAAACGAACTTCGATTGGGCTGAAATTTTAAGTATAGCATATTTTTAATGTGATATGAATAATGGAATCAAATTTGAAGAGAATTGAGGTTGGGAAGTGGGAGAAATTAATTAGGGCTATTTATCGAGTAATTATTGGGCTTAACAATTAAATTGTCCAATACCAATTAAAGCCCAAACCATAGCCCATTAACCAGCCATATTTAAGCCCTTCTTCTCCAGAAAACGCCAATAACAACTCTCTTCTTATTCAGCCTTCTTGGTGGCCGAATTACACCTCTCCCATTTTTTTCTCTTTTTCTTTCAATCTTTCACCAAATCAAAGCCTAAGAAGGTGATTTCAGCCCCTCTAGAGTACCCTATCCAGTTCTAATCTTTGATTCAAGGAAGAAAATCAAGGAAAATCAAGGGTTAAAGTTTAGGTTTCAAAGTTGGGTAAGTGAAATACTTGATTTTAATTTGATTTCTTGGTGCCTACTACTAGTTTTGGGTACCTAGAGTTCATTTTTGCTGTTAATTTTATTATTTAAAGTCAAAATATTAGAGTTTATTTTGATAAAGAATTCGGCCATTGAAGGAAATCAAGAGGAGGAGCAAATCTCACTAGCCAAAGGTAAAGGAAAGGAAGCCTAGGCAAGGATAATCACTAGAAAAAGGTCTGTGACTAATTAATCCTTTTATTTCCCTATTAATTAAGTGAATTTCATTTAGGTTTATTAAGGAAAAATTAGTATATTGAGGTATTATTGAAATTAATGTTATATTCATGCATTTAGGACTTAATTATGTTTATTAGAACCTTTGAATGAATTTAAAATAATTTATATGGTAGAGTTTTAGTGTAGACCGAATGGTAATTCAAGAGAAAATAATGTGATTTTGAGTTATTTTAGTGATTTTAAGCTTTCTAATGTTAATATTAATGAAATTTAATATCCATGAATTTTTATAGAATTTATAAGAATTAAATGAATATTTTTGGAATAAGTTTTAGTTAGGTATTAGTTGAAAAATGTGAAATTAAGTTGAATTGTTGCATGATTTATAGATAGAATGGTGAATTATTATGAAATGATTCACAGACTGTGTAAAGAAGACTGATTGTAAGTGTATTGCACTGGTACCGTATTGACAATGAATGAAAAGTAAGGAAAAGAATGAAAGATTAAATAATAAAAAGAAAATTAAGGAAATATGTGCCCTTAGAAAGAGTCAGGCAGTAAAACCTAGTTCATGATATAATTGACTGGCCATATGGATACATGTACCGCGGTGTAAGTCATGGCGACTTGCTTTACTATGGTTGGATCGTTGATCTCCATAGTATATATATCATACGTACTGTCATATGCTCATATGTTATATGAGGAATGATTCTTAGAGGTCATTTCTCATTCTATTGTGGCCTTGTGGGGTTCATATCTCACATATACGGTCTGAGAGTTTTCTGTCAGGTCTGTATTAGGGGTATAATGGTAAGAAAATGTTAAAAGTGTAAAAAAAAAGTTAAAACTGAAGTTTAAGTTGGAAAAGGACTAAAATGAAAAGAGTTTAAAAGTTTAGGGATAAAACGGTAATTTTACTAAAAGATGAAGTTAATAAGTCAAAGTGAAAAGGAAATAATTAAAAAGGATAAAATGGTAATTTGGTCAACTAACTGTGTAAAAAGTTAAACTTATAAAGTTAAAGGGCTAAAATATAATTTTACATGGTAAAAGTTAAAACAATGATTAATCGATAATTTATAAGTCAATTAATAGATTAAAATAAGAAAATATGAAATAAAAGAGTAAATTAGTAATTAACGGCAAAAGGGGTATTTTTGAAATAAATAAAAAGTCTAAGGACTAAATTGAGAATTAAGCAAAGTTTTTAGATCAAATCAAAGAATTAGTTGTTAAATATATATATATATATATATATATATATATATATATATATATATATATATATATATATATATATATATATATATATATATATATATATATATATATATATATATATATATTATGCTTTTAAATAAGAAAAATCGATAATAAATAACTTAATTGAGATTAATTAAGAAAATGTAATTATAGGGAAATGCTATGATTTTTAGTCACCACTGAACATTTTAATGCTCAGCACGTAGGATTTACTGCGTGCAGGTATGGATGTTTTGGGAGCATAGGTACATAAAAGACAAAGGAGGTGCTGAAGAACTATAATGTTACTTTTGATGGCATGTATATATTTGTTTTACATTTAAGAAGATTATATTGTAATGATAATAGTATTATATTGTATTGTATATAGAAGTGTGGGTAAGGATTTGTAAGGAATTGATGGTATGTTTGAATGATATGATGGAATAGGTGGATATGTTATGTGATTGGTTATATAAACTGTTGTGCCTCTGAGAGGCTGTGTTATTGTCTACATTTTAGGGGACTACTTAAGAATATAGCCGTTATATTGCCAAAATTTTGTTAAATGCATAGTAAATTCCGAACAGTTATAAGTCAGCGATTAATGAACTTAGGTATGCAAGATGATTGTTAAGTAAAAAGGATATATATAAAAAAAAGTTTCCAACCAATTGCTTATCCGATAAGACTGTTATAGTAAGGGTGTTACACTTATACTGTGGTGTAAGTCATGACAACTTACTTTGCTATGGTAGAATCGCACTGATCTCACATAGTATCTACTCTGTTTTGTAATCTGTTCTGTGAGAAATGATCATTTGAAATTATTTTTCAGTATGTATTGTGGTCCTGTGGGGTCTATATTCTGTATATTGGATTTGAAAATTTCTGTTGGGATTGTACTAAGGGCATAATGGTAAAAATAAGTTAAAAATGCAAAAAAAAAAAGAAAAAATGAAGTTTAGAATGGAAAATGACCTAATTGAAAATAAATAAAAATTTTAGGGATAAATCGGTAATTTTTTCAATTTTGAGATTAATGAGTAAAAGTGATAAGGAAATGAAAGAAAAGGGTAAAATGATAATTTAGTGATCGTACGGTCTAAAATTGAACTTCTGTAAATTGAAAGGATTAAAATGTAATTTTGTATGAAAAAGTTAAAACAATGATCAATTGGTAATTTTGCATGCCAAAAATTAAACCTAAAGTAAGTAAACTAGTGACATTTTTATAATTAAAGTGAAAATAAGTAAACTAGTGACATTTTTATAATAAGTAAAGTGAAAATAAGTAAACTAGTGACATTTTTATAATTAAAGTATAAAAAGGGGTAATTTTGTAATTAAATGTAAAAGTAAGAATTAAATTGAAAAATTTACCAAAATAATGGTAGTAAATTATATTGACTGTTAATACCTTTGAAATTTGCATTTTTTATAGAAATTCAATGAATTTTGCATAAGTAATGCAATTATGCTTTTATAGAAAATACCTTGATTTATAGTCACATTTGAGCATATTTAATTCTCAGCCCGTAGTGCTTACTACATGTAGGTTCAGATGATTGATTAGAGCAAAAAGTACACCAGGAAGCCTATTTTGAAGAGTAGAGACAATAGAATTATTTTGTATTAGCATGTATATATAATTAGCTAAGCTTAAAGTCAAGATTTGGTATGTAATTAAACAATTTTGTGTATATGTATTTTGATAGGAAGTGAATTGAGTAATGTGTATGGAAATGAGAATGTATGGTGATGCATATAAATTGTTTATAAACTATTGTGCCCCTGAAAGGTTGGGGATTATTTAATTTTGAGGTTGGGTAGGTATGTTTTTAACTCGTTATATTGCTGAATTTTTGCAAAATTAATAGTAAAATTGGACAGTTATAGGTCAAAGACAAGTTAGATTTGTAAACTTGAATAATGGATAAGAATTGGTAACTAAGGAATTAATTGGTTTGTCATATAATTTTAAGGAAAAAAAATTCGGTTTAATCGCTTAAATCTATATGACTGTAATAATAAGGGTGTTATACTTTTGCAAATAAAAAAATACCGTTTATGTTCTTTTGTAAATAATAAAAATTCAGTATATGATTTTTTATACATAAAAAATACAGTGTATTTTTATTTGTATATAAAAATATAATATATTTTCATTTATACATAAAAAAACAGTGTATGATCTTTTATACATAACAAAATACAGCGTACAAGCTTTTGCACATAAAAAAATATGGTATATTTTTTATGCATAAAAAATACAGTGTATGATCTTTTATACATGAAAAAATACTGTGTATAATGTTTTGTAAATAAAAAATACAGTGTATTTTTTTTCTGCAAATATAAAAATAAAGTGTATGATCTTCTACAAAAAAAATATAGCATATGATATTTTGCAAATAAAAAATACAGTGTATGATATTTTGTAAATAAAAAAACAGTTATGATCTTTTATATATAAAAAATACAATGTATTTTTCTTTTTATATAAAAAATACAGTATATGATCTTTTGTACATAAAAATACAGCATATGATCTTTTATACATAAAAAATACAGTATATTTTCTTATAAAAATAAAAAATACAGTGTATGATCTTTTGTAAATAAAAAAATACAATGTATGATTTTTTGTACATAAAAAATATAATGTATTTTCTTTTATTTTTTTTGTACATAAAAAATTATGTATTTTCTTTTATACAAAAAAAAATACAGTGTATGATATTTTATATATAAAAAATATAATATATAATTTTTTGTTCATTAAAAATACAGTGTATGATCTTTTGTACAAAAAAAAGATATATGATCTTTTGTACATAAAAAAATATAGTGTATTTTCTTTTATACATAAAAAACAGTATATGATCTTTTATACATAAAAAGTACAATGTATAATCTTTTGTACATAAAAATATAATATATTTTTTTGTACATAAAAAATATAGTATATAATATTTCGTACATAAAAAATACAGTATATTATCTTTTATACATAAAAAATATAGTATATTTTTATTTATATATAAAAAATATAATTTATATTTTTATACATAAAAATACAGTATATTTTTTGTTTATAAAAAAATACAGTGTAAGATTTTTTGTAAATAACCAATACAATGTATGATCTATTGTACATAAAAAAAATATAGTATATTTTCTTATGTAAATAAAAAAATGCAGTTTATAATCTTATGCAAAAAAAAAATACGTTGTATTTTCTTTTGCAAATATAAAAATATAGTGCATGATCTTTTGCAAATAAAAAAATACAGTATATTATATTTTGCAAATAAAAAAATGCAGTGTATGATTTTTTACAAATAAAAAAATACAATGTATGATTTTTTGTACATAAAAAATACAGTATATTTTTTTTGTAGATTGAAAAATACAGTATATTATTTTGTACATAAAAATACACTGTATTTTCTTTTATTTTTTTACATAAAAATTATGTATTTTTTTTATACATAAAAAAATAGTTTATGATATTTTGTACTTAAAAAATACAGTGTGTGATTTTTTGTACATAAAAAAATATAGTGTATGATTTTTTATAAATAAAAAAATAATTATAATATTTCATATATAAAAAATACAGTGTATTTTTTCTATATAAAAATATAATATATTTTTTTACATAAAAAATATAGTATATGATTTTTTATACATAAAAAATACAGTGTATAATCTTTTATACATAAAAAATATAGTGTATTTTCTTCTGCAAATAAAAAATTATAGTATATGATCTTTTGTATATAAAAAATATAGTATATTTTTTTATTTTCTTTTGTACATAAAAAATATGTATTTTCTTTTATACATAAGAAAATACAGTGTATCATATTTTGTACATAAAAAATACAGTATATAATATTTTGTACATAAAAAATACAGTATATAATCTTTTATATATAAAAAATACAACATATAATTTTTTGTACAAAAAATATATAATATATTTTTTTATACATAAAAAAATAGTGTATGATTTTTTGTACATAAAAAAATACAGTGTATGATCTTTTGTATATAAAAAATATAATATATTTGTTTTGTACATAAAAAAAAATATAGTATATGATATTTTGCACATAAAAAATACAGTGCATGATATTTTGTAAATAACAAAATACAGTATACCATTTTTTGTACATAAAAAATATAGTATTTTTTTTGTACATAAAAAATATAATGTATTTCCTTTTTTACATAAAAAATACAATATATGATATTTCGTACATAAAAATACAGTGTATGATTTTTTACAAATAAAAAATACAGTGTATGATCTTTTCTACATAAAAAATATAGTATATTTTTTTTGCAAATAAAAAAATATAGTGTATAATCTTTTATAAATAAAAAAATACAGTGGATAATATTTTTTAAATAAAAAAATACAATGTATGATCTTTTGTATAAAGTAGTATACTTTTTTATACATAAAAAATATAGTGTATTTTTTATACATAAAAAATATAATATATATTTATATATATATAAAATACAGTTTATAATTTTTTATACATAAAAAATACATTATATGATTTTTTGTACATAAATAAATACAGTTTATTATCTTTTGTACATAAAAGATATAGTATATTTTCTTTTGTACTTAAAAAATATAATATATTTTCTTTTGTACATAAAAAAATACAATGTATGATCTTTTATATATAAAAATGCAGTGTATAGTCTTTTGTACATAAAAAATATAGAATATTTTTTGTATATAAAAAAACACAGTGTATGATATTTTATATATAAAAAATACAGTATATTTTCTTCTGCAAATAAAAAAATACAGTGTATGATCTTTTACAAAAAAATACGCTGTAGTTTCTTTTGCAAATACAAAAATATAATATATGATCTTTTGCAAATAAAAAATACAGTATATGATATTTTACAAATAAAAAAATACAGTGTATGATCTTTTACAAATAAAAAATATAGTGTATGATCTTTTATACATAAAAAATACAGTATACTTTCTTTTATTGATTAAAAAATTTAAAATATTTTTTGTACATAAAAAATAAAATGTATGATTTTTATATATAAAAAAATACAACGTATTTTATTTTGTACATAAAAATACAGTGTATGATCTTTTTCAAATAAAAAAAATACCATTTATGATCTTTTGTAAATAATAAAAAACAGTATAAAATTTTTTATATATAAAAAATACAGTGTATTTTATTTTGTACTTAAAAAAATACAATGTATTTTCTTTTGTACTTAAAAAATATTGTATTAATCTTTTGTACATAAAAAAATACGATGCATAATTTTTTGTTAATCTTTTGTACATAAAAAAATACGATACAAAATTTTTTGCACAAAAAAATATAGTATATTTTCTTTTGTATATAAAAAATATAGTGTATGATCTTTTGTACATAAAAAATACAGTGTATGATCTTTTGTACATAAAAAATATATTGTATTTTCTTTTGTACATAAAAAATATATTGTATTTTCTTTTGTACATAAAAAATATAGTGTATTTTCTTTTGCAAATAAAAAAATACAATGTACAATTTTTTGCAAAAAAAATATAGTGTACTTTCTTTTGCAAATAAAAAAATATGTTGTATGATTTTTTGTACATAAAAAAATATATTGTATGATCTTTTGTACATAAAAAAATACAATATATTTTTTGTACAGTATATGATCTTTTATACATACAAAAATATAATATATTTTTTTGCAAATAAAAAAATATAGTGTATGATATTCTACAAATAAAAAAATACAGTATATTATATTTTGAAAATAAAAAAATATTATTTATGATCTTTTAAAAATTAAAAAAAATATAGTGTATGATTTTTTATATGTAAAAAAAATATAATGTATTTTCTTTTATACACAAAAAATAGTATACTTTCTTTTGCAAATAAAAAAATATAGTGTATGATATTTTACAAATAAAAAGTTGCTTACTAATTCAAATTAAAAAACAGCTAAAAGATCCTAAGAAGCACTAAGTAGGTCATCTAGCAACTGGTTCCACACCTCCATGCCACGAACAGTGCACACAGTCATGCCATGCATCATGCACACGTCCACGTGTCCATGTTATTTCTTCTTCCTTGAGATGGTATAATTTGTTTCTACTGCATAATGCCTTTCCAATTACTAGTTATTGGATTCTCTGGCTTTCTATCTTGAAATAGTTCTTTTATTCTACTTATCAATATTTTTTTTCTTTTTATAATTTAATAAATATATCTCTAATTACCAGAGATATTAAATTATAGTGCATCAATGCTTTTCAATTCTTTGCTTAAGCTGTCTTTTTACCAATTTACTTTGAGACTTGAGAGAACAACAAGAACTTATGCAAGAACTTATGAGAGAAAAAGCTAAGTTTCATTAAGATTTTAAACCAGTAATTACAAGAGAACATAAACCAATTGAGGTTATCATTATACCAAAATAAAGTTTGATTTCTTTACATGATAACTACTTCAGATTTAAACTTCATCAATCCCTCTCAAATTTGAACCATTTTCAGTTTGCATACATTGTTGCTTCACTGCCAAACGATAACCAGATGGCATCTGCACTTTTAATGAAGAGTAAAACTGATAGAAAGAATTGAACAAGGCTGAAGTAGATGATGGAGGAACAGCTAATTGCATGGAACTTGCTCAGAGCAGCTAAGCATTTACCTTCCATATTTCTTCCCACATGCTGCTGCAGTAACAACTACATGTCCAAATAAAATGGTAAATTTTGTTTATTTCTAGATATAATCCATTGAAAAATCTTACCAAAAAACTTAATATTATTAGCTGAAAAAAAGAAGTAAATATATAAAGAAGAAAATAAAATTCAATTGTGAATCAGTTGATAAACTCACAACTTGACAAAATTGTATAGCAGTTGATGATAATCCTTTCCATCTCCAATTGAATCAGGTGGACATACATTCAATCACTAGCATCATTAGCCCCTGGAACCATGTAAAATATATTATTAGGAGAAATAAGAACATTCAGAACAACACATAGACTTTAAATTAGCTTTAGAAATCAAAACCACAAAATTAAATAACCAAAAAATTTATCAAAACAACAAATCTCAAGATATTACAAATTACAGAGATGGGAAGGTAATATTTAAAGATAGAAACTCAAACCTTTTTTCTACTATATAAGAAATGAGAAAAAAGGGTAATTAGCCTAATAAGAGAAAGGTTTGGTTGATAATAAATATCATAGCTATTAATAATAAATAAGTGTCACCTGCTACATATCCTTTGCAGAGTCACACACATTGAAGTTAATATATCTGCTTTCATCCAACAGATTTTTCATAATCATATCTTATATTTTCAAATTTGATTGAATAACCAATTAAAGGGACCTCTCTTTCTCTAATTCAAATCAGATGACAAAAAAAGAGAGAAGGAAAATGACACATACCAGATACAAATGGAAGAGGTAATCGTTCTTATCACAACAGATAGCTGCAATTTTCTTGAATATCTCTACCTTCGACTCTAATATTTGGGATTTTAGCAATGTAGGGCCAATCTTAAGCCATGTTGTTGTTGTATCTTTCTGACAGCTGGTTATAACCATCGATATCCAAATGCTGTAAGGAAATGAGGTTGGCCATCGATATCCACTCGGGTATACACTTCAGAAAACACAAATTGAGGTATATGACAGCCATATCTAGATTACAAAAGCAATATAAATACTAAATCAAAAGGGCACTCACCACCAAAAGGCAAAGCAAAAATCTGCAAAATCGTATAAAAAAAAGAAAAAATTTAGTCAAATTAAAAATTAGCCATCTTCGGATTCGAATTCATCCAAATGGTCTTGCTTCATCTCAAACCCTCATATGGTCACTAGAGCTTATGCTGTATAAAATGCTTAAATTAGTTTCAAATTTCAATTCAAACTCACCACAATAACTGACCAGCTGTCGATTTGGTTTTCGTAGCAGAATGTTCCTGAGGCATAGAGCAGTACACTGAAGATCATCACCTAAAAAGTCAGCCAGATCCAAACATCGATGACGATGAATCACAATCACGGTCACACTACTCCACATTACTGGTGATGGTTTTTAATGATTCCGTTTCTTCGGTATTCAACAGCCACCAGCGCCGGCTGTGGCCTTGGACCGCAAAAAGACTCAACGGTGTTGCTCTGGCTACTAGATGCGGGTCCTTGATGATATCAAAGGTGTTTTGTTATTGGAATTTGTTATATGGAAAGTCATAGCCTGCTTACTGATCGATACTGGGACTGGGTTGGCCCAGGGTTTTGCTTTATGTCTAATTCAGGATCATGCTACTAAAGCTATTTAAAAGGTCTTTGGTAAAAATTTGTCTTTCATATTTCAACCAAAAAATACAATCTTATTCGTGCAATATTAATTTTTCATAGTTTAACATTAAGGGAATTTTTGACTTTTTTTAATAAATTCTTAACATGTGACATATTTTTTTTATTAATCATCAAATATCTGAATCCAACTAGAACGACTAAATTCGGATTCGAAACGTCGTTGCAGGTTATGGTTGCTTGCCCCTCCTCATGGGAGGTGTCGGGAGTCGATTTTGAGACCTCTCATCCTAGCCTAGCCTGCATCATCATCAGGTAATCACCCCATGGATTTAACATGCGTCATATCATCGCATAACAAAATAATTTCTCTTAATATTATAACATGAAGAGTAAGAATGCATCAACTCACACATTATGATTCAAATTGCCCCTTAAATCTATTTAAAATATGTGATATTAACTTCTCAATATATATATATATGTGTGTGTGTGTGTGTGTGTGTGTGTGTGTGTGTGTGTGCGTGTGTGCGTGTGTGATATTAACAATATAGTAATTCAATGTGTGTGCGTATTAAAACTATCAAATCGAGTACATTTCATCAGTTTGTCAGTTCATATAGATATGCAACACATACGACGTATAAAATTATATTCCAATATATGTGTGTGTGTGTGTGTTGATATTAACAATAAAGTAGTAATTCAATGTGTGCGTATTAAAACTATCAAATCGAGTATATTTCATCAATCTGTCAGTTCATATGGATATGCAACACATACGATGGATAAAATTACATTCCAATAGTTCAAAAAATTAAATTAAATAATAATAAGGTTTTCGACCTGCGTTTTTAGCAAGAAGGATTTTCTGATGAAATATTGTTGTTTCTTTGATGCTAATAATCCTTTTTGGTTGTTGAGAAGATGTGGGTGGGGATCTGTTGGACTACCTCTCAATTTTTGTCGCCTTTTATCCCGATTGGATTGGTCCTTAACTCTGGATTTCGAGTGTTCTGCCATGGCTGTAGATGTTCCTTTTAACGAAAGCACCAAATGATAATTCTGAGATTGTCGAAATGAGCAAACATGTACTAGCCGATTTAGTCAGGGACAACTTGAAACCTACAAGAAGGCTAGTCCAATTGGTCTAGATGTTAACATTTCGAAACTTAAGTTAGTAGAAGATTTTTAGGGAGAAAAGATGTAATAAAAGAAGCTCAAAATATCAATGCCTAGAGTCTTTGGAGATTAAGTAATTTATAAGAGATTAGGCCTATTAAGTAGGTATACTCAAGTAGATCTAGCAAGCATATAGAGGATATGGTTTAACGACTGGCCATATCCTATAGGATGTATCAATTCGCCTAACACAGTTGATTTTGTCATACCGATTGGATCAACGTCATTTGCCAAGTTTGATGTGAAAGACCATACATGTTTGATTTGACTTTCATTGTGTGGGTTTCACTTAAAACCGATTTTGGATCTTATAAAATTAGAGGTGTTAAAAAGGCTAATTTTTCAAAAGAGTGCAAGTTAGAGTTACAAACTGTGCATTAAACTTTTTTTTAATAACCTATCCGATTTTCAAAATTTATTTATTTTTTAAAGATATTTCATAGTCATAATTCAAATTACAAATTTTGAATTAAAAGAAAAAGAATCCATACCATTTATCTCATTATTTAGAGGTATTTAATATTTATTTTCAATATAAAATAATTTCTCTTGTGGGCCAAAAAAAATGAAATAATTATGCATAAGTATCTTATTTTTTTGGTATAATTCATCAACATATTAATTTTTTTTAAACAGCATAGTCTATCTTTGGCAAACAGAAAAAGGATTAGGAAAGAAAAAAAGAAAAAATCTCCTCTCTAATTTAATTTCACCTTTCAGCCATTCCCCGTCATCAATGTGGTGATCGGCTGACAGGCTGATTACGCTGGTCCCAGTTATGATGTGTAATTATTTTCACTTCAAATTAATCAAAACTTAACAGAATATTAAAATATTATTATTATTTAAAAATTTTGTTTTTCTAAGGCGGAGCACAAAGGAAAATTACTGCTTGCTTATACGCGTAGTATGCGTACGGGAATTGGGAGGAAATTTCATAAAACGGCGGCAAGAAGATAAAAAAAATACTTAATACGGAGAATCGTCGACGACAAGGGTTTTAGTTCTACAGATCTCTCTTTCCCGTCGACCGGCTTTTAAGGCTGGTTCTTCTTCACATAAAACGACGCGTTTCACTCTGAAAATCTGTTCAATTCCTGTTGGACATCTCTCTCTCTTTCTCTCTGGTTTTCTCTTTTGGAGGGAGTGAATTGGAGCTCTTTTTGGCGGGAATTCAATTCCTTTTGCTGATTTTTTATTTTTTATTTTTTTCGATAGGGATTATATATATTGATTTTAGATTGAGACGAATGTTATTGAATTTTTATGCATTTAATTGTATATTATATGCATAAGTTGCTATTGTTAGAGAGAAGGGATAGGAAAAAAATGGTAGTTTCAGATAATTCAAAGGGCCTAATTCTGGCAGTGGCATCAAGTGCTTTTATAGGGGCGAGTTTCATTTTGAAGAAGAAGGGTTTGAAGCGAGCTGGTGCTACTGGTACGCGTGCTGGTTAGTTCTTCACTTTCACTTCTCGATTTATTTATTTTTATGACAAGCTTATAAAAATATTGTATCAGTTCTTTGATTATTAGTTAGATTAATGAAAAAAGATTGTATTTTGAATATAGATTATAACTTATTCGAATGGATTTGAAAATTTCAGCTTTTTATGTGCAAGTCTACGCTTAAATGAGGTTTATTCAAATTTTTAATTTAATCACGAACCTAATTCAAAAAAATAACTTTTGATCTTCCAGTTTCAAATCACTCCATCCAAACACAAAATATCTAAAGCAGAGTCCTATTTTTTGTTACTGTTTGTTATTGTGCTTGATCAATTTTTATGTTGACAACATGGTCTAAGAAGTTAGAATAATACATATTGAATCAAGAATTTCCCTGGGCTAGAAGCTTAGAACTATCCTGCTCAGTCTGCATTTTTAGCTTCTAAGCTTCTATTGGGAAAGTTGTCATTGGCCAACCACTTTCTATTTTGAGCTGTTCTCGATTGTCATTCCAATTAGTCATAAAGTGGAAAAATAGTTTGATCTTCCTTGTAAAGTGACTCATATGAACTTTCTGTGCATTATTCTTCCTGCCATTTTTATTTCTGTAACTCTGCGGTTTGCATATTACAGTTGGTTTTGATTAAGTTAGGGTGGTGATTCTGCTTACCCATTTGATATTACCTAGTAATTTTTTATTATTAATTGGAAAGTTTCTGGACAACTTCTTATCTGAATTTGAGATTATGCATGCTTCTTTTGTTAATATAACCAATCTATTTATCCTAATTTAGGTGTTGGAGGCTATACCTATTTACTGGAGCCACTATGGTGGGCTGGCATGGTGACGAGTAAGTATAAGAATATGGAGCTAAATTTCTCTCTCTCTCCCTCTCTCGCTCTCTCTCTCTCTGTGATGTCAACAGATTTTCTATGAATATATAGCTCCATTGAGTGCATTACTAAGTTTTAGTCTATGACTTGTATAAAAACAGTGTTCATTGGAGAGGTTGCAAATTTCGTGGCTTATGTGTATGCTCCTGCAGTTTTAGTGACACCTCTGGGTGCACTTAGTATCATTATCAGGTAAACTGCTGGTGCATAAAAGGGTCTGTTTGTTGTATCTTTTCATTTTTAATAGTTAACTTTTTGATTTAAATATAACATGATTCATAAAATATGGGTAGTGCAATTTTAGCGCACTTCATGTTGAGAGAACGGCTGCAAAAAATGGGCATAGTCGGCTGCTTGTCCTGCATTGTTGGATCAGTAGTGATTGTAATCCATGCACCTCAAGAACACACTCCTAACTCTGTGCAAGAGATTTGGACCTTGGCAACTCAACCAGGTTACTAGTCATACTCTATCTTTATCCTTCACACAGCATTTATATCTTTAATGCTCATTCATCACCTTGCTTTGTGTTTATCTTGTTACAGCATTTTTAATATATGTAGCAGCTTCACTTTCAATGGTGTTAGCTTTGATTTTGCACTTTGAACCTCGCTGTGGACAAACAAACATATTGGTCTCCTTGGGAATATGTTCGTTAATTGGTTCGATTACGGTAAATACATTCTTTTTTAAGTAGAAACATTGGCTGATGTCATCAAGGAATTATGATTTTTTTTATGTCCTGTATACTGGATATTGATTATGCTGCTGTTGCTAGGTACTCATTGATTGTTTTCCTCTCCTTTTTCTGTCCTTGTTCAGGTTGTAAGCATAAAGGCTATTGGAATTGCAATAAAACTTACCCTGGAGGGAACAAGTCAGATAGCTTACCCACAAACTTGGTTTTTCCTTACAGTTGCTGTGATTTGTGTCATTACCCAATTAAATTACCTTAACAAGGTAAGTTTGAAATGATGATGGTTCTATCCACTTGTTTTTTTGTGACAGTGTTAAATAAGATCACTAGCCCATTGTTGTTTATTTAATTGATGAGTAATGAAGCTACGGATGTTAATATTATTCAGATCTGGCCATAAATGGTTCTAGAAATTTTGCTGTCATTTTACTTACAGGCATTTGGTCTAAGTGGGTACCTTGGCCAAGTTTCATGTCTAACTGGTTATAATTCTCTCAATTTACAGCTCCGTTATATAGTTCTAGCCACCTACATGCGCATACTTGCAGAGAAAGAGGGGTGTATTGTGTCATTAGGGTTGCCTCTACGTGTATTTAGAGAAGCTGTCTACTTTTCTGTGCCAACGGGCTTTATGATAATTTCAGTTGTAAATCTGAATTGGGAAGTTTTTAGACTACCATGTATGGTGCCATTAAGAAAATAGACTTAGTGCAAGAATGACATTTGTGGGTTTCGATTATATAAATGCATGGCAAAATCAGTCGCAGTAAAAAAATATGAGTGAATTGTTTAAGCATTGTTCATTCTTCTTCATATGCTTCTCTTCATTCTCGCATCCTATTTGTTAAAATATGCAATCTAAGCTATAACAATGTTTAAACTCTGAAGGTTGTTCACTATGGGTCTCAGAAATAGATCGTAACAACTCTGTGCAGCAAAAACTAGGGGGCTGGTGGACATCATTAAATATATATAATTTAACCAGCATCTTAGTAGTCTTCACTGTTTTCATAATTTTGTGGAGGATGTTAAAGTAAAATTAAAATGCAAGTGAGAGTCAAGAGTATCTCTGCTTGACTAGGTTTTATGGGGTGATGTGCAGTTGTGAAGAATTTTCAGTTTTGTTTGTTTCCATTTTCCTTCAGTTGGTTAATAATTCTTAGGCAGGTCATGGTATGGTTGAAAGTGACTGTACTTTGGTGAAAGTCTAACAGTTGGTTGAACTGACTAGGTTGTTCAATTGAATGGGTGGTCCAATACTATGTGTGGTACTACACATAAGGTAGTTTGAAGAAAGTACACATTAAAATGGTTTGTGCGCTAGTTTTGCACATATTGCTAAATATACCAGTCTGGAGGAAATATATGTCCTGAATGGTCATCATATTGCGGGCCACTAACCATTACCTTCTGAGTTGTTGTCCATAGTTTCAAGCTTGCCTGCAAATCCTTTAATATCTGCGTCGATTTTATTTATTATCTTCTATTTACTGCAAAGAATAGAGGAAATCTGTTGTCCACCTGATAATTTTCAACTTTTGATTTCTGAACTTAAATCCTTCACATCTGAAAGTAATATTCACCTTATAATTGGTTATCTTTTGGCTCTCAGAAGCTATTCTTTTTACTTTTCATCAATCTAATGTTCGACTATGTTTCTGTTTTCATTGTTCAGGCTTTGGATACATTCAATGCAGCAATTGTTTCTCCAGTATATTATGTAATGTTTACAACTCTAACTATCATCGCTAGTGCCATAATGTTTAAGGTAAAAGAAATGCTTTGGCATTCTGTAGGATCTGTTTCTTATGTGTAATTATGTTGTGACTAGAATTACATAGAATCAATTTATTCAGAATGGCTTTTGTTCACATTTTCTACAGGACTGGTCGGGCCAAAATGTGAGCAGCATAACCTCTGAGATATGTGGATTCATAACTGTACTGTCAGGAACAATAATTCTTCATGCAACAAGAGAACAGGAGCCACCACCTCCTCTAGGTACACATGATTCTTGTCCTTTCTCTCCTTTTCTGTCCTAGGTTAAGAAGGAAGTCAGTTAGCTTGTTGGTTGCTCTAATTTGTGCTTGCCACTTGCCAATCCATTTATTCTTTTCTAGATTAAGGATGAGCTAAATGGATGTGTTTTGGCATTTATCTTACTAATCTCTAGCTGTCAGCCATTCTTGTCTGAACGTTTGAACACAAACAGATAGTAGTGACAGGTTGTTACTGAGCTCACTTTTGTATGTTTGCACCTTAAGTTCATTAAGAGAAGAGTTCTGCCTTTTTTTGCGGTCTGTTTTGCTGCTAGAAATCCTTAGGTTTAGCACCAAATATGTTATTGGCTTTTGCATTTGGTACTGGAATCACATCAGGGATACTCAAATAGGCTCAATTGCTGGAATCTCTGCTACAACTCTTTATATATTGATATAAGCATTAGAGGCTTAGATATTAATGACACTTGGAAAAAATCCCAATTCTGGAAATGCCCGTTTTATTGATAAGAAAAGCAATGATATTCATAGGCTTAAAAATAATTCTAAAGTTTTATGGAGAACTCCAAAAACTTATCTTAATGTTGCAAGGGATTTGGAATTCTATGAAGAATTGACTATTAAGCTATTCTTGATGGGGTGAGGATCAAAATTAGATTCGAAGAAAATGAAGAACTCAACACTAAAAAACAAGTTTGCAAGCATCTAACCCAGTTGGTTCCTGCTAACATTAAAATTGAGAGTATACCTGACACCCTAAACTAAAATTAAACTGTTCTGGCAACTAATTTATTTGAATAAACGCATATAAGAGTTTCTGATAGGACTAGAAAGTTCAATAGTGTCCTTAATGAGTCCCATCTAACCTAGATCAAAAATATAAGTTACTGATAAGTTGTGAATTTGCCCTTTAGTAAGCTCTGATATTCATTGGAAGGTGGGAAACATCAAACTTGTTTTCTTCTCTGGGTTGGCTAAGAAGCTTGTTTTGTCTGCTATTTGAGACTTAGACTTGCATTTATGTGGAATTCATGGATGTCATTGCAAGCCGCAAGTTGTGAAGTAATTGATGCAATTTTATCCCTGTAAAAAGGACCAGGCTCAAGTTCTCTTGGACGATCGCATGTTGGTATCTGTATGATACATGCTGTACCAACAAATGAACTTTATGCCCCTTTGTTGCAACATATCCAGCACCATGTCTTATATCGTATTTGAACACAATTTTTGGTTGCCTCTTCCCAAATAAAAATGCTTTTTGTTTTAACGTTTATTAGTTTTCAGCCGATTCTTTGTATATGTCATATTTTCTTTTGCTGGTGTCAACTGTGAAATTACATAGAGCTTATGATATGCTGTCAACTGTGCAATTACATTGACCTTATGATATGGTGTCAACTGTGCAGGAACAGTAACATGGTACATTAATGATGATTCCGTTAAGAGTATTGAAGAACATTTAATCAATATACATAGTTCAGATGAGCAATGAATCTTTCCACTTTGAGGTGTTAGTAAGAGAAAGATGATCGGCTGTTGAATCATGAATGTATTTGCAGAGCGAGTAGCTCCTGGTTTTTCTGGAATACTTTGTGGCATGGATATTGGAATGGTTTTGTTGACATCTTCTCTTGACAAGCTGCAGAAGGAGGCCAATCACATTTTGCAACTCTCAATCTTTGAATAATTGCCATATGCAAGCTTTTGTATAGTTTGAGATTACTGTCAAAAAGGGTAGTACAGAAAAGGATGCACAGATCTAATCACAGGTCCTATGATGTCCATAGCTCGTCACGATATTTGTAAATACTGATATTTATTTGTTCTATCCAATCCATAATTAGCATTGATGCCTTTGATGATCAAATTGTGTATTGATCTGTTGTTATGTAGTCAGTCAAACCCGTATCATATTCAAATTGTAATTACCTAGTTTGGATCTTTCAATCTTTATTTCATTAAATACAGAAAAAATGACCTGAACGAGGAATTACGACCCGGTAGCCTGAGGTTGACATGCGATTGGATCATTGTTTATGAACAATTAGCAGCTTGAATTGTTGTTTGTGTTTTGAGTTTTTGGATAAAAAGACCATAGGTTATGGTCGTTGACCAGAAAGAAGGGGTTTTGTATGTCAAACTCTTCGTAAAGTGACTACAAGGTGGGGCAGCAAATCCTGGGATTAATTACATACTCATTGAATTTTTGGGTATATAACTAAATAATAATAATAAAAATTATTAAAATTTCATTTTGTTTCAATTAAAATAAAAATAACTTGAAAATTAAATTTTTATGTCATTAGAGTCACAGTTAAGCATGTTATATATAATTATCATGTTATTTTAGTATTAATTAATTTTATAAGTTAAATTATTAGATAAAAAAAGTATTACTTCATCATGTAAATATTAAAAAACGACGTATACATAAAATAAAAAAAATTTAAGTAACTAATTACGATATATTTATAGAGTTAATTAGTATTAAAATGATATGATAATTATATATATTCTGACATAAAAAATTAATTTTCAACTTATTTTTATTTTAATGAAAATAAAATAAAATTTTTATAATTTTTATGTTATAAATTATTTTATTATAATTATTTAATTATAAATTGTAAAATTTAATTTAAAGTTACGTAATTAACCACAAATAGTGCATTAGCTTAACGTTTAAGCAATGCTCTAGACATTTTTTCGTTCCCGTCCCAGAGACAAGCTATCTGCTATAGTGTTACTGCAAATCTATGATAGGAAAAACACATCTGCACATAATGTTCTTCTCCGTTATGTTGTTTTACTTTGAAATTTTAATATTAAATCATTTTACTTTTCAAGTCATTTGTATAAATTCAAATTTTAATGGACGAGACAAGTGTGTGTGTGTGTATATATATATAGTTGAAATGAACTTATATCTAATTTGTTTTTGAAAAATCACATCTTTATATTATTAAATTATTATAAATTTTTATATTTCAAATATTTAATATTAAATTCTACCTTTTTTTATAACTTACATTGAATATAAAAATGAAGTTTTTTCAAAAGTATAGAATTTAATATGAAAAAATTGAAATACATATAGAAATTTGTAATAATTTAAAAATTAACTATATATTTTTTTCTTTTTTTTTAATGCAAATGAGCATTTTAATTTTAACATAATTAATATTAAATGATATGTGCTTGTAAAATCTATCAAAACTGATAAATTTCAATACAATATGAATTATTTAAAAAAATATGAATTTAATATTGAATTTTAAACTTCATGTAGAAGTGTAATTGTTCAAAATTTCAATATGGAGATTGTGTTTTCTCTTAATTTAATTTAATGACATATTTGGAAAAAGAATAGAGGGCACATTTGAGCTTTAACCCTATTTATATATTTACTGATTAAAAAAAAGGGAAAAAATCGCAACCGTCCATTTCTTGGAGCTGGAAGAGAATCTCATCGCCTTCCCTCTGTAAGTTTTGTCTTGCTCCCCTTCGCTGGCAAGTAACGCAAACGCATAACATTCTAGTGGAAGAGAGACAGCGATTAGTTTTTTTCGGTTCTCGTAGACAAAGAAACATGGCGGCAACGGTATCTTCTCCATGGGGCAAGCCCGGTGCGTGGGCCCTAGACGCTGAAGAGCACGAGGATGAACTCCGTCAACAACAATTAGAAAGTCCGAAGGACAATAACACTTCCGGCGAAGCAGAATTTCCTTCTTTAGCAGCCGCCGCCGCCACGAAACAGCCAAAGAAGAAGAAGAACCAAACCCTCTCCTTAGCAGAATTCACCACCTACGGCTCGGATAAGACGTCTCAGCCGAGCCCACAATCCAGAGGTCTTACCCACGAAGATCTCCTCAATCTCCCCACCGGTCCCCGCCAGCGGTCGGCGGAGGAGCTCGACCGGACCAGGCTCGGCGGCGGCTTCAAATCCTACGGCATGAATAATCGAAACGGCGATGATTCGTCTAATTCTCGATGGGGAGGCAGCAATTCTAGGGTTTCTGGTAGGGATAGGGATTCGAACAGAGAATTTGCACCGTCTCGTGCTGATGAGATTGATGATTGGTCCAAAACGAAGAAATCACCTTTCGGGAATGGCTATGAAAGGAGAGAAAGGGGCTCCTTTTTCGATTCTCAGTCAAAAGCTGACGAATTGGACAGCTGGGTTTCCAATAAGCCAACGGTGACACGAAGATTTGGTGCTGCAAACGGTGGATTTGAGAGGAAAGGTAGTTTCGATTCTTTATCTAGAGATAGACATGGGTTTAGTGGCAGTGGTGGTGCTTCGGATTCAGATAATTGGGGAAGGAAGAAAGAAGATAGCAATGTGACAGGAAGTGTAAGGCCTAAGCTTGTATTGCAGCCGCGTACGCTTCCTGTGAATAATGATAACGGCACAGATGCAAAGCCCAAGGGATCGAGTCCGTTTGGAGATGCAAGGCCTAGAGAGGAGGTTTTGGCTGAGAAAGGAAAGGACTGGAAGGAGATCGACGAAAAGTTAGATTATTCTAAGACTAATGGTGATAAAGAATTGGATAAAAGGTCGCGTTGGAGCTTTGGGAATGAGCGTTCAGGTTCTGGGAATGGGCGTTCAGGTTCTGGCAATGAGCGTTTTGGAAGGGGCTGGAGGAAACCTGATGCTGCTGATACCGAATCTCAGCCTGATAGGTTTGTTTTATGTGCTTTTTGATTGGTTAGTTCATATACTATTCTTTTGTTGCATTCTGTACGAGGCTGTTCATTAACTTGATAATTATTTGGCTATCACTTCGTATACTCCTGGTCTGTTTCGAAATTAAAGATGGAAACACAAGCCATCCAATTCTTACATTTGAATATAGCTTGACTGTTTGTGATAATTGCATCTATTTTCAACTTTATATATCTGAGATTACCATCAAATTATAGAAAGTATCTCGAGAGTAAATTCAAAGTATGAATCTTGGGCTAGAGACATCCATTTCACTCCTTCTCCAGTTTTGGGTGGACAGATGTAGGGTAAGCCTTTCGAAGGAAGTGACTTGACTGATACTGTTTGTAAGTTGCTGATTTTGTATGTTGATGGAGTTGTTTTTGCGTCCACTCGCATTTGAGGGTTATACTGACAATACTTGTGGCAATTTTATCTCCTCTGGTCTTGGAATTTCACTGTCATTCTTGAACATCCTTCTTTCATTAGCTGATAAAGAGTCATTTCGGATCATTATTTGGATAGGAATTTCGTATTGGAGAAAATGACTTGCTTTCTTGGGTAAACCTGTTAATTTTCATTTGTATCATCCTGCCCTCACGCATTGAATGGAAGTTTCTGTTGGCTGAAGATTATTTTAACCTTTATAAAGCTGATGCTAACTTAGCTTATGTATTTCTTTTTATTCGTTTTTTGCTGTGGCTCAGTTTGGTCAAGCTATTTATATATGGGATAGAAATATACTTGTATATTCTTTGGCATAATTTTATCCATAGTCACTCAACTTCTTTGCAAATAACATGGTGACAATAAAATGACTCAAGCACTATTTTGCAATAATAAAATAAAAAATGCCGGATAAATGGATTTTCAGTCAGCAGCGCACGTAGAAATTGCTGATTCAGTAAATTCAAATACTTTTTTCATACCTTATATTTAACAAATTAGACTCCGTTTTATGCTACTCTAACCTTATCTTTACTGGCGATTCAGTGATTTTTAGTTGTGCCGGTGACCGAAAATACAATTATCAGACATTTTTGACTTTACAGTTGCAAAATAATATTTGGATTATTTTATTGTTACTAATCGAAGTATAGTGACCAAAAATACAATTATTTGGCGTTTTTTACTTTACCATTATAAAATAATATTTGGTTATTTTTTTATCAATTGAAATATGGTTACCGGAACGTTATTTGTGATAAAGTTGAGTGAGTGTAAATGAAATTTCTCCGAAATAGCATGGGGTAAAAAATTATGTGTTTTTTTTTTTTTTTTCTTAATGCTTGTTGGGTCATTACCATTATGATAGCACAATATATATACTCTAAATCAACTTGAGAGAGAGCATGGGTGCTTGCTCGTTATATCTGTCATGGATGCTATGCAATGATATAAATGAACAGCAAAGGTTTGTGTTGATGTTTCCTTGGCATGCAGCGCCCAGAAAACTGAGAATGGTGATGATTCTGAGAGTGGGCGTGCTACCGAGGATGAAGTGACTGAAGGAAATTGAAGATGAGTTTTACACAAGGAGCTCTGAGGATTAAGGAAAAAGGAGAAGAGTAGAGAACATTATATAGTCCAAGAAGTTTTGTTTAATCATTTATTTGTACGAGTTTTGCCATAACTGTTGTGACTATCAAACACTGTGGGGAGACAATTTTGTAGGCTTGAAAGTAAAAAATTAAACACTTATTTGGTCTTTGATTTTGTAGTTGGTGTTGGATTCAGCATCGTCTGTTTTATTCCATTACCGATCATTTTACAGTCAATTTTTGCCCCTCTTTTGTTGAGAGCTGATTGTGGATTTTTGATTGTTGGAAGTGTCTATATAATAAATTCAACATTGTTACTGGTGATGAATATTATTTCTCAACGGGTTTTGCATCGAAGTTATTTACTTTTGATTTGTTTGGAAAACACATAACAGGTTTATCTAGGCCACGAGTATATTAACTGACTTGCAGTTGCTGCCTATCCAATGTTATTCCGTCAAAATTTTAGGCTTTTGATTTTTAATATTATTCGAGAAGGTGGGATGGGGTTATGGATTCAACACTTGATAATGTGACGTTATTTAACGAAAGAGTATAGCATACAGGTTGAGTTTTATCCAATCAAAAATGGTGGGAGGGGCTAGTATTCCCTTTTTGTAAACTGCACCAACATGGCTATGGATTGAAGGCAGCTCAGCTGTTTCTTCAGTTCAGACTTCATTCATGTAGTGAAATGTCCACCACAAAACTTATTTTGCAATGCAGATTGAGATTTGAGATTTCTCCCAAAGCAGAAACTGCTACATTTTATCCAAACTAACCCAAAATTCAAAGAGATTTTATCTAATGAAGCCTTAAACATCGGGTGAACGGTGCTTCCTTCTGAAGCAACCGCTTTGAGGAGAAAGAGCCGGGGAATTATTTATGATTGCAAGGCCCGGGTGCATGATCAGTCGTGGAGGGTTGCCAACTGCCAACTTCATACTTCAAAGCCATAAAATAAAATTAATCATTAAATGAATAAACTTTTTTAGTACAATATGATCTATTTATAATCTGTCAAATTTTAACACGTATATAATTCAATTTAGAATTATCTAATCTGATTTGTTTGCCTTTTGTTTAATATTAGTATAATTCTGTTGTTGCAGATAAAAAAATTTAAAATATTAAAAAAGAAAAAATAAAAACCTTATGCTCTCCTTGTGAAAATATGTTTTCTACAATTCTTCTTCTTTTTTTTTTTTACTGTAAATTGCTAAGCTATAGCATTATTACGGTTTGTTCTTATAAACCTAGAAATTCAATTTTAAAAGGATTTGTTAAATTCATAGAGATTCTTGTGTTGTTAAATTTCTAGTTAGTTGAGCTGACAATAAAATGAAAAAGAAAAATTTAATGCTTGAATATAAAAATAAATTCGAATTTAAATTAGATCAATAGCCCTAGATGCAATTAAAATTGGGTTTTCAAGTATGTTAAGGAAATAGTATACACACTTTGAAAAGAGATCGACCTAATTAACTTAAAGCAGAAAGTGAAAATATATATATATGCGCCCACACACTCCTTTAACAACTCCTCTTGGAGCCTTTTATTTTATCATAATTATTATAGTAGGAGTACAAAGATGCTAATTGATCTGAAATTTCAACATTTAGTGATAAAATCAGTACCACTAAGTTGAAGTTTACCATGCATATTCACCCTACTCTTGAGGACGAAGAATTCTTAAACAGAGGATATATAAATATATATATATATATATATATATTTTAATTAGTATATTTCAAATTCTAATTTGGAAAATAGGGTGGAAATGGCTTGTGATAAGTTGGAATTGGTGGAGGAAGTGGTTTCTTGAATGTTGGAGGACACGGTTTCTTGTATTTGTGAAATGGAGGAAGTGGTTTCTTGTATTTGTGAAATGGAGGAAGTGGTTTCTTGTATTTGGGAAACACCTTATGCCCAAAGAGTGATGACTCATCTACACTGTCCGCGGTTACATCATCATCCCCATAGCAAAATGTTGCAGCAAGCAGCAAGCAAATGAACAAGAACACGAGTGATTTTGCAAAAGCCGAACTCATTGGAAATCAACACTTAAGCTTCTAATGCTGAGGGTTGATATCACTTAATGTACTCAATCATGTTATTATATAACAATTTTGGCTAAACTAAGCGGTGTCACTGCCTCACCCACCCAATTAAGGCCTCAAATTTTGGAATGAAGTTGGGAATTAATCGCCAAATTCGTACAATTATTATGACCCCATTTTTTTCTAATTTTGCGGTGGCTTTATTACTTATAGTGACTCCGCCCTGCCCTTTCTTCAAATTTACATAAACAAAAGGGGCTTTTTTTTTTCTTATATATATATATAATAGAGTTTAATATCACTAAATTAAAGTTGATTAGTTATGAAACAAAAAATTATTGTCAAAAGTTTACGAGAACATATATATCTTGAAGGAAATTTCTTTCATTTTCCTTCGATTTGATCATGTCTACAAATCCATTGAATAAAAAACTTCTAAAGCCTTGTATATAAAAAACTTCTAAGGCCTTATATACGTACATATGCTATCCAATAAAGGTGAAAAAAAGGTAAAAACTAAAAAGTACAAGGCAGCCACCATTAATCTTCTATTCATATCTATCCTTATACTACTAAAGGAGTATTTCGTTTAAAGGTTTGTATTTCCATACTTTTATTTTTTGACTGTAAAAAATAGCAAATGTTACCATTTAAAACACAATCTGACGTCAAAAAGCGAAAAACACTATAAATGGAAAAAGCATACTAGCTAAGACCTTTCCTCTCTCTCCTACCATTGTGATAAAGTGGACCAGTTAACTGGTGAGTTTGTTTGGGGCTCTCAAGATCATCATCGCAACCCCAGCCTTGTTAATTCATTGGAGAAAGCTTTGTTAGCCTCGGTTACATGGGGCTGGCCTCTCCTTTGTTGTTTAGGCTCATGGACTGGAATCTTTGGAAGAATATGCATGACAAGGTATCTAATAATCACTCCAAACATCACTTCTCAACTATTAACAACAATGTGATTTTCGATTCAAAGACTAACATAGAATTTCAATTAGATTTTTTTTGTGTTTATTTAAAAAAAAATTGGATTTTTAGTATTACCGTAAAAAAATTTTAAAAAATGGAATGTTAAAAAACGGCAAGCATTATACCATTATGTATTAGTGTGAACTCCACGTCCACATTTATATTTACTGTATAAAAAACAACATTACCAATTGTCATTTTATATAGAACGAAATGGGCCGTTTCATATGTTTAAGAAAGTGAATGGTGAGGCCTGTGCATGATGGAAAACGCCCAAGGTGATTTTTTGTACAATTTTTTAAAACAATATGTGCTTATAAGTGCATAGAATTTATTATGCGCAGCAGAGCTAGCATACAGTAAATCCCGTGCCCTAAGGTAGAACATGGGGATTTTGTAATTTTTTTGTATATATATAGTTTGCCTTAAATACCAACATTCCCATTTATTTCTCACCTTATATGCCTTAATCTTGCTCTTGCTCTTTCTTGATTTCTTTCTCTTTGAATTTCTTGCACTCTCTTGCTTTTTTTCTCTTTAAATTTCAATGGTTAAGTAATAGTTGAAAAAGTTTTAATCAAATTCTAAAGGCAATTTTGTTGGAGGCTACAATTAAAATAGCAATTGCTTTTATTTCGGTTGTTAATTTAGCAACGGAATTAATTGTGGTTGCTATTTCTCAAGAATGAGTAAATTAGCAATGAAAATTCAATTTTGTTGTTATTTTTAATTGAAATGGGAAATAACAATGGAAAAAAATTTTCGTTGCTAAATTTGAATTTTCATTCTAAAATCTTTCCGCCATATGTGGGCGTCTTATATAGCAAAGAAAATTCTGTTTCGTTGCTATTTTAATTGAAATGGAAAATAGCAACAAAAAATAATTTTTGTTGTTAATTTTCATTCCAACATTTTTTTGTCATATTTTGCAATCTTATTTAGCAACGGTATAATAATATCATTACTAATTTCTGTTGTAAAATTTTGGAGACAAAAATTTCTTCTAATTTTAGCGATGGAAGTTAACAAAATATATACCCGTTGCTAAATCTACAAAGTTTAACTAATTTTATCAAGTAAAATTTGTTTCTGTTCCTAATATAAAAATCGTTGCAATTTTTCTGTTGCTAGTGCAAATGGCGTGGGCCCCACACGTTAACAGGCATACACCGTAAAAAATGGCATCTCCTATGGCCTTTTTTATGTAAGCAGGTCCTACCTTTTTCATCCCTCAAATATGGGAAACAGTATCTCCGTTTCTCAGAGGGAAAAGCGGTAGCCCAAAATGTCATTTTATATACAGCAGATTCAACTGTGGGTGTAGGTTTCACACTGACACAAAATAGCACCGTTTTTATTATTTTTTAACATCCTATTTTTTAAAAAATTTTTTTTATTATGATACCAAAAATTTAAATTTTTTTCAAATAAACACCAAAAAAAATAAAAAAAAAGCCCTTTTAATATCAAGTTGAAAGATTCATGTTAAACCCAATCATTCTATTCCACTCACTGATATTCAATATATATATATATATATATATATATATATATATATATATATATATATATATAATGGACATTGGATACATTTATAGGTACAATAATTTAGTGAATAAGTCAAACACAGAGAATTTAAATACAAATAAACTTTAGAGAACAAGGCAGGCATATAATGAAGGAATTAATTAACATAAAAATAATTTGTAATCATTCGCAATACAAATATTTCACAACGATAGTTAAATTAATTATTAATTAGTAATCCATCATGTAATAGGGATTAAAAGATAATAACATTTACAAGATAATTTCGAACGCACTCTTTAGGCTAATGATAATAATAATAATAAGTACAATATCTCACACACAAGTAATTTCCTCTAACCTTGAAGGCTTTATTGTGGCATTGAAAAATTTCACACACATGAAAGAAATGAAGAGAATTGAAACCTAATGAATAGGAGGAATTGGAGGCCATTTTCCAAACTTAGGGTGGTGAAAGTGCTTTGGAGGAATCTTTGGAAGAGGAGGGCATGGCTTCTTCTTGTGAAATGGATGAATTTTTGGAATTGGAGGCAATGGTTTATAAAAGATTGGTGGTTTTGGTTTGTAAGTAGGTACACGAGGTGGTAAAACCACTGGTGGTTTAGGAGGGCATGGTTTCTTGATTGGAACAGGTGGCGGAAGCGGTTTTACAGGGACTGGCGGTGGCTTGTACACCGGTACTGGTGGAGGAAAAACTTTTGGTGGTGGCTTGTAGACCGGTACTGGTGGAGGAAAAACCTTTGGTGGTGGCTTGTAGACTGGTACGGGTGGAGGAAAAACCTTTGGTGGTGGCTTGTACACTGGTACCGGTGGAGGACAAACTTTTTTTGGCGGGGGCTTGTAGACCGGTACGGGAGGAGGAAAGACCTTTGGTGGTGGCTTGTAGACCGGTTGCGGAGGAGGGAACACCTTTGGTGGTGGCTTGTAGACGGGTACCGGAGGAGGAAAGACCTTTGGTGGTGGCTTGTAGACGGGTACCGGAAGAGGAAAAACCTTTGGTGGTGGCTTGTAGAGGGGTACCAGGGGAAGAAACACCTTTGGCGGTGGCTTGTAGAGGAGGTGCTTAGGAGGGCAAAGTTTAGGTGGAAGGGGAGGCAAAAGCTTAGGAGGGAATATAGGCGGATGGCCAAAGCTTTTAAAAGGAGGAAGTTTCCCTGGGGGCAATTTGGGCAATGGTGGGTACTTAAAGTGAGGCCATAGAAATTTTGAAGTACATGTTAATGGTGAAATTTTGAGTTTTCCTGATAACCCAAAAGTGTATTTTTGATTATTATGAGATTTGAGGGTAATTTTGGAAGATTTGAGAGAAGTGTGAGTAGGGCATGGTGTAGCTGATGCACTATGAAGTTGAGCATAGCATTCTTCCATTAATTTTCCATCTTTTACCAAATCACTTGGAAGATTCACTTTGAATTTTCCTTCTTCGTCTAGCTTCCCTACTCCTCTTGTTTTGAATTCCCCATTTTCTGGCTTGCAATCAATTGTCACATGAAGCCCTGTACAATGAATGCATATATTTCCCATCTATCTATGTTAATTAATTATACATTATATTACACATCAAATGCTCTAACTAATTTCTAAACACCTCCAATTTCGTTTCATTTTCATTAATCCGTATATAATAAAAATTAAAAATCAAAATATTGATTCTATATGGAAATCAATATTGGCAGTTAATACCATATATATATATATGGATTATACAGCCATGAAACATTTTCAGCAATTTTCTTTAAATTCATTCTCTATATCTTGACTCACAATTTTGGTTTGGCCAGTGTTATATTTAGTGACACTCAGTTTATCTTTTATGTTATGAAGATTCGATTTTGAATGCAAATTAATCTGAGTTTTCAATCATAGTTTTTAATAAAATTACACTGTTGAATTAAAATTTATTAGTAAATTGGTAAGATTTCACGATCATACTTCAACTAAAGCCTTGGGAACCAAGTAAAAGCTAGTTACTCGCATGCATGGTTTAACATTAAAAAACATTTACGTATATATTAAACATGAAACTGAAAAGAAAGAGAATAATACCTGAAAGGGCCTGGCTACTCTTAATATTGGTCTGTGCACAATCTGCACATTCTCCTATTCCAACAACCTCCACTGTCTTTTCACCATCACCATAGCAGAAGCTTAATGAAAACACCAAACAAACCAAGAAGCATTGCAATGCTCCTCGAAAAGCTGGGAGAATCCGCATTGGGAACCACACCAATGGCTCCTAAATTAGAAGCTGTATAAAAAGCTTCTAAATTCTAAAACATGAAGGAACATGATAGACTATAGGGTTTCTTATATAATAGTGCAATAGGAAGTGATATTAAATCAAAGGCAACACCGACAGACACCACAATTAAGGCACTCACATGAGGCTATGGACCCTTTAAGATAAAGCTTCGTTTTGTGGTTTGAAAATGACAAATTAAAACACTAATTAAGAGTGGCTTTGGCTCTCATTCAATGACCTCTCAACTGTGCACAGCTAGTTATCTTTTATTTGTGTTAGTAATCTTTATCTGTTTAAACCTACTTATACTAGCTCTCATTAATAGTTTTTGCCTTAAAAAAATAATACAAGACAAAGAATTCTCGGGTTCAATTGCTAGAATAATATACATGATCTTTAATTTGAAACAATTAATAAAAGAATTGGTACCCATGAATTTGGAGTTTGGAAGAGAAATTTAATGATGTGAGGCTGAAAACAATTTCACGTGAATTAACTACATATGTCAGGTTGTCAACCAGATTTTACTGAATCGTATGATACTAATTTTTTTGTTACTTTGTATATATCAAATTATAGTATCATTTTGGCAGCTGCCCAGCCACCACCATTGACTTTAGAGTTCCACCGTTTCTTCCTCTCTTATGATTATTATTATTATTATTAATACTATCAACTTTTTGATTTATTGTTGTCTCTGTATTTTATCTAAAAAATGTAAATAGTGACACAAGAATATATATAAAGGTGTGATACAGTGTGGGATATAAATATGATCAGATGCACATAAATCCGATCGTGTAGATTTAATCGGACAGCACGTAACCACTTGCGCATACATCAAACTACCACTCAATAGATAGTGTTCAATCGTTTTTCTTTTTGTTCATAAACTCTTCCTTTTTGCTTTGTGGAATAAGCTGGATCAAGTAAATACTGTTCTGATATAAGTTCGCCTGTTAGTGGTATTGGTCCAGAGGCTAAGATTACAAGTTATATCAAAAACCATCAAGTTATGAATTCTTTTCTAATATATAAAATATTGTATTTAACGTGGACAAAGCCCTATTTCTCAAATCAAACTGAAGAGAAATTAAAAAAAAAAATCAAAAGGAAAATGAGAATGTTAGTTTGTCGCCCTACACGCTCTACATTTCAGAGTAAATTCTAGGTAAAAGCAATATTTCAACTGTAGCTCGAGCAACAATACTGAGGCACAAAACTATGGGCACGCTATTAAGAATCTGACGATATGAGATATCTATCCTATTTCTTTTTTTTTTTTTTTTTTGAGGAAATCTATCCTATTTCTATATTAAGAATTCAACCAATTCCTGTCTGCCTTGATGAATTTTCTAGCTACCCCACCAATAATGCACTTTCAGACGGGGATATTCAAGCATTTAATTCTCTCCCTAAAGAAAGCGATGAAGCTACATGAAACCCGGGGTAAAATTTAAGTTTGCCAACAACCAAAACTCAAATGGAATGATCAGCTTCTAATAGTAGATATTATCTTAGGTTCAATAAGATTATATCCTTCCTACCTAAATTAACGTCCAGTCTTTTTCAAAAAAGGCTCAACTTCCTAAATTCTCATTCCAAACAAGAAAAAAAAATTGAAATGTATAAATATTTCCTTCACAAGCTACAACAGTAAAGCTTGTCTTCTCGAACTAATTCAGCTTATGGGCTCTCTTAGAATCTCCATTTGCCTATGGTGAGTTACAAGTCTGTCCTGTGCCTCGAGCAAGCTAAATAGGCCTTGAACCCGTCTACTTCTTCTTCTTAGATTTGCTGGATAATGACTGAGTGTATGCAGTTCCCTGACCATCAGGAAAAGTAGGAAAAGCAATTCATCAGCAACACTTCCTTAACAGCAATTACTGGCTTCATTGGACATGCCAATTAAAGCTATGAAATCATCTTTAACAGATAGAAGGAAGAAAAGCCAGGAGGGACGACAATATTAAAACAAAACATTTTTCTCCACTTAATAAGGGAGGCCAGGGTTTTAAACAAGTGAACAAAAACAGTGAATTATCAAACATAAACCCACAAACCTGGAGCCACTCATCCATTGAGACATCCCTAGTCGCAGTTCCAACTTCCACCTTTGGAGCCCTCTTTGTTTTCTAACCAAACAAAAGCAGCAAGTTCAATTATTTATATATATGCAGCATCAACAAAGACACAGGCCTACATGCGCAAAAGTATACTTAAGAAAACATCCACCAAGCTTTCGCCCCTGCCTCATCATCAATAAGCCTATTTTCATCTTATCAATCCATCTAGCGTAAGCAGGCAAACCCAAGGTATCATTTGGATAACACATAATAGGGTACTTTTACCATCCATAATCAAGCCTTCCATATATAATCATCAAATTAATCAAACTAACCTAAAAGCATGACTTCATATAATCATTTCCAACTCATGGTATAGATGTGCTTCCAGAACAGAAAATTTTTTTGAGCAAATAAATCTCATGAAACATGATAATACAGTTTGTTGAAATATATTCTTACAAGGACATTTACGAAGATAGCAATAATGGCATATGGTATGAAAACTACCTTAGAAAGGTTTTGTATTTGACCATGTATCCATAAACCAAGGAGTACAAGTAACGCAATTCCAAGGGTAACCAGGAAAACTGATTCAATGCTTAGGAAGCCACCAAACTCCACAACTTCAATGGTACCATTATAGAAGGTGCTTTGGAATGGTTGCTGGTCTATCTCATAAATGATGGTTCCTACAAGATCAAAATTACCAGGCTGCACCAAATAAAAATAAACATATAGCTCAACAACCAATTTCACATTAATCCTAATTTTAAATGTAAAGAAGAAAAAAAAAACCACAAATTTAAGCAATACAAAAACATTACTGGTAATAAAGAAAAATAAAATTTTGAGTGCCACATGTACCTGCAAGTACTTGCTGACACCGAAAATGTATGGGAAAGTCGCCTGTGCTGATGCAGGAACAGTTGCATTGTTGAAGGCCTGCAGCAAGTAGACAACATAATTGACCATATGAATCAAGAGCATAGCACTCCTAGAGAAGCTGGAAGATAGATTTTCCTCAAATCATTCTAAAAATCCCAAAGCTGACAATAATATATGAATAGCTGGAATATAAATTTTCTCCTAATCATTCTGGAAAATTTCAAAACTGACAATAATACATGAATAGCTCTAGTGAAAGCAAAATAATAACTTAAAGATGTTTAGCAGAAAATAACTACCATGCAGAAAAGTACAAAACAGTACATGCTACGGTTTAAAACTAAGGTTTTATATTATAGTAACTTAACCCAATCTGAAAAATAAAAAAAAAATAAAAATAAAACAAAAAAGGTCGATCTGTAATATTGCAGAAGGAAAGCATTGATAGGCATGCCATTTCTGTAAATGGCAATATAAGCATAGATGACCCAAACAATCACAGGGATTACAAGCTCCCCTACATAGATACTAGAAACTAGAAGCCACATTTTGGCCTATGATTCCAATGACATCTACAGAAACAATAAATCTCAAAGCATTGTATTATTAGTTATCATACCATCCAACTGCATTAAATTTTAGATTGACAAAAGGAAATTTTTGTTCAGAAGCCACTTAAGAAATAAACATCAATAGTTGTGTCCACCATATTCCTCAATAGACAAAGGGAAGCTCTCCCTATCCCCTTTCCTAGGTTTCTCCAAAAACAGGATGGCTGGCCAACCTGAACCAAACGAAACAGAAACTTTTGTAACATATTTGCTTTTTTTCGGTTTGAGGTTTGTTTTTGTCAGTGGATTAAATATGTCATTCAGGTCATTTTGAATATTGTGAACTAAAATACACCAACCACTTATGGAAGATTGAAGGGCAATTGCAGGGAAAATACCAACTTCACCTCTGACCTAGTTGTTTATCATTCACTCTTGATTGTGCAAATTGTGATTCTAAAACAAATATAGTTTCCTCTCTTCATTTCTTCGATCTACACCAATCTAATAATCAAATCACTTATCTTTGATTGCCCTTCCTTTACATCTCTTTCCTTTAATCAGATTTCATCAATAACCATATCTGATCACTTTCAAGCCTTGGTGGGAACAGAGCTGAAGGATCCATGTTTACCTCCTTTGATAATTACAGTCCATTTTTGTTGATTGTGTTTTGTGAGTTACAGCCATATAACTGGCAGATATAGAATTTGCTGCTTCATCCTCAATTGAAGGAGTTGGTCCACAAGGCTCTCAATTCTCTGGATTTCCTTTTCTGGGTACCAACCCAACCTGATGGCTGTTAAAGAACCAGGGCAAGAGGGTTCCTATTAAGGTATAGAATACCTGATAACTCAGTCCAATTAAACCAAAGCCTTGCATGGACATGTCCAAACCAATAGGGTTGGGCTATATATCATTAAACTGCAACATTATTAGGGTTTGAATAAAAGATGACTAGAACCCAGCTGCAATCCAATTTTTGATAGGCCTACCCCAACTGCATTGGGTAACAAGGCGTTCCTCTCCCAAATGGCTGAAATGGATCTTATCCTTGATGCTTACCCTTGGTCTGGAGAAACCGTTTGAATACATTATGACTCTGTCAAAGAAATCAGACCCCCATACCACATTTCTTCATTTCACTCCAAGTATTCAAAGTTTTCACCGACACATTGAGCCTTACAACTTCTACACTCCTATAGCAAATTGGCATTAACTAGAAAATGATTTAGCAATATTGTGAAGCATCTTGTGCATAGATGCAGCTGCATATGCGTGCAAGCTTAAGTTCATCTAATGAGACAAGAAAATGATCAGGAAAAGCAATGGTTAGAAGCAGGGAAAGGTATGCATCCAGCTAAATAACCACCCAATAGGGAAAATTGAAGCCCCAACCTTATCCTCTAAAAAAATGGGAAGGCAGCTGTAAGACAAAACGTCCATAAGACCCCAAAAAAAAAAATTCAAATCAAAGTATAACCTCATAGGGAGATCATGAAAATGACTCATGCTGGCAAACATCTGCAGATCTGGAATTACCTGGGCAGTAAGATTTTGAACCAGCAGACGATGATCAAAAGGAAGATGAACACTGGCCTTAATAGCAATGACATTTATGATTGAATCACCTGCATCCCATCCAACAGTACCAGTGAGCACGTCTCTAATGAGATACAAAGGAAATACGTATAAAAGGGCATAACATGCAAAAAACAAAGAGCTGGAATAAGAACTATAATCAACAGAATATAAGGTATGCTGAGAAATCATAACCAAGCATTGCACTTTCATTATAGAAGACTCCTACAGCAGTTCAACATACCATCATTCTTCACTCCAACAAGTAGTTCAGTCTCCTCCCCAGCAGGTACCACTACCGCAAAGTAAAACAATCAAATTAAAAACAGAGTAACCATAGTCAAGAAAATCATCTTAAAATAAATAGTGGAAAAAATTAATCTCAATAAATATTACTCCCTCCGTTTTTTTTATCGGTCACTTTTGTTATTTTCACTTAAATTAAAAAATAATAAATAGATTTAAATTTAGTATTAAATTACGTGATTAAGACTAAATTATCAAATCTGATTAGTTCTGACTTTATTGAAAAATAAAAATAAATTGAAAAAGCAAATTAAATTACGTTGAAAGTCTAAAAATGACAGATAAATAGCATTTGAATTTTACTCAAAAAATGGAGGAAGTAATAAACAACTACTTAGAATCCTTACAATGTGCGCTGTTTTTGGGGAAAACACAGACTGTATCAACTCCAGGCGCGGGGCTAAAACTTCCATCACCAAAATCCTGTGCGTCCTCGCCAACAATACCAAGATCACTGGCTTCCTCAGCAGCCTCTGCGGCTCCTGCATCAGAATCTGACTGACATCTAGCAACTGTAACAGAAAAAAAATCATTCACTCAAATGAAGTAGGAAAGAGTATCTCAAACCTCATGAAAATTCTCTAAAGTCGCAGATAGATAAGGACAAATTAAAATAGAAACTGAACATGCAAAAAGACTACATAGACACAATTCTATCCAAAGTAATTGAACACCAAAAGCAAAGAAGTGAATCATATAAACTTTAGTTATTATTCAGATTATAAATCAATCAATTAAAAAGCAATGCCTTATAATTAGAATCTGAAAAGTGCATTTCATTCCGCCAAATAAAATAAATACAAATAGGATTCCTAAAGCAGCGTAAACGCACAATTTATAACACAAAAAAGGGAAATTCGAGTTAAAATTTAGCTTTTAAGACAGCAAATTAAGATAAAAAACGTTACGCGTTACTCCAATGCTCAAAAAACTCATAAATTTGGGTAATACTGGATCAGATCTCATTTCTATAGATCACAATCTAACTATCCGAAATTATACATGGCAAAAGGCGAGTGCACAGATCTAGATCTTAGATTGAAAAGAAGAACCTTGAAGGAGAGGAGAAGCGAGGACAAGAAGAGCGAAGAAGAAAACCCTAAGATTCTTCATTGTCGCCATGTATTAGGCAGCTTAGAGAGAGGGCTTGGGTTTCTCACGGTATTTCGTGGTGGAGATCAACACAATGCTCAATTCGAAGACGGACCTATTTAATCGTGTCAATAAAATGATTTGCAATTTATTTTTGTTGTGCGTTTGGAATTGGAAGTTCCAAATGGCAAAACTACGTTGAAACGCTGTCGTTTTTTTCTCGTTAAATTTTAGGCAGATCATGATCGAGTACATTTGACTTATCCAATGCCACAGTACACACCATCGCTCTCAAGGCAATGTTTTGAAATTTGATTTAGAAGTCGGTTCGACCTATCGACCTATCAATTGAATCATAAATCAATTGATTCAATTGGATTGATTCACAATTATTATTATTATTTTTAAATATAATTGTATAAAAAAAATTAAATATGTAGTATATAAAAATACATTCAAAAATCTATTAATTATCAAATATCAATATAAAAATATTAATTTTAAGTCCAAAAAATTTATAAATTTAAAAATCAAATAAATTATCTTAAGTAATAAATATCTAAATAAATCTGCATAATATCAAAAATAAATATTTAAATAAGTTTATTTAGCAAGATGAACAAAATTATATGATGGAAGATAAGTTGCCCAAATAAAGAAAAAAAAAGTTAATTATTGAGGAGACTATGAAGGAAAAAAAATCATAAAACCATGTCAAACCACCAATCCGGCAATAGGCTTGCCCAATGCTTGGTGGAGTTCAGTTTTAACACGCCGACCCAATCCAGCATTTGTTCTACTCTTTCAGCCGAGACATGAGCCATTTTGTTCACAATCTTAAATATTATAGCATTTGAAGTGCAAATCTTGAATGATTGGCATTAGTGGTAAGTTGCATCTTTTATTCCCCATTTAGTATATGTAGACCTATTCAAGGGTTGAATTTTTGCAGATTTATATTGCTTTTTAAACTTTTTTCTTATCCAACCGTAAACACATCTAGTTGTATGTATTTTTCACAGTGCAGGCTTAATAATAATTGTCTTAAGCCTCTTTCAAATTTGAAAGATAGGTTGAATGAATACAAGAAGAAGAAAAAGAAAAGTAACCCGATTTTCCGATTGAATGAATAGATTGAAAGAAGAAAAAGAAAATAAAAGATGAATGAATACAGTTTTGGGATTGACTAGGTCCAATCCGGTCCAACTCGATTTTCAATTCAACTTGAGTTTTTTCGGTCAAATCCGAGTTTTTTCATTTTTCGACCTTTATGTTGGAAAAACTCAATTTTCTTACTGAGTCGCTATAATGTTCTAAAAATACATGCTGGTAAATATTTACAAGTGTGATTGGAACATAATCGAAATTAATATAAATGTGAAGGGTAATTTTGTAAAGTTGCCAAGTAGGGGTAAATGTGCATTGTTAGGGAGGTAAGAAGGATTTGATTGAAATTTTATATTATAAATTTCATGCCAAATGTAAGAATTGATGAAAGAAGAGGGAGCAAAGTGTAATTTTTAATATTTAAACTAGTGGCTAAATGAGAAATAAGCATGTGTTTATTCTAAAAAAATGAAAAAGATTAAGAAAATTGAGAAAAAAAATTTGCTCTTTTCTTTAAGATGGTCGACCACTCTTTGGCCAAAGATTTCAGCCATTTTTCTCCCTTTCTTTTATGTCTCCTCTTTCTTTAAGTTTCTATATACAAGAGGTGTATGTGTATTTGGTTGGTTTCCAACAAATTAAGGTAAGTAAAGCATGGTTTCATGTGAGAAAAAACCTTCTTCCTCTTATTCATTCCTTTTGGAGATGTATTTGTTATTTTTAGTAGTGATTGAGTGAATCTTGATAATAGCCGCTGAAAGAGGTAGCAAGAGTAAATGAAAGGAGAAGGAAGAGTTCTAGAAAGTAAAAGTGGGCAATTTTTGAGGTATGGAAGTTTATGTTATTGTTTATGTATTTGTAATTAAATTAAATTGCTATATGTATTATAGTTGATCTATAGTTGATGTCTGGGTGAGTAAATGATTCTATAGTGCATGAGAAAGATGATTTGTGCTTTAGAAAGTGATAAAGTGAAAAATATGTTTAATGTTCACTTGAATCAGTGTTAGTATAAAAGGGGCACAACTCTTGCTATAAATGGCAAAATGAAGTGGTTTTGAGTGTTATTGAAAAGTAGAGATGTAGTGGAAAAAAAATTTAAAGAAGGCTACTTTGTTCAAGAAATATATTTGTGATGAGAAAGATGCTAATGCAAAGTTAATGAGAGAAATGTTTAGAACATCTACACGCTTGTCGTGCTCGTGGCATTAGTCGCACCTACGATAAGATTGTTTTATGTTGTGCTTACGACAGGAAAAAGTATACCTGTCTTCCTTGTTTAATTTATTATGCCTATACTTTTACCTTGTTGTTTATATATCTTATGTTCATAAAGGAATTATGATGTTACATACATGTATATGTAATTTTATGGATACTTACGGTATAGTTCTAAAAATGTCAATGCAATATCTTTAAGTGACTAAAATTCTTCCATGCTTGAATTTCATATAATAGTGGATAAATAGGCATACTTATAAGGAGTAGAGATTGTAGCTGCTAGTGTTGGTACCTGTGGGTATCTAGTGTTGATATCTAGTGTTGATACATTTTGGTATCCAATGTTTCAAGACTTTTGTCTCTAGTGATTAATATTTTTCATTAGTATCTAGTGTTTGTCCCATTATCCACTATTTATGGGAATTCAAGTGATAAAAGTGATCTGATTAATGAATATGGATAAGTGATCGATTATGTAAATGTTTCAGTGCTTCATGGAAGTGTTAGTATTTCTTATTGAGTAATAAAGTGTAATTAAAAATATAACAGTCCAAATACCGAGCTAGTCGAAAATAGTATTTTTCGATAGTAAATAGTGACATTGGGGTGAATAGTATCACCCGGAGTTGAAAAATATTTTATTGGATTATTGAAAAGAGCAAGTTAGTTGGAGTCCAAAAATGTTATTTGGACTAACAAAAAAGTCAGATGGACCACCAAAAATCAAAAATAAGGAAAAAATCACAGTTTCAGTTAAAAGGGTGCTCATGTTAACTAAGAGTTTCTCTGAAACTTTAAAAATAACAAATGACCTTTAAAAATTACTATAATTTTTAGATCTACATTAAATGTGATGTAAACTCATATGGTAATGAAAAATTAGTGTTATGGCAACTTGAAAATTAAAGTTTCAGACTGGTATAAATGAATCAGATTAGAAAAACACTCTCCGAATGACTCAAAAATATTCATGGAGTCTAATGAATATATTTTGATGGTCAATGAAGTATTTTTAAAGAGATTTGACCTCAAAAAGTAAGAGAAAAATAATGATTTCGGTTTAAATAGTAATCAATCAATCATAAATTTGATCGAAACTTTAAAAATAGCAAATGATCTTCAAAAATTACAAAAAATTTCAGTTGAGTCCTAAATGAGGTGTATAATCATTTGGTGGAAAAATATTAATTTTTCGTTAACATCAAAAATTTATTAATCGGACTGGTTGGACTGAATCGGATTGAAAACGAACTTCAATTGAGCTAAAATTTTACATGGATGCTTAATATATTAATTTAAGAATTATAAAATTAATTTTGAGTGAAATTGAGCTTTGAAAGTAAGAGAAATAAATTATGGAGGCTTATTGAGCTTAAAAGGGGAATTGGGCTTGAGTTAGGCTCAACTATCTTAGTTGGACCAGGCCCAATCCAACCCACCCCTTTAAATATCCCAAACCTCACCATTTTTCCAGAAAATTCTCCCTTTTTCACGATGGCTTCTCTTCTCTTTGGCCAAATGGTGTTCTTCACTATTTTGCCTTGATTTCTTCATCCTTCTTCTAACTCTCTCCCTAAATCAAGTCTTTTGAGGTAAATTCCAGCCCTTCTACTAGCTTATAAAGGTCTTAAGAAGTTAAATAAGCTATTAAAAGTGTAATAAATCAAGAGAGAAAATTGATATGTCAAAAATGAGGTAAGTGTAAATAGAGTTTTTAAATTGATTTAAAAGTTTGTATAGATAAATTTAAGATTGTAGAGTGATAATTTATAGTTAGATTGAGCAAAGGAAGCAAGAAACTAATGGAATTTTACTCTTGAAAATCCTGCCATTTAAGGAATTCTTTGGAGAAAAAGAATTTTCATGGATTTAAGCTAAGGAGAGGTAGATTAAGGTGTGGATGATATGAATTCAAGGTTAGTGGATGCTCTATCGCTTAATTTTCATAAATTGTGCATGACAATTTGTTTATGTAAATATATGATTTTATGTGATTATGTGTGATTAATTGGACATAAGTTTATATATGTGAAATTGGAGATTTTAATTGATGAGTATAATGTTTTAATTGGAAAAATTAAATTGAAATGTCGAATTAGAGGCTTGGCCGAAATTTATGTATGTGGGTGTGATGGTTGATTTTGATGAAATTTTGAGAAAAATGCCATAAATTGAATATACGTGTAAGTTTAATGGTATATGAATTTAATTGAAATTTTTGAAAATTAATAAAATATTTTTAAGTTAAATTTTATATTATGTTATAGTGAAAATATTGAATTTTAATGAGAAAATTTGAATTATTGCATAAGAAATCATAAAATAAACCAATTAATTAATTGAAATAAAAGAAAATAAAAAGAATGGAAAATGAAATAGTAGAGTGGAAAAAAAGAATTAATTGAAAAGAATGAAAAGTTTAGGGGTAAAAGTGAAATATTACCAAATTGTGAGGGAAAATAGTTTAAGTGAATTAAGATTAAATTGAAAAAGAAATGATAAATGAAATAAGAATTTATGCATGAAAATAAGCTTAGGGACCAAATTGGAATTTTTCCAATGAAGATAGACTTAGTAGTGTAAAATGTATAATTGGTGGCAATTTTGTAAAAAAAAATGAAATAAAAGGGTATTTTCATAATTTATGAGAATTTGAAGGACTAAATAGCAATTTAACAATTTTAAGGACTAAATGCTAATTTAGCAAGTCTAGGGACTAAATGGTAATTTTAGGATCAAATAGTGAATTAATGGCATTAATTAAATAAGTAATGACATTTTGATAAAAAAAATAAAAGAAAAGGGCATACCAGTAATTTGATCAAAAATTGAAGGATTAACATGTAAATTGCCCACAATAATGATAATTGAATGATTAATATATAAAATAATTAATAATACGCAAAATAAAAATATTTGTTAAGAATAAATAAGTTTAATAATTAAATTAGTAATATCAGGATATTAAATTATAAAATATTAATAACGACAGTTAAATCAATTATTTATTATATTAGTCGTACATAAATAATTGTATGCAAATATGTACATGTATGATATATGTACAAATGTATGTATGATTTGTAAAAATAATATGCTTATTACGTATGAATGTATGAGCAAGTATGTAATGAATATGACTATAATGAGTTAAGTATGTATGTACAGAATGAACATGATTATTATAATGAATTATATGTAAAGGACAAGTGTAAGTGCAGAACATGAAATATTGCCCTTAGTAGCCTGGTAGTAAATCTAGTTAGGAATATAGTTGGCTAACCATAGAGATACGTATACCGCGGTGCAAGTCATGCCGACTTGCTTTACTATGGCAGATTTGCGATAGTCTCCCATAGTGCATTGATATGTTACATGTTCACAGTTACAAGTACCATGTTCATTGTTTGTGATCCTTCGGGGTTACCTCACAGTTGGGACTTTAGGGTCCTTGTCCCGTGTATCCAGTTCAAGATTTCTATTGGACTATTATTAGGGGCAATTCAAATAAACAAAGAAATAAATGTATGTATGTTAATGTAGATAGGTATGCATGTATGTATATATACGTGTAATGTATGCATATGAAATGTATATATACGTGTATGTATGGATGTATAAAAATACGTATGTGAATATGTATGTATATGTTTATGAATGTATGTATGCAAGAATACATATGTCTATGTATAGGCATGTATGTAAGCATATTGTATGTATGTATGTGTGTGTGTGTGTGTATAAAGTCAAGTTGTTATGTTTTGCATTTGAAACTCTGATAAGGAGTTAATTGCAGTGTTTTTACTCCCTATTGAGACATTGCTCAACACGGGTGTTTTTTCATATAGGTATGCAAATATAGAGTGAAGTGTTTCATATCTAATCAATATCTGCAGACCACTAAAGAGAATAGCAAGTGAAGACTGATTTTAGTGTAGAATTATTTTTATATATTGCTACTGAAAAAGATTGGGACTCATTTAATTAATGAATTTGTAATTATATTTGAAGTATTGTTAAATTTATATGTATAGATGTGTATATGTGCCAGAAATTCAATAAAATATTAAGTGCATAAAAAGGTAATAGGAGTGGGAATTACTATCACGGTCTAATTGGTTCGACCAGCTGAATCAAACTGAATTTAAAAAAATTGTCTGTAGGCTAAACGATTAAGTTGTAAAATAGGTTATCTCTCTTTGATTTGAAAAAAAAAAGATTTAGTGCATAAAATAACATACGAATTTGTAAGAAAAATGAAACATGTACTTAAAACTTTTAAACTATCTGATTTGTCCGTTGAACTTTTATTAACACAATTTTATAAACACCTCAAACAATAGTTATACTGATTATGGTAGACATGCAAAATAGGAATGTAAACAATAGGAGTCTTTTTCAACCTTTAATATTTACAAGAGCAATGGTAAAATTTTCAAAACCTCTGTTAAATAAAGCCAAATTAAATAAGATAGAGAAATTTCTGCATTCCTCAATCTATTTACATAATTTCTTTATATTGGCATCATGAGTATTCCTAATATATCTCCTCATAGAATCTTTCGTTGTGCTATTTATGTTCCCATTTCCTCGAGGCGAATCAAAATCGATCTTCATCTTGGTATATATATTGGTTTTAATTATCTATCTACCATTAGATATCTAGAATCTTTAATTGGTGATTCTCCACAACAAGATTTTTAAATTATTAATTTGATTAGTCATTTTTCTCTCCATTTGGGGAAGATAAAAGTACAAGGACAAAAGTACAAAAAATTAGTTGGAATATACTAACCTTTTCATCTATGATACAAGCACAAATCAATGTGAATTTGAAATTTAAAAAATAATAAAATTGCATAATATTGCAAATCAATGGCCAAATATCTTTACAAACACCCAAAAGGTTACTAAATCCCATGTTTTGACTGCTAATGCACATGTAAGATTGATGCTTCATACAGGATATCCAGTAGGTATGGCAGCCAATGAATCTAATACACTCTAAGAGCATGGTATATCTATTATTGCAAAAGATATTATTACTCGAAAGAAAAGAGAATTGAAAAACATCCAATATGGTACTCAAGAAGAGTTCAAAAATAACACAAATTAACAACCTCATATTTCTAGAAAAGCAACTACAAAAGTGGTTACAGTATCAAAAAATTATAAGATCTCCTCAAAATATGAAGATATGTGTGAAAAATAGGATATAGTTGTTGATAATATGTTTACATGATATGAGCTTGAAAAGCTCATAAATACTGTGTTTTTATGTTTAGTTTTGTTAAGCATAGTGTTTAATATTTTGGTATTTTATGTGTATTTTATTGCTTTTATGTGTTTTATGTTTTTGTGGGTGTTTTATTTGTTTTATAGGAGCAAGAAAATAATTCGGAGCTTAAAGGACATCATTTAGAGAAGAAGGAGACAAGCTAGGGCTAAAAGAGGCACCATTTCGAGGGTGACATCGACTGTGGGTAGCGACAGGCAGCGATGAGAGAACAAAGGGCAGCAGATGCGAGAAAAGTACAAGCTAAGTTTAGGCGTGCCATGTCGCAAATGCGACAAGTGGTGGTTAAAGAAGAAGTTAGGCTTCAAGAGTTGTGTTCCTTTACCAAGACTTACAACCTTTTTGAAGAGGTATTTCAAGGGACATTTCTTTTAAAAGTCATATAAATATTAATTTGAACAAAATTGAGCCAGGAATTTATTAGATTTGATTTTGTAATTTTGAGAACAATAGCTTAGCATTTTTAACTATTAGTTTTATTTTCATGGTTTGAAGAGAAGACAAGCAAGGAAGAAGTCTAACTTTGGTGATAGGAAAAAGGGTTGAGAGATCCCCTTCTTTTATTTCTAACTTTTACTTTTCTTTGTAATTTTTAAATGAATTTTATTTGGCACTTGAATTTTATGAATGAATTTTCTACTTTCCATTTACATTGATATTCTTGGAATGTAGAATTATCTATTAGTATACTTTGCATGATAATTATAAGTTAAAGGAGGATTGAGAGGTTCGCTTTAACTTATATCTAATTCATTAAGAATCAACGAGTTCATTAATGAGAGTTAAGGATTAGCATTTTAATTGCATGTTCTAGGCATTCTAATTCATGTTGAGAGAGTGGGTTGGAAATATATTCCAACTTGGCTTACTAATAAGATTATAAATATTAATTAAAATAATGGTATCAAGTGCATGATCATTAGATTTTCATTACATATATCGTCTTCTTTGATCATCATAAACTAGGATTCAATTAGCTTACACGATATAGTAGTTTAGAATTAATTTTCAATTTATGAACATTGTAAACAAGATTAAAATTAAGTAGTAATAGTGAGTAATATCAATCAACATTCCTCATGGGAACGATATCTTAAGTACTATAATCAGTACACAATATACTTACGATATTAAAGCTTTTAGAAAAAGTATAACAAGTTTTTGGCACCATTACTGGGGAACTGTATAATTGAATTATTACATTATGAATCTTGATTTAAGATTTTGGATTACAATATTTAATTTGTTTGTTTATTTTGTTGTGTATTTTCAGGACTTGACAATTCATGCCTCGTACAAGGAGTTCTCAAGAAGAACTTGAACCGTTGAATCTATAGATAGAAAGGTTTATTTCAAGTAACTGCAAATCCAACAAGAAAAAAAATAGGACAAAGAGATTGACCATGGCTGAAGAAGAGAATCCACCAAGGTTGATGGATTTTGCCACACCTGCATTGAGTGGTGCTCAACAAAGGGTGATAAGACCAACGATAAACGCTAATCAATTTGAGATTAAACCTTCTTTTTTACAAATGATTCAAAATAGTATTTAATTCTATGGTTTGGCAAATGAGGATCCTAATGCTTATTTGGCAAATTTCTTAGAAATTTGTGATACCTTTAAAATAAATAGAGTTTCTGCAAATACAATTGAGCTTAGACTTTTTCTTTTTACATTGAAGGATAAAGCAAAGGCTTAGTTGAATTCCTTAACTAGGGGGTCTATAACAACTTGGGATCAATTAGCCCAAGCATTCTTATCTAAATATTTCCCTCTAGCCAAAATTGCAAAGATTATAAAGGATATCACTACTTTTGTTCAACATGATAATGAATCTTTGTATTTAAAGAATTGTAGAGAAGTTGCCCACACCACAATCTTCCAAGAGAATTATTGATGCAAACGTTCTATAACGGAGTGAATCCAACCACTAGAAGCACTATAGATGCTGCGGCTGGTGGATCTCTCATGAGAAAAACAACGGAGGTTACATTTGAGTTATTGGAGGAGATGTCTATGAACAATTGTATGTGGCCAACCGAAAGAGCAAGGGAATCAAATTTCTCGAATGTTAAGGGAGTACATTCGGTTGATTCGGTAGTAGCACTGCAAGCCCAGGTTGAGAATTTAATACAGAAAATTAATAGCCTAGGTATAGGAAGTAGTCCACAAAGTGGGTATAACATATGTGGATAACAAGGTTATAGAAGTAACGTGTGTAACTTAGGAATAGCTAGTACGAAAGAACAAGTGAGTTTTATCCAAGGGTAAAGACGAGGAAACCCATATTCAAACACCTACAATCCCGATTGGAGGAACCATCCTAATTTTTCCTGGGATAATAATAGCAACCAAATAGGGATATGGGGTTTCAAACCTCAAGATAGGTTTGGAGCCTTAGAAGTTAAGATGGATAAGTTTTTGGAGGGAATTAATATGAAGTTTAGTGCTCAAGAGGAGACCCAAAAGAGGCTGGAAACTAAGTTTGATCAAATAACAAAGAATCAAGCCTCATCTATTCATAATTTGGAAGTTCAATTGGGGCAAATTGCCAAGGCTCTTCCGTCACAATTACAAGGGAATTTACCAAGTAGTACAGAAGACAATCTAAGAGAACATTTGAAGGCAATAAATTTTAGGTCAGGAAAATCCTATACTAGTGAATTTATTTCTACTAACAATTATGAAGATGTGCAGAAAAATAATAGGCAGGGCAAGCCTTTCACCGCGAGCGCGCTGCTTGTCGCAAGCGCAACAGAGGAGGGAGTAGCACCTCTCGAGAGTGAAGAACTTATCACGAGCGTGCCAGCCACAATAAAATTTCTTTCTGTCGCGACAGTGACACCTATTGTGAGCGCGAAGGATAGGGTTCTACAAGCAAAAACTTCTAAAGTGTTTCAACCTCGTCCACCATTTCCACAATGCTTGAAGCAGAAAAACCAAGATAAGTAATTCCAATCTTTCCTTGATAAGTTAAAGCATGTGCATATTAATTTGAATTTTGTTGAGGCTATAATACAAATTCCTAATTATGCGAAGTTTCTTAAAGATTTAATTGCTAAGAAGAAAAGTTGGGAAGATGTATCTACCATTGAGTTAACAGAGGCATGCAGTTCAATTATCACTAATAACTTGCCTACTAAGTTAAAAGATAATGGTAGTTTTATGATTTCGTGTACTTTAGGGGACGTTGAGTTTCCCAAATGTTTATGTGACTTAGAAGTAAGCATTAATCTTATGCCATTAACTATTTTCAAACAATTAGGGTTAGACTATGTTAAACCTACTTCAATAGTTTTACAATTAACTGACCAATCAATTAAAAAACCTTATGATATAGTGGAGGACGTGTTGGTTAAAGTTGATAAATTCATTTTGCCTGCTCATTTTGTTATTTTAGACTTTACATATGATGTGAAATACCCATTGATATTAGAGAGACCTTTTATGAGAACTGGTATGGCATTGGTTGATGTTTATGAAGGCACTTTAATTCTAAGAGTGGGTGAAGATAGTGTAGAGTATCACATGGATAGGGTATTAAATGGATTAAAATATATGCATGAAAATAGATGTTATAGATACTTGTGTTGCAACAGTTTTTTATGAAGCAGGTCGAGATGAGGTGACCATTGAGGAAGAAGTTAGTAGAGAGGAAAAGCAAAAGAGTGTGAAACCATAATGTTTATATAGAAATGATGCACCTTTACCACCTTCAGCAATAAGTCCTCTTATGGTAGAATTGAAAGAACTACCAAATCATTTGAGGTATGCATTTCTTGGTTCTAATCACACTTTACCTATCATTGTTTCTAATAAACTCACTAGTAAGTAGGAATCTTTGTTATTAGAGGTTGTTAGGAAGAGAATAAAGAGCATAGGTTGGCAAATTTCAAATTTAAAAGAAATTAGTCCTAACATTTTCATGCATAGGATTAACATGATAAATGAATGTCAACCTCGAGCGAATAGACAAAGGAGACTTAACCCAAATATGAAGAAGGTAGTTAAGAAAGAAGTCATTAAGTTGCTAGATGCTGGGATTATTTATCCAATTTTGGATAGTACATGGATGAGTCCAATTCATTATGTACGTAAGAAGGGAGGTATGACGGTAGTTAAAAATGAGAATGGGAATTTAATTCCTACTAGAACCACCACCGGTTGGAGGGTTTGTATAGACTATAGGAAGTTAAATTCAGCTACTAGGAATGATCACTTTCTGTTATCCTTCATTGATCAAATGTTAGAAAGGGTAGCCGGACACTCTCATTATTGTTTTTTGGATGGTTATTCAAGGTATTTTCAAATTTTTATATACCCTAGTGACCAAGAAAAGACTACCTTGTCCATATGAGACTTTTTCCTATAGACGGATGCCTTTTGGGTTATGTAATGCACCTGTAACTTTTCAAAGGTGTATGACTTCTATTTTTGGGGATATGATTGAGGACATCATAGAAGTTTTCATGGATGATTTTTTTATCTATGGTGACTTATTTGAGTTGTGTTTGAATAACTTGGATAGAGTGTTGGCTAGGTGTAAGAAGACCAACCTAGTACTTAATTAGGAGAAATGCCACTTTATGGTTGAATAGGGTATAGTTGGCTATATGATTTCAATTAGGGGAATAGAGGTGGATAGAGCTAAAATTGAGTTTATAGAGAAATTACCTCCACCAACTATACTTAAGGGCATTAGGTCATTTTTAGGTCATACTGGTTTTTATAGAAGGTTCATTAAGGATTTTTCATTAATATCTAAACCTTTAACTAATTTGCTGGTAAAGGAAGTGCCTTTTGAATTTTATGATGCATGCATGAATGCTTTTAATACTTTAAAGGAAGCCCTTATAAATGCACCCATTATCACTTCTCCTAATTGGGAACTTCCTTTTGAGATTATATGCGATGCAAGTCACATTGTAGTAAGTTGTGTGTTGGGTCAAAGAATAGGTAAACATTTGCATGTGATTTACTATGCTAGCCATACATTATCACCACCTCAAGTGAATTACACAACAATTGAAAAAGAAATGTTAGTTGTTGTTTATGCATGTGATAAGTTTAAGTCTTAATTGTTAGGATCTAAAGTCATAATTTATACGAATCATGCAGCTTTAAGGTATTTATTTGCTAAAAAAGATGCTAAATCTAGGTTGATTCATTGGGTTCTTTTATTGCAAGAATTTGAGCTTGAAATTAAAGACAAGAAAGGTTCTGAAAATTTAGTAGCTGATCACTTATCTATGTTAGAAAATGTTGAAGGACCAATAGGGGATAGTAATGAAATTAATGAATCCTTTCCGGATGAATCTCTTATGTCAATAAATTATGAGCATATGCCATGGTTTGCAAATTTACTAACTTTCTTGCTGCAAGGATTATACCTTATGGTTTAACATGGCAACAAAAGAAGAAGTTCTTTAGTGATGTTAAAAATTACCTTTGGGAGGAGCCCTATTTGCTTAGAATAAGTGGGGATGGTGCCATAAGACAGTACATGAGTGATGAAGAAGTGGTAAATATTTTAATATATTATCTTTCTTCTTTGTATTTGGGGCATAATGGTGGGGTAAAAACTGCATCTAGGGTGCTTGAATGTGATTTTTACTGGCCTACCCTATTTCATGATGCTAGGACGTTTGTAACTCAATGTGATAGGTGTCAAAGGGTTGGTAATATAGGGAGGAGAGATGACTCGCCTTTGAATAATATTCTAGAAGTTGAGATTTTTGATGTATGGGGAATACACTTCATGGGTCTATTTCCTATATCTTTTGGGAAAACTTATATATTGGTTGGGGTAGATTATGTCTCTAAGTGGGTTGAAGCTGAGGCTTTACCAACCAATGATTCAAAGGTGGTGATCAAGTTTTTAAAGAAACTCTTTTCATGGTTTGGAGTGCCATGAGCTATTATAAGTGATGGAGGTACGTATTTTATTAATCGATCTTTTGCATCATTATTGAATAAATATAGTGTGCATCATAAAGTAGCTACTCCATACCACCCACAAACCAGTGGTCAAGTAGAGGTTTCCAATAAAGAGCTTAAGTGGATACTAGAAAAAACGGTTTCTAATTCTAGGAAAGATTTGATACATAAACTTGATGATGCATTATGGGTATATCGAACTGCCTTTAAGGCACCTATTGGAATGACTCCCTATAGGTTAGTGTATGGAAAAACATGTCATTTTCCTGTTGAGTTAGAACATAGGGCTTATTGGGCTATAAAGACTTTGAATTATGACATTATAAAAGTTGGTATCAAAAGATGTTTCCAATTAAACGAACTTGATGAGTTACATCTCCTTTCCTATGAAAATGCGTGTATATATAAAGAAGGGTCAAAGAAATGGTATGAAGCTCATATTAAATATAAAAGCTTTAAGATTGGAGATAAGGTTCTCCTTTTCAATTCTCGATTAAAGTTATTTCCTGGAAAATTAAGGTCGAGGTGAAGTGGACCTTTCGAGGTGACACAAGTCTTTGATCATGGATACTTAGAACTTAAAAATAGTAAGGGAGACTTGTTTAAAGCTAATGGTCAACGGTGTAAGATATACTTTGATGGAGCATTACAAAGCAAAAAGGTTTATTTTATCTCTTTGCAATTGGCTTAATGGTTATTTGTATATTTAATTTCTATTTTTACTTTTATTTTTATTTTTTATTGTTTCATTTTTTCATTGATTTGGGCTACTAACACAGTTTATTTTTGGTTTTACAGGATATTTTTCTTAGTATGTCTTTCATTTCTTTCCATCTAAAAAAACAAAACAAAAAAGAAGAGAGGAAAAATTTTCAACTAATGATTTTTCTGCCTTGTCGCAAGCGCGATGAATGTTGCAAGCACGACATTAATGGGAGAAACTTTTTGCAGGATAATATCACGAGCGCTGGTATCACCCTCGTGGCTATTAAACTCTGAGATTGGGCACTTGTGTCTGTCGTGAACACGATGCAGAAAGGGGCCGAGTCTTTTGTCCCAATAGTGGCAGTGTCACGATTAGTATATTTTTGGGTATGTCGCAAATGTGACAGTGTCACGAGGTTGCGACATGACACACTTTTTGAATTTATAGCCGTTTCCCCAGCCTGTTCATCTGCCTTGTAAATACTAAAAACCCTAACAAAGTCGTTTTATCTTCCCATTTTCAGTAGTTTTTCACTTTTATAGGGTTTTTCTTTTATAGATCTCCTTTCTTTTCTCCTCTCTTCTCCCTTTGTTTGCTTTGCCGGTATTTCGTTCATTCTTTTGCTTGATTTTGTTGATTTAAGTTTATTTTCACAAGTCTTCATAATGGTTCGCATGAAAATGGTTAGTTGCAAGGACAAACAACCTATGGAAGGTCCAAGCTCTCCACCTCCTACTGTTGAGTATCTCTAGGATAGGTTTGACTGCCTTTTTCCTATATTTACTGAACAAAAAGGTGAAAATTTTAAATTTTTCAACAAGAAAACTTATGCAGACATACTGCATTTAGATTTTTCTTTGCTTACTGCTTTGGGATTAACTGTCCAATTTGATAAATATATTAAATACATGAAATGGGAAAAATTTGCTCACATGACATTGCTTATGCGAAAAGATTGGACGGTAGATTTTTTTATAACCCTAGCATATGTTGATAACCGAAAAACTAAATTTAAATTTAGACATTAAGGATGTGAGTTTATTTTTGGTTTTGATGAAATGCATGATTGGTTTGGCTTTCTTTTAAATGGCAAACGTTTTAAGTCCAATATTTTTTTATCACAAATCGGTCTGGCACAAAATAACTGGCTTGGATTTTTTTAACAACAAGAATGGACCCAATCACCTTATTAAAGATGATGCTTTGTTTTTATTTCATTAATATATTTGTCATACCTTATTTGAGAGGGTTGAGAGCACCAAGGTGCAAGCTAAAGATTATATGTGCTAGATTTAATGCTTTCTAGTAAAAAACCTTGTTCCATTGATTTCATTTTTGATGGCTTGTACCATGCTTCTATAGTTAGGACAAAAACTGTAGGCATGTGTTACATGGTCATCGACATCATTTTAGGGTATTTAGGCGATTTGGCTAACTTTGCTTTGGATGAAAACGAGTCAGTTGCTTTAATGGATGTCAAATACTTGCGTAATTCTCATATATTGGATCAAAGCGGTTGGCCTCCACAGTTTATTTCACTTTTTGCACAGGGTACTGGTCTAAGTCGCGACAAAGGCAAAGACAAGGCTCCCGAATCTTCTGCTGCTGCCATATCGGGCGATTCAGATGGCTTTAAGGATGAAATTATCGGTGGCGATGCTGGTGATTCTGGTGTTGGGCAAGATGAGGATGTTGGCCATGAAGATGTTGCTGATATGCAATGTATTATCTCCCATTTAGATGGTATCGACGCTGCCAACCAGAGCATGGCTCTGTGCATGGATTCTCTCGAGGCTATTATGCACCAAATGCATAAGAGTCATAAGAGCTTGAGCTGAAAGTTGCTCTCCTTCTTTCACCAGTAGAAAGTACAGTTTAGTCCTTCACCTCCGGGTTCCCCTAGTGGACCAGCTGAGTAAATATTCATTTATCTCCTACTTTTAATTTTTATTATGTGTTTGTGTTTGCATGTGTTATGTGCTTGTCTATGTTATGTAATTGTCTACGTTGATTTTCTCATACAATGAGGACATTGTGTCCTTTAAGTGTGTGTGTGGGGGGGTATGCATGTTATGTTGATTTCATGTTTTTTTTATTGTTATGCGTCATGTTTTTGTTTATTGTTATGTGTATATTGTGTTGTGAATTTAATTTTGGAGCTTGTGTATTTGGAAACTATTTGGAAATAAATGCATGCTTTAGCTTGAATTTCTGTCCTTTTTAGTCTAATTAGGCAAATTTTTAAGCTGATCATTTTCATTTTACTTTGATAATTAATGTACATAGTGAAAGTTATGACTTGGCAATGCATTTTAGTGTAGGTTTTTTTTTTAAGTTGAGTATCTTTTCACATGTATAAAAGGATTATTTTTGCCAATTTATTGCTTAGGATAATTTGACCTATAACTTAAGTGAGTTTTTGAGCCTTGTACATTGAAATTTTTCTTGTATAAGAGCCTTAATATGCCATTTCCTCTAGAATTTGTTTTTGGTAAACTTTGAGATTACATTTAGTATGTAATAAGCATGAAAAATGATAAGGGAATTTAGATAAACCATTTTTCGCTTACTTTAAAAACTTACCTTTTTTTACTTTAGGTAGCCAATTTTGAGCCTTAGATCTATTTTTGTTAAGCAACATCTAATTAGCCAATATCATTTGCTAAACAAGAACTCATTTATTTGTGTTACCCTTTTTATGAAGAGAAATAAATTGCTATATCATTAAGAGATATATATTATTAATATAAGCATGATGTATTTAAAATGTGAGTTAAAGAAATTTCCTTCATCTCTAGGATCAATATTAGAACAAGGCTAGTTTCTAAAAATAAAAATAGAAAAAAAGGAAGAAAAGAAAAAGAGAAAAAGAAAATAAAGAAAGAACAAGAGAAACTAGTAGTTAGTGTTCTGTTGAGAAGTGAATATGAGACGTAAAGTACATAATGCTATGCTTAGATTCTTAAAGAAATTTCTTATGATATGGTAATATTATTTCTATTCACAATTTAAACTACTTAAACTAAAAATTTTCCTACCTTTACTATAAGCCAAGTTACAACCCTTGTAAGACCCTTTTGATTTCATGTATCATTATATACTAGTAGTGAAGATGTTTACTAATTACAAGTTTATGGTAGGCAATGGCATATTTAAGGAATGAGAGAAACACTAACCTATAAACACATTGAGTGATTGAGTGATTTAAGAATATAGTGTTTAATTGAGAACTACCTTAGGCAATATTTGGTGTGAAATAATGTTTACATGTGTTAAGATATTCAAGTTCTTAAGTTCATACATTCTTGTGCTTTGCTACTTCATAATTTTCCAGATGTGAATGGTTGTTTAAGTTTAATGGATAATGGTTTTGTGTTAGAATTTGCATACTTTGGCTAAATTTGTGAAGAGATGAACGTTTCTGCATGTGGTTTTCAAATATTTGCCAAATATAAATGTAAGCTTCAAAATTATATGCTTGTGTTACTTTAATTTCTCTTGTATTTTGAAGTGTTGCTTAAGGACAAGCAAAGGTTCAAGTGTGGAGAATTGATATGAGCTTGAAAAGCTCATACATACTGTGTTTTTATGTTTAGTTTTGTTAAGTATAATGTTTAATATTTTGGTATTTTATATGTATTTTATTGCTTTTATGTGTTTTGTGTGTTTGTGGGTGTTTTATTTGTTTTATAGGAGCAAGGTAATAATTCGGAGCTTAAAGGACATCATTTGGAGAAGAAGGAGAAAAGCTAGGGCTAGAAGAGGCATCATCACGAGGGTGACACCAGCTGTGGATCGCGACAAGCAGCGATGGGAGAACAAAATGCAACAGATGTGAGGGAAGTACAAGCCAAGTTTGGGCGTACCATATCACGAGCGCGACAAGTGGCGGTTGAAGAAGAAGTTAGGCTTCAAGAGTTGTGTTCCTTTACCAAGACTTACAACCTTTTTGAAGAGGCATTTCAAGGGACATTTCTTTTAAAAGTCATATAAATATTAATTTGAACAGAATTGAGCCAGGGATTTATTAGATTTGATTTTGTAATTTTGAGAACAATAGTTTAGCATTTTTAACTATTAGTTTTATTTTCATGGTTTGAAGAGAAGACAAGCAAGAAAGAAGTCTAACTTTAGTGATAGGAAAAAGGGTTGAGAGATCCCCTTCTTTTATTTCTAACTTTTACTTCTTCTTTGTAATTTTTAAATGAATTTTATTTGGCACTTGAATTTTATGAATGAATTTTCTATTTTCCATTTACATTGATAGTCTTGGAATGTAGAATTATCTATTAGTATACTTTGCATGATAATTATAAGTTAAAGGAGGATTGAGAGGTTCGCTTTAACTTATATCTAATAGGAATTCATTATCGAAGCATAGTTTGATAGATTGCATGTGGAGATAATTGCTATAGGTTGGTGAATAATCTTAAAATGTGTAATTAAGAATCAACTAGTTCATTAATGGGAGTTAAGGATTAGCATTTTAATTGCATATTTTAGGCATTTTAATTCATGTTGCGAGAGTGGATTAGAAATATATTCCAACTTGGCTTACTAATAAGATTATAAATATTAATTAAAATGATGGTATCAAGTGTATAATCATTAGATTTTCATTACATATATCGTCTTCTTTGTTCATCATAAACTAGGATTCAATTAGCTTACACGATATAGTAGTTTAGAATTAATTTCCAATTTATGAACATTGTAAATAAGATTAAAATTAAGTAGTAATAGTGAGTAATATCAATCAACATTCCTCATGGGAATGATATCTTAAGTACTATAATCGGTGCACCGTATACTTGCGATATTAAAGCTTTTAGAAAAAGTATAACATTGCATATGCAGTTTCTTTTAAAAAAATCAATTGTAATAAGCCCAAGCCTCAAACTCTAGAAGCATGATGACATCAAAGTAATTGGCTGAAATGGAAGGAAGCAATTCAAGCTGAACTAGGTTCATTAACTAAGTGTAAAGTATTTGGACTAGTAGTTTAGACACCAGAAATGTCAAACCTATGAGATATAAATAGGTCTTTATCCATATATAAGAGAAATGAGTTACACGAAATAGTGAGATACATATGATAACTTGTTGCATAAGGTTTCTTACAAATACTTGGTATAGATTATAAAGAAGCATATTTTCTTATTATGGATGCAATCACGTTTAGATTTTTTATTGCTTTGGCAACCTTTGAAGGACTTGGCATATGTCCAATGGACGTTGTGATAGCTTACTTATATAGGTCATTAGATAGTGAGATATATATACACACACACACACCCCTAAAGCATATAATTCAAATCCTCAATAAATGTACTCAATTAAACTCCAAAAATCTTTGTATGGATTAAAGCACTTGTACGTATGTGGTACAATTGCCTAAGTGAATGCTTAGTGAAAATGGATAAGAGAATAATTTCATTTGTCTATGTATTTTTATCAAGAATATAAATTTAGAATTTGCTATAGTTTTAATTTATGTTGATGACTTAAACGTGGGATTTCAAAAGAGATGTTTGCTATCACAAAATATTTGAAATGAAAGAACTTGGAAAAGTAAAATTTTATCTCAATTTTTAAGTTGAATATTTGCCAAAAGAAATTTTAGTACATCAATCATAAAAGAAATTCTTGAAATAATTTTATATGGATAAATCTTATCCATTAAGCATTTGAAAGGTCGTTTGTTATCTTGATGTCAAGAAAGATCCTTTTTGTTCATAAAAAGATAACGAAGTGATTATTGATATTGAAGTATTATATCTTAGTGCAATAAGTACAGTTTTATATCTTGCAAATAATATTAGACCATGCAGTTAATTTACTAGTAAAATTTAGTTTTACACCAACTTAAAGCCACTGGAATAGTGTAAAACATATCCTACATTATCTTTGTGGCACTTATGACATGATTTTATTTTTCCCAAAAAGAGTAAAGTCAAAATTGCAAAGATATGCTGATGCAGGGTACTTGTCAAATTCTCATAAAACTTGATTACAAACAGGTTATATCTTTATTTATAGTGACACTACTATTCATTGGCTATTCATTAAGCAAACAATCACTGCTACTTTCTTAAAGCATTCAGAAATATTAGTCATTCATTAATCGAGTTATGAATGTTTGTGGTTGAGAACCATGACTCAACACATTAAAGGAGCAAGTCGATTAATGGTAGAGAACAAGCCAACGACATTGTACAAGGATAATGTAGCATATATTTCACAACTCAAATGTGACTATATCAAAAAAGATAAGATCAAAATTATCTTACCAAAATTCTCTGCACTCATAAGTAAGGGTATGCATCAAGCGGGTTAAGGTCAACTCAACCCGAACCCAAACAATCTGTAACCTGAGAAATACCATAAATCCCCCCGCACCAATCCTATATACGATTAGTGCCCCTACCTAAACAACTCGCAAAATTTCAGGGCCTACCCGAACTACCCGAATTAATATTTCATTAATTGAAAAATAATTTTTTCTCTTTAAATTTACATGTGAAAAATTAGATTAAAATCCAAATAAACAATTAAATAAAAACATCATTGTTCAGCAACATAAAATATTTAAAAATTAAAATAAACAAACAATTTAAAAAATTTTCAAACATATATTACATAATAATTAACCACTAACAAAAATAATTATCCAAATGCAAATTTAAATTTTATCATAAAAGAATGCAACCATTTCAATCCTTAATTTCTCCATATACCACCTAATATATAAATTATTTTTGAGAAATAATAAAATATAAAATTAACAATAAATAGCAAACAAAATAAAATATGGTGTGCTTGAATTAGATTTATCATACTATTAATTACTCAATCATCTAGATTTATGCTCCCCAATTTTGATGATAATGTTCTTTGGTTAACAGTTGACGATGTTTCTTGGTTAATGCTTGATGATGTCTCTTCTTAATTAGCTTGAACTTCACGTTCATTAAATTTCTCCAACTATATAAATTGGATAAATAATTATAAAATCAATAAACAATAAACAATAATATAATATATTATATAAGAAAAAATAAAAAATACATACCATCCTCATATTTTTTAATGACATCTAAATTTTCTTCAACCTTTATGTGTTCATTAGATTCTCGAAACTAATCTTACATGCATATCAAAGTTTCAACAATTTTAGGAGTCAATGAACTCCTAAATGGATCAAACACTCTCCCACTAGAGCTAAATGTCGACTCTAAAGCTACTGTATAAACTAGGTCTGCTAAGATATCTTTAGCCATGTGAGAAATGATAGAAAATCGCTTTGAATTAAACTTCCACCATTTTAACAAGTCAAAATACCCCTTTTTATCTTTATATACAACTTCATTTAAATACAAATCCAAGTCACTTTTCCTATCTCCTGCAATACCACTTTCTACCCTTGCACGCTTGATTCTTTATTTTAAATTTCTCTTTCCCTAATATTGGATCTAGTTGAAATCGAGCTCGTTTAAATTTCAACCTCTTAACTACAATCAATTTGCAGTTTTTTCTTACATTCATCAAACAACTTATGTATTGAAATTTTCACACTATCAAATAGATAATTTCTTTTCTTATCACTATAAATCATAATAAAAAAATTCTTTATGCACTCAAAATTTTCCCTAGGATCTAGGACTAAAGCCATGTAAATGATTTTATTCATTTTATAATAATTTCTCCAATATTTGTCAAATTTAGATTGCATTTTCAATCCCATTTCCATCAACTCAACATCATTGCTAGTTTTCTAATCACACAACTTATCTTACAAATCACTAATTTTATTATAGTATGTGTTATATGTGACATAAAATGAACTAGAAATGTGCAAAATAACTATATAAAATTATTTCAACATGTTTATAATTCTATCTACCACCTTCTAATCAAACCAACTATGTGCACAACCCAAATCATTAGCTATCCATAAATCTAATTCAATTTTAAAGTATGGATCTACGGTGGTTGATGAAATGAATTGTCACACACATGTAATTAATATTTTGTATAGAAATTCATATATCAATGGTTATACAAACAAAATGAGAATGCTCTTTAATAAATGCTCTCAAAGTTTTTTCTCATCAATATACAACTGGTTAGCATCACGTGTCACAGTCCATCTAGATGGCATTTTGAACAAAGGATATAAACTAGCAACAAATTTCCTTAATCCTTCTCCCTTAGCAAAACTAAATGGAAGTTCATTAAGTATAATCATCAAATAAAAACACCTTCTACTGTATTATTGATCAAATTTTCAATTAGTTAGTGATCCAATAAAACTACCATCAACGAAGAAGTTGGTTGTAAAGAAAATTGTATTTGTCTTGTTTTACATTATGTGGGTGCATTTTATAATTATTGATATTGTAAGGATCACACTAGTCTATCCTGATTCTTGTTACTTATTTTCATTTTATTAATAAATAATACGTGTGATAATAATAATCTATTTGGCTACCATATAATTTACCATAATTAAGCCCTCTAATACGTGCATCAAGTCAAGCCATGTAAGTCTATATCTATTTCATTATAATTATACTTTGAGTTAATATTTACAAAGCTTGCTTGTTACATTGTTGTATAAAAGACACAGTATGGTCTAATCAAAAGATAACAAAAGTATAATTCATACATCAAAATTTCTTTCTTCCTAATCTGATATTGGCTTTGAAGTTATGGCTTTGTCCCTAAAGTGAAGGTCTAACCTGCGAACCTGCACGAACAAACACCCGTGCTAAGCTATATAGCTTAGTGGAAAAAATAAAACAATGTTTCGATAACCACTTATAGTGGTTATCACCAAGCATGCAATAACAATGCTAAAGAAAAATGCATTTAGTTCAACAATAACCATCATTGAGTATGCTATTGAATCAAATATAGCAGTAATACTATATCATGCTTAGAATTTAGCATTATTCATGTATGATGAAAGTATATGGACTTATTCAATATATATATACACACACACACACACACACACACACTGCTATTTATTCTGTAAACTGCCTGCTAAAATCATATGGGTGTGGATAATGGATATTATGGAACCCGAAAATATCAAACATATAAATACCCGAAGATATTAAATCTGTGGACCCAAATGAGGTCAGAATTATGGTCCTAATAAGGATAAACTATGGATCCAAATGGGTCAAACTATAGCAGCTACAACTATAACCCTATAGGCATGCCTATCTATCCACCACCAAGTTTATGTGTAGGCAAAAATTATATTTTATATCTTTGATTCATATTAATATAATTTGTTATAAATTAGATTAACTTAAAATAATATAATATAGTTCTCAACTATCACAATGTATAATTATAATGCATTCATAGATTCATATTCGAGTAAACACATACGTATATCAAATACTATAATTTTGCCTTTGTATTTCTTGTACATTTTATATAGTGAATGTCGTACATTACTATATATTTTATGTCTAAGGTGATTTACAAGGTTTAGGAAGAGCTTAAGTAGCATTAGGCCTCTTATAAAGTCTTAAAACTTCAAGTTTTAAAATTCAATGGAGGGTCACGGTTAGTATCAAAACCTAGTAACCGTGACCCAGTTCATGAAATAGGGGTCACGGTCATTACCCAAAACATGGTAACCGTGACATAGGTTGCAATAAGGCTCTGGACTAAAGGCCGACTACCTCATGATTACTAATCCTAAGTTGTTAACAGTGATTTAAGGTCACAATAATGGGTCACGGTTACTACCAATAGCCTAGTAACCGTAAGATAGGGTTGATTTCGGTTCTGGACTGAAAACTGGACTGCCTCACGATTACTAGCTAAAATTCGGTAACCATGAGGTCCATTCTGTCCCAACGAAAGAATTCCAGTCTCAACTTCTAAGCCATTTTTGACCTGTTAAACATCATTTTCAGCAAAAGTGTCCTTTTACAAAGTTATATCCTTATGTCTCTAGTTTCCAAAATACTAAGAATCACCTTAATCTGACCAATAAATCTTCAAATATTCAAAGAAAATCACAGACTGCTCCCAATAACTGGGCAATAGCCATAACCAGAATTCAATCCAAAATTTCACTATCATACAGTGAGAATTTGTTCTTGGTTTCTTCTAACAGAATTAAGATATATGTGTCTATTTTCTATCTTTATTAGAATTTCTCAATTTGAGTTACTATAACTTTAGATATCATCAATATAGTACCAATTTTTCCAGTGAACCCTAAGCAGAATTCCAAATTCTCAAAGGTTCCATGCATAATTTAGGTTCTACACTTTCTCAAACTTATTTCCTCATATACAAAACATCTAATAACATTCAAAATCATAGATTTAATGTTCAACATCCAAAAGCACACACATGCTCATTATGAAAATTTCCATACCTTTTAAAGTTCAAAACTTCTTCTTTACCCTTGTATTGCCTCCTTTCCTTTCTTCTTGATGCCTTCTCCTTTTATGAGAAGAAATTTCACCATGAATACACACATATATTTTTTTAAAATGAAACATTACTCACATAAAGGAAATAGAAAAAAGCATACAATACCTTATAATAGAAATACTAACTAAATCTTCCATTCTTTCTTGCGAAACCAGGAGAGAGAGAGATCTTTTAGATAGAGAGTATAGGGGTTGTAAGAAGGTTGAAGATGGCTAGAAAAACCAGCCTTCAAATGGTCGACCACCCCTATATCCCTCTTTCTTTCTCAAGATCCCTCTAGAAAGCCAAATGTTCCCTTACCATTGGACCCTTTTAAAGATTTTATGGCAAAATTACCTATAAGTCCACAACTTCCTTATATTTCTACTTTTGCCCCAAAACTTACCCTTCTATCTTTCAATCAAGCCCTTGTCTACTCATTTATCTTTAATTTAAATCGCACAAAGTCTAATAAGGAAAAGATAAATTTACCCCTCTTTAGAAAAATAAATTCCTTATAGGTCTATACTCACAGTAACAATCATAAGCATACACAGTCAAATGTAAATTATATCATTAATTAGTTAAAAATTCTCCTAAAGTATTATAAGGGGCATTACAGATATATTTCTTAAATGTAGTGGTACCATGCTTTCTAGGATCATGGTAAAATTCTTTAGGACAATGCTTACACTTGCCTTTCCTGACGCTATTAACACTATATATGTAGATTTATTATCATATTAAATCAGATGTAAAGGGAAAATTTTAAAATTTTATAAACCAAAATATCATGATATAGTAAAAAAAAAATTGAATTTCCTAACTAAAGTTTAGAACTTACCATAGGTGTTTGTTGAACAGTTGCTAAATGTTGCACCAGGTTGTCATAAACCATCAGTGTCTTTACTTCAAGGCACCTCTAAGGTATCCACACACTAAGTAATGTCTAAAAACCTTTTCAAGGTGTAACAATGGCTATAATTGGATTAGGGACTAGTAAAGCCAATTTGGCTTGAAGAGAAAAGGAGATAAGGCTAGGGTTTGGCGGCTAAAATTTCTTTTTCTCTTTTCTTATCCTTGTTCCGACTTTTAGAAGTATTTATACTCCTTATGGATTAGATTAGGGTTATGTTATAGTTGTTATACCTTTTAATTAAGCTTGGACCAATTGGATGGGCTTAAGTGACACTCATAAGCCCAATAGTCCAACTCTGCACATAAGGCCTAAATAAACTGGGCTTACACATTTGAATGGGCTCTAAACCCATTCGAATTTTATGTATAATCTTATAACATATTAATGAATTCCCATATTAATTATTAGCTAAATCCAATGCCAAATGGGCTTCAAAAAAATTTCTCTAGCTCATAAAAGCCCTATTGCATATATTAGGCCTTATGGGCCTTTTCTATGCAATAGATTTTTTCTTCTTTCATCAAACCCTTAATTTTCTCTTATCAACTTTTCAAATAAGTTTTCATGATATCTCATGTCATGTATATGCATTGCTTTTATCTTAGACCTTAATTCTTATATGTGTGTGACCCTTTGGGTTTCCTATGCACGTTGGTAATACAATATGTAACTAAGAGTTGCAATCGAATTGGGGGACTCTAAGAGTTTTAATCAAACTGGAACTTTAAGATTTCTAATAAAATTATGACTTTTTAAAAATTTTAGTCCAACTATGATTTTAAGAGTCCTAATCGAATTGTGATTCTAAGAGTCCTAGTCGAACTGTGATTTTAAGAGTCCTAGTTGAGTTGTGACTTTTATGATTTAAACTCTTTTAAATCATTATATCAATTCTTGATTGATATTTTCCATACATAATTGTATAAGTCATGAGAGGCTTTTATTCAAGCATCATGCTACCCAAATGATAAGAATTCAATGGTTTCCACTTTTATCCTTCCATATCAAGTTTCCATGCAATCACTCATTTCACCATTCTTCTAATATTATTCATGATTTTTATATGAAAATGTATCAATTAATTCATGAACTTATTGTATTCTTATACTTTTATCTTTATTCTCAAAATGCCTTTGTGAATCTCATTCACCTTGCATTCCACATTGGCTAAGGTTTTCTGAATAAAAATGTATGGAAATACTTAAGATAGAACTACTCACTATAACTGAGGTGGTGAATCCTTTATTGGTCACTCAACTACCTCCAAGTAATTCATGTTATACCCAATCTCCGAGCTATGTATACCCACTCATGAAGTAAAAGCACAAAAGTCAAAGTATAACATTGGCTACCTGAGATACCTTGGTGATCTCAAGTCCAAGGGTACTTGCACAACTGATATGATGAAATAATTCATTGATACAGTATAAGTATCCATTTGAAGTTTCTCATGATAGGTTTCCAATGAACTTGTTCTTTTAATAAGCTTCCATATGTTAACTTTGATTATCTGACAATAATTATAGATAATGAGAATTATTGCTTGAACTACTTAAGAAGTATAACATATGCTAGTCTATTTGTATTAACAATGTCCTTTCTTGTTAACACTATGACTAGGAATAATTTAGGTATTAACACATTTGTATACAATAGATATCTCATATTATGAACTCTTTATGATTATCTTTGTATTGTGTCTATATACCAAGAACTACATTCAATAGTTTGAATATATTTTATATGTCTATAATTGAATATGTTATGGTGTACTAGGGTATTAAAGACATAAGGTTATTGAGTTAACATGTAGTGTGTGAAGCATATCTATTGTATAATATGAATAGGTGCCAGTTAGGAATGTATGCAAATAGGTATTGTTTATGCATTTTCATCGGTTGAGAATTGTTGGTATGTGTATAAGAATATGCATATTGATACATGACTCTAGTGTGAATGAAAATTGACATGATTGATTACTTAAGTGCATGGAATGAAAAGTGAATTAGTAAATATCGATTAAATGATCATGGATGTAGTGGATATTGAATGCATAAGTATTTGAAATGTAAAATGAAATAGCGAGTGAAGTCTTAATCTTGTACTTAAATTAGACATAGTCATGGATATATATATGGAATAGTTAACCAATACCTTTTGGTATCTAGTGTTGGCACCATAATGGTGTTTAGCGATTTAATACCTTTTGGTATTTAGTGTGGCACTGAGATGGTATCTAGCGATTTGATATCGTATGGTATCTAGTGTTCTTATTGTTCATACCTATGTTGAGTCCAAGCTATAAAAGTTATTATATTGTAATTTCAGTGTTGTGAGAATGTTAGTGGAAATAATTATGAATTAGTGTATTAGGAAACATCAGTGCTAATCACGACATTTGTATTCAACTATGATATATATGAAACTTAAAAATATAGTGATAGTAAGGTAAAAGTAAGTGAGATTAGTGTGTATAGTTTTTATGCTATATGCTAACTAATGAAAAGTAAGGGTGTGCAGAACCGAATCGAATTGAATTTGGTCTATTTGATTCGGTTATTTTGGTTTTCGGTTCGTTGTATTTTGAACCAAAATTAAAAATCAGTTTATTCGGTTCGGTTCGATTCTTAAAATTGAAAAATGGAAGGAATCGAACCGATCGAAGTTTTATACATATATATTTTATAGTATTAATATTTTAGAGATGTTAAGTTGGATTGATGGTGTAGAAAGGAACAAAATCCTCAAGGTTTCATGTTCAATTCTCACAAATGGCATATATGGTGTTTGTTTTTATTTTTTTTTTACTTCAATTTTTTTTCAACGTGCTTTATGTGGGGGGAATTTTTGGTTTGTTTCCTTTCTACTGTCTTATTTATTTATTAAAGTTTTGGTTTGTTCCCTTTTGTTATTTATTTATTTATTTATCATTATTAATGACTAGTGGCCCTAAATTTTAATCTTTTAATATATTCAAAGTTCAATTCAGTTAAGTATTTTATTATCTTATCACTTAGTAATTGTCTTTTTTTTTTCAAATAATCAAATGTCCATGCATCTGTACTACGATAAATTTAGGAAAAAATAGTGTAGTTCCTTTGAATTCTCAATTTATTTATTTATTTTTCCTGACACATTTTTTAAAATAAAATCATTAAAACTAATTAATTAAACTGAACTTAAATGAGATATTGTGTAAATAGATGAATCAAAAAGCGGCATACTCAACAGAAGGTCATGTCATTAACGGAACATGATTCAAATAGATCGAATCAAATTTTATGATATTATTTTTTACATTTTTAAAAAATTTTTTTCATTAAAAATAAAAGTTCATTTGGTTTCATAAATTAAATCATTTGGATGTACTTTACTGGTCGGATCATATTTTGACACATTTAACATTATACATTTTACAGTATTCATAGAACAACACGTTCCCATTTCCCCTCCATCCAAAATAAATAGACACTCTTATTTAATTATGCTTCACTTTTGAGTTCTTAATTTCTTATCTCTTTGGTTTGTTATCTAATAATAAGACGATAAATCATAGACTGCAAATTTGATTTTTCTTGTAAGAAAATTGTTCGTATTTTCTCTTCCTTTAATTCAAAATCCGCCGGAACAGAAAAATTGAAGAAAAAAAATAACTCTATCAACTCATTATATTTATTTTATTTTATTAATATTTTAATAGATTCATAATCATTTTAAATTAAATTAATTAATTAATTTCAAGTGACTCGCTCGGTAACCCAAAACTCGTTTTTTCTATAAATTTTCGTGATTTACTTAAATATTTTTCCATAACTTTGCATGACCAAATTGAACTTAAGGATCATTAATTAATCAAAATTCTAATCACATATAATAATAAAAAAATGCAAATAATTGTGGCAAGTTGCATATTTTATAGGCAGTGTAGTTTAGTTTATAAGTATTTTTTAAAATATTATTTTGGTAGTATATTTTTTAATATAATTTTGATTAGTATTTATTATAGACATAATATAATAAATTTATGTATATTATTTTAATTTTAGTTATTTTAAATGAATTTATTTTGTTGAATATAAATTAATTTAATTTATGGACCCATATAGGTTAAAAGTCCAACAAAAAATAAGCCCATATTGACCTAGAACCGATTGAACCGAACCGAACTGATCGAAATTATTTCGGTTTATTCGGTTCTACAAAGTTTGGTTTCGGTTTGGTTTTTATATTTTCTGAAGTTTGGTTTTCGGTTCGATCCAAAACCGAATCGACAAATGCTCACCCCTAATGAAAAGGATGAGTTCTATGACTAGAACTATATAATTATGATTCCCATTTTTGGGATACGTAGGAAGTTTAGAATACTAATTTCGAGTTCGAACCAAATATTAAATGTATCGTTAAGTATTCTAGCATTAGTGGCAAATTAGAAAGTGACCTACAAAAGGGTTTTTCAGAGTTTTTGGTAACTTTAAAGTAATATCTCAATAGGGGAATTCTAAACAATCTCGCTTTGAATGGAGTGGAATTAAATGATTAATGAAGGTTTGAATTAGTTAAATTTAGTAATGTATATAGTAGAATGCAATATTAAAATTATGAATTATTTAGGAGTGTTTTTAGTTGTACTTAGTGAACTATTATCATAAATGACTTAATTATATGTTAATTAAGTAGGTTTGATTACAAGAACTATTAAGGATGTCTTGGAGGCTAAGATTATGGCAACCATGAAGAATCTCTCGAAGATGTAGTGTAGACCCTAGAAAGCATTATATTTTGTAAAATTCTTAATTGTATATCTAATTAAGTTTTAGTGGGATTTTTTCATGTAATCAACTTTGTAATTATTATGAAGGATCTAATTTAATAATATAAAGCTTGTACTAAAGTCGAGTGAGTTATGCAATAATGTTTATATTGGTTAATTGATGTGATTTAGTGATTGTAGCATTCTATAATACTCTTAAGGTGTATTAGGGTGTTACAACCATGCACTATTTGTTATTTAAGGCTACTAACACAAATACACTATCCGGCTACAAAAATTACCCTCTATAGAACTATAAATACCCTTATTTTACACTTGTCAACTACTCAATTAAATTCATATACCTTAACTAGACATATAATCCATTTTATACAAGGAAAAAGTGCTTAAGAACTCCATATCGATTAACTTTCCTAGAGTTCCCACTAACTCTTTAATACTTAACAATAAATCCAGTATTTGGTTCGGACTCATAATTAGTATCCCAAGCTTTCTACATATCCCAAAATTGAGAATTAAAACTACGTAGTTCTAACATACAATTTATGTTTTGCTTAATTAACAATGACGTATAGACCATACACTTTATATCTTATCGATCACACGTATATCTTGCATTATTGTAGTTACATACTTAATTATTAAATATACATTAACCACATTACATATACATTATAAACACTTTTTTTTGCCTAAATACGATATAATCATGGATAATTGGGAACACTAGATACCATATAATATAGGTATCAAGTCACTAGATACTATTACAATATCGAATTACTAGATACCGTTAAGGTGCCAATACTAGATACCAAAAAGGCATTGATTCACTATCCCATATAAGTCCACGACTATGTCTAATTTAAGCATACACTAAGGCTTCAATCATGTATTCACAATTCTATTACATTTATGCCCAACTAGTCTAAAAATAACTTCATTATAACTATATATCAATAGCATATTCATAATCACTTATTAACTCTACATTTAATACACTGGTGCTATAATAATCATCATTTATCATATAATATGCACAATATATAACAATATCAATGTGCCACTATTCATGTAATACTTATTTACAATTATACCTAAACGTTCCAGATCATATGATTTAATAGTAAAAATGTATTAAGGTTACTATTAACAAAAACATGACAAAAACCATGTATGCACATCATAATTCACTTTGCATGCCATCTTTTAAACTCATATTTTAATGTTTAATTGCCTATCTCAAGCTTAATGCATCTTATATTAACCCTAAACATGTGTTTTTACAGTATAGTGAACATCCGAGGATGTTCGGTTGAAATTTAGAAATGTTAGGATGCATAAGACTCACTAGTGTACTTATAATTATATTTTTCCCAATAATTCATAATTAAATTCATGATGGTATACAAAAGATACACTCATAATAATTTTTATTCCACCATTAAAAATAGTTTTATAGGGTTTTATTGAAGTCTAAATAGGTTTAGATGAAGTTTGGTAGTTTTCGGGCGAGTTTTGGCAATATTAAGGACAAAATGCAGGGTACTCAATTGGATTAACACTCAATCCAATTAGATTAGGTGTGAGGCCCGTATTTATATCCTGGAAGGATGTAAAAGAGATTACTCAATAGCTCTATTAATGCATGTTTGTTGATAAAGTAGGGAGGGACCTAGTGGTAATTATTCTAAAAGAAAAATGGGTAAATTGGTCATTTTATATTAAGTCCTACATGAACTTAATTAGGAGAAAGTATAATTTAGGGGTTTAATTGAAAAGAAGGAAAGAAAGATTTGAGGTTAGAATAAGAAATTAAAGGAGTTGATATAGCTAAGTGTAATTTTCCTAAGGTTGATAAATGGACCATTAGGGAAAGAGCACCTAGCTTTCCTAGAGAATTCTTGAGAATTTCAAAAATTTTAAGGATTTAGGCGATAGAATTATTGTAAATATATCGTATTAAAGGAGTTTTCTCTTATATAGCCTCTTTTAATATAATGACATGATTATGAACTACTTAAAATGACTTGATGTTTGTGCAAATGAAATATAACATAAATTGTTGGTATGAAAGATAGCATTGCGCGGTAACAGAAAATAGAAAATGTTAGCGCAGTCTTTACATTAGGTGCATTTTAGATTGGCCAAGAGTAAGTAACCTGGCTGGATTGGTCCCCAATCCAGTCATGTTGATGTTAAAACCCAGATTTCCAATATATAAGTTTCTATGTTTAAATTATGCAACAATATTGGCATAGCAAACGTAATTTTTAAGCAAAATGGTATTCTAGACATTTGTTTACTTATATCTTTAGTTTTTTTTTAAATAAAAAATTAAGCCATTCAGACATCTAAATTAAGAAATATCATTAAAATACTATAGACTACTCTACATAGCAGGATAACAACCATCACTCTACTATAAACTAAAATTTAAAACCTTTAAAGGCAGAATTAGATTCTTGCATCTTTATAAGAATTTTATCTCTATTAATCTAGTTATGCTTCAATTTGAATCACTCTATTTGGAGCTCTATAACTAAACTTATGCTCGAAATAACCTTGATAGGTTTTGTGTTTCTTATAACAGAATTTCACTCTAGCACTATTTTTGCTATTTTTTTTAACTTATTTGAATGTTTAGACTTTTCAATCATACTCCCACATATTTGATATACATTAAACAACACTAATATGCAATTTTCCCTATTAAACACACACATAAGAAATTTTGGTTTCTTGTACCTCAAAATGCTTGAAACTTCTCTTCCATCTTAAATTGCTTCCTTCTCTTTTCTCTTGTTGGATCCTCCCTCTATAATTCATGAATTTACACTTGTAAAAATTCATCCTTCATACTTGTTTCAACTTGTAAATTGAAGACATGAAGGAGAAGAAGAAGAAGAAGAAGAAGAAGAAGAAGAAAATAGCTTACCTCATGCACTCTAACCCCTAAATTATCTCTCTTGCCCAATATAAATCACCAAACTAGAGAAGAGCTTTAGATGGAGAGAAAATAGCAAAAGCCAAGGGGAAATTGCTGGAATAAAACCCTTATGGTCGGCTATGCCATATCTCATCTCTAAATTCACTTTTTCCTCCTTTTTCTTCTAAAAGCACTAATATCCATTTCTTATTAATCTTGCTTTCTGATTTTTAAGAAATTACAAATTGGCTACAAATCTCTTGTTAATCACTTAATTGCATAAAACCTTAACTAACATAACACATAACTCCATGATTTTCTTGTATTTCACAAACATAACACATTTGTATCAAATTAAAGAATTACCCTCGATCATTTTCATTAATACCAATTTTATCCCTAACCAGTCACCAACTCACATGACCATTATTTTTCCCTTTATAAGCATCCATAAACAAGTTATATTCCTGCTAAGGCCAGAGTTGGGATATGACAATTTTCTTTCTCAGCATGCATGCCACCTAATATTATGGGTAAATTTGTAATTATTGTAATCCATGTAGTAGAGATTTATATATTGTTTGGATAAGATTTTTTGGAAAGTGAGACATCAAAGAAAGTAGCTATCAACCATAAAACTTGCACAAACAAATTTCAATTGCTATCTCTCTATATTAACTACTTGACAAAAAGGTTTAGTGGGAATAATATATCGAATTTTAATGTGCTAATTCATTTAAAAGCATACTGATTTAACTTAATAATTAAATTATAAAAGGTTAATTCTTTTTATCCATGATTGAGAGCTATGAAACATAAAGGGAAAAAAAGAAAAATCATTTTCAAAACATTAAATGTGTACCGGTATTATCCTAAAAAATGAATATTTGATGTTGGAATAATAGCTTCGTCTTAAACTTCAAGTCTTCAAAGCATTACAAAATAAGGTGTGATATACGTAGGGGCAGAGCTACAATTTTAGACTAAAAAGGATGAGAAAAATATGCTTAATCAAATCAATACAAAAAATCTCATAATCAAATCACCACAAAAAATATAGAACAATGTAGAAAATGTATAATCATGCGGTGAAGGAGAAGAAACGAAAACTAACATAACAATATTTGGATTGGATAACTTACCGTTGTTGAAGAGGTTGAGGCTAGTGATGACAAACATGAGGCAAGGGTGGCAACAGGCAGAGGTTGATGACGACATAAGGCAGCGACAGGCAAGGAGGAGAGGAGAGATTGAATTTGGGTTTTAGATCTAGGGATTTGAGTGAAGTGAAAGGGAGACAAAAATGCTGCAAAGTGAAATGGGAGTAAGGCAGAAACATTTAAATATAGTTTAATTTTAATCTTTATATCGGGTGGGTTGGGTTTATTGGCCCACGGACCCCGAAAAATAAGAAATTTTCAACTCGACCCAAATAACCCTACCTGAATGTCTTTTTCAGGTCAAATTCTTCGAGTACGGTCAAGTTTTACACACCTCTACTCATAAACTTATGAAGCAAGAATAAATTAATATTTGCAAAGTTCGTTCAAGTGACAATCCAATATATTTATTCACAAAAACCTACCAAATTCAATTTTTAAAAAATAAATACACGATATTAAAATGCATCAATTGAAAAATTTAATGTAATTCATTCTAGTTTTGATAAAAGATAGATTGGCTAAATTTTCAGGCCACTAAATTTTTCTTAATAAAATTTTAACTAAATATATTCATATCATATAATCATAAAAAATATTTTAATAAATATTAATTATGTAAATAATTATTAAATTTTATCATTTTTTTTTTCAAACAGAAGTTGACCGATGAATACCTCTTTATTATTGTTCTTTAAAAAAAATTAATAAAAAACGTATATCCATGGACCATTATGCCTTGCAATTACCATGTTGTTATGTTTTCTCTATTGACAACAAATTTTTTGTTTATTATTATTATTTTTTTCGCAGCCCGATCTTTTTCCTTTCCTTAAGTCCTGAGCGGTTAACTCTTGTTCTTTTATTTGATCCATCAACAAATCAAGAGAAAGCAGCAGCCTCAAAAGGAAAAGGAAAGCAAAAGATGTCGGGCATGGGAGACGGGTACGTGGGCACGGCCCAAGACGCCGTGAGGATCCGGAGGCTAGAGAAGCAGCGAGAAGCCGAGCGTCGCAAAATCCAAGAGCTCAAAACCAAGTCTGCCTCCTCCAAGGGACAGCTTGGCCTCCTCCAATTCGGCTCAAGCTCCTCTGAGGTCCGTATTCTGAATCTCTTCTAAGTATTTTCTAGGGTTTTGCTAGCTTTTGCGCTTTCATTGTTCCTAGGGTTTTATCTTCTCTATTTTCTAGCGGTTGTTTTTGAGCAAAAATGGAAGTGCAGAATGAATTATTACTTATACTAAATTTTGTGATCACTTGCCGTTTTGCCCTTTTCCTGATACTTATTTCTGTTTAACAGATCCTTGAGACTGCTTTTAAGAAGGAAACTGTGGGTTTGGTTACAAGAGAGCAATATGTTGAGAAGGTAATACGATTTATTGTCTCTTTTACACTGTTTTTTCTTTATGCTTCTGAACTGGTGCTTAAAGATTGTTATTGTGTGCGCCAGAGGGTTAATATTCAGATCAAATTTGAAGAGGAAGAGAAGGAAAAGCTTCAAAAGCTACGGCAAGAGTGAGTTTAATGCTTCCTCTATTCCTCTTAATTATTTTTTTTTTCTTTAGTATCCTCTTTCGCTATATCTTTGGTTGTGAATTATATTGTAGGGAGGAAGAGCTGCAGTTAGAAAAGCGTAAAAAGAGAAAGATTAAAGTGAATCCTAGATTATCCTTCGCTGATGACATTGAGAATGGAAGTGAAGAAGAAGAGGATGATGAAAGCAGTAAGTCCTTTTTTTTTCCCCTCCCAACACATTCTATGGTTTTGATTATTCATATTTGTTCAGATTTTAAAAAGAAAAATCTCGATTTAGTGAACTATCATATTGTTTTGAATTGGATTTTAGAATTTTGATTTCTAGCGCTTTATGATTGTTTCTTTGTTAACATTTTCCAACGCGGGAGATATTGGTTAAATAATGTCTAATCAAGTGCTCTAATAGTAGCGTTTTGTTACTATCTCAAGTTGCAGTTGTGAAATTGTGATTAGTTCTAAGCTGTTTTTGTTTGTGCACTTGGATCTTGAAATGAACTGAACTATGCACACTATGTCCACAGTGGCAGGTATATTGAGCATTGGTGTTTACTTCTTTCGGTGTTTATCTTTCCACTTAAGGATGTTTAGTATGAGTTGCATGCTTTTATTGGCTTCCACCTAGTTTAAGAAATCCAGAACTAAACTCTAGTTATCCTCATTCTAAAACATTAGTTGGAACAATTATATGCTTTCCTCTGCTTTTTGTCATTTACTTCAGAAAGATTTAGAGTTTGCACAATTACTTTTTCATTCTATCAATTGCTAGAAAATTGATAGAGATCAGAGGTTCTGCAGATTTAATAGATTGACATGTATGCTTAGAACTCTTTTTTTTGTTAAAAAAATGTTGTCTAATGTCTTTGAAGGTGTATTTTTACTGACTTCTAAGTATCTGTTAGAGTTAGTTTCTGGCTTCAGTAGGATTTAGCAATTCATCGAGTGGGAATAAGTGCACTAGTGGTTCTATTTCCTACATGCGGCTTGCAGACTGTTTCTGCTAATTTCTTGAGAATTAATGCCTTTAACTTTTGTATAGCTGCATGGCTTTGTGATTGAGCAGTTATTGTTTTGTCTGTCTGCATGAAATGGCTTGTTCTGCTTTTGCAAAATTTTTCACTTGTTAAATATTGACATGTTGCATATCTCCTTTTGCTTTTTATTTGTTCCTCACTCTCTGGTGGTAGCACAAGGGTTGAATTGAAAAATCACAATTTTTTTCCTTGCTACAGAAAGTTTGGGGTCAAAGAGGTTAGCACAAGGAAAATTTGGCAAAGATCCCACGGTGGAAACAAGCTTTTTGCCTGACAGGTGTGATAAATCTCTCTTTCTCAGATTTTGCGGTGCTTGTGAATGTAAATGGTCTTGGTTCTAACATTTGAACTTAGGGGTGGTGAGGATGCTGTTTCAGTGAGAGGGAGGCAGAGGAGCAAGCTGAACGTGAAAGGTTGCGGAAACAGTGGCTGCGAGAACAGGAACAGATTCGAAGTAATTGTGGTTTCTGAAACTTTCTACACATACTTCTGTCATACATGGGAAAGCATTTTGAACTAAATCAAGCTTCTCTAATATTTCAGATGAGCCCCTTGAAATTACTTACAGCTATTGGGATGGGGCGGGTCATAGAAGAGTAATCCAGGTTAGTTAGATGAACATGGCATATTTTATGCATCTTCTTTTAGTATTCCCTTTGTCTATGCAATTAATTTTAGTATCTTTCGTTTTTTTTTTTTTTTTTTTGTGGTTGTTTCTGGTTTCATTATTTAGGTACGCAAAGGAGATACCATAGGAGAATTTCTTCGGGCAGTTCAGCAGCAACTTGCTCCTGAGTTTAGAGAAATTAGAACTACTTCTGTGGAAAATTTACTTTATGTCAAGGAAGATCTGATAATTCCCCATGTAAGATTATTTGAAATTAAGCTTTTAAATTACATGTTAAGTACTAGCTTTGTGATCATCTTCTTACTGATTTAGTGCATTTTTCTTTTATGATCTTGGAATTTCAGCAACACAGCTTCTATGAGCTTATTGTTAACAAAGCCAGGGGCAAAAGTGGACCGGTAAATCTCAACAAGTTTAATCTCCCTCCCCTCCTTTCTGGGCATGTCATTTTTATGGCAGAGTAACAAAACCAACATTCATCAGATAACCAAGATGAAATAACAAAAGAAGCATTACATTGCATAGGATATTTATTGTATGGAGCTTGTATTATAATGAATGAAAGATTAAAAAAGAGCATGGGGAAACTAAGATATGCATGACCTTGGACACTATCAAATTTTCAATGATGCCTTCTTTTCCCTGCCTTACTGGCGCTGAGTTATTGACAGCCACTGCAAGACCTATGACCTTTTTTCTGCTTTGGAATTACATTTTCTCATTGGATGAGGCCAATAGTCTCCTCGTTTTCTTTAACGAAGGGGAAAGGAAGAGGCAAAAGTTATCTGAATTTTCATATTTTGATTATTCAATCAAGTTTCTTTGCTGTTTGATGGATGAGTTATGTTGGCCATGAAAATTGTTTGCATTGCATGTTACTTTGGAAGGGCCTTCATGGTTTCCTGATATTAGGAGCGTAACCCTTTGTTTTTTGTTGCCTTGAAATTGTTCTTTTTTCCCCATGTTTCAGCTATTTCACTTTGATGTGCATGAGGATGTGCGGACTATAGCCGATGCAACAATTGAGAAGGATGAGGTATTGTTCTTACATTGTACCATTTTAGGAATTACATTTTATGAACCAATCTTGTTATATGACATCTGTAACTGATGCAAATGTGTGTACTTTTTAACAGTCTCATGCTGGTAAAGTTGTTGAGAGGCACTGGTATGAGAAGAACAAGCACATATTCCCGGCTTCAAGATGGGAGGTGGGTCCCCTCTCTCTCTCTCTCTCCTTCCATATTGGGCAAATGCATGCACGTTCTATATACCATGATTAGTTGCCTGTCCTAACCGTTGAATTGCAACACATTGTCAGCATTCTAGATAGTGTTCCTGCAAATGGCTTATTTGGATACTTCTTTGTTCCTCGAACAAAAAACCAGTATTCAGGACTAACTGAATGATCTGATCTGGTTGTTAGCTGATCCACTGTAAAAGTATATGTCCTACTATTTCAGCAGATGGTAATGTTTGCGCATTGCACTGTTATTTTCAAAATTAATTCCTTTACTTCAATTGCGTAGATATATGACCCGTCAAAGAAGTGGGAGCGTTACACTATTCACGGAGATTAAGCGAGCAACCAGATTATATTGGTTTGTTTTATCCTCCAGCATCGTTCACCAGTAGTTGGAAGTTCGTTTGACTATCAACTAAAGCTTTGTATTTGTGTTTGTGATTTTACCTATAACTTTTAATGAACAGATTATGGGAGATTTGGTACAATTGGCAGTATATTGGACCTACGTGTGTTAATGAGTAGTTAATCATGAGTTTTTTTCTCCACGAGTTTCTATATTCATGCTGATTACTAACATTTTGCATAAATGCATAAGCATGATATATATGCATGTATAGAAACATCAAGTTATGCGTAGTACCACAGAAAAAAAAAAACCCTGCAAATGCAGGTTGAATAGTTGTTCTAGTTACTAATAGATTTGTTTTATTGATTGGCATTATGATTTGAGTAATTCAATAATCGAAGAGGGAAGTAAGAAGTTGATTAACTTTACTTTGTGATCCGCTTATATAAAAATTGATCCGAAGGTGTAATCTTGCTTGTCAACTTTGAAAATTTAGGGTTAATCATTATTTTTCTATTCGTCCCAGTTAGATCAGTTAATTATATTTATGTATCAACAAAGTAAAAGTCGTGGAAATTTTGAGAATCCAATCAAGGGCGCATGTTGAATTTGCTGAGTTATTTTTATTTTCTTTCCGCATTAGTTTGGAAATCAATGCCACGTGGCAAAAAGAGAAAAACGAATGTTTTTATATATTTTTTTCTTTATGCCACATGGCATTCATTTCCAAACGAATGGGGCAAAACAATAAAGCTAACTCGACAAATTCAGCCTGAGCCCTTGTCCGAATTCTCGAATTTTTAACGAGTTTAACTTTATTGATACTTAATTAAATCTGATTAATTTTATTGAAACAAAATAAAAAAATAGTGATTCAAGCGATTCTAGCGCCATGATCGACTACAAATAAAAATAATTTGAAAATTTAATGGTATTTTAAGTTTCAACCGAATCAATATTGTTCTGCTAGTTGCAAAATTAGATAAAATTGACAAAATTAGCGCTTTTATTTAAATTTTCATGTAAATTTAAGTTATTTTATGGGTAATTTATTTAAATTTTTATTTTAAAATTTACATTCGTTAAATATAGGGAGTTTTACAAAACTACCCAAAAAACAGAATCCCTTTTTAAAAATACCACCCTCTTTTTTTCCTTTTTAACATTACCTTTTTTTAAATTTTTATTTTTAAGAATACCACTTTTTTAATCCAAGACAAACTCTCCCTTCTTTCCTTCTTCTTTCACGCTTCTTGTTCTTTCGTTCTTCTTTCTTTCTTCTTCTTCTTCTTTCGTTCTTATTCTTCTTTTGTTCTTCTTCCCGCTGTTATACGACTATTGAAGATTTTGTAGTTCCATTGAATGTGACTCGTAACTACTACTTCATTAGCGGTAAAGGTTTCTGTTACGGAGGCACGAAGGTAGCAATTCATGTCGAAAACCCACCTCCGCCTCCTACAGCTGCCGCATTGAATGTTACCCAGTGAGTCAGGAATTTCACCGATAAGATTACACTCGGTGAGCCACAAAATTTCCAAGTTCGTCAAATTCCCAAACTCCGGCGGAATCTTACTGGGAGAAAACGGGTTGTACGATAAATTAAGCATCTTCAAAGTACTAATGTTCCCCAAAAAACGGAGGAATTATCCCATCAAACAGATTATAAACAAGAGAAATGACCTCAAGCTTCTGAAACCGGCCAAAAGACTCAGGAATGTCACCGGAGAAATTATTTCCGGTGAGGTCAAGATAAACAAGATTAGGAAGGTCAGCTAAAGTATGAGGCAAAGAACCAGTAAGATAATTCTGAGAAAGATCAAGATGCTGTAAACTCTGGCAAGTGGAGATTTCAAGAGGGAGTATCATTAATGGCGTTGTTAAGGAAAGAAATAAAGGTGAGATTTTGAAGACGGCAGAGGAGAGTAGGAAAAGGGCCACCGATATTGGCATCGGAGAGGTCAATTGAAGTAACAGAGGGTGTAGCTCCGTCGCAGGTAATGCCGTGCCAGGAGCAAGGAGTGGCGTCCCGGTCGGACCAGGAAGAGAGAGTAGAATCCGGGTCGGAAAGAGCGAGCTTGACTTGGTAAAGATAAAGACCTTCTTGGTTAAGAGAGAGAGAAGGAGAAGTGAAAAGAAGGGAAAAGAAACAGAGAAAGAGAAGCATGGCTATGGAGGATAGTTAAGCGGAAGAAAGGAGGTGTGGGTATGGAGAATTTGGGGGTTTGATTATAAAGGGTGTTGAAAATTGAAAATTGAAAATTGAAAATGAAAATGAAAATGGAGATTTCGATTGATAGCTTTCAGGGATTGAGCGAGAGATTGCGATGGTGGGCTCACTCACTAGCTCTCTGTTTTAGACATTGTATGATTTTTAATCATTATTTTATACTAATTTTTCACTCATGTTGTTTTGTTTTTCGGTTCCAAGACCTTAATTTCATTTTCGTTGCTTTCAATAAGTCTAAGATTATTGTTATCATATATTATTCCAAAACCATTCTCTTTTACCTGATGAATCTAACATGGCAAAGGTATGGCAAATATTTCAATCCAATTCAATTCCTTAATTTACTCAATACATGGTTATTATTAATTTGGTTTAACATATAATATGCCCTTTGTGTTTATTTTTTTCACTTACCCCTCTGCACCTTTTTTTTTTCCTTAAATTGTTAATTGTACTTTTTTTTTTCATTCGTTAAATTTCAACAGTCACTTTTCGTTTCACTTAACAGTTATTATTAATTCATATATCATAATTTAAATAAAATTATCTTATTTCAACTTTCAATGTCCAAATCAATGATGTCCTTGAATTTGTCATATTTATTTTATTGAATCCCAAATATTTATTTATGGACACGTATGGAAAAATTGAATTGAGAAAGATGATGACAATAATAATTCTCTCTTTTTTATTTATTTATCTTAAATAATAATTAAACAATCCCTATTAATAATCAATTTAATATTTTTAAAAATTCAGTGTTAAGATCATTGAGATATAATGAATGAGTAGAATGACCACTGCCATTGGTGAATGCAAATAATTGCTCCAATAATGTTGCAATGTGGGGAGCTTGTATTATTCGGAGACAAGAAAAGCAAATGGGGGTCATATTAATATACTTTTGAATTATGATGCATTTTAGTGGAAGACTCGGAATAAAAGATGATTATTTTCTTTTAATGATTAAATCCATAATTGCGGTTTTAAAGCTGTCTTTTTATAATTAAATCCGTAATTGCAGTCTATTTTTTGAAATTAGTATACCAGACGGTATACCGGTATACCACCTGGTATACCAAATTCCATAATATAATTTTAGTTCTGGATTTTGGTATACCAGACGGTATACCGGTATACCACTTGGTATACCGAATTTCAGAACTAAAATTGTATTCTGGATTTTGGTATACCATACGGTATACCGGTATACCACCTGGTATACCAAATTCCAGAAGTAAAATTGTATTCTGGATTTTGGTATACCAGACGGTATACCGGTATACCACCTGGTATACCCAAATCCAAAACTAAAATTGTATTCTGGAATTTGGTATACCGGTATACCACTTGGTATACCGAATTTCAAAACTAAACCATATCAATGTCATTAATTCGGAGTTAACGAAAGTTACCTACAAAAGTATTTTTGTGCCCACTTCCATTACGTTAGGAGCATTTTTTGTCCAAAATAAACGATAAAGGCATTTTAGAAGCCAAAGAAAACATGAGTGATGGGCATTTTTGTATCTTTTCCCCATAAAGTATAAGCAAGAATATGACATATATTATAATTGTAAACTTACAGGCAGAGGAAAGCATGGGGAATTCATGTAAACAGCATTATAGCGATCGATACATTGTGACTTGCTCTTAGTTCCAACATGTTCTGCAACCTCGTTCCAATTCCCAAATCCATACATTTCAATGCCCTAAAAACAAAAGAGTCTTAGCCAAACATCAAATTGCAAGGCTTTGCAGATTCATAATAACTGTAAGCAGTGTTTATGAAAGAAATAATTGAATACTCATTAATGTTAAAAAGGAAATCCCGTATTGATTCATAACAGAAATACCTCAATAAGTAATATTTCTTCATCTGCATTCCAGTCAGGACAAATAAGTGGAAATGATAAATTGTCCTGTGATTAGACAAGAAAAATGAGGAAAGCATTTACTGACTTTAGTAACCAATTTTTTTCCCTAGTTACAATGTCACTTCATAATGGACCAAAGGAAAAAGTAATGCAGAACCATATGGAGTGTGCAAAGAGAGAAAGCAAGAACACCACATGATCCAGGCACGAGTTTAGACTGTGCTGTCAAAGGCACATTTACCAGCATGTGAGACAAACAAGATGATTTAACTCGAAGCACATGTGTTTTACATATACATATGTGATAAAAAAAAAAAACAAAAAATGTGCCTTTCTAGCCTAATAATTACTTGCCAAACCATCAATGAGAGTATAATGAACAAATAATTAGAATGGTAAGATACAGGCAAGCATATAATTTGAAAGGGTGTCTTACCATAACCCTGTATGGATGACCACTTTTATGAGGAGTAACCTCAGCTCCAACAGAAAAGCATTCTATGCAAAGATCAAAATCAGGACATACAGCACACTTAATGCGAACCATTCCAGATATATCTTTTTGGCAATAATTACAGTGGTATAGTGCTGCTTTGCCTTCGCCAAGTCCTTGGCTTATTGCATAATATGAGACAAGTTGTGAATATGCATATGTGAGCATGTATGTATTTTATGATAGTGGTCAACAGGCTATTAAAAACATACCTACTGATGTAGCATGCGCGCTCTCTAGATTGGAAACGGTCTTTTTTCTTTTTGATCTAATGATTAAGAGAACAAAAAAAGAGATATTAAAAGTGGAAACAACGAACTACGAAACACCAGCTGCATGATAATTTAAGCCCCAGGCCCCCAGTTCCCAATTGAAGCACCGAAATGGCTATCTGATAAAACCTCACAACCAAGAAAGAAACAGAAATTACTCAAGATTCCTACCACATGGGTTCTTATGAAGATAAGTAGCCATCACTCAAATATCACAGGTGCAAACATTAGCCTTTTAAAAGCTAAACTTGGCCATCAATGAAACAAATTTTACTTTGAGCTAACTAAATAGTGGAATCCCATGTTAGTATAAACAAGACAATCAAATTCTTTGCAATCTAGTCAACACAAAACCAGCAGAACTCTTCTTTTCTTAATAAAATATTGATAAAAGCAAGTTAACAGTGCAAAACTGGTAACTGTACCAAAATTAGAAACTAATAAGTTAATAAAGTGTTTTTGGCATTTTCCGCAATGAAATTAATAATTATTGATAAAACTTTGAATTTCTACAACAATCTGAAAAGGAAAAAAAAAAAGTTAAGTCGAGTATGAAGGAAGGGAAATTACTGCACGCACCTCTGGTTTGCGTCTTCGTCGACGAAATGGGACACCGCCCGCGAGCGACCCATGGTCCAGTAAATTCAGAAATTAAAGAGCAATCTTTCAATCGTTAAGAATTGAAAAATCTAACCGAAAATTTTGAACTTTCCCTGAAAACTGCAAAGCGTAAAACCCCGACTGCGAGGGTTTAACCGCTAACTGAACATTGACTTCGAAGAATCGAAACTTTTGAAATGGAAAAATGGGTATTTTGAAGAATAAGAGAGTAAATGGGAACGGTACTTAAGGCTTAAGGAAAAAGTGGTATTTTTAAAAATAAAAAATTAAAAAATGGTAAATTTAAACTCTAAAAAGGAATGGCTGTAGTTTTGAAAAGTAGGGTAGAAAAGTGGGTATATAGCGTAAATTCCTCAAGAAAATTCTAATGGCCCAAAAATTTATTATTAAATCCAACTTGAAACTCAAAAAATTTGCAGATAATATTTGAAATCCGATCCGACCAAAATTGTAATTCAATTTTTTCAATTAAATTTTATTATATGTCATAGTTATATATAAATTACAGTTTAACACACACACACACACATATATATATATACCATTTTATTAATATCTTCATTTCAATTTTTATATAAAAAATTAAATTTATTTGAAAGAAAAATATTTAATTGTTTAAATTTTGTGTAGTAAAAGATCAAAGGAAAAGAAAAAAATTAAAACCGAAGATAATTGATAACTATGAAAAATACATGTTCAAAGGTCCAATCAGGTTGGCCCAAAAATACTTGACACGATCCAAGCCCAATAATAAAAAAAGCAAAACGTAAATTGGAAGACAAAACAAGAAGGCGTGATGTCCGATCGGACTGATGGAACAACACGTCCCGTCAGCCTACTGACACAAACCAACGTCCATACTCTCCACATGCTCCCTGTTACATCACCATTCATCTGCTTCAACTGTCGGTTATCGCTTTCCAAAATACTTGAGTACCCCTCTAAAGAACTCCTATAAATAATATAAAATACAATGAATCTAGGTATTGACTATCTGATATTCTTTTTCTAAACACTTTCTCTCTAAAAATTACTGACTTAAGTTTCGAAGTGCTACAGATTTTATCATACGAACAGATCGTCAGCTGTCAGCTCTTCTTTTTATAAATAAAGTCAAATTTGGCTTTATCAATAATAATTAAGTGGTACTTCTAATTTTTTTGCTTTTTTTTTCAGTTTTTATTCGCATCGTTCCCTTATTCACAATTATTTTGTTCTTTACGGCTCATTCACTGTCTTGCGTTTTCCTCTTTTTTTTTTTCCGGTAAAACTTTCTGAATTTTTATTTAATTTATTTCATCTTCATTCAATTAAAAAGGAAAGGCGGGCGGCATACAAGCAAAAACAAAATAAAGAGAAGAATAGGTACAAGAGTTTTTATATAAATAAATATATAAAAGAATGATTTAAAAAAATAAATGGCAAAAACTTAAATGTAGCTTGAATCATTAAAAATGAATCAAGTTTATAATTAATTTTTTTTCGATTTTTGAAGCTAGATAAAAATTAAATTTTGGTCAAATTAAAAAAATTACGAGACTTTCAACCATTTGATTTGTGTTAATTTTTAATTATTATTATTTTTTATAAAAATTTCCTTAAAGTGAAAAAAAAAAAACTTACATATGCCATTTTGAAGAGTATATATGACCTCTTAATAAGCAAGTTTGAAAGATCAAATACTTAAACAGGCATATATAAATCTTGATTCCCTAATTATATATAGAGCGATCATCTAATTCCCAACAACCCCTTGAACTGAATTAACATGACCTACTACTACTATGGCAGAAGGAATTCAATCTTTGATTCTTTCACTCTTAGTCCCTTACCGTATCCAGTTCTTCTAATCTTGGCTGTGATCTCAATCTTTCTTGGGATTTCATGGTTCTTTAGCTATGAAGAAATGGTGGAGTCTGCAGAAGAGCAAACCAAGTGGGTACTTTTGGTTATTCCATTACTTATTCTCTTCATTGTTCGTTGGTTATCTTCCATGGAAAATCCTGACTTGCTCTTCGCTAAATCATCCTGGGAATGGAAGCGCCGGACCCACCACCACCCGCCGGAGGGAGCCTCGCCGTGGGGCGTCGCTGCTTTGATTGTTTTGCTGCTTGTTTTGGTCCAATTCCAGTCTGCCTTTCTTGATAGCTGGTTTTGATATTACACTAAATTCCATAGTTTCTCTTTTTAGTGTTATTATTATACTTAAAGAGTTAAATGTTATGTATAATATATGAAGAATTTATGGAGTCTGTATGTTTGTGGTTTAATTAATATGGTTTATGTAAGATCTTGATGCAATTACCTTGTAATATATCGTTTTTTTCCCCTAATTTCTACAAGGTTTTTATCTTATATATATGTTTTTTGGGCTAATACTAAAAACCTGTTTGGATGCTGAGAAAATTGCTCTAGTTGTAGGTTTTTGGTTCAAGTTTGGTGTTTAATTAATTCATCATTTTCAAGTTTAATTTCTTGAAACTTTGGATTATTTGTGATATAATTGTTTGATTTCTTATGAGTCATAATTGTTTTAAAAGACAAGCTATCACTCACTTAGGTTACAAGGTAATGACCATTAGTCAAGTTTGTCCTTTTAGCAAAAATAATTGATTCTTTTGGAATGATGAAAGTATCAAATAGCATAATTAACTAAAATAAGGTTTAATGGAAATTGGTTGGGAGAGAGATGTCAAATACAGTACATATTAGCATAGTTTGCGCAAGATAAAGTTAGGACATAAATATTAAATATCATTAATTAAATCATTCCAAACCTACCACATGTGTAGATGGTCCAATCCTAATCAAACATGGAATCATCTATATATAGTTTTATGGTGGGATCACCTCCCATAATCTTCTTTGAATGTTTTGGCCTTATCAATGTCATTGCTGTGGGTTTCAATGCCCACTTGGATTTTCTCAATTGAGATTTCAAATTTAATTGTTGTTTTATACATATATTATTAAAATTATTATTTTTAATTATGAATCTAACAATATTTCAATTTAAATTAATCAATTTTATAAATTTAAATAAAAAAATATAATCCGAACATATAATCATAATAAGATAATTCTTTATTCTATTCAAAAACTTAATATATATTATTAAGGAGTCGTTATTACAATTTTTGATTTTAAATTAATCGATTTTATAATTTTAAATAAATAAAAAATTACATCGTGAATCATGAAAAAAATAAATAAATAAAAGAAAGAAAAGGTGTATGTGGGAGTGTATTTTTAGAGGTAATTCTTTATCCTATTCAAAAAATTGATTGGAATTCGTTTCAATGACACTCAAAATTAAAAATAAAAACATGAAATTATCTGAACAATTTAGGACAATCTTATGACTGAATAATTTTTTATAGGATAAAAAATAACATGAAGTTAGACAAATTCTTGTTTCGTAATTTTTTTTTTGGAACTAGATTGTAAATTTAATTAAAACAATAATTTATTTTTATAATATTATAAATTTACATTCTGAAAAGTAAAATTTGATGGCACTAAGGGAATAATTATCTTAATAAAAGTCTGAAAAATTGCCACTAAAAATGCGAAATTGTGATGGAAAATAGTTAGGATCCGATATTTTGTTGCTAATTAGATACTTTAGCGATGGACTTGCAAAAACAAATCAATTTCTCGTCAACAATGTGGGAAAAACTTTATACAACCCTGCTGTAAAGACTAGGTGTGGATGTTGCTAATTTGCTGTGTTAACATTAGCAAAAAATTTGCAAAAACAATAGCTTGCAACGTACAAATTTAGTGACAATCCATCCATTCTCGCTAATTTTAGTAATTAGTTAATAGTGAACTAATAATCTCTAGAAGATTGAAATGAGCTGACTTTGGAAGAATTCGATCCAATGAGACGGTATTTGATCGGGCTTTGGGTACTTGTGGGCACAAGAAGAAGGCTTGCCCCTAAGTTGCTGGCGATTAGAATTCTGAAACTTAAGTCGAGAGAAAAAAATCTAGAGAGAGATGGTCTCAAAAAGTGCAAAAAGTCCCTCGTTGGAGGCATGAGGCTATTTATAGTGTCCATGTTTTCGTGTTTAACTAGCTGTAATTGAATGCTAATCATGGTTATTCCGGCAATTGCAGGATTAGGTTTGCTGATTTGATTCTTGTTGGGACATTCGGATGGGAAAACTTCCGATCAGTTCATAAAGAGCTCTTATGTAGATCGGATAATACATGTGCTTGAGTGGAGCCCATAGTCAGATTAGGCCTTAGGCTTCCAAATGAATACCCAATGAAAAATGATAAGTTTGTATTACCATTTGTCTCCCCCTTCCCTTTTAAGTATTTGATCGGAGTAAATCATGATCGGGAATTAGGGAATCAACCTTTGGGTCTAGTAAGATTATTTTCGACTTTCTGTATTTTGAGCCAGCTATAACGATTAATTGCATTAAATCTTTTTAGAGTAGACGTTGCTTTGACTGCAGCGTTATGCCAAGATAATAGTGCCATATGTTGTCATTCTTGTGCAGGGCAACTCGAAATTTGAAATTTGAACTTTCTCTACAAATAGGCACTTCTTCCTCATTTTTTCTCGTCTCCCTTCACGCTTTCAAACCATATTTTGCACTTTGCATTCTTTTTCTTCCTTCTTCATCTTCAAAGGTGATTTTCTAGAATTACACTTAGAGTTTATTTCACCTTATGTGTGCTTCGAAACCTTGAGATCATGGTATGTTTGGATAGTGATAATACTCTAAAAAAAATCACAAAAGCCCAAACAAGTTTTGACCCAAGGCCCGCCTATGAAAAAAGCTCGGCACATGGCAAATAGACATTTGGAAAGCAACTGCGATGTTCGATCGGGCTTATGCAACTAAAGGCCACATTGGTTCCCTGACATGCTACAAAGCTGATAGTTTTGAATTATACTATATTTTTAGTGTGTTTATATGTTTATGTTAGTTTGGTTGATTTTATGTTCAATTTATTAATTTATGTGTTTTTAGGTCTAATTGCAAGTTTTTGTATTTTCAAGGTGTCGAATTAGCTACGGAACAACAAAGGTGTCGGTAAAAATGAAGATGTAGTAGAATGTCTCCATTTTTTAGCAATAGAAATCGGCGTTAGTAAAGATATCAAACATTTTACCTATGTACTGATGAAATGTTAATCGGTAATATAAAATGTTGTTTTATTTAAAATGTGTTAGCGACAATATTTCTATTATGTCGGTAAATAATGGTTGCATATTTTGAAGCAGCCTTTTGCGACATTTTACCGTCGCCAATCCGTCGCTATTAGTTTTATTAATATAAAATAAATGTTTAAAATTTAATTTTTTTATTTTTTAATAAAATATCATTTTTGTCAAATAAACCCTAGACTAGATATTTTTTTATTTTAATTATATATAATTTTTTATGTAAATAATTAATATATTTTATTCATACCCATACATTTTAATTATACATACAAAATGTTGCCCTAAAAATTTTAGATCAAACTAAGGATTGATTTATAATAATTTATAGTATAAAATTAAATTAAATTTTATTGTTAACTTAAAATTTTTTATTATTATCATTGGTAACGATAATTTATTAGGCACTTTATGGCTTTTTATTGATTAATTTCATTGTTAAATAAATTTTATTCTAAAATTTATACCTTTTAATAAATATTATATTTTTATTAGTTATTTATTACTATTATTATTATTATTATTATTATTATTATTATTATTATTATTTGTTAACACTTTTGCTAAATTTTAAATAATTAGAAGATTATTAATTTATATTGACTAAAGTACTCCTACTTTTAAAGAAAGAAAAGTGAAAAGAGCATGGGCATTTAAGTATTTTCATAATTTTTGCCCTAGCTATAAAAATATTTCCCTATTTCCCTCTTCCTCCCGGGACTTTTTTAAATATAGGGTTGTTTGAATTTTTATTTGGAAAAATGAGACTGTTTTTTTGTTATTTGGACAAATGGGGTCTGCCGACCCATTCCCGCAACTATTCATTGCGGAAATGAAATTGTAGGACCAGTAAAATAATGAAAGATACTTATAATGGGACCCGCATTCAATTCCTGCAACACTGTGTTGCGGGAATGGAAACCTATTTTAATTTTTACTGTCTTCCACTTAATTAAAGAGAAGGGCAGGAGAGGATAAAAGTCCCGGCTTTGGCCCGGTTGAGTATTGACCAAGTTATTTTATTTTCTGCTTTGTCTTTTTATTCACACTATAATAATAATAATAATAAAGTGGAAAGAGAAGGGCAGGAGAGGACAAAAGTGATTTATAAATATAACTAATAACTGGATGAAATATAAATAAGATAAAATTTGGCAAATAACTCAGTCCATCAGTACTCTAAAATGCAGTAAAAGCCTAACAGAATATAATGATATATTTTCAATTCAGGATTATATTTCAATGTTAATAAGACATGTCTTGTAGCTCCCACTTTATTGGAAAGCATATTTTTTATTGATGTTTATAAGACATTAATATTTTTCTACTAGAGCTTGCTAAATTAAATTTTAACTGTGTTCAAGATGAATATATTTTAATGCGAGGCTGGGTATGGATATACCCTAGACCACTAGGTGAATAAATATTTCGTATAACTCTCTCTCTCTATATATATATAAGTTGAATTGTGGAATAATTAAAAAAATTGGATTTTTTCAAAATATCATATTTGTCCTATATTTTTTAAAATACCATAAATAATACGATATATTTTTTGTTTAGATTGTATTTTATTATTAATAATATGGTAAAATATTTATTTAATCAGATTGGACTTTTATCCTGTCCTGCCCTTCTCTTTAATTAAGTGGAAGACAGTAAAAATTAAAATAGGTTTCCATTCAAGTTATACTCAACCGGGCCAAAGCCGGGACTTTTATCCTCTCCTGCCCTTCTCTTTATTTAAGTGGAAGACAGTAAAAATTAAAATAGGTTTCCATTCCCGCAATACAGTGTTGCGGGAATTGAATGCGGGTCCCATTATAAGTATCTTCCATTATTTTACTGGTCCTATAATTTTATTTTCACAATGTATAGTTGCGAAAATGGATCGGTATACCTCATTTGTCCAAATAGCAAAAAAACAGCTCCATTCTTCCAAATAAAAATTCAAACAACCCTATATTTAAAAAATTCCCCTTCCCCCCTCCCTTTGTAGCCCGCATCTTCTATTCTCTCTCGTTCATCTTCTTGCACCAGAGCTCCTGCCACCTATCCCATTACCACCCACCCTGCCACCTCTGTCGCTTATGCTTGCCATCTCTTGTTCTCACACCGCTTCTTTCTTTCCAGCCCTGTCTCTCTTGTTCTTCCTTTTTTCTCACCTAATTTTTCTAAAACCAAGCTCTAGTCCTCCATTCATCACTCGATATTTCATCTAAACCACCAAATTTGGATCTTTGGATTCCTAATTCTTTTGCCATTCTTTCTATGTTGTTGAAATACATCTCTATTTCATATCTATTCAGAAAGAGGCTTCAATCAGGTTTATTTTCTCATTTTCTCTATTTTTCATTTACATTTTATCCTTATGTTTTCGTTTTTGTTAAAAAAGTCCATTTTTTATTTCTTTAACTTTGCTATTTTTTGTTGCTTTTTATTAACACACCAGCTAGCTAACAAAAGTTCCCTCCTTTTCCTTCTTGCCAAAACCCTAGCTTATATTCACCATTACACATATGCAGATCCATTTTGGAAGGACAATCACCGCAAACGATAAAAGCCTCTAACTTTTGAGCCTTCCAAAAATGGCGGAGTTAAGGCAGCAGACGGTCGACTTCTCCATTCTGGTTAGTCGGGCTACCGAGGAATCCTATCTTTCCTTGAAAGAATTGGTTAAGAAATCTAAATCTTTCGAGCAATCAGATTTCGAGAAAAAGGTTAGCCTTTTGAAGTTTGGTTAAGACTCAGCAGCGTATTCTTTGACTCAATGTCCTCGCTAAGTGGTGCCAACAGGTCAGTGGCTTAATTAGGTTTGCCTTAAGATGGTTGCAAATTTTTAATTTAATATTGTCAGTGGCTCAATTTTGAATTTAAATCTTCCGAGTAATCGTGTTTTTTCTTTATTTTGTAATTTTTATGTGAAATAGTGTTCTTTTTAGATTTTGTTAGTTGAGCTTCAAGATTGACAAAATTGCGTTTCTGTCTTTTTTGGTGCTAAATTAAATAGTGAATTCATATTTGGACATTATTTTTTTTGGTTATGATCTGGTTTACTTTCTCTTTCTTATGTTCTGGTTTTCTTAGTCAAAGAACAATTTACTTTCTCTATTTCACCTGCTTTTTCTTATGTTTTGGTTTTCTTGCAGAATGCTCATGAAGAATCAGAGTTGGGTTCTGATGCTAACAATAAAAACACTAATAAAATTGAGCTGACAAAGGCTGAGGCAGAGGCTATTGAAAGAGGATTATAGGTCCTTGTTATTTGCCTCATTTGCCATATTGATTTCTTTTTTTTGTTTTTTTGTGTCCTAAAGGATGCTTTTGTATATCTTTCATTCATATCCTAATGGAATGCTTGTTCTTGTTCAGACAATAAAGAATGATGATCTAGAGGAGATCCGTGAATTGGGTTATGGGACATATGAAGCTGTATATCATGGGAAATGGAAGGGTTCTGATGTAGCTATCAAGAGAATAAAAGCAAGCTGCTTTGCTGGAAGGCCTTCTGACGGAGAGCATTTGGTAGTGTCTACAGCCTTCTGCTAATTCTTTCTCTTCATTACCTTTCATAAATTTAATCTTGTAGTGAAAGAATTCTAGCATTGATTTGTCATCTAATGGCACTTATAGTCCAGCATCCAGTGATGCATATTGTAGTTTTGAATCATTTCAGCCAATATGCTGAGCTGGGTGTAAGTCTTGCCATAGAACTTCTAGGCATCTATACCTATCATTGATGACAATCTGATAAGAGTCTTGGCACTCACTTATATTTTTCCATTGCTTTGTCCTGTTCTGATTTGTTTGCAAGCAAATAAATTGCTTACACCAGTAATTTTAAATTACTATGTTCATGAGTTATTAAAATTATTTTTGGTCGCCAAGTAATTTCTCTTCAAAGGCCCATGTTGTGTATGTGTTTGACTAAGAAAGAATAAGTATGTGTATGTGTTTAACATTAGTTTATATCTCAAAAATTTCAATTTGTAGCCGATTTAACTTTATTGATACAAAATGAAAGTTATGTTATTGTATTGGAAGAAATAAAATGAAAGTTATGTTACCATGAAGAACAACTTTCTTGTTAATGCAACAAAGTACATTTTCTGAAGGGCTTCACTTTAGAACTTCGACTATGATTATCTGATTCAATTGGTTTTGTTTCATCCAATAATATTGAAACATAGCCTGTTTCAAGTTAAATTTAATAAATTTTTCCATGGCAGAGAATGAATCAGCATTTGACCTCCTCTACTTCATCACATTCAATTGATGTATGTATGTGTGTGTGTGTATTTTTCTTGATGTTTGCTTATTGTGACGTGTGCCTTTAATAACTATGAATGCTCTAAATTCAATAAGTTCCTAATATCATTTATGTATTTCTTCCACCATTGAAATTAATATATTATTAGAACTATGCAATCACAGCGTATCAAATTGAAATTGAGAATGCATAGACTCTTACAAGGTGATGCTAGTTTCTTGATCAGAAGTCTACTAAGGAAAAATAACCTAATTTAACAATTTTTTTAATGCTTTGCTTGAGCTGATTGTAACGATTTTCTGAACTTCGGCCATTTGATGGCATAAGATGGCTTTGTTTATATGCACTGCTAGGCTCAAGCTGTCACTGTCCATGCCATAAACAATTACTTTGTAACAGCTTCCCTTGACAACACTTGGTGCTTCTATGATCTCTCCTCTGGCTTATGCTTGACACAGGTCGGCCTCTCTTTCTCTGTCTTTCACACACACTTATACATTTAAGACCTACTTGAATTTCTCTTTTTCATTTACTATCTTGCATCTGTAATATGAATGTATTTCACAAGCTATGCTATTCTTTATGATATGCTTTTTAGCTAGAAATTTTGGCTAAAAACCTTTCTATCTCTTATTTCATAAAAGTGTTTGCCATCTTTTTAGCTGGGAAGTATTAAAACAGATACAAGTATTAGTTAACTTTTTAATTCAATGTGGACGTACATTGCTGCTCTGACACACCTCTTAATTAGCACAAATAGAGGCTAAGAGTTGAGATTATTTTCATTTCTCCTTCTAAAAAATGATTAGAGATTCACATATAGCCTCACATTTTTTCTGCTATTGAATCTTTTGAACAATGTTGATTAGTGATTTTATTTGAAAATTAGGCAAAAGGATGTGAAGACAGTAAGGTGTTTTAGTTTAATGGAATTTTTCTTTTTATTTATAAGGGTTCAAATTCATGTTCTTTAGACAAGATCAAACATTGGTTTTGGTTCAAGATGATGTGTTTTTGGAACTGAAGGTGGGTGCGAATGTCTGTTAAAGTGTATTAGTATTTAGCTCTGATAGATGCATTAGTATTTAGCTTTATCGATGTATACTTTTATTAAATTAATCACCAAATGTCTGTTAAGGTGGGTGCGAATGGCAATAGATAATTCATATAGTAAATTTTTTAACAAATGGCCAATTGTTTGTCATAATATATATTTATGTGTGCCAACACTTGTATTATTATAAATTGAACCCATAATTATTTTTATGCATAAACTCCATGAACTCACATGGGTATTATATCATTGGATCCTTTACTTGATTATTTAAAATTTGATCAACAGTACACTTTAGTTTTGTTTCATATATAAATATAAAACCATAATTTTAGGATGTAGAGGAGGCTATATGTTGCTATATTGAGATAGATAGAGAGAGATAATGAAATGATGGTTAATAAATGTCGGTTATATTGACAATGAAATGTTCTCTAGCTACTTGATTTTGCAGCAAGCGTTGGTTCGTAAGGGCTCAGGTGAAGATCAACTTTTTGCTTCTGAAATTAGCTCTGTTAGAGATGGTCAAATGTGCTATTTCTGAATATGATTTACAGTTCCTATTGAGTTAATCGGTGGCCTATTACTTGTCATTTTACAGTGATTAAGTAGTTGAAACTTAATTGACTTGGTATTCAGCTATCTTGATAGTAATTATATGGTGTTAATTTGCAGAATATCTGCTGTTGGGTTCCCTGCTTTGGTTCATGGGCATCATGTGCCTATTTACTCTGCCTATGCTTCCTCAGTCAACTCTGGTAGCAGTTTCTAATTAATATTATTTACATTTTTTTAATTCAAACTCATATATGCTATTCAGCTTAATGTAATAAAAAATGGCTGAAAAATAGCTATTTATCTAGGAACTCTTGAAAAATAGCTAGTGCAATCAAAATATTTTTTCTCGACTGATAAAAGATTATGGTATAGAATTTTCACTTTTTCCTTTTAAAAAAACAGCTCTTAGGTGATGGATTATGGAAACCTTCATATGTAACATGATTTATCCTGAAAATGTTGCTCTCTACATTTGAAAAAGTTGGAGATCCTACATCAGGTTGGCCCCTGTTCTTATTTTTAATTGGCATGAGAACTGGCTTTATGATGGGGAGCTACAGGCTGTTGTATGTTATTTATATAACAAATTTAAATATAGTTATGTTTCTTAGTCAGTCTATTCAACTTTAACATATTAAAAATAGAATTATTTATGCATTTTTCCTTTCTGATTTGGGCCTATTAATCTCACGGGTGCTTTACCATGGTATTATATTAGTTATAGTGGACTCGGCTGTGTTTACATTTTTAGTACTTTAAAGTTCAAACTGTTCCGACTGATTTTGGGATCTTAAAGTTGAGATTTTGAAAAGCTATCAACTTTAGGCATAACCCTTGTGTTTTTTAATATTTCAGAACCTGAAATTTAAAAGTTATTTGATGAAGTACAAGTTAAAGGTTGCATGTGATTTTACCAACATTACAACCCTATTTATTAAATTTTAGAAACTTTAGTTCCTTCAAGATCCTAGATTGCCTGTTGCAATTTCTTCTTTTGGTTAGCTCTCTTAAGAACCTAGACATAAATATCAAACAAGAACCCAACTGTAAAATGATATGCCTGCTGGTTAACTAATGTGGGTATGATTGCTTTGATTTACATTCTTGAAGATGCTGTTGTATCTAATTTTGGAAATTCATGATTTTGATAAAGTTAGTAGGATTTTAAACTATTTTATGAGTTGGTTGTGTTGTATCTTGATAGTAGGTACCTTTAACAAGTGACAACATAAAGTTTTATTAATCAGTAGAGTTATAAAATAAGCAGTGCATCGACTGAGAATGGCTGTTGACAAAGGCGGAGAAATCCATTTGCATTCTGAGGAATTACTGAAGAGCAACAGTATTATTTGTGGTATGCAAATGCTACTATATACATTTGCATTCTGTATGTTGAAGTCAGAATTGTCAACTGAGATAGTTAAATCTTTTGTATAGCAGTTAGAATAGTTAATTTTTTGTGCAGCATTATTTGTGGTATATAAATGCAAACGTCAATATTGGTACAATATTTTTTGTATAACAGTTTGAATTTTCAATTGAGATAGTTAATTTTTTGTATAACTGTAAAATATTATGTATAATATAGATATATGTGCACAATAATAATTATGATGTATATATTAATTTTGTTATATCAATTTAAAATTTAGATTTTTTTTTATATTTAATTTATCGTAGTTAATTTGGAATTTGCAAACAGAATATCAAATTTTGTCAAAAAATTCAAAAAAAGATGTAAAAAATTTAATGTTATTGATAAAATTACCGACGCAAATCCATTGCTACCATTTAAATATTTATACTAAAGCAAAATCCATTGCTGTTTATATTAAAATACATTAATAATTTATTTATTAAATTTTACTGACGGTTTACTGATGAAAATTTTCTTTGATAGTCAGCCAGATGGATTTTTAATAAAACTAATGATAGAAATTTTTTAATAAATCCATCTGTAATATTACCGAAAAGATTTTCCATCGGTAAATTGGTATCTACACACATTTTCGGGATGAATTCATTCCATCGGTAAAATAATAAAAAATCATCGATAAGATGAATTTTCATCAATAAAATGCTAAATTCCATCGGTAAAATTCATTGCTAAAATAATTTTTTTTGTAGTGAGTAAATTGAAAAAAAGAGAAGTTAAGGGATAAATTTGTAAATTTGAAAAATAATGCAAGAGTGTCTTGTGAATGACAACAAAGAAACACTCAGGAGAGTGCCAAAAACCACTCAACTGAGTGACCTTACACTCTCCTGAGTGTTTCAAATCACTCTCCTAAGCATTCCATCACTTTTCCGAGTGCCAAAACCACTTTCCTGAGTGTTTCTTTACTTTTAACGATAAAAGACTTCCTCTTTAACTGAAACTCTTTTACAACTTGTTTTATAAAGTTACAAGGCATAAGAAATTCTTCTTTATAGGCTATAAAAGCATGATAAAGCACCAGAAATTGGGGGGGAGCTAATTAAATGTGGGGGAGGCACTTAATTACGAATTTTAACTCTAGTTTTCTTTACTTTTTGTATAGTAGTTTTACAGTAGTCTTAGTTTATTTTTTTTTCTACTTTCTTAGTTTTTTAATTCTCTAAAGATCAAGCTCTCTACTGATATTCTGATAAATCATCAAGAGCAAGTTTGAAGATTCATGAGTATTGTATCTCTTTATTTTAGTTTTTTTTTTTTCATTTTAATCATGTTTGGTAAGTAGTCTTCTCCTCTTTTACTAATGGATATTTGAATCCTTATTCTTTTATTGTAATGACTTAGTTTGTACTTTATTTCAATACAAATTTGATTATTTCTTAGTTTTAAGCAAATTCTTATCTTTGGTTATTGATGGATTGATTACTAACTTATTTTATAAATGTTGATGATTGATTTCAAGTATGATCTATGATATTCATGTTCTTAGATTAGTTCATTAGTATTGAAGCATGATTACATTTTGAATTTGAGGTGATTGTGTGTTGGTAAGAGTGGATTAATACTAAGAAAAGTCAAACTAAAAATAGATTGAAGTTAAGTTTTCTTGAAAAAGAATTTAATGGATGTCTAGGAGTTTAAGACTGGATCTTTATGCTATGTATTGAATTATTCCTAACAAGAAGGTTTAATGCTTAGAACGATAGTCTGAATAAGCTATTTGGCTTTATTTAACAGGTTTTTCCATAATCACTTGTGTTACTTTTTATTTTGAGTCATTACAATATTAGTTGAGGTGGATAGTTACTTTAGCAGAAGATTTTTTAGTTATTGTTCTATGTTTAATTTATGTTAGTCTAATTTCTATATATTTTTTTCTTTATTGTTTATTTAGTTTAATTCTTGCCTTTACTTCAAAAACTTGGGAGATAATCTTAGATTAATTCAACTCACTTAAAGATATTTTACTTAGTAATTCAACTAAAATAAATTCAACCAAGACAACATGAGTTAGTTTCCTTGTGTGTGTGCAAGACCAAAATATTTTCTGAATTTTTCAAAAAAAACACCAATGCAAATACATAGTGAAGCTTAGAATGAATGTACACCTAAGTGTACAAATGGTTTTGTGCTTGAAACTTTAGAAACACCATAGGCCTCTTCTTTAGTACCGGAACCCAAAGGTCATCTCCTCTAAACAACTCAAAACCAAAACTTAGAATCACTTTAAAGGTTGTAATAGGGATAAGGTATTGGTTATCAAGGAATGGATAAAAGATCAACAACAAGAATAGCCACTCCAAGATAAAATAAACTAATAATTCTAATTTTTCATCCCATTAACTTAAATAATAAAGAACCTAGCAAAACTTGCTCAACCCTTTACATTCATAGTACTAATAAGAGAAATAATCATTGAAACTCTCTTACAGTTCATCTCCTTTTTAGAAGAAATCATAACTGATTTTTCTTGTAAAATACCTCACACTTAAGATTTTTGCCATATATATATGCTAGCTTTATTGCAATAGTTCTTTCTTTCTTTTTTTGTTTTCTTTTTTTCTTTTTTCATTTTTTTCACACTAGCATTGTCGTTGGCAATACAATAATAACATGGGTAATCACAAGGTAATATTTCACTATCTACTTAATTTCACCAATAGCCTTTGACAATCAAATAAAAAATTTCTCACTACACCCATCAAGATATCCAATTCCTATTAATCCATCCAATCCTAGAGTGGTCAGTTTTTAGAAGAAAAGATAAAGCTTTTAAGTTATATGGTAAAATAAATGAGTGTAACAAGAAAAATAAATATGACACACATTAAGCATACCTCATTAGGCTCAAAATGACTAACAAAGAATAAATATGCATAATGGATAGAAAATAAGTTTAAATATGGCTTAACAATAAAAACATTGCCTATATCACTTTTTAAGTTGCTTTTATGCTTTGAAGGGTGATGAGGAATGTTCTATTGTTCTAAAATTTCTTACTTAACTATTTCAATGCGTTATTTTTCTTTAAGTTTAAAAAATTGGTCTTTAGTGCTTAAAAAGTAGAAACTAACAAATATAAGCTAAGTTGAATATTAAACTAGCTAAAAATCCATTAAACAACATACTTATTTAATGCTAAAAAAATATTGAACATTGCACATTCTAAATTAAAGTTCAATATGTTCAATTTTTGAGAAAAAAACTAAGACGAACTAAGCTAAATGTATAATATATGGTAAATAAATTAACTGAACTAAAAAAAATGAAACTAAACAATAAAAAAAACAAACCAATTATAACAAAATAACTAACACAATTCATGAGTAAGAAAATGATCAAGGTAAGAGAACTTCCTTAATTTCTTCTTCACAATCTAGCTTTAGCTAAGCTCTATCCCCTTCTTTAAAATCTTGATGTTCTCAGCAAAGTATCAAAACTATTAGCTCACTGCATAAATTTTGCTAAACAATTAAGTGCCAAAGAACAAGATTGAATAAGTATAGTAACTAAGTGAAGAAATCCAACTAGGCCAAACTGCTTGAGTACTCAATGCATGAGATCAATATGTTACATAATGGACAGTGTGTGAATGCATAATCTCAAGTGTAAAGCTAATTGGTGATGGTTTGGCTTAATAAAATGAAGAGAAATATTGTTAATTGGTCATGATAAGCACAAAATAACAAAGTCAATTTAAATACAATCTCAACCTATAAAAATAAAGTTCAATCCTAATAAATAGCTAAGAGAAAATTGAATGCAAAGGAAATATACTTAACTCAAAACTCAGCTCTTAGAAAACCTATGTTTAAGAATGACATACTCTTAATCCCATTCGTACCAAGTAATCTAAGTACGTCAATTGAAAAATTGTGCAATGCAAAATGTATTTACTTGATAAGAATGAGGATAGAAATTTAGGAGAGACTAAAGCTTGATGTGAGTGTCTTTGGTGAGGAAGTGTGGGAATTGAGTGAGCAATGACTTACATCATGCTTTCATCACAAGAGTCTTAAATAACCATGCCATGCACACTATAAAATCATCAATGAAAATCAAGTCAGCCTAGATCATACTCAACTGAATGTATAAAAATTGATGTATCAAAATTGTTGAGTAATGGCTACAGAAATATATTCACTTTAGCATCATAATCAAAGCATACAATTGATGTATCAACAAGCGTACATGACAATTGAAATTGAGATATTGAAAGATAAGAACAATTAAGTATGGCATAACTAAGAAAATTTAAGGCAAAAAGTTAAATTTATTCACTTAGTCATTTCATTGAACAATTTGTGTGCATATTTTTTTCAAAGCAAAATTGAAATCAATTTGAACTCTAATTTGAACCAACATCTTCTCAACTCAATAATAACATGCATTCAATAAGCTCAATTGAAAAAAAATGTTAAAAGAAATAAGTAATTAAGCTCAAAGGAAAGTGCAAAGCAACCTAAGCATGTAAGAGTAAAACCTAAAATATAAAGAAAAATCATCAATTTATAGTGTTTATGCTAAAATTAAGGAGAAAAAGTATACTTGCTTTAGAATAACACAAGAAAATGAAAGAAAATGAGGTTTTAGACTTAGTTACTTAAGAGAGCTAGAGAGAATTTTGGGTGAGTGAAGGAGTGTGTGGAGTGAGTGTGGGTGAAGTGAAGTGTGTGAGTTGAAGTGCTATAAAGGGATGGGGGTGCTCAGGAGAGCAAAATTTCTGCTAAGGAGAGCAACGTGAATGCATGGTAGAACAGCAAGGTAGCGCACGAGGGAGCACATATAGTGCTTGGGCAAGCAGGCGAAAGATGATGCTGGGTGCTGTGCAACACGCGAAAGAGCAGGGAGAGTGCTCGGGCAAGCAGGGAAGCATATGGGTGAGCAGATAGCAGGCGTGGGCAAGCAGACAGCAGAAGCGAACGAGCAAAGCAGCAGGTGCAGGCGAGCGAGATTAGGCTATTAGAACGAGTAGTCTGCTCGGCAAAGCAACAAAAATGGCTAGGGAGAGCATGGAACCTCTAGACTTCTTGCCACCAGTTTGCTCAACAGAGCAACAAAAATACTTGGGAGAGTAAAAAAATATGCTCTGCAAACCCAAAATCACATTTCCTTTAGTTAGAAAGCATCGAACTTTATATTTTTTTGACAATGATATTAACAACCTCTTGCTCACCTGAATCAAGCATGCTCCAACTAATTATGTGAATCAAATTTTTCTTAATCCAAATTATGCCTTAATGTTTGTCAAAATTGATTTTAGTAGCATGCAACATAGCTTTATGCTCATACTTAATCAAACCACCTAAATTCTCTCAAAACCCAATTAATTCATGCCATATCAAGTCCAGAACAATATGCAAACTCACAAACTAATTTAATTACATATCAAGTTCATTGTTAACCTCAACAATTGGATAATTCTTTCTTAAGTTCATAAAGGATCAAATTCACAATCAAATAACGAAAACAACTCAAGAATCATAAATCCATATTAAGTTCAACTAAGTTGTAATTCACTTACCTCAAAAATCATTTTAGCTCTTAAAAGCACTTACTAATTTCAAATATGACATTCGAGCATAAAAGCATTAGAAGTAGCTTATTTTCAATCCCAAATCTTAAACTCATGAATTGAAAAGAACACAACAAATAAACATAAGAACATGCAAAAACTTATGAGCCAAAACTAATAACATATAAAACATAAATTAAAAAAAATTAATGAAAATTTAAAGAGAAAAGTTAGAGAAGTTCTGATTTATTGAGTTCCAGCTCGACTCATGTTACTCTCAGGAGGTCGAGCTTGTGATCCAAATATGGATCTCTCCAGACTTTGTTCCTTATTTTCTTCCATTAGCAGAAAAAACTTATCATGATTTACCAAAACTGAAAACTCCATATCTTCAATAAAAGATGACTCATCATTTGGCTCATTTAGAACGAACTCTACCAGCTCTTTTAGCCTAAATAAATCCTTCAAGCAGATTGAATCTAGTGTCTCCACTTAATAATTTTTTCCTTCTTGCTTCTTTGGTGATAGATTCTCCACAAGAGATCCTATATTTTCTAAATAAATACGACTTATCTTCAAAAATGAATTGTTCCTCTTGTTTCTTATCCCCTATTAATGAATGATTTGTTTCCTTTTCCTTACCACCATTACTTTGAAATTTCATATAAATGCTCAAAAGTTCTAGTTTAGATTCCAACCTTTCAATTTCTTTCTCTTGATCCTTTAGTAAACTTTCTTGACTGTTAATTATCTCATCTTGAGTCCTTATCTTCTCTTCTTGAATTCTTAATTTTTCCTTTTGAATCCTAAACTTCTCTTCTTGAATTTAAAATTTTTCCTCTTGATCCTCTAACTTTTCTTCTTGAATTCTAAACCTTTCCTCTTGAGTCATTAATGTAACCTCAATCTCCTCTTTTTCACCATAAAATTTCCTTTCCTTCCTTATAAGCAAGTCACAAATATCTTCATTTTCAGAGATAATGGCCTCTTGCGTAGCCCTCCATTTTTCTTTTTTAGCCAAAAATTGCATCTCTTTGCTCATAAGCAAGTCAAGAAAACTTGATTCTTGGAGTTACAAGCCTCTTTTGAATATTGCAATTCTTGATTCTCTCTTCTCAATTCTTCCATTTGTACTCTCAACACCTATGAAGAATCACGCTCTTCAACAAATAATGGTGATGAATAAAGATTTTGTGACTGTGTATGCAATAGTTTTATCTCCTTCATTTCTCTTACTAGATCTTTCATTTGATGTTTCAAAAGAAATAGTTCATAGCTTTGGACATCATCTTGCATCATGTTGAAAAATATCTCAAATTTTTCCTGAAAAAACAATCACCAAATAAAAAATAAAATAAAAATAAAAATCTCAAACTAACTCAATCAAATATATTAATAAAATAGCATCGCTATTTTCTGGTAACGGCGCCAAAAACTTGATCGGCGTCTAGAAAGTATACTAGATTGGCTAGTAATATAGAAAAATATAGATTAAAATTTCAAATATCGTACCCAAGAAAATATAAATTGCTAAGAAGAATATATATGTATGAATTAAATTAATCTGAGATTGTTTTTCCAAATATTTTTTATTTAAAGGTAAAAATTAAACTAAATAAATAATTAAACAAAATAAAAACTAAAATTAAACTAACATGAATTAAAAACAAAATAATAACTGAAATTCTCTTGCTGAAGGAACTATCCACCTTAACTTTCATTATAATGACTTAATTTCAATAGAAATATCAGTGATTATGAAAAAAAACTAGATGAAATAAAGCCTGATACCTTGAATCAAGAATATCTTTCTTAAGCATCAAATTCTCTTTTTAGGAACAATTTAACCCTTAGCATAAAAATCTAGTTTAAAGTCCTAAACATTCATTGAACTCTCTTGAAAGTAAATTCAACTCCAATTTATTTTTAGTTCATCCTCTATCAGTATTAATCAATAATTTCAATACATAATTACCTTAAAATCAAAAAATAATCATGCATTGACACTAAAGAGTTAACCTAAGAACATACAAATTATTAACTATATCTAAACTAATTTTTAGTTCAATAAACCAACAATCAATCTCAACATAATTAAGGATAAGAATATGCTTAAAACTAAGAAATAATCAACTGATATTAAAATTAAAGCTCAAAATAAAGTCATAAAAATGAAAATATAAGATTTCAAATATCCATTAGCAAAAGAAGAAAAACTATTTCATAATAAAAAAATAATAAACAACTAAAATAAAGAAAAGAGCAAACTAAGAAAACAAAAAAATTGTTGTACACAACTAAATAAAGAAAACTAAAGAGAAAACTAAAAGCAAATCGTAATTTAGAGGTTCTCTAACTATCTAATTTCCTCCCTTTAACTTTGGTGTCTTGGTGCCCTGTTATAAATGAGTAATGCCACCAAAGAATAAGTTTTTTTGACTTAAATTTCCTATTCCGAGGTTGAGTTATAATTTTTCTTGAACTGGAAGACTCTGTCGATATTAAATTGTTAAGTGCTTAGGAGAGTATGATTTTTGTTTGGGAGAGTGGTCAAAGTGCTTGAGAGAGTATGTTTCCTACTTGGGAGAGTATAACTGTGCTCGGAAGAGTAAAATTTATGCTCAGGATAGCACACCCAATCTGTACTTCACGCTACTCCTTTTAAACAATTTTTCCAAAATTACACCTTTACCCCAAATCTTCTTCATTCTTTCAATTTAATCCTTCTTTCTTTTAATTTAGTCCCTAAAAATACCAAAACTTTCAATTAAACCAACAAACACCTAAATTAACTAAATTAAAACCAAATTAACTAAATTAAACACCTAAAAACACACTAAAAACATAATTTAATTCACACTTATCACTTCACATACTAGAAACATTTTTTTTCCATACATTAAAAGTTGTATATTATCATTACAATATAAAATTCTTTATATAAACATAGATCTATCCAAAACATTTAACAAAATAAGATATACTTGAGACATTATATTCCTAGCCTTTATGTTGACCTTCCACCAGCAAGTTTTATCCTTGAGCAATTCTAACAGAGTATCTACATAGACAAAACACTCGCGCTAAGCTAAAAAGTTTAGTAAGGAATAATAAATTAAGAACAACTACTCACAGCGGTCGTTGCTAAACCTGCACGCAAGATAAGCAAGCGATATAATAAATTATAATAATACACGCCATACCAAGGATTGATAGGAGTATGTCATTCGAATGTAAAATAAAATAATGCCTTCAATATTGACAACGATAACTCATAAGTACACATATACATTTATAGATGTCTATCATATTTTCACATTGATATCATATAATCTGTCATATGATTTTCCATTTTTAATCACAATTCTTTATAAATGCCTGCCTAAACCCTATAAATGTGGATAACGGGTGTTATGGATACTTAAAGGTATTAATCACGTGGATACCCGTAGGTATCAAATCATATAGACCCAAATGAGGACAAACTATAAAACCAAATGAGGTCAAACTATAGCGATTATGGATATTCTTATAGGCATACCTATCTATTCACTACTAAGTACTATACGCAAGCATTATGTCATTTTTCATGTCATTTAACTCATTGGGTTCATGTAATATCAACATCAATAAGTTTATACATAGGTACTTGGTTTTCAATGAAAACGATATATGTACTCATGCATTTTTGCATTTAAATGTTCTTCTTCATACTCTTGAAGCAAGTTATGATACTATGCATGCACACTATCAATGTACATAAGCATAGCAAAAGTGTCAATCAATTCTTATATATGAAATTATTTAAATTTACATATAGTTCTAAATATAAGTCATAATTTAATCATAATTTCATATGCACTTATAACATATAATATCATTATATAGACCTCTATAAAGCATTAGAGAAGTTCAAGAGAAGTTAACTTAGGTTTTGGTGCTCAGTTAATGTTTACAATGTATATTTATGATTCATAACGTAACAATGGCTTGTATTCATACATTTCTGACAATAATATACCTTTACATAACAAGAATATCGAATCATTCTTGTACTTGCAATTTCTCATATTTAAATGGAATTCCAATTAGGATTCATATTTTCGTTTATAAGTCCGCATTCATAGAAATATTGTGTTCTTTATTACTCATATATAAAATGTTATAAGTGCTAAAAATATCAATTTGAGGTTTGGCACCATTTAAATACATTAAATAATCATGGAACCAGAAACAGGGAAGGGTACTCGGCTTGATTGAAAGGCAATCCAATCAGGTTATTTACCTTGCAATATAGAAAAACCATCATGTACCCGATTGGATTAAAGTCAATCTAGTTAGGTTGAACTCATCTCCAGTAACTTGGCTGGATTGATCATCAACTCAGCCGAGTTGAGTGTACTAACACAGTCCAAAATGCCTATAGCACGCTGGATTGAAAAACAATCCAGCTGAGTTAGATTTCTTGCTTTAATCCAGAATGTAAGTCACCCGGCTGGATTGAAAGCCAATCCAGTCGGGTTGATTTGCAGAATTCCTAATTCTGCAGGAAACCCCTCATGCAAACCCTTAGCCATTCTTTGCTCTATTATTCTAATGAATGCAAGCTTTTGATTAATTTCTATTTTCCACATTTAATTCTCTCTCTTTCACAATCTAACTCAATCAAAAGTATTAAAAAAGGATCATTGCTTCTTCCATGCCATTTACTATTTGCTTAAACTTTCCATGATACTATCTGCACTTTCTAATGTTAAGGCCTTTAGGAATGAATTCATACCTTGAATTCTTCTTATCATTAAATCTCACATGTCTAGTTTCTGTTTTAGCTAAATTTGTTCCATTTAGACTACTAACTTTTTATTTAAGCTAAAACTATGCCCGGCAGAAATACATAGCGTTAAGCTAGCCTTTCGACCAGTTCTAAGCTTTTCATGTAATTTTTGCATTAATTGCAATATTACTCCTTTATTCATTCTTCTCCAACAATTTACAGGGTAAATGTGACCCTTTCACAATTTGCAAACACATAGCAAAAAGAAAGTTTTCCATATCTCTAAGTGCTCAAATCCTCTCTTCAATCTAATCACATCCTTATATAAGCATGTTACATACTAACTGAAACTCAAACACTCTAATCAAATCAATTAACATATTAAGATGCCCTCATTAAGGCTATATATGTAGAATTAATATGTAGATGTAGTAAATACATAAATTATATCATATGCTTATAATTCCTTATATTTAGATTTAATTGGTGTTCATATCTTAATGTGCAATCATGTATTTCATGTATATAATATCAGATTATGTCCTAGGCATGTGTTCACAAAGTTCTAAAAGTGTTCGAGGAAGTCCTAGTAGGTTTCGATAACTTTTCGATATCTAAAATTCACTAATAGGCTAGAACAGAGGGGTACCCTGCTAGATTGACCTTCAATCCATCTGGGTGGGTTACATTCTATCCGATCTATAATGCATTAACCCAGCTGGATTGGAAACCAATCCAGTTGGGTTGACCTAAAAACCCAATTTTTTAAATAGACAGTTTTTTAGGTATATTTTATCCAGGTAATTTGACTTAGCAAATGACATTTTTAGGAAAAGTGTTCTTCTAATAAAATGTTCTCCTACTTTTTAGTTTCCATATCATTAAAAATCAAGTCATTTGGACTTTTAAATCTTGAGGTATTCACAAAATACTATAGGCTACTTCAAATGATAGGACAACAGCCAGCTCACAAATTCAAGTTAAATTTCGAAAACCTTAAAGGCAATATCGAGTTTTGACCTGTCATTAGAATTTTAGGTTTGTATGTCTAGTTTATAGTCCAATTGAAACCACCCCATTTAAAGCTTTATAACTCAACTTATGATCAAAATAATCTAAACAGGTACAGTGAATCTTATGACAGAATTTTGCATACTCCCTCTAATTAGTCTTTCCAGCATGTAAAAATAATTCAAGCTTATTCCCACATCATTTACTTAGCTAATAAAACATTTCCATCAGATTTATATTCAATAAACACATGCAAGGAAAATTATGGGTTCCCATACCATATTTTGGCTAATCTCCTCAAGTAAGCACCTTGCCTTTCTTTCTCCTTTCCTTGGCTGCTCTCTTCCACTCCAACCACATCAATTGCCTCATACACATCAAATATAAATCTCCAAAATTCAGCTTCTTGTATATGTGTAAGAATTAAATGAGAAAATAAGTAATAATTTTATATAACTTACCTAGTTTTCATAGAAATCTTGGCTTATTTTCCTTGAGCTTTTAGTATGTTACTAAGCATGTAAAAGTGGAGTGGAGGAGTGAAGAAAATCTACAATTTCCTTTGCCAAGAGAGCCGGCCACTTCCTCCTCATTTCTCCTATTTATAGTTACTTTTTACACATTCTAGAAATGAATTTGTGGCATCCTCTCATTGGCCTACTTGTTGGACCAATGAAATTTTCTTCCGGCTCCCCACTACTTTTTAATTCTTCAACATCTCCTCAATTCTCTCTTCTTTTAAATCTAATCCATACTTTGTCTCTCTAATCATATATGTGCATACACTTAATTGATTTATCATAATGCCATTAACTTTTAAGTTAATTTTCTTTAGATCCTTTCCTACACTTCAATTACTTATCTCTTTATATCATTTTTCTAATGCCCTTTAGTCGTGCTCAATTCTTGCCAAGGTGTATGTTGAAACCTTACAACTCATATTGATGAGAAGCAGCAGTTTGCTAAAATTAAAAATTAAAAAATAAAAATAAAAACCATTAGAAGACCGCTGTGCTGCCCTGGAGGAGTTGGATGAGGTGGCGTCTCGGCAAGTGGAAGTGTTGAAATAAAAAGAGCTGAATGAGGTGAAGTCGGATTAGAAGGCCGCCTTGAAAGCTCGTGAAGATGAAGTTATAGACAATATTAGGGAACAAATGGACACTACAAGATATGATCAAAACCAAGAAAGGTGTTTCGTTAGTTGTCAATCAGCATGTTGCTCAGATGGCCAATAAGACACCATGCCATTCTTCAGTCCAGAACTAAAATCATTTGAGTTATTCAGCGTCATGTCAATTAGTGGAAAACTCTTCCAGTAACTTCATATTGTGCTATGCTACTAGGCTTGTACCTTCCGTTTTAGCTTCCTTCTTTACTACGAAAACATAACATACAAATTGAATTGTTTTTTTCACACTAAACTCTTATAAATTATAACATAATGAAACTATTATTCTATTGTCGGATTGGGCGTTTGGAATATGAAGACAAGATAATAAGATAAGGTAATAAAAGGTTCCTAGCACACATAAAACATAAATTGTTAGTTAATCATCGAGTGATGTTCATAACCATTATTTAATAACTAACTTGAAACTAATGAATTTGTTACAGAAAAAGACGAAAGCTAATGGCTTCATCACGATTATGGCATCAACGTGGTCTAAGTTACAACAGCAATTCCTTTTAACAGAAATATGGGAACAAACCTTTTCCTGTATAGGAAGATAAAAGAAGAAAACAATAATGGACTTGTAATCAAAACTCCAAAATGATGAGACCAGCTCATGGAAGTATCCTCTCTTTGGCCTTTATTTTTTTCGTGTTGCAGGGTTTGTGTAATCAAGCAGCAACTTTCTTGGACGTTACAGAATTGACAATGGTTGCAAATTCAGGGCCCTGGATCACCAATAATTATATTTTATCATCCATGCAGCCTCAACTCATTAGAGGTTTTTAAAATCCACGGACAAATAATTCAGCTATATTGAATCCTCAAAGCAAAACATTAATGGCAGAATATACCTTTAGGGATGCACCACCAACAAGAAAACCATCGATATCTTCTTGCTTTGCGAGTTCTGCAGAGTTGCTTCCATTTACAGATCCTAAAACGTTAAATCAGAAATCAGTTTATTATAAGCAGCATAAGCAGGAACTAACAGCATATAGAAAACAATAAAATTTGACCAATGTTGGGAAAATTGATGCATTCAAATTGATTAACCATTTAGGATATAAGGATTATAGTTTTAACAGCGAATGAGACATCTAGAAATAGTTTGCACCACCAAAAACTAACCATATCATATCTGCAGGGGGCCATATTGCCCACTTTCTCCTAGCCTAGAAAGAATAGGGTAAAAGATTCTCATCTAGTCTAGTCATGGACAATTTAAGCAATCTTTATTGCAACTTTCGCAAGTTAATTGAGAAAACTCTGTTCTCAACATTAGATCTAATATAGTGAAGAAGTACCTCCATAGATAATGCGTGTTTTGGATGCAACTTCTTCCGAGACATTATTTTTAAGCCAGTCCCGGACAGCAACATGCACTTCTTGAGCTTGTTGAGGCGTCGCCACTTTACCAGTCCCAATAGCCCACACAGGCTCATATGCAATAACTATTTTATCCCAACTGGACACAGCATCTATAGATTATTTAATTCAAAAGGGTCAGAACAGAGTTCTTCTATTTGACAATGTAATGTAATATTGGCCTAATTTATGATAAACAAAGTACCCGCAAATGCCTTCAATTGCTCGAAACAGACATCAAAAGTTTTTCCTGCCTCTCTTTCTTGTAGTAGTTCACCAATACAAGCTATCACCCCAAGACCCTGGCTCAAGGCATAAGCAGCTTTCTTTCCTATGAACTGAAGAAAATAAAGCTTCAGTTGCAGTCGTAGGCAGATCATAATGAGTACAAATACAATGTTTAATATAACCTCCAGCCATTGACTCTGATTTGTAATAGAGTAATTAAACTTTGTTTCTTTTTTTCTTTCTTTTTTTTTTCCTCTTCCAAGGTCACTTTCAACTGAAAAACTGTTACTAGAGATCTGTCCAAATCTTTTTGTGATAAGATCCTAAAGTTTATTTTCAATTTTGGAACTACACAAACACACACTTGTCATATTCAAAGTCTAGATGGAATTCTAAAGCTCAATTGCAGTAATGATCCTATTCGAAACAAAAAGAGACTCGACTGATTTTGCAATTACAAATTGAATTCAGCCCATTATCAAATAAAGAAAAAAAATATCAATGAATTAAACATGGATGAAATCATGCTGCAAGAAGAAGAGTTTTTTTTATTAATTTTAAACCTCTCAAGAAATTGTGATGTATGTCTTAAAGATTCACCTCATTGTTTTCACCAATTACGTGCCTGCGCTCAGAATGCCCAAGAATAACCCACTTGCAGCCAATGTCATTCAGTTGCTCCACACTGCATAAGAGAGTAGAAATATATCAATAACAGTGGAAAGCAGATACTGAGTATTGAATATAAACCCTATAATGAATTGAATACTCTTATCTGCATGTATATGGTATTAGAGGCAAAACCATAGCTGAACTCATGAAGTGAGCTATGATCAGACTTGAAAATGACTAACCACTGCTTGTAGTCTGGAAAAAAAATGAATAAAACTAGAGTTTCTTGGAAACAAAAATTGTCTAATCAAGGAACTGTGGTTACTTTTATCTGAAAGGACTCAGGTTATTCTCCATCATATGCCGCATCAAATTGCCTTGGTTGCATGGGCAATTAAATGAGACACATGCATGGACAATATGCTCTACCAAGTATGAATGTCTCTACCAGAAAAAGGGCCCCCATTAAGTATATTAATATAGATAGTTCTTGTGTATCAAATATTCATTTCCTTTCAAATCTCTTGTCCAACTAGAACTAGAATGCAAAAACCACCATTCTCGGCATGGCCACAAGAAATTGCTGTGTGAAAACAATTGTAATTTTGTAGCAACAGAAAAGCACAACAAATGACAACAAAACATTATCGTATCTCACTGGCATGTATAACCACCATCTACTCAGCTTTATTTTGATTTTAAGACAATGAGTTGTAGCCCAAAGCTGCTATCCATACAGAATTTGCCTCACAGTGGCATACTGAGAACTCCTCCAAATAGTAAAATATAAAGCCTTGAAAGCCTGAAACAATCACTGTGCAGGTATAACTCTGAACTCCCAACTTTGGCTAATGTTCACCTCACCAAGGCCTTCCCAAAAAGCCTACAAGTTATCTTCATATAAGAATTTTTGATATATAAGACCAATATGTCTCTCTCTCTCTCAAAAGCAATAATAAAGAATGTGGCAAGGAAAGTTGACATCAGAGTTAGTTTATGAAACAATCTAATTACAATAGAGATGCTGCAGGATTTTCAATTCCTCAGCACTGGCTCCTTATTTCACTTGATATCAAAACTTTTTTAGGTGTAATTTTTCTTCTTTCCTTTTCTTTCTTTGTGGAGTTATTTTCAATTGAAAATGGTAGCAACTATCTACTTCACTAGTTTGTTCTTTCTCATTGCTTTCAGTTAGTTGATTGCATTAAAGTATGACAGAAACTAATGCCCAGATTTTTATCAATAACATAGGTAAGGTATCAGTAAGTGAATAGAAAAAATAAATGAAGGCAGTCAGAATATAATAGAAAGACACTTTTATAGCAACTTGTGCCAAGGCAATAAAGGTGCATCCCTATGTCAAGTCACCCACCTGACCACAGTAGAGGCAACAAGCGTACTGCCTTGTGAGACTTGAACCTAAACAACTATGATTTTGACATAAAATTTCATTGATTTAAGACCTTTTCCTTTGCTCTTTCTTTGCAGTAGTTCACTTATCAGGTCTCCACCATGGAATCCTAGCCAAATGGTATGGTCTATTTCCTTCTACACCCCACTATTAGTAGCTGAGAAGTTTTGGGAGCTTCAGGTCTACAAACATAACAGAGCTTTTAAGACGGGGTTCCAAAGCCAAAAAAATTGATGAGAAAGCTACAAGACTGTGTGGTGATGCTAAAATGATGTGGCAGAACTGTCCTTGTGAAATTTGGAGGCAGATAAAGATCGGATAAAACAAATTAGAAAGATAAGGCAGTTATCTGACAGATCAGTTATGAATAACCATGAAGAGATGGAATTGATATTAAAATGGAAAGAAAACAGAAAGTTTTCAAAATCTCAATTCAATGCAACAAAGTTCTTTTTTCAATGATTGTACCAAATGAAGAAGGGGAAAATCTGAAATAAAATATTAAAGAAAAAATATGTTATAGTATATTATTCACGCTATATGCTCACCATCTAGTATAGGTTCCATACAACATCCAATTTTAATTTTAAGGCAAGCTAATTTTTCTCACTTCAGGTCAACATAGATCGGTCAGTTATAGAGAAAGAGAGCCCTTATATAATGTGAAGAATTATGATTGATAAGCCAAAGGAGTATCTGAATTACTGTAAATCAATACTGGTCATGATTGCTACCACTGAGTAAAGTAAGAGAAAACCTACCTGATTTCTCCAGTGAATGCTCCACCTTTACCAACCCAGGAGTTTTGAGCAGCAATATCAATCCTATCTGTTAATGAAGCCTTTACTTGATCGATGTAAATAAAGGGAGGTGCAACAACAACGTCTGCCCAACTCACACAAAAAGAAGAAAAGGAAAGAGCCATTAACATTTAGATAACATCAAGGAAGATCCAAGTTCTTCAAAAATAAAAGATGTCCTGTCAACGTGGAAACCGTGTCCAACATCAATTCATACGTGACATATTGCACAATAAAGCATGTCTGGGAAGAAAGTCTGGCTCATTCGTTGAGATTTTCATAAATTATCAAACCTCATACTAATTGGCAAATAAAACATCAGATGTAAGAAAAGCATAATCTCACCAACATCAGCCTCCAACTTTGCATCATTCAAGTCAGAAACAAGCTTAGTGATAGACTCCTTCGTCCCATTCTAGGAACAACAGAGATGAATGTGAATTAGAAGAGCTGGACTAAAACCAAACAAAAAGATAAGCATCTGCTATATTGACTAACACAAGATCCCAACAAAAAGAAAAAGAAGGCAACAGACACCTTAATATATGCCAATTAAAGTTGAAACTGCTCATGATAAATTCATTGAGGAACAACACACCAGAAGTGAAATAAAGCAATAACATATAGGAAAAAAAAAACAAATTAAACAAATAAATCAGCGAGGACAAAAATTACTTACACACTTCCAATTTCCACCAACAAAGAACTGCAAAAAGAAGAAAGAAACGCATCAGAGGTATCGAAGGCAGAAAAAATATTCTGTAATACTTTTATCTTGTCAGTAAGCAAAGTGAAAGTACAATCCTGAAAAGATTGAGAAGCTTATACTTCACAAAAAGGAAATAAACCGTAATCGAAGAAGATTTGAAGCAATGAAACGAGATCTAGAAGATACAATGCAGAAAAAGGAACTCACAGTTCCAGTTCCAGCCATGGCAACTACATATTTGGAAGGTTTGCGAGTAGAAGAGAATCGAAGTTGAGAATTAAAATGACGGGCAAAAGAGCGAGAGTTGGTGGTGTCGAGTGTAGGCAATGATCGGCGGAGACCAGAGAACTGCGGGGCGGAATAAGAGGCGGATTTGGGGCCGGAGAGTGAAGCAGAGAGCACGGCCATGGGGGATAAGTGAATGACACGGCCGGAAGATGAGTGGTTAGGTATTTAAATTTGACAACAAAAGATCAAGCTTTTTTTACGGTTAGCACTTAGCAGTCGTCGCTGTCCTTCAACTGGAGGAAAATTTGGCGAAACTTTAATTTCGATTGTTAGAGACAAACGCATTAGAAACTACGCCGTTTGGTTACTGTTTCCACTTACGTTTTAGTTCCACTCCATATGCTTGTCATCCATTGTGGATAACACTGAGCGTCTTGCCTCATGCCACGTGTTTACGCAAAAAGGTAGAATATCCACTAAAGTAGAATGGGTGTACCTGGAATCTGTGGTCGTCGCCTTCAGGGGCCGTACACGTGGATATTTTTAATTATTAGGAACCGCCGCTTGGCCATCAAAACGTTCTTTTTCAATCAAAAAGCCATAAAAATGTTTAACCATAATCCAAGTTGAATAAATGAGTGTTACTTGTCCCAAACGAGGAGACCTGTAAATTTAGTTCGAATCCGGTTAAAAAAAAATTAAAGATTTGATTAGGATCAACGCTTTCGAAATTGATTTTTTATGAATTGTATTTTTAATTTTTTTAATTATCAATTAATTTTTTTAAAAAATATATAATTTTACCTGTGCTATGCCATTTTATTGATCTATAAAAAATTTATACTGACATAAATTATATATTCTTTTTTTACTTTTTCCATAACCAAACTCATTATATTTTCAAAACCATATCATTTTGAATGATATATATATATATATATATATATGAATTTTTTATGTATATACATATATGTGTGGACATAATGTATGGACATGTATATGTGTATATATGTACATAAATATTAGAATAATGTGCGAAATACATATATGCATCCATATAGGCGAGTGTACATACGTAAATAAATGATGTGTCTATGTATATACATGTATATATATCATCTTTTCAAAAACAATATCATTTTGAATATATATATATATATATATATATATATATATATATAACATGTGAATTTTTAATATATACATACATGTGTGTACATATGTATATATGTATCTATGTACATAAGTACTAACATCATACATGAAGTACATATATACATGCATGTAGATGAGTGTACATACGTACAATATATATATATATATATAAACAAATTAGTTAATACAAAATGATATTGTAGTGAAGTTTTCTTTATAATATATGCCCATGATATTTTTTTTTGAATTTGCAATATTATTATTAAAAATTAAAAAAAATTGAAACATATTGATACTTGAAAAAATATGAAATTAAAAGTTGATTCTATAATATAAAGATCCAGCAATCAATATAATGTTAAAAAAGTGAATATGAGCAGAAATCCGATCCGTACCAATTTGAATCCAAAATTATTTGAGTCAAAAATAATAATTGATAATTGTGAAAAATACATTCTTATAGACCCAATTAATAGAGCCCAACAACATTTGAGATGGCTCAAGTCCACCAGCAAAAAGGCAAAGCGTGAGCTGGAAGATAGCACAGGCAAGCGTGATGTTTGATCGGATTGATGGGACAATCTGTCCTATCAGCCCACTGACACATGTCAGCCCCCATTTTTTACATTTACTTCTTGTCACATCGTCGCTCATCCACTCTGATTGTCGGTTATCACCCTCCAAGATACTCAAGTACCCCTTCAAATAACTCCTATAAATAGCCTAAAGTACAATGACTCTAGGTATTGAACTCCTAAGACTTTCTCTCTCCTTCTGGATACTCTCTCTGAAGTTACTAACTTAAACTTTGGAGTACTAACGTCCGGGTCCGACCGAGTACTCCTTTTGCAGGTTCAGTTGTCCGACCGGCCTTTCAATTATCAGCTCTTTTTCTTACAAGATAAAGATATTATAAGCTTTATCAATAATCCATATTGGCTTGATTATAGATTGACCTGACGCAATTCATTTGAAAGTTTCAAATGAGACATTTTAGTAATAAAATTAATTTTAATATATTAAATAGTTTTAAATTCTAGCTCTCACTTTCATATGATTTATCTTTTATTGTTTTTCACTCAATTGATATAATCCATATTTTTAAAATTTTAATACAAAAAAATTTAAATATTTCCAATTTACTAAAATTATTAAAATAATGAAAATTAAATTTTGATCAATTGAAAAAATTGTCATACTCTTATTAGATTTTCAAACACTTCAACCACAAATCCTCATTTATTAAAATAGTTGAAAAAAAATAAAGATACTAATAATTGTAACATAAATATAAGATTAAGGGCAAAGCATGTACATATGCCTCCTATGTTCAAGAGCACGAAAGATAAATTAGGACTGTTGATGTTAGCTCCCATCCATAAATTGATTTAATTTCTAATTTTGAATTTTCATATTTTTTGAGAAAATGATTTGCCTCAAAAGTTAACTTTTAAATAAAATTAGCTCATTAACTTTCAATTAGGATTATTTTACCTTATTTTCTAAAAGCATTCTTGATAATTCTACAATTATCATTTAAGCTGCCCTAAAAAGGTTCAGGCCAAAGACACAAATATCATTTGATGGATTCTAGTCACATATAATCCAAATTTAATTGAACAGACCAAATACTGTTGTCACATCCGTCACGTCACCTAGCTGACAAGCTTGCCACAACCCCGAAGTCAGCCTGAATTCCTAGGTGAACCTTAACGTATAAATATGACAATTCAGCACATCTCAAATGGAGGAAATAATGCTACTATCCCAAAGTCTTTTTCTCCACTCTTTACTCTGCCCTCAATGTTTCTTGTATCTCGCTGGTTAATCGGATCGGTAGTCTTTCCAAAGATTTTCTTAACATCTCCTTCAAGTTTGTCCATCGTGAGGCGAACTCAGTAGCTGATTATTTGACTCAGCTGGGGCACGGGTTTCCTCATGGATACCATACTTTACATTTCCCTCCTTAAGGGATAAATCCTTGGTTATATCATGACTCTATGGGTGTTTCTTATGGCTGTTAGTTTATTTTTCTTGTGACCTTGCTCACCTTTTTTAACCAAAAAAAAAAAGAACGCTTCCTATCAAGCCCGAAAAAGCTTTATTGTTCTTTGAGAAAGAATCAAGAATACCCTCTTTTTCAACTTTACCTTCAATAATGCAACTCAATAGAAATAAATTTCAAAAATACCCAACTTTAAGAACAACTCATAAAGAAACATAAAGGAAAAGATTATATTTTTTCGGTTAACCATGCTTATCACTAGAGTTTTTCTTAATAATTCTCTTTTTTTTTCTATACAATCTCTCTTTTTTAAACCTATTTTTTCTTCAATGGTTTAAATTTTCTTTTATAGAATTTTCTAAATTTTGATTTATAATATTTTCTATTAATTAAGGTTTTTATATTTTTTATATATTTTATTTTCATTATAACATCCCCATCTAGTTGGTTCAGATATTATTGGACAACATAATTCTCGTCTAATTACTTTTCTTACTTTTCTACTTTCATATGCTTCGCTACAAGAAAATGCTTAATTAACAACAAAAAATTACAGACAGAATTTATTTTCACTGTTAAATTTAGTAACAAAAATTATTTCTGTTGGTAAAAATTAGCAACCATCAAATCTACAACTACCCTTTCCGTTGCTAATTTCCATTGTTAATTTTGATTAGCAACGAAAAATCAACAATTTCCGTTGCTAATTTCTATTGCTAATTGAGTATTTTCTTGTAGTGTTTGATTACACATTTCATTAATTCTTCTTCTTCATATACTTGATAGGTTCCTAATATTCCTTCTAATATTTCAAGATCATTTTGTATATCTTTATATAGTATTAAACTCTATCGTTTTGGTAATTTAGTTACATATGTTGTTTAAGTAAATTTGTCTAAGATTTTATTAATATTTCTGTTTTGGCTATATTATAATAAATATGGTTAAATTCACAAGTATATTCTGATAAATAACACATATTACATATTGTTAAATTTTGTATCTTCCATAAATATTTGTCCTAATTTTCTTGTCGCACCTAAAGAATTAAACCAATTATTTCCTCGAAATTCTGTTTTTATAGATATTTCAAATCATTGTAAAAGGTATTTTATTGTACCATTGGCTGGGAATGCATTTTCTTCATTGGTCAATCTATATTTTATTTCTTGTCTATCTTATGATGGAATTGCATTCCATGTGAATTCTACATTTCCTTTTAATGTATTTACTACGAAATTATATGCTCTGTCTAAATTATATCCATATATCATTATTACTATATTATTCATTTTTATCTATTCATGTATTCTTTTCTCCATGTCTTCTACACAATCTAAGTTTGATCATATTTCATTTGGATAAATTGATTCTACATCATATTTCTTTATAAATTTGGAATCCTTTTCCATTATTCTTTGTCTAGGTATTTTTCTTTTATATTTATAATATTCTCTTGTACTTACATTTCCTTTTACCATTTCTTCTTGTTCCTGAGTATTGTTCTATTTTCATTTTTACTCTGTGTAGATGTTGGATTAACATTTATTTTTAAATTTTTCATTTTATGGGTTAGTTAAATTTAGAATTTCTTCTTCGTATATTTTATTTTTCTCATATAATTTTAATCCTTTTTTTCTAAAATTAACATTTATGTTTTTATAGGGACTCCTTCTTGTATAATTTATTTCATTTTCTCTTTACCTTTTTCTATTTTTTCCTACTTTTGTTCTTTATTCTCTTATTTCTTCTTTAATTTCTTTTAACATGTTAAATATTTTATTCAATTTATAGTTATTTTTTGGTTGTACAAATATTGTAGTTGGTAAACTTAAGCTTCCACTACTATCATTCTCTTCTCAATATAGAGTACTTGCAAAACTATATGATCTACTATTTATATTTCTCATATTTTGATTTATGATTTTTAAATTATTATTTACTTGATTAATTTATTCATTGTATTTATATCATCTATAATTTTATTTCTTCCTTTAAACTTATTTATTATATCCCATTTTATGAGCCATAAATTCAATTAATTTTTCTATCTTTTTTAATTTATTTAACAATTTATTTCTAGATTTAACTCGCTAAATATTCTATATATTACTAGTTCCAATTGTTCAACATTTTCTTTTTGACTTAATAAATTTTTTATTTTTTTGCATTAGGACTTAATTGTACTATTATTTCTTGTATTAATTTTCTATTAGTTATTATTATTTTTTTTTTATAAGCTGCAGAATTTTATGGAAAAACAGGGAACCAACAGCTACACTGAGAACAAAGCTATAACTAACGCATACAGGAACAGAAAACACAGAATCATACTCTGCCAAAAAAAACAAAAAAACAAAACAAAACTGCTACAACAAACATCCCAAAAAAAATAGACCCATTACAACTCCCAAAAAGATAAAATGAAAAGCAGCAAAACCTAGGAATCATTTACCAAGCATTTCATACGAAGCAGAGGACCTAAAACCACCAAACTGCTTTCCAATCAACCAACAGCAAAATGTGAGATGAAGTTCAACCCACCCCTCGTAACGAAAAGACAGAACAGCAGCAGAGTACCCAAAGAAGGCGGTAGCAGTCCTCAAACCATAGCAATGACGGTGAAACTCGAAGCTTTAAAACACAAAACAGGGCTTGATCCGTAGAAGAAGAGGAACTGAACCCATCATCCGTCATTGACTTCAAGCAGCCTTAAACTAGCGAGCCACAAGGGAACAACGACCAAAAAATGCAGACAACAGCTGAGAAAGGAAAACAGGAAAGCCACCCCTATTGCAACCCAAAGACCACAAACCTGCAGATAGAAACCAATAATCCCGATAAGGATCAGACAACAGGGAACTGCCACCCTTTAAAAAACTGAATCTTAACCCAGAATTGTAAACCAGACCTATGCATAAGAAAGATTAGTATTTTTTTATATTTTTTAATGGTTTAATTAGATCTATATCTTCTTTATTTAAATTTTCTAGTATATATTTTCCCATTTTGTTTGAGTTTTTATTATTTTGGACTAAACTGAAACTTTTCCAATTTCTGAAATTTCTACATGGGCTTTTTGTAAAAGGGGTATTTCTGAAACTTATTTCGAAAGAGTTGCATTAGTGAAAGTAAAGTTGAAAAAGTGAGCATATGTGATCATTTCTCAAACTAAAATAAAAAAAGAAATAAGAGTTTTAAGTATCAAAATGAAATTTTACTTAAAGGTAATAAATTTTGTCTTTTAGTCAAATAAGCAATCCTAAAAATAGAAAAGTAAATCCCTTGTTCTTTTCAAGTTGTCATCGTCCATCCACAGGGCCCGCCGATCCAACCACAGAGGCCCAGCTCATCATTCTGGCCTATTAATCCTCCTGCCACTTTAGAACTCTTCAATTATTTTGAATTATTTTTGTTTCCTTTCTTTAATATCATTTACTATATAAATGCAATAAATATTGAGGGTTAGATATATATTCTGAAAAAATAAAAATACGAATGAAATAGAACATACTTATAAATTGAAAGTTACTGGTTAATTTCACCTAAAAGTTAGTTTAAAGTACCTTATCCATAATAAATAAATAAATAAATCAATAATTTAACGGTCATTTTGGACATGCTTCCCATTTAATTCAAGTATCTACAATTGCAAAAACATGTACTGCACAGGCAAGTAAATTAATCCCTGTGAGCTTTAGATAAGGATAATGCTTGTAACATTACCGAGCATCCCCGCAACATCCCAATTGCTGGTTTTTTCTTCCTTACAAACAAGCCCTTGTTTACAACACCTCTTGACAGCCTCTTTTTCCACGTTGATGATCCGTTACAATAATTACAGATGTACCTGGCCATCCTCACAGCAATCGGTTGGAAAGATGTATGTTAATTATACCCATGCTCATAAAGTTTAAAAAAAAAAACCCATCACAAAAGAATGTTTTGTACCTACAAATTAACAGAAAATTTTCTAACTTTCAGCTAAACCCAAAATATCCAGATGCTGAGGATTCATACCAACTCAACATGAAATGTGACCCATAATCATGTCATGTTGGACAAAATGACAAATGGACTGCTTATGTTCCATCCACATTTCATTTCATTCAACATGGCATGCTTACATCATTTCAAAAAGTTTCTGAGTTGAGCTAGCATGACACATCAGCAATCCAATTTAAAATTGAGTCATACTGAAAAATTAAAGAAAGTTAAATTATTATTATTTTTAGAATGAGATTTCTTTTATGATCAAGCCGTTAATAAGCATTAAATTTTTGTGACGGGTGTAAATAACCTTTGGTCAGTTGCTTATGTTAGCACTTTTCCAGCTTCTAACCCCTTAAAGTAATGAATATTTGTCCAGTGTTAAGGTGACTGAATGATGCCTGGAAAACTTCATACCTAACTGCATTACAGCAAGCACATTATGGCTTCTATTTCTTTCACTGTCCTAAATCATCACCCTTTGTAATGCCTGCCATGCTAGACGATGAGCTATCATGGACACTACGAGATGATGAACACCTACTTGAAGAACTCCTCTCTGTGACAGTATTTTCCTTTCCCAGAGAGTTTTTGGAATTTCTTTGCCCTGAAGAAAAGTCCTGCAAAAGTGCATTAAGTTTACTTCAATTTGGTATTTAATTGGAAATTACAACTAAATAATGGTTCAGAACTTCCCATACCTCACAAACAAAGTAAAAATGAAAGACAGAATATACCTGATCCGTTGTAGATCCTGGAGTCTTCAACTCCAGCTCTGTCGTGACATCATTGGAGTCCACACTTTTTCCATTCTTACTCTCACCTGAAGATTTGTTCTTTGAATCTTGTTTGCCCAAAACATGGGATCCACTGGCAGGCTGTGCAAATGAAGAAGCAAGTTGTGTGGCCTGCTGATCACCCAGGGTAGTAGGGGTCACATACGGAACAAAAGTTGAACATGGATTAGGGATTACTGCAGGATTCTGGTTTCCAAAAAAGGGATATGGTCGCATGGATGGATGCATAGGAATTGGCCCTGGTGGCATAGGAACTGGCCCTGGTGGCATTGGAACTGGCATAGGGAACGGATAAGACGTGGGGGCCATAACAACTGAGGGATCCACAGCCACCCAAGGGTATGCTGCCCTGAGTCTTTGCTGATACTGGATATTAAGATTCTCAATGTCAGATTTTAGAGATGCCTTCTCTTCTCTGAGGTCATTTTTCTCTTGCATCAGCTGCAACAAAAAATAAATAAATAAATAATAATAATAATAATAATAATCATAATAATTGCATAATGAGTAATCAATATTCTATTATCATCTTCAGAATTGTTGTCAAAGTAAATGAGAGTATAATATGACCTCACGAGATTCTTCGGTCAATGCAGTGTACTCAGCCTTTAGTTTGTTTACTTGAGATGTCAAATCTTTTAGCAACTGAATTGTATCAGCTAGAATGGTTGCTTTGTCATTTCTGGGTCTATCAGGATCTTCAGTTGAGTATCGGCACATGGAAACATTAGAGAAAGTAACCACATAAATGCACGGACACTAAAACCTTTACAAAAATAATAAATCACTAACATTCTTCTTCAGTTATACTAGGATACCTTATAATAATTAAGACAAGGAACCTTCCAAGATGTCAAATCATGATTCCACTGTATTGAGTTTCTAACAGCATAAAGAAAGGAGATTGATAAAGCAAACAAGATGTCATGAAAAAGTATCTACGCTGTTGGATTAAGCACTCACTCCTTTTAAGCATTCAATTTTCGTTGGGAAAAAAAAAAAAATCTTCCCACCAAAATAAAAACTAAGAAGTGAGTCTCAAACTATAAGGATTGACGTCCTCGGTTATATTTAATGAACACTTCTTAAAAAAGTATACAAGAGTTGTAGACTGACTCAGTTTTTTGAACTTCTCTGATGTTAAATTTCATTACATGCATAACTGAATTAAATTTACATACAAGATCATACACCTTAGCAACCTAACACTTTTCATCCTCTCTTAACTTCAAAGATTATGAACAAATAAACTTAGAGAGAGAGAGAGAGAGAGAGAGAGCGTCTATCACCAGAAGGCATCACGGTTTACCTAGTGCATTTCCCAACACAACAAAATGCTCATTCAGCCGATCCCTCCTCAACTTCTCACGATCAGCCTTCTGAATTTTTCTTACAGCTGCACTATCCTTGACATCTGATTCAGGCCTTTGGCTGCCAATGGGTACAGCACAGAAGCTCAGAAGAGATTGGAATTTTTCAATTCATTCGTTTAAAGCAAAGCAACAAAACTAGGAAACACAATAAACACCAAGCTCATATGCAAGCACACAAATCCAATACTCCGCAGCCAATTCAATAACAAAATTGAGCTTAAAAACTAGGAATCAATTCCATGTTGGTTATTTCTTAAAATATAGAAGTCCTGTCATCCTAGGGAAGTGCATATTGGAACTTAAAAGAAACCCTGCAGCTCTTAATTATTCAGAGATCTGGTCAGAAATTATTATCCCTTTAAAATACCAAAATTCAGCAAAAGGAAACACAATTAACCGATAACTCAAGGCAAAAAGAAAAACCTAGCTCAGAAATCAGAATCAAAAAGATGAAAGCAAACCTGGTGGTGGGCCTGGGATGAGAGCGCGTAGGGCAGGTGTCAGGAAGCGGCTGGTGTTGATGGAAATCAGGGAAGCGAGAGTTTGAGGATTGCATTTGGAAGAATCGAGGGAATGGGTGGCTTACGAAAATGGAAACCTTGTTAAGCCTATCCTTTTACCTTTGCTTTTTTTTGTTCGCTTGACACGCAGCGGATTTACCTGTGATAATATTCTGCGGCTTTTCTTGTTGAAGTCGTATATTCTCCGGCAATTAGTTGTGGCAGCGGACCCGCTTGTCTTAACCAATCTTATGAAAACGGGTCGGGCATTTAACCGGATGCTCAATTGGATTGTTATTGAGCCGGCTGGATAGAATTCAATGTATTTTCTTTTCTTTTTTTTTAAATGCTGTTATTTATAAACAATTTTTAAAATACATTATAAAAAATGAAAAATATAATATACAAAAATAAAGATACTTCAAAAACAAAGACATCATCATTTAATACTTGTAAAAAGTTTTTTCTTATTGAATTTTAAATATGTGAACAGTAATTATAGTCTGCTGCTAGATGATGTGGGCTATTGTATACCTTGCAAAATTGAAACCGCTGACAGTCCCAATTCTAGCTTATGACCATACCAGCGATTTGTCACCAGACAATATATTTTTTTGTCCGGCTAAAGCCTCCCAATATCCAATTCATTATATCACTGAATGCCGACTAATTTTAAAGTCGGAAAATCATCATAATTAAGACTTTTGTCTCTCTTCAGAGGAGTGTCAAAATTTGAACTGTAATCCGATTATCTAACTCAGCCTGTATTGCCAACTGAGCCACCCGCCTTCGATGTCACTAGACAATATACGATTTGCTATTCACGGATTATTTTGTATCTTCTCATTTTTTGGTGGTGGGCGAAATATTTATGAGTGACAACTAGAAATATCAAAATTTCATCCGATCCGCTAACTCAATCTATACCATCTTTTTTTTTTTTAATTCAAATCTACTTTATTTTGTTATAATTCAATTCGATATATTATGTGATATGTTTGGAACATAATCCGACTCAATATATTTATAACCAATTAATAATTTTATAATTTTTTAAATAATAAAAATATAAAAATAATTTTTTAGAGTTTATAAACTTATAAATTTTTACTTTTAATGAAAATTTTAAAAAGATTAAAAATAATATCATAGTATTTGATCTGTTTATAATTTAATTCAATTAAAAATACCTGTTTGGTTCATGATCCAATCAAATCCTTTTATGGCCTTGAAAATTTTAATCCTTTATAATCTAATTTAATCCATTTGCCATCTATATATTTCAATTAATGGTAAACACATCTAAACACATTCAAATATGTCCATAAAGTTTATTTTGACACATAAACTCAAAAAAATGCCTATTGAATACATTAACTATATTAAACGCATCAACTCTTTTATTTTGTGAATAATAATAAACAACACCTACTGATTTGGCAAGTGTAATAAACTCATTGTAATCAACCGTGGTGCCATAGGAAAGCCTGTAGCTTCAACGTCAAAAAGAAAATTAAATAAAAACTAGTATATATAAGGATGATCATGGGGTGGGGAATCCCCGTCCCCGGTGGGAAATAGTCCTGAATTGGGTGGAAAATCCTCGAAAAATTTTTCTGTGAGGACTGAGACGGGAGAAAAGTATTCTACCACTTAGAATTCGGAGTGGAGACGGAGATTGTGGTCCCCGTCTCGAAATTTTTTCGCCCCCAAAATTTAATTACTAAATTTAATTATATTTATATAATTTAGTTTTAAATTATATTTAGTTTTAGTTTTATCAATTGTTAAAATTTATATTAGTTTGATTTATAATTGAATTTATATTTTTAATTATTAAATATTATATTTCAATCATAATTAATTATTAAATATATATTTTATTTATAATTAAATTTTTTAAAAAAATAAAAATATTTTTATGCGACGATTGGGAGAATTTTTTCCCCGAAATACTATCGGTTTTCGCCCCGCCCCGCCGCACAATCATCTCTAAGTATATGCTAACTAGAATCGCTAAGCCAATGAAACAATTCCAAGGCATTGATCGCGAGGGCAGACGGGAACGGGACTGATGAGCCCAAAGAGTGGTTCCCAAATTTTGCCAAAGATTTAATTTTGTGTAAAAACCGGATTTTTGCTTATTCAATGTGGTTTTTTTCCACTCTGGAATTTCATATTGAACTTAATCAGACCAGTCATGGCAATTAAACTCATCTTGACCGGCCAGTCCGATTTTAATAAAAGTGTATTCAACGTCTGCTCTACCCTCTACCAAACTAGGATATATTTTTTCTTTTTTGGTAATACTAACTAGATTAAGTTTTAATTGTTCCTTTGCTGGGAGTAAGACTGAGCCAAAAAACCAAACAAATAATTAATCGAAAAATTGATTTGAAATCAATTAATTTTTCAATTATTTGAACCGATTTAATCAATTTAGTTTCTTAATTTTGGATTTTTCAGTTTCAGTTCCAGTACAAGGTCCGAAAAAATTGGCGGTTTTGATTAACCAATCGATTTAACTATTATTTTGATTTAGCTTTTGATTTTTAATTTCGTAATTTGGGTATCAGTTAACCGGTTTATATATAGAGAGGGGAAATGTAATGACTATACTAGATAATTCTGATTACTGTTACTAATTACATTCATTAATTCCATTAATGATATGACTTATCTGTTTATGATGCATATATGAGCATACATACATTCATTCTATGCATAACATGCATGATCATAGACTTATACTTTCGCCTGCTGATGAGTATTCCTTACATAACTTTATAATTACATTCCTTTTTACAAACAAACACATTAGATGTAGCCAAAAGAGATACAAAAACCAATCTCATACATTTTCAAGCTACTTCTAATCTGGTGTTGTCTTTGGAGATTGTTGGCTTTGTCCCTGAACAAAAGTTCTACCCTGCGAACCTACACGGATGAACACCCGTGCTAAGCTATAAAGCTTAATGGAGAACAACTAATAACATGCTGATAACCACCTGTAGTAGTTATTACTAAACATTCATTACAATAAATAGCATGCATTTAACTACAAATATAGCATTATTCATTAATCAGAACAGTAACAAGATTTTAAACTGTGTATGCATATCATTATTTGCATTAATGGCCTGTGTAAACAGAAGACTCGTATGAGTCAAACAGAAGCAGCTGCGATAAAACCCTATAGGTATGCCTATCTATCCACAACCAAATCTCTAAGTACAGGCCTAACATATCATATTTCATATATTGTGCAATTTCATCACAATTATTCTATATAGCATTAACAAATGCTAATCCTTATAATAATATGCATTTTTCCTTTTTCATAGCGTACTTAATAATCATATACTGTAATTTCTTTAAAATAAACTCATGTATGTTTCTGTTTGAGTAATAGAAACTCACCTTTTAATCAATAAGCAACCTTGCATTTATAGAGAACACATTTTGCTACCTGACTGTAATTTAGGATGATTTATAAGCTTAGGAAGGGCTTAGAAAAGTCTGTACCTTAAAGGAATCCAAGAAAATACAATTTTTAAAGTACAGGGGAGGGTCACGGTTACTAACAATTCCTAGTAACCGTGAGACCCAACTTGCATTAAGGGTCACGGTTACTACAAATTTCCTAGTAACCGTGAGCCATATTGCTCTAGGTCTCTGGACTAAAACAAACTACCTCACGGTTACCAACATACTTGTAGTAACCGTGAAGTAGGGTGATGAACTCAGGTCACGGTTACTAAGAAATTATTGGTAACCGTGAGATAGTTCGGGTTTTGTTTCTGGACCAAAAGCTTATTACGTCACGGTTACTAAGCTCAGGGTAGTAACCGTGAAGTAATGCTACGAGACTGGGTCACGGTTACTATAAAACTTTAGTAACCGTGGTCCAGTAAATACTTTTGGTCTGAACTGAAGATTTAGGCACCTCACGGTTACTATGAAATTCATGGTAACCGTGAGCCCTAAACTGCCTCGAGACCGATTTCCAGTCTCGACTTCTATACCATTTTTAACCTGTAAAACGACAATTTTAGCTAAAATGGCCTTCAATAAAGTTGTAGGCCTAAGTTTCTAGTTTTCAAAACACCAAAAATCATTCCAATAGGACCTGTAAAACTCCAGTTATTCAAGAAAAACCACAGACTATTCATGAAGGCAAAAGTCACAACCACAATCAAGTTTCAATACCGATTTTCACTATTATGCAGTGAAAATCAGATTTCGGTCTCTTCTAACAAAATCAAAGCATGCAAGTCTAGTTTCTATAACAACTATAATTTCATCATTTGAACAACTATAGCTCAAAATATGAGCAAAAGTGTACAGACTAGTCAAATGATTTTTAAAACAGATTTTCATATTGTCAACCCAAAACTCACATGCTTTCAATTCTAAACCCTTCTAAGCTTCAAATCATCCATAAAACACATGAGAGAGGCACTCAAGATCTCTCTCATGACAAGTCAATGTATATATATATATATATATATAAACACATACAAAATCCTAAGTTCCCATACCTTACTAAGCTCTAAGTCTTCTTCAACCTTGGAGAGCCTCTTTCCCTTTCTTTTTGCTTGATTCTCCTTCTAACAAAACATAAGACACTTCTATGAAAACCCATCTAGCTATACCATGAAACATACATATCAAAGGAGAAACAAGTTACCTTAATCCCAAAATCCAAGTAAATCTTTATTCCTTTATATCAAAATTCCAAGAAATCTAGAGAGAGAGAGGATGAGAGAGAGTTTAGGGTTTAGGAGATAGAGAAGATGAAGATGGAGAGTGAAGACCATGAGTTGGCCGGCCCTCCTTCACCAAAATATCTACCTCCCCTTAGATTTCAATTGGTCCAAGTGTCATGTTTAAGCCAAATTTGCCATTTAGTCCCTCAACTTTCCTTTATTTCCAATAATACCCCACATCTAACTCTTTTACTTTTCAATTAGGTCTTTCTACATGCATTTATACTTAATTAAACATGGACACTAATAATTAATTAGTGATAATTCTTCTAGGGTATACTGAGGGGCATTACAGGAAAGCAAAGAAAAGTAATGATACACATATGAAAAATAACAAAGGTGTGAGGCTTCATGAAATCCCATGATGGGAAGTTACTAAGCCCAAAGAAAGAAGCTCAATAATGTCCCTAGCAAAAAAATATCACTAAAAGTTAGAAAACGACTCTCAAGCTAAATTATCTACATTTACAAAAGCGGATTGTTTGTAGGAGATAAAGGAAGCCAAAAATGATAAAAAAAGATCCAAAGCTCGAAATAAAAGGCAAGGCTATCATTCAAATTATAATATTCTCGATCGATATTTTCCTGATCAAGGTATTCATATCCCAATCACTATGACTGATGACCTTATTCACGATCGATATTTTTTCAATTGAGGTATTCATATCCCAATCGCTCCAACTAATGGCCTTATTTCTGATCGAGGTATTCATATCCCAGTTGCTAAGAATGATGACCTTATTCTCAATCGAGGTATTCATATCATAGTTGCTACAATCGATGACCTTATTTTCGATCGATGTATTCATATCCCAGTCGCTACAACTGATGATTTTATTCCCGATTGATGCTTTCCCAATCAAAGTATTCATATTTCAGTTGTTACGACTAATGATCTTATTCTCGATTGATGCTTTCTCGATCGATGTGTTAAAATTCCAGCGGTTATAATTGATTATTCTTTTCCCGACCAATGATTTTTGGGTCGATATACCCAAACTCCGATCGAAATGGCTGACGAAGTTGCCTAAAACAATAATTTTTCGATCAAAATCATCTAAAGCATTGGAATACCAGCTCCTTCTATAGATCTAGTGGGAATATTTTCTTAGCATGCACAAAAGGCTTGGCCACTTATGACAAATGACGGTTCAAACTGGACCCACGACAAAATAAATCGAGCCCATACTTCAGTCATCATAAGACCGATCAAACCATTTAGAGGGGATCAAATGATAATGCTCGTTATCATTTTTTACCAAGCCCTACTCATTAAAAGCCCCCTAGGGAACCCGGCCTCTCATAGGCCCATAAAGCATCTAAGCCTTCTCGGATAAAACAGTTGGGGCATGCGAACTAAGGTTGTCTAATAGGATGAGACACATCCCTAACACACGGAAGCCCTCTAACAACACGCTACCATTAAATCATCATCTACAGGTTATCACCTCATCATCAGCCTATGCTGACACCGGGATAAGTCTTCTGTATAGGCCCTCTCTATAAATACCAGTATTCATTCATAACTTAACATCCTCGTATGCCCTATTTTTTCATCATTCTATCAATTTTCTCCAATTCACTAACTTAGACATCAGAGTGCTAACGTCCAGTCGACTGGACTAGCCTCTTTCTTGCAGATTTAAGAGCCATCGTCCTGATCGAAGGGCCCCATCCAACCCACTATCTGTAATGGCCTCAACACCGGGACAGTCGTAAATAGTACTTTCCCATGGTGAATAGTGTTTTTCGGGCCCGAAAGGATACCCGAAAGTCAAAAATATTTTATTGGACCATTGGAAAATATTGGTCATGGTGAGTCCAGAGTTAAAATTTAAAGTGAAATTGAGGTCAAATGGGCCTCCAAAGGTCAAAAATACTAAAAAGTTAGCGAGTTAATTTTCCTGGTAGGGAAGGTAACTTGATTTTGCGTAAACGATTAAAAATAGTAAACGAACTCCGAATATTGCCATATTTTGCATGCCTACATGAATTTTTGTGTATAATATTTTAGTGATGAGAATGGAATTTTTCGGTGACACCGGCAGTTGTCGAATCGGATCGATAACGAACTCCAATTGAGCCAAAAATTTGCGTGCTAGCTATTTTTGATGTGATAAGAGTAATAGAATTATTTTTGGAGTGATTTTATGGTTAGAAGAGAGAGAATTTTAATTAGGCCTTTAGGGGCCTAAATTGGGCCTTTTAAGTTAAATGGGCAAAGCCCATCACTTTGGCCCAAATTTGGGCCCATTAGGGAGGGTATAAGAGCCAAAATTCTGGAGAAAATTCCAAAAAACCAGCTCATCTTCCTCCTCCCTCCCATTTGGCCGAAACCCCTCTCTTTTCTTCTCCCTTTCTTTTACTTCATGTTTACTCAAAATTTCTCCCAAATTCCAACTTAGGAATTGTAGTTCCATCCCTCTAATATACTAAAATAGCTTCACTTGATTGTTTTGGGCAAAGAAAGGGAAGAAACCAAGGAAAGAAAGAAAGAGGGGTAAGTTGGAGCTTGAGAATTTTAATGTTTTAAATTGATTTCTTAGTGGTTTTCCATAGATTTTTGGGTGTAGATTATGATTATGAGGTTGGTTTTTGCATTTGAGAACAAGGGAATGAAGAAATCTAAGCTTAAATGGGCTGCCCTATGTGGGTGAGCAAATAGAGGGGAGTTTTTCCAAGAACAAAGGCAAGGAAAAGGAAGCCTAGACTCCCTAATTCAAGAGAAAATTGTAAGTGACTAATAAATCTTTACATTTTCTAAGTTTATGAATTTTTCTTAATTATGTAATTAGGACAAAAATGTTTAAAGTTGTTAATTGATGTAAATATGTTAGGGTAATTGTAATTAAGTGAGAGAAATGATAAATGGAAGATGAAAATGAAAGAAATACAATTTTTAGGAAGGTGAAGTTAGGTTGGCCGAATTTCATCATTAGGGTATATAGTGAGAAATTGCATAAAAATAATAATTGTTAGTTTAAATTAATAGTAGACATGAAAATTAATGTCCATAAATTTTTAGAGAATATTTGAAATTAATTTGAGAATTTTTAAGATTATTTATAATGTATGTATATAGTAAAAGTTGTGATTTATAGTGAATTAATTGATTATTTTAATGAAAAATGATAATAAATAATAAATAATGCATAAATAAATTTTATTGGCATTTATTGAAATTATTGTGATTTTTGTTTAGAATTTAATGTTAATATGTATATTGAAAATAATTGAATTATTGATTAATAATTGCATAAAAATGGTGAAATTGGTTAATTTATATGAAATTAAATTAATGTCAACGAAAAGAAATAAAAAGTCAATTATTGAATTTTTCGGACTTGAAAAGAATTAATGAAGTAATTATTACTGTGCCCTTAGAATTAGTCTGGCAGTAAAAACTAGTTCTGGATATAATTGGCTAGCCATAGGAACACCCTTTACCGCGGTGCAGGTCATGGCGACTTGCTTTGCTATGGGTAGGATCATTGATCTCCATAGCTTAAGTGTTAATGTTAAGTGAAAAGTGCAGTGTTCTGAGAATGGTTCCTTGGAAATTATTTCTCTTTTTAGTGGGGCCCGTGGGGTCCATGTTCCGTGTAACCGGTCTGAGATTTTTTGCCGGGTCTGTACTAGGGGCATAATGGTAATAAATTGAGAAAGAAATGAAAAGACAATAAAAAGTAGGAAAAGAAAGTGAAGAAGGACTATAATGAAAGAAAAAGAAAGTTTAGGGGCAAAATGGTAATTTTTTCAAAAAGTGAAAAAAGATAGTAAATTAAGTGATAATTGATTAATTAAGGATAAAACAGTCAGATAATAGTTAAATTACTTAAAAAGTGAATTTTATAGACAACAAGGACTAAAATATAATTTTGCTTATAATTGACAAATTAAGTGTAAAGAAATGTAAATGACTTCAGTTATCAGTTTAAAAATTATCATTGAGCCTATAATGATAAAATTGTAATTATGTGACTAAATTGAATAATCTTATAGAAAATGTTAAGTTATTGTTTAAAGGTGATAATAATTGATTTTATAATTATGTTTATATTTATATGCTAATACTTAAGAATAAAAAAATGAAAATGTTAGAAAATGTATCGATTGTTAGTCACCACTGAGCATATTGAGTGCTCAGCGTGTAGTTTTACTGCGCGCAGGTAAACAGGAGCTGGAGCAAGAATTCAGATTGCAGGATTTCTTTTAGATTGCTCTAGTTGTATAATTTAGGCATGTATATATGAGTACAAGTTTTACTTATGGTTATGTAATGTAAACAGAAGTTATTGTACTAAGGAGTGTTGGACTGTGAACAAATGAAATGGATGGAATAAATGTATAGTGTTATCATTTTTTATTGTTGTACCTCTGAGAGACTGTGTGATTTGTCTGCTTTTCGGGGGGCTAGTACTATGTACAGCCGTTATATTGCAAAATTTTTATTAAGTGCATAGTAAATTGGACAGTTATAAGTCAACGGCGAAAGGTAGTTTTTGATCTCTAGTTGTATAATTTTGGCATGTATATATGAGTACAAGTTTTACTTATGGTTATGTAATGTAAACAGAAGTTATTGTACTAAGGAGTGTTGGATTGTGAACAAATGAAATGGATGGAATGAATGTATACTTTTATCATTTTTTATTGTTGTGCCTCTGAAAGGCTGTGTGGTTTGTCTGCTTTTCAGGGGGTTAGTACTATGTACAGCCGTTATATTGCAAAATTTTTATTAAGTGCATAGTAAATTGGACAGTTATAAGTCAGCGACGATAGGTAGATAAGGTTTTTAGGTATAAAAAAAATTTCCGGTCTTTGTTACGCCGGTACAGTTTAAGGAGGGATAAGGGTATTACACTATCGACTCACTTTCACTCACAGTATGGGCCTTCACCTTTAAAAAATTTCCAGAATTATCAATGCACATGTAATAAATAAATAATAGTAATAAAAAGATAATTTCAATGTTTATTTGCTGAAATTATAATAATATTTTAGAAAGTTATATATCATAATATTTATAAAAATTACAATAGTATTGAAAAGTTTAAGTGTACAATTTAAAATATAATATATAAAATGTATATAGATCAGTTAAATTTTGATCAATAGTTCACCATTGATTTTTCAAATTAAAAATCATAAATCTAAATTTTTGATTTGATTAATATAAAATTGGTTCAATTTTAGGTTTTTTTTGTTAACTAAAATTTTGATTTTTTTTTCACACCTAACTGCAGGCATACTTTCATTTTCTATATTTTTTTGAGATATTAGAGATAAAATGTTATCCTCAATAGACTATATCAGTGCCAACTGCCAACATCAGTCTTAATGTAAGATTTCAGATTTAAGTTGACCGTTTCTCTTTTTCTCTTTAGAAAAAAAAAAGATAAAATAATTTTTTTTTGAGTAAGGGTAACTATAAACAAAACCATAAAATCTCTTTTAAAATATAGTGGAGTAAGTACAAACTAAATTTAATTTTGAGGAGATAATCGTCAGTAGTTGTTTTTAATTTAATTTGCCTTAAAAAAATTATTATCAACATTTTTAATGCAAAATAAACTTTCATTAATAATATAAAAATAGATACGTAAAGTACAAATAAGATTTTAAAATAAACAAATGCACAAAATTAATGAAGGCACTCGAAAAAATCTCTGAATTTTTGCAAAAAGAACTGTGGATAATCGTAACATTCAAAGTATAATATGACTTTTAGCTGAAAATTTAATTCATTTATTGTCTATAACAAAATTTTGAATTACCCTCCATTAAAAAATGATAATAACTTATATAAAAGAAGACAAATAACTTCCGTTGGAGAAAATAACAACCTCCAAATCAAGAAGGATAAACTTGCTTAATAAAAATTTAAACTACATTCAAAATTAAATAACAAAAATGAACCATACTAATAACAATACAAATAAGATATTGACAAATAAAACAAATTAATCTAATATCATATCTCAGTTTATTAAAACAAAAAATCAATACAAACTAAAAAAAACTATAACGCCCTAGGAATTATCGATCATGTGAATAGTACTTTTCGAGGTGAATAGTGCTATCCGGGGCCTACCGAGCTCATAAAAGTTTTTCTTCACCATTGAAAAGTATTATTCATAACAAATTTGGTGGTATAATTTGGACTGAAATTGAGATCAAATAGATCTCTAAAAGGGAAAAATATAATAAATAACGACATCGATATAGTTGACTGAGAACTTTGACTAACTTAAAAATATTCCCTGAAATTCATAAAATTATTTTGATTGCATCAATTGATTAGAAATTATATATAGGAATTTTTGAAATGATAAAATGAATTTTTTGAAGACTTTGAAAATTCAGCTTTTGGATTAGTTAAAATTTATATTCGGGGTTAGTTTAATATCGAAACATCTCGGATTGATCCAAAATTTTAAGCATAACCTAATTAATATTTTTAAAAATTTTTGGTATAATTTTTATTAAAATTTGACAACTAAAAGTGTATTGGCCAATTAAATGGTGACATATGACATTGGATCCACTTAAAACTTAATTAATTTTGTCCTAAAGTAGGTAACCAATTAATGTGGGCATTAAGAGATCTTTATCTCTTGATTTTGGTTGGCCAAAGGCCATTCCTTTTCCTATTTTCTGCCGTTTCTTCCTTCATTTTATTGATTTTGAAGGGTTAATTCCTAAGATTTTTCCAACCATAATCTCAATTAAATTGTTTCATCTTGCTTCCTTTCATCTTTGGTTGCTATGAGTGGTGAAAGGAGTTGAATATAGTCCAATTCTTCAAGTGGATAATTTGGTGAGTTGGGAAAAATTTAGTTCTATTTGATAAATAGATTAATTAAGTGTTGGTTATAGTATTGTATAAATTATTTGAGCAAAAATTTGACTTAATCTATAGTGATTTTGGTCATGAAATTGCTGCCAATAGAAGAGCAAAGAGAAGGAAGCAAATCAACCAAAAATAAGGGAAAAGGCAAAATTGTTGAGTAATTTGATAAGTGAATGATTTTAAACATTTTAATTTCATAATATATATGTTGTATATATAATTAGAAAAAAATTTAGGTTAATTATTAATTACGAATTAATTGTGAAATTGAACTTAGAATTGTGCAATTAGAAGATAAATTAGTGAAATTATGGTATTTAATTAAAATTTATATAAGTTTACTTTTAGAAAAAAATTTGGTCACATTAAACAATTAGGGACTAAAATGTTATTCTCGTGATTAAATTGAAATAACTGAAAAAATAGATGGTTTTATGTTTATTGTGATTAAATTGAGTAGAAAGTATAATTTAAGAAGAAATTGGCATAAGGTAACCGAATAGGAACCTTATAGAAATTTGTTTATTTTTGAGATATAAATCGGATTAAGTGCACAATAGAGTACAATTAACCTATATGACATGCAAGTAGTATGTATTGAAAAAGAAAATAATAATTAAAATAAATAAATAAAATAACTATAATTGGACCATATGATTTTAATTGAAAAATTGGTATAATTGAAATACCGAGACTGTTTTTAATAATGTATATTAATTATTACCATGAATCGGTAATGATACATTATTATAAACTGTATTAAATTATAATTATATTTTGCCCTTAGTATTAGATGTGAAATCGAAAATTAGGATATACTTGGCTAGCCATAGGAACATTACTGTAATCACGGTAGCAAATCATGGCAACTTGCATAGTGGTAACCTTGATATGGTTCCACGTCTGTGTTGGAGTGTTTGAAAAAAATGAAAAAGAAAAAGAAAGGAAAAATAATATGTGTATAATTGATACTACTGGAGTACTGAAACCTATGGGGTCCATAGTTCCGCTTATCATAATTATTGATATATTTTCATGCTATACTAGAGGCAAGAATATTAAAATATTGTATTGACTAAAGCATAAAAAGATAATGTATGAGTAAAAATGTAAAACTTGAAAAGCGAGAATAAATTACTATATGGACAAAAGCATATTGAAAAATAAGGGTAAAAGTTTAAAAGAACTGATAAACAAAGAAATTAGGATAGAAGTGCATTTTGAAACTTTAGAAACTAAAGTAAAAATTTATCCTTATAATGTGAAATCTGAATTTAAAGTGATAAAATTTGAAAATAAAACTTGAAAAGCCATAATTAAGAATGAATTTCTCAAGTAAGAGCAAAATAGTAATTTTGTCAATAAAAATAAAAATCTAGACTTTAATTGAAAAATTTGTATTATAATGAAATTAACCAATGAAAAAGAGATAATCAAATACAATTATGAAGAATATGTGAATAAACTACAATAAAATTCTGAAATTTTAAGTTTATGTTCACCAATAAATACTTTTGTAGTTAGCGTGTGGTTTTGTACTGCACGTAGGAGACAGAAACTGAGTTTGTGTTGGAAGGAAATCGATGAAAAAAGAACCCAGCATTTTGTATTTTCTTGTTAGCATGTACATATGGATGTTGCTTTGTAGGACAACTTAGCTAGTTTTGGGGATTGTATATAGTTTTGGACTATATATATATATATATATATATATATATATATATTGTGGAGGTTGGATTGAATGCTTGTGAATATTTTGGGAGTGTTTTATAGCTTTTTTAGAAAGGGAGAATTTGGGTTTCAGCCGTTATGCTGCCCAAATCTCTATAAATTTAATGATAGTATATTCAGATTATGCAACCTGCGAATTAACGGTTAAGAATATGAATATTACAGATGGATAATGTTATAATAATTTATAGACCACCATAGTATAGTGTGATACCAGTATTCAGACCAATATCCGGCTATCGGGTGTTACATAAACAAAGAAACGCAAAATTAAAAATAACAATAAATTTAGATCTATATCAATCTAAAAAATTAAATAAAATGAATTGCAAAAAAAAAAAAAAAAAACTCACAAAGAATTAAAAAAGTAAATCGTAACTAAAAGAAGGGAAATATGAATGGGTTACCTACTATAGATAGATTGACGGCAACCATAAAATTAAATAGAAAAAATAAAAACACTTAAATTTAGAGAAAAAATTAAGCTAGGGTTTTAACATATTAACACTTCTAAGAAAATAAAAATCAATTTAGATCATAATTATTAATAAACATCAAAGATAGCAAATTTAAAGAAAATGGTCTTATAGTGTTATTATTAATAATAAAAACTTACTATAATTTTTAATTATATTAAATATTAAATAAAAAGTCAGAAAATTAAATATCCTAAGCCATTTAATCCGAGTTTTTGTAAAAATTTTAAGATTGATTGTGATGGCAACATAACTTTTTCAAGTGGATTATATATTGTCTTAAAAGTGGCAAACTTTTGTAAAAATTAGATGTTGCAAATGAGCGGATTGGATAAATTTGGATTGGACCATAAATGGATAAAAAAATATAAATCATAAATGGACCAATATTCAAATACGGAAACCATAAAATTAAATAGAAAAAATAAAAACCCTTAAATTTAGAGAAAAAATTAAGCTAATGTTTTAACATATTAACACTTCTAAGAAAATAAAAATCAATTTAGATCATAATCATTAATAAACATCAAAGATAGCAAATTTAAAGAAAATGGTCTTATTGTGTTATTATTAATAATAAAAACTTACTATAATTTTTAATTATATTAAATATTAAATAAAATGTCAGAAAATTAAATATCCTAAGCCATTTAATCCGAGTTTTTGTAAAAATTTTAAGATTGATTGTGATGGCAACATAACATTTTCAAGTGGATTATATATTGTCTTAAAAGTGGCAAACTTTTGTAAAAATTAGAGGTTGCAAATGCAATACAAACTGAAAAAACAAAGAAACACAAAATTAAAACAAAAATTTAAATTTAGATTTTTATCAATTTAAAAAATTAAATAAAATGACTTGCAAAAAAAAAAGCTCACAAAGAATTAAAAAAAGTAAATCGGAACTAAAAGAAGGGAAATATGAATGGGTTACCTACTATAGATAGATTGACGGCGGCCATAAAATTAAATAGAAAAAATAAAAACCCTTAAATTTAGAGAAAAAAAATCAAGCTAGGGTTTTAACATATTAACACTTCTAAGAAAATAAAAATCAATTTAGATCATAATTATCAATAAACATCAAAGATAGCAAATTTAAAGAAAATGGTTTTATTGTGTTATTATTAATAATAAAAACTTACTATAATTTTTAATTATATTAAATATTAAATAAAAAGTCAAAAAATTAAATATCCTAAGCCATTTAATCCGAGTTTTTGTAAAAATTTTAAGATTGATTGTGATGGCAACATAACATTTTCAAATGTATTATATATTGTCTTGAAAGTGGCAAAATTTTGTAAAAATTAGAGGTGTCAAATGGACAAATTTGGATTGGATCATATATGGACGGATCATAAATGGATCAAAAAGTATGAGTAATAAATGGACCAATACTCAAATGGATTGGGCAGATTTGAGCCAATCCATGGATTTAATGTAAATTATTATAAATTTTTTATTAATAAATTAATAGATCTGACAATAATGATATTGAATTTAATATTATATATGATCAAATTAAAAACATAATATAAACAATAAATTGATATATATGGCCGCCATTTATTGAAAATTTTTCCTCTCATACTAAATGTTGATTCTGAAGCAACTGTAGTAATAGAAATTAAGTTAGGATTTTAATTTCTATCATACTAAATGCTGATTTTGAAGCATCTGTAGTAATTATTTTAATATTTAATATTATTAAAAATAACAAATAAATTTAGATTTATATCGATCTAAAAACTTAAATAAAATGACTTGAAAAAAAAACTCACATCAGAACTAAAAGAAGGGAAATATGAATGGGTTACCTACTATAGATAGATTGACGGCGGCCATAAAAATAAATAGAAAAATAAAAACCCTTAAATTTAGAGAAAAAATTAAGTTAGGTTTTTAACATATTAACACTTCTAAGAAAATAAAAATCAATTTAGATCATAATTATTAATAAACATCAAAGATAGCAAATTTAAAGAAAATGGTCTTATAGTGTTATTATTAATAATAAAAACTTACTATAATTTTTAATTATATTAAATATTAAATAAAAAGTCAGAAAATTAAATATTCTAAGCCATTTAATCCGAATTTTTGTAAAAATTTTAACATTGATTGTGATGGCAACATAACATTTTCAAATGTATTATATATTGTCTTGAAAGTGGCAAAATTTTATATAAATTAGAGGTGGTAAATGAGCAGATTTGGATTAGACCATATATGAACTTATCATAAATGGATCAAAAAGTATGAGTAATAAATGGACCAAAACTCAAATGGATTGAACAGATTTGAGTCAATTCATGAATTTAATGCAAATTATTATAAATTTTTTATTAATAAATTAATAGATCCGACGATAATAATAGTGAATTTAATATTATATATGATCAAATTGAAAACATAATATAAACAATAAATTGATATATATGGCCGCCATTTGTTGAAAATTTTTTCTCTCATACTAAATGTTGATTTTGAAGCAACTGTAGTAATAGAAATTAAGCTAGGATTTTAATTTCTATCATACTAAATGTTGATTCTGAAGCAACTGTAATAATTATTTTAATATTTAATATAATTAAAAATAACAAATAAATTTAGATTTATATCGATCTAAAAAATTAAATAAAATGACTTGCAAAAAAAAACTCACAAAGAATTAAAAAGTAAATCGGAACTAAAAGAAGGAAAATATGAATGGGTTACCTACTATAGATAGATTGACGGCGGCCATATAATTAAATAGAAAAAATAAAAACCCTTAAATTTAGAGAAAAAATTAAGCTAGGGTTTTAACATATTAGCAGTTCTAAGAAAATAAAAATCAATTTAGATCATAATTATTAATAAACATCAAAGATAGCAAATTTAAAGAAAATGGTCTTATTGTGTTATTATTAATAATAAAAACTTACTATAATTTTTAATTATATTAAATATTAAATAAAAAGTCAAAAAATTAAATATCCTAAGCCATTTAATCCGAGTTTTTGTAAAAATTTTAAGATGGATTGTGATGGCAACATAACATTTTCAAATGTATTATATATTATCTTGAAAGTGGCAAAATTTTATAAAAATTAGAGGTGTTAAATGGGCAAATTTAGATTAGACCATATATGAACGGATCATAAATGGATCAAAAAGTATGAGTAATAAATGGACAAATGCTCAAATGAATTGGACAGATTTGAACCAATCCATGGATTTAATACAAATTATTATAAATTTTTTATTAATAAATTAATAGATCCGACGATAATGATATTGAATTTAATATTATATATGATCAAATTAAAAACATAATATAAATAATAAGTTGATATATATGGCCGTCATTTGTTGAAAATCTTTCCTCTCATACTAAATGTTGATTATGAAGCAATTGTAGTAATAGAAATTGTCAGAATATCTCTAGTCAATAAGTGTATAAATATTCCAATTAAACTGTTGAATTTTATTTGTATCTTAATTGGACAGAATTTTGAGCAACATTTGTAGTGTGGGGTGTTTATATATATTTATTTATACTGGATAAAAGAAATTCACATTTGGATTAAAATAAAAAATAAAAAAGACAGAGGAAGATATCTACAATTATAAGTCGATAAACCTATAACTTATCTACAATTATTCATTTATGATAAAAGTTACCACTAAAATATTTAAGACTCGTTTTACAAAAAAAATATAAATTTAAGACTCGCAGTTAAAAGTTATATATATATAAACCACCATCACACTTCAAAAATCCCCTAATTAGTGCTAATTAATACTATAAAATATACAATGTCTAAAGAATATTTTCTTTCTAGCCTACCAAATGATATTGCGAATTACAATAAGTTAAAGAACGATATTTGCATGATTAGTATTTGAAGATTTTGTAAACTCAAAGATTTCTATTATCTCGAATTAACCTAAATAATGATACAAGGATATATTTATAAGTATACAAGTAGTAAAAGAAAAATTACTATTCTACCCTTAATTACAATCTATTATTTAACTAAATACATTAACCAATACTCCCCTTCAAGTTGGTGCAAAGATATTACACATGCCTAACTTGCAAACTATGGCGTGAAAAGCTCGACTACCGAATCCTTTTTGTAAAAACATCAGCTAATTGTCTGTTTGACGTTACATGAAATAAGCTTAAAACTCCATCAGATAATTTTTCTTTGATGAAGTGTCGATCAATTTCAATATGTTTTGTCCTGTCATGTTGAACTGGATTATGAGCAATACTGATTGCAGCTTTGTTGTCACAATACAAAAGTAGTCGGTCCTTTTTAGCCAAATTCAACTCTGCTAATAACTTCTGCAACCATAACAACTCACAAACACCTTGAGCCATAGCTCTATATTCCGTTTCTGCACTTGATCTTGCAACTACACTCTGTTTCTTGCTTCTCCAAGTGACTAAGTTACCTCCCACAAATATACAATAACCAGAGGTAGATCTTCTATCATCTAAAGATCCAGCCCAATCTGCATCTATAAAGGCTTCAATTCTTAGATGACCATTTTATGAAAAAAGAATACCTCTTCCTGGAGCTAATTTTAAATACCTCAAAATGCGAAAAATAGCCTGTTGATGAGATTCTCTTGGATCATGCATAAACTGACTCACCAAGCTAACTGTATAAGCAATATCTGGTCTAGTGTGGGATAGATAGATAAGTCTACCGACCAGTCTTTGATATCTGCCCTTATCAACTGAACCTTCAGTTCCTGTTTGTAACCTATGGTTACTTTCAATGGGTGTATCTGCTAGTTTACATCCTAACATACCAGTTTCATCCAAAAGATCCAGAACATATTTTCTTTGAGAAATGAAGATCCCTTTGATTGATCTGGCAACTTCAATTCCCAAGAAATATTGTAGCTTCCCAAGATCCTTGATTTCAAACTCCTGAGTTAAGAGCTTCTTCAGTCGAACCATTTCTTCTTTATCATCCCCTGTCATCACTATGTCATCAACATAAACAATGAGAAGAGTGATCTTACCCTTAGAGTGTCTCATAAAGAGGGTATGATCAGCATTACTTTGTTGATAACCAAAGGATATCATAGCTTTGCTGAATCTGTCAAATCAAGCTCTCGGAGATTGTTTTAACCCATACAAGGCTTTCTTCAGTCTGCACACCTTTCCTTATGTTCTCTCATCATCAAAACCAGGAGGAATCTCCATATAGACCTCTTCTTCCAGGTCCCCATGGAGAAATGCATTCTTCACATCAAATTGCAGCAAATCCCAATCCAAGTTAGCTGCACAAGATAGCAAGATTCTAATGGTATTCATTTTAGCAACTGGTGCAAATGTCTTCTGATAGTCAACTCCATAAGTCTGGGTGAATCCCTTTGCCACTAATCTAGCTTTAAATCTTTCAATTGAACCATCGGCTTTGTGTTTTATTGTGAACACCCACTTACAACCACTTAACTTTTTGTCTGAAGATGCAACTAGTTCCCAGGTTTCATTTTTAGAGAGGGCTTTCATTTCTTCAACCATAGCTTCTCTCCACTTTGGATCCTTGATAGCTTCTCTCCAATCTTGTGGAATAGACATAGAGGAAAGAGACAAGGCAAAGGCTCTATAGGAGGGAGACAAAGAATCATAAGAGACAAAGTTAGAAATGGAATGTTTTGTACACGACTTGACTCATTTCCTTTGAGCAATGGACAAATTTAAATCAGAATAAAGAGATAAATTAGAATCAAGAAGTGACTCACCTGAGGATTTTGGCAGTGTAGAATGCATGATGGCTTCTTCAAACCTATTCTTCCTCGAGTATCTCAATAAGTCAGGTCTATCTAAACGACCACCAACACCAACAACATTCTCATTCTCCTCCCCCTGAACATCAACATTCTGCTCCTGAATAACAATCTCTTCGTTTATTCTTTGAACTAGATCCTGAGGTAGCACAGGTACATTCATCACCACTTCTTCACTATTCTCCCCCTGAAGAGGTGATTGGATACTGCCAAAATAAGGTTCAGACTCCCAAAAGGTAACATCCATACTCATATAGAATTTCCTAGATTGAGGATGATAACACTTATATCCCTTTTGAGTTGGAGAATATCCAACGAACACACATCTCAGAGCTCTCGGATCTAATTTCCCAACATTCCTAGTATGAACAAAGCAAACACATCCAAAAATCTTTGGTGGAACAGTATAGCCAGTTTTTCCTGTTAAGGCTTCTACAGGAGTCTTAAAGTTAAGAGCTTTGAGAGGCATTTGATTAATAAGATAGGCAGCCGCTAGTACAACATCCCCCCAATATGACTTTGGAACATGTATAGTAAACATAAGAGATCTAGCAACTTCTAATAAATGCCTATTTTTTCTTTCAGCTACACCATTTTGAGCACTAGTATAAGGACAACTAGTTTGGTGAATAATCCCATGAGACTCCAAATAAGTACCAAACCTACTATCCATATATTCTGTCCCATTATCTTATCGCAAAATTTTTATTTTAGCATCAAATTAGGTGTCAACCATTTTACGGAAAAGTTGAAAACAAGAGAAAACATCACTCTTTACCTTAATCAAATACACCCAAGTCATTCTAGTGCAACAATCAATGAAAGTAACAAACCATCGATTTCCAGACAAAGAGACAATTTGTGTAGGCCCCCAAACATCAGAATGAACAATCATAAATGGCTCACTGGCTTTATTATCACTCAAAGGATAAGAGTTTTTAGTATGTTTAGCATACTCACAAGTATCACAATATAAAGAATTAAATCGAGTTCTAGCAAATAAACTAGGATATAGTTTTTCTAAAACAAAAAATGACAGGTGTCCCAATCGCCTATGCCACTGAATGATCTCTTGGTTGACATCCTGATACCCCCCAAAAAGAGCCAACTCTTGACTATCTTCCAGTATATATAAGCCATCATGCTCTCTACCATTGCCAATCCTCTTTCGTGTTTGAAGATCCTGAAGAATACAAAAATCAGGAAAAAAATTCAACCTTACAGTTAAGAGTTTTAGTGATAGCACTGACAGATAAAAGATTGACAGGGAATTAAGGAACATGAAGAACAGAAGACAATTTAATATTAAGAGTACAAACAACAGAACCTGTCCCAGAAATAGGGGTTAATGACCCATCAGCCACCCTGACACTATCCCTTTTTAAACAAGGAGAGTAGTTAAGAAAACCTTTTGAAATGCTTGTCATATGTCTATTCGCACCAGAATCAATAATCCATGAATTATGATGAGAGAAAGTAGTACCTGACTTGACCAAATTAGAGGTAGCACTGGAGGAAGGAGTAAGTTGAGATAGGAGACGCCTGAAATGCAAAATCTCATCAGAGGAGAGACTCTTAACTGAAGCCGACTCCTTAGATGATTCCACTGTTTCTAACACATGTGCTTGAGCCCTTGTTGGATTAACTCGTTTTCCCCCACGGCGCCTACTAGGTCTCCCATGCAACTTCCAGCAAGTCTCTTTAGTGTGCCTTGGCTTACCACAGTAATCACAGAGCAAATGATCTTTATCAGAAAGAATCCCTTTTGGTTGCTCAAGAGAGGTATGGGCAGTCAAACCCGACTTGTCAATAGGTGCAGTATAAAGCATAACACCTCTCTTGGTCTCTTCCTACTGAATTAAAGAATGTGCCTCCTCAAGTGAAGGAAAAGGAGTTTTGCCAATAACTTGAACTCGCACTTGATCAAATTCAGGATTTAAACCAGCCAAAAAATCATAAACCCTCTCCTTTTCAATCATCTTTTGAATCAGCACCGCATCATCAACACATTTTGCTTGAAAATCCTGATAATAATCCAGTTCCTGCCATAAACTACCCAATTCAGAGAAATAATCTGAAACAGTAAGCTCACCTTGTTTTGTACCATGAACTTTGTTCCTGAGTTCAAAGATACGAGCATCATTTCCCACTCGAGAGTATGTGGTTTTTGCAGCTTTCCATATCTTTTCTGCAGTGTCAAGCAATAAATACTGTCTAGAGATCTTAGGATGCATAAAATTTAGGAGCCAAAACATAACCAGTGAATTATCTGAGTCCCATTGATTAAAATTAGGATCTGTGACAGATGGTGGTTTTTTACTTCCATCGATATAGGCCTGCAGCCTTCTAGCCTTGATCGACAATAAGTACGATCTAGACTAGGCTAAATAAGTATTGCTTCCCTCAAGTTTAACTGGGCTAATTTGAGAATAGGGATTGTCATTAATGGAATAATGTTTCTCAACTTCCTTATGATCATCCTTAATATTTGACATAATGAACAAGCCAAAGAAGGATAAAAAACAACAGGAAAAAGAAACCCAGGAAAAACAGAACCTATTCACACGTGACCCAAAAACTGAGGTGGTCAGAAGTCACCGGAGATCAGTGGGTTGGAGGCGAAAAAGGGCGACGAGCAGGTCGGAAGAAAAATGGCAGCAAAAAAGTGGCCGGAGGTGGAGTTACGCGCCGGCGCGTGAAGAGTGGACAAAAACTGACGGCGGCGCATGTGCTCACATGCGGCTTCTGACGGAGCCGGAATTCTGGGTACAGGCCGAACTTGACCTGATCTATCTTCCTATGGGGGCGGTGTCGAAAGAGGAGGGCTGAAACACGACCTCCTAGACTCGCCAAAAAAGAAGGGTTATCGAAAAAATAACCAACTGCGGAAGGGAGTTAACTCGACCTTCGAAACGGCAGTGGCTCTGATACCATGAAGATTTTGTGAACTCAAAGATTTCTATTATCTCAAATTAACCTAAATAATGATACAATGATATATTTATAGGTATACAAGTAGTAAAAGAAAAATTACTATTCTACTCTTAATTACAATCTATTATCTAACTAAATACATTAACCAACAGTATTAAGATATATTATACTAAAACTCAATGATTTTTCATCTTTCATTCGGGACTAAATCAATCAGCATGAATAAGATGGGTAATTTTTGAAGAGATCCATCGGACATCTTATACAAATTCAATGGGTTTGATAATAAGATGGATAATTTTTAAATGGATCCAATAAGGAATTTTTTTTTGTATTGGATTAAATTTAATTTTTTTTAGCTGAATTTGGACGGAATTTTAAATTTCGGCCAATCTTGCCAGGCCTAGTAAAATAGTCTATTTTATAACTTTTAAAATTGTCTAATATACAACTTTCTATCAATGCAGCCATAGTAGACTTGTTAAAATTTTGACATGACTTATGAAACCAACCTATATAATTCATAACATTTTAATTCAAAGGCAATTCGGTCAGTAAACAATCCATATATAATATAACTCATATAATTTGAAAAAAAAAATTGTGTTGGTTTCGGTCAACTCGGATATCAAATGAGTTGAGTTGAATCAACATGTAGATCATCCATAGGTCAAATGTGTTGAATTAACCCATGTGACCCATATGATGGATTACTCAAAATTATAAGTTAAAACTTTAAGGGTTTTAAATTTTAATTTTAAAACATTTAAAGTATTTTAAATATTTGAATGTAATATTTATAAGTTTGAATTTTAAATTATGACAAAACAAGAATAGTTCAATTTGAAAAAAAAAATGTAGTCAAATGGATGAACCCATGACTCACATATTAATTCATTTACAACTCCATCCATTTTGACTCTATATGATATATTTAAGAGGAATTTACGCTATATACCCACTTTTCTACCCTACTTTTCAAAACTACAGCCATTCCTTTTTAGAGTTTAAATTTACCATTTTTTAATTTTTTGTTTTTAAAAATACCACTTTTTCCTTAAGCCTTAAGTACCGTTCCCATTTACTCTCTTCTTCTTCAAAATACCCATTTTTCCATTTCAAAAGTTTCGATTCTTCGAAGTCAATGTTCAGTTAGCAGTTAAACCCTCGCAGTCGGGGTTTTACGCTTTGCAGTTTTCAGGGAAAGTTCAAAATTTTCGGTTAGATTTTTCAATTCTTAACGATTGAAAGATTGCTCTTTAATTTTTGAATTTACTGGACCATGGGTCGCTCGCGGGCGGTGTCCCATTTCGTCGACGAAGACGCAAACCAGAGGTGCGTGCAGTAATTTCCCTTCCTTCATACTCGACTTAACTTTTTTTTTCCTTTTCAGATTGTTGTAGAAATTCAAAGTTTTATCAGTAATTATTAATTTCATTGCGAAAAATGCCAAAAACACTTTATTAACTTATCAGTTTCTAATTTTGGTACAGTTACCAGTTTTGCACTGTTAACTTGCTTTTATCAATATTTTATTAAGAAAAGAAGAGTTCTGCTGGTTTTGTGTTGACTAGATTGCAAAGAATTTGATTGTCTTGTTTATACTAACATGGGATTCCACTATTTAGTTAGCTCAAAGTAAAATTTGTTTCATTGATGGCCAAGTTTAGCTTTTAAAAGGCTAATGTTTGCACCTGTGATATTTGAGTGATGGCTACTTATCTTCATAAGAACCCATGTGGTAGGAATCTTGAGTAATTTCTGTTTCTTTCTTGGTTGTGAGGTTTTATCAGATAGCCATTTCGGTGCTTCAATTGGGAACTGGGGGCCTGGGGCTTAAATTATCATGCAGCTGGTGTTTCGTAGTTCGTTGTTTCCACTTTTAATATCTCTTGTTTTGTTCTCTTAATCATTAGATCAAAAAGAAAAAAGATCGTTTCCAATCTAGAGAGCGCGCATGCTACATCAGTAGGTATGTTTTTAATAGCCTGTTGACCACTATCATAAAATACATACATGCTCACATATGCGTATTCACAACTTGTCTCATATTATGCAGTAAGCCAAGGACTTGGCGAAGGCAAAGCAGCACTATACCACTGTAATTATTGCCAAAAAGATATATCTGGAATGGTTCGCATTAAGTGTGCTGTATGTCCTGATTTTGATCTTTGCATAGAATGCTTTTCTGTTGGAGCTGAGGTTACTCCTCATAAAAGTGGTCATCCATACAGGGTTATGGTAAGACACCCTTTCAAATTATATGTTTGCCTGTATCTTACCATTCTAATTATTTGTTCATTATACTCTCATTGATGGTTTGGCAAGTAATTATTAGGCTAGAAAGGCACATTTTTTGTTTTTTTTATCACATATGTATATGTAAAACACATGTGCTTCGAGTTAAATCATCTTGTTTGTCTCACATGCTGGTAAATGTGCCTTTGACAGCACAATCTAAACTCGTGCCTAGATCATGTGGTGTTCTTGCTTTCTCTCTTTGCACACTCCATATGGTTCTGCATTACTTTTTCCTTTGGTCCATTATGAAGTGACATTGTAACTAGGGAAAAAAATTGGTTACTAAAGTCAGTAAATGCTTTCCTTATTTTTCTTGTCTAATCACAGGACAATTTATCATTTCCACTTATTTGTCCTGACTGGAATGCAGATGAAGAAATATTACTTATTGAGGTATTTCTGTTATGAATCAATACGGGATTTCCTTTTTAACATTAATGAGTATTCAATTATTTCTTTCATAAACACTGCTTACAGTTATTATGAATCTGCAAAGCCTTGCAATTTGATGTTTGGCTAAGACTCTTTTGTTTTTAGGGCATTGAAATGTATGGATTTGGGAATTGGAACGAGGTTGCAGAACATGTTAGAACTAAGAGCAAGTCACAATGTATCGATCGCTATAATGTTGTTTACATGAATTCCCCATGCTTTCCTCTGCCTGTAAGTTTACAATTATAATATATGTCATATTCTTGCTTATACTTTATGGGGAAAAGATACAAAAATGCCCATCACTCATGTTTTCTTTGGCTTCTAAAATGCCTTTATCGTTTATTTTGGACAAAAAATGTTCCTAACGTAATGGAAGTGGGCACAAAAATACTTTTGTAGGTAACTTTCGTTAACTCCGAATTAATGACATTGATATGGTTTAGTTTTGAAATTTGGTATACCAGGTGGTATACCGGTATACCAAATTCCAGAATGAAATTTTAGTTCTGGATTTGGGTATACCAGGTGGTATACCGGTATACCGTCTGGTATACCAAAATCCAGAATATAATTTTACTTCTGGAATTTGGTATACTAGGTGGTATACCGGTATACCGTATGGTATACCAAAATTCAGAATACAATTTTAGTTCTGGAATTCGGTATACCAAGTGGTATACCGGTATACCGTCTGGTATACCAAAATCCAGAACTAAAATTATATTATGGAATTTGGTATACCAGGTGGTATACCGGTATACCATCTGGTATACTAATTTCAAAAAATAGACTGCAATTACGGATTTAATTATAAAAAGACAGCTTTAAAACCGCAATTATGGATTTAATCATTAAAAGAAAATAATCATCTTTTATTCCGAGTCTTCCACTAAAATGCATCATAATTCAAAAGTATATTAATATGACCCCTATTTGCTTTTCTTGTCTCCGAATAATACAAGCTCCCCACATTGCAATATTATTGGAGCAATTATTTGCATTCACCAATGGCAGTGGTCATTCTACTCATTCATTATATCTCAATGATCTTAACACTGAATTTTTAAAAATATTAAATTGATTATTAATAGGGATTGTTTAATTATTATTTAAGATAAATAAATAAAAAAGAGAGAATTATTATTGTCATCATCTTTCTCAATTCAATTTTGCCATACGTGTCCATAAATAAATATTTGGGATTCAATAAAATAAATATGACAAATTCAAGGACATCATTGATTTGGACATTGAAAGTTGAAATAAGATAATTTTATTTAAATTATGATATATGAATTAATAATAACTGTTAAGTGAAATGAAAAGTGACTGTTGAAATTTAACGAATGAAAAAGAAAGTACAATTAACAATTTAAGGAAAAAAAAAAGGTGCAGAGGGGTAAGTGAAAAAAATAGACACAAAGGGCATATTATATATTAAACCAAATTAATAATAACCATGTATTGAGTAAATTAAGGAATTGAATTGGATTGAAATATTTGCCATACCTTTGCCATGTTAGATTCATCAGGTAAAAGAGAATGGTTTTGGAATAATATATGATAACAATAATCTTAGACTTATTGAAAGCAACGAAAATGAAATTAAGGTCTTGGAACCGAAAAACAAAACAACATGAGTGAAAAATTAGTATAAAATAATGATTAAAAATCATACAATGTCTAAAACAGAGAGCTAGTGAGTGAGCCCACCATCGCAATCTCTTGCTCAATCCCTGAAAGCTATCAATTGAAATCTCCATTTTCATTTTCATTTTCATTTTCATTTTCATTTTCAATTTCAATTTTCAATTTTCAATTTTCAATTTTCAACACCCTTTATAATCAAACCCCCAAATTCTCCATACCCACACCTCCTTTCTTCCGCTTAACTATCCTCCATAGCCATGCTTCTCTTTCTCTGTTTCTTTTCCCTTCTTTTCACTTCTCCTTCTCTTTCTCTTAACCAAGAAGGTCTTTATCTTTACCAAGTCAAGCTCGCTCTTTCCGACCCGGATTCTACTCTCTCTTCCTGGTCCGACCGGGATGCCACTCCTTGCTCCTGGCACGGCGTTACCTGCGACGGAGCTACACCCTCTGTTACTTCAATTGACCTCTCCGACGCCAATATCGGTGGCCCTTTTCCTACTCTCCTCTACCGTCTTCAAAATCTCACCTTTATTTCTTTCCTTAACAACGCCATTAATGACACTCCCTCTTGAAATCTCCACTTGCCAGAGTTTACAGCATCTTGATCTTTCTCAGAATTATCTTACTGGTTCTTTGCCTCATACTTTAGCTGACCTTCCTAATCTTGTTTATCTTGACCTCACCGGAAATAATTTCTCCGGTGACATTCCTGAGTCTTTTGGCCGGTTTCAGAAGCTTGAGGTCATTTCTCTTGTTTATAATCTGTTTGATGGGATAATTCCTCCGTTTTTGGGGAACATTAGTACTTTGAAGATGCTTAATTTATCGTACAACCCGTTTTCTCCCAGTAAGATTCCGCCGGAGTTTGGGAATTTGATGAACTTGGAAATTTTGTGGCTCACCGAGTGTAATCTTATCGGTGAAATTCCTGACTCACTGGGTAACATTCAATGCGGCAGCTGTAGGAGGCGGAGGTGGGTTTTCGACATGAATTGCTACCTTCGTGCCTCCGTAACAGAAACCTTTACCGCTAATGAAGTAGTAGTTACGAGTCACATTCAATGGAACTACAAAATCTTCAATAGTCGTATAACAGCGGAAAGAAGAACAAAAGAAGAATAAGAACGAAAGAAGAAGAAGAAGAAGAAAGAAAGAAGAACGAAAGAACAAGAAGCGTGAAAGAAGAAGGAAAGAAGGGAGAGTTTGTCTTGGATTAAAAAAGTGGTATTCTTAAAAATAGAAATTTAAAAAAAGGTAATGTTAAAAAGGAAAAAAAGAGGGTGGTATTTTTAAAAAGGGATTCTGTTTTTTGGATAGTTTTGTAAAACTCCTATATTAATATGACCCCATTTGCTTTTCTTGTCTCCGAATAATACAAGCTCCCCACATTGCAACATTATTGGAGCAATTATTTGCATTCACCAATGGCAGTGGTCATTCTACTCATTCATTATATCTCAATGATCTTAACACTGAATTTTTAAAAATATTAAATTGATTATTAATAGGGATTGTTTAATTATTATTTAAGATAAATAAATAAAAAAGAGAGAATTATTATTGTCATCATCTTTCTCAATTCAATTTTGCCATACGTGTCCATAAATAAATATTTGGGATTCAATAAAATAAATATGACAAATTCAAGGACATCATTGATTTGGACATTGAAAGTTGAAATAAGATAATTTTATTTAAATTATGATATATGAATTAATAATAACTGTTAAGTGAAACGAAAAGTGACTGTTGAAATTTAACGAATGAAAAAAAAAAGTACAATTAACAATTTAAGGAAAAAAAAAGGTGCAGAGGGGTAAGTGAAAAAAATAGACACAAAGGGCATATTATATATTAAACCAAATTAATAATAACCATGTATTGAGTAAATTAAGGAATTGAATTGGATTGAAATATTTGCCATACCTTTGCCATGTTAGATTCATCAGGTAAAAGAGAATGGTTTTGGAATAATATATGATAACAATAATCTTAGACTTATTGAAAGCAACGAAAATGAAATTAAGGTCTTGGAACCGAAAAACAAAACAACATGAGTGAAAAATTAGTATAAAATAATGATTAAAAATCATACAATGTCTAAAACAGAGAGCTAGTGAGTGAGCCCACCATCGCAATCTCTCGCTCAATCCCTGAAAGCTATCAATCGAAATCTCCATTTTCATTTTCATTTTCATTTTCATTTTCAATTTTCAATTTTCAATTTTCAATTTTCAACACCCTTTATAATCAAACCCCCAAATTCTCCATACCCACACCTCCTTTCTTCCGCTTAACTATCCTCCATAGCCATGCTTCTCTTTCTCTGTTTCTTTTCCCTTCTTTTCACTTCTCCTTCTCTTTCTCTTAACCAAGAAGGTCTTTATCTTTACCAAGTCAAGCTCGCTCTTTCCGACCCGGATTCTACTCTCTCTTCCTGGTCCGACCGGGACGCCACTCCTTGCTCCTGGCACGGCGTTACCTGCGACGGAGCTACACCCTCTGTTACTTCAATTGACCTCTCCGACGCCAATATCGGTGGCCCTTTTCCTACTCTCCTCTACCGTCTTCAAAATCTCACCTTTATTTCTTTCCTTAACAACGCCATTAATGACACTCCCTCTTGAAATCTCCACTTGCCAGAGTTTACAGCATCTTGATCTTTCTCAGAATTATCTTACTGGTTCTTTGCCTCATACTTTAGCTGACCTTCCTAATCTTGTTTATCTTGACCTCACCGGAAATAATTTCTCCGGTGACATTCCTGAGTCTTTTGGCCGGTTTCAGAAGCTTGAGGTCATTTCTCTTATTTATAATCTGTTTGATGGGATAATTCCTCCGTTTTTGGGGAACATTAGTACTTTGAAGATGCTTAATTTATCGTACAACCCGTTTTCTCCCAGTAAGATTCCGCCGGAGTTTGGGAATTTGACGAACTTGGAAATTTTGTGGCTCACCGAGTGTAATCTTATCGGTGAAATTCCTGACTCACTGGGTAACATTCAATGCGGCAGCTGTAGGAGGCGGAGGTGGGTTTTCGACATGAATTGCTACCTTCGTGCCTCCGTAACAGAAACCTTTACCGCTAATGAAGTAGTAGTTACGAGTCACATTCAATGGAACTACAAAATCTTCAATAGTCGTATAACAGCGGGAAGAAGAACAAAAGAAGAATAAGAACGAAAGAAGAAGAAGAAGAAAGAAAGAAGAACGAAAGAACAAGAAGCGTGAAAGAAGAAGGAAAGAAGGGAGAGTTTGTCTTGGATTAAAAAAGTGGTATTCTTAAAAATAGAAATTTAAAAAAAGGTAATGTTAAAAAGGAAAAAAAGAGGGTGGTATTTTTAAAAAGGGATTCTGTTTTTTGGGTAGTTTTGTAAAACTCCCAATTTTCTTTCAGTCTAAATTCAGATCATTGTTTTTACAGATATTTATATCGGATCAAAACTTATCGGGTCTGTAAAATTGAAAGAAAATAGAAAAAAAATAGGGTAATCAAATTGATGGTTTAGGTTTTTAATTTTTAAGAATTTTCAATTATCTATTTTAATTTCCGGACGCTCTTTCAAAAGAGAAATAAAATAATGCATCTGAAGAATGATCCCGCCAATCATCAATAAAAGCCATTCTAATACAATATTGGTAGTGGACCATTAAATTAATTTTCCAGAAAATATAATACATGTTTTGAGCTTAAATGGTCTCATTTATATAATATGATTAATATATAAAATCGTCCACGACTTTTAAAAAATAAATAAATAAATAATCAAAATTCACACTTAACCTTGTAACTATATTTAATTCACCATTTAAAATTACAAAAACTTTTGTAAATAACTATTTTTTATTACAATATGATATTTTTTAAAATTCACAAATATCGTCATCATTTTTTATCAAATCATGTATTTGCCAGAAATAATTTAAAGATTATGAAATTATCATTTTCTTATACCTTCTCACAATGAAACAAGTGTTATGATAGTTGTTTTCATTTGTTTTATAACACATACAAATCAATGTATCTTAATTATAAAATTGAATATATTATAATTGTTATTAAAATTTTAAGTAGTGAATTAAACATAATGAAAGTTTAAATATTAATTCTAAAATTTTTTATAAGTTCCGCAAAGATTTTATATAATAAACCTAATTAATATAAAGTTTTGTACTAATCATAAAAAACTACAACTCTAGTCCTGGTACTAAGGTCTTTTGTTTATGGAATCCTTGGATACCTTCTCAGTACCCTTTTATACCAAAAGATAACGGGCATAGATCAATGCATTGATATTTATTCAAGGATCTAATTGATGAGCAAAGTAAGAAGTGGAATTATCATTTAGTTAGAGAAAACTTTGATAGTGAAGATGCTAAGGCCATCATGTCTATCCCCCTGTCTTGGTCTGGAGCAGAAGGTAGGTTGATTTGGCATTACACTAGTGGTGGAACTTCATTCATGTTTTCATGTAACCTTATGCTAAATAACTAAAAATAATTTACAAGTTTTCAAGATATAAAGAAACTAATCTGCTGCTGCATTTTGTTAACAGGGAGTCTTGAGTTTTGCTGGGAATAAACTTATGAATGCATGAACGTCAACAGGACATTGTATGGGTACCCAAAGAATTGGGGTTCTGAAGCTTCAGGAGAAAAAAATTATGGTAGCAATCATCATTTTGCAATGAACAAAATCAGTTCAGTTTTCCCTGGCCGGTGAGTCCTGGGCTAGTCTGCCCAGAATATGACCTTAGTTTTCCAACTACGCTCATAGAGGGGGTGTAGGGCTCTGCCAAGACGGGGTTCCTTGTCACTGAAAAACTATCAGTGAGAATTTTCTCCATATGATCAACCAGCACCTCGTTAAAATTCACTTTTGCAGTTAATATATTTCACCACTTGAAGAGTCTAAATATCAGACTTTCCCTTCATATTGGAAATTCATTTTGTAATCATGTTGCAGAACTGCCAATGTATTTCTGCAAGGACCATCTGCGAAGGACAATGTAGGAAACATTAATAAAGGAATAACCCATTCGAAGTCATTTTTCAACAATTTATCAAAACAATTTTCACTTACCTCCCAATACTGAATGAAGATGCTGAAGATCATCAGCTGAGCAACACTCTACTAAAGCATATACACCCGGTCTAAGAGCTTCATCTACCTCCCTACACATTATTTAAAAAAAAAATATTGTTTTTGTTAGCATCGACAAGGTACACTTTGTTTCACTTGAAGTCCACTGACAGCAAGATCATAATAATAATAATAAGAAGAAGAATAGAACAATGGAAAAAGTGAATCTGAAGGAGAGCGCAAACCACCTTTTGACACCAGTTTTATGGAGACCATATCCTGAATAAACCAATATGTAGTCAGATAAAAATTTGAAACAGTGCTGGCCAAAGTCTTCCTTTTGCTGCCTTAACTGTAAAATAATAATTAAGAAACAAACAGGATTAGACATGGCAACTTAGAGCAACTACTTGCTTCTGATTACTGAATACATGAACGTGTAAAACGTTTATCGTAGCCTGAAACAATATAAACGTTAACTAAAGTAGTTGAAGTCAAATTGCTGCACTTGAATAGGAAATTAAAGTCTTTTATCTACTAAGTTCCCTGAACAAGATTTAGAGTCTAATATCTAGTGAAAATGTATAAATTCATATACTCCAAGAATAAGGAGAAAGGCAAGGGGTAGATGTAGGACAATGAGGACAATTGTGAAAATTAATCTAGGCACCTTAAATCCTTCTAAAACTGTTAGCTCTTGTGAACGAACTGAGTGCTCAGTAAAATTTAATTGAAGATTTTATTTTCCTCTTCAGAAATCCCAGTCCTCATCTACACAATTTCAATCTCCTTAGCAAAACACCAAACTAAAAGCTCATAAAAAAAATAAAAATAAAATAAAAATAAAAAAACCTCAAGGCCTGCGGAAAAAGGAACATTTTAAACAGGTTTTGTAGATAGCACATGTTTCTCAAACTGAAGTTTAACTGCCACAGTCTAAGAGCACTAATTTAACAAAATCCTTCACAACTGCTGATAAAAAGAGAAAATAATGACATAGGTTCTGATATTATTTCCTTTGATGCAGGACCAAAGGGGACCTCAAACGTGGCATCTTCGAAACCTTTGAGACAAATACCACCTTCAAGAAGCAAATAAATGCCTCTCTGTGTTGAGGATTGTGGGAATAGGTGATGGTGCATAATGCTGTATCCGCCACAAACATCTTTAACACCTTAACCTCAGCCCATATCAACTCCGAATAGCAGTCGGAGTGTTAACTGGAACAGAAAAAACTCCATCCCAGTTTGAGTTAGTTCCCCTACCGTGGAAAAACTTATTGTCCTGGCAAGAGGATGGGATCATCTACTACAAACAAAGACCAATTTAATCCTAACTGACCTCAGATTAGCTCTCATAATGGAAAAGAATCCACACAACGTAGAACCATGGATACATGCAACCCAGATTTTGTTGTATTTTCATGCAAGTAACACCTTCAAAAGTAACTCACATAATGGAATGAATCCCCACAACATAGAACCATGGATACATGCAACCCAGAAGTCATTAGATTTTCATGTAAGTGCACCTTCAAGACTGCCTCACATACCTCTTCATATATCCTTCGAAGAGAGCAGGCACATCTTACTTCCTCTTGAATTCCCAGTGAAAAGTATCGTTTTCTGGGTGTTAATTTACCATTTACCATCTCCAAACAATTAAGAAGAACACGAACAGATTCTTGAAGCAGAGCAATGCATTCTTCTGACTCACTAGAAATTTTAAAACAAGAGCCATGGTTACATATAATAATTACTAGTAGGCGAAGAAATTCTCAGAGAATAGATATTGCAACTGAAATTGAGAAGATAAAAATCAATGCATGGTGGTCTTGTTTGACCTGCTTTGATTAGTTCTTACCCTCTTTTGATGTGGTCACCCAAATTGACTTCAATCCGTAATAAATAAGTAGATAAATAAATCTATAAATAAAACAAATAAATATTATCCAAAATAAATTTTTTTTGTAATTTAAAAAAAAAAAAACAGTTAATTAAGATTTAGAGAGCAAGGCATTTTCCTCTAACTTTTACAGTAACATTAATGACTTAAAACTTAACATGGTAAAATTTCCAATTTCATGAAATATCAAAAGGGGGGCAATCCTTGGAATTCTCCAGAAATAAAGCCTTACAGAAATCAAGAAAATAATTTTATTCCAAACAAATGCACAGAATGAAACTGATTCCTAAGTTTGGCATTGCTTCGGGGCCAATATAGCATGAATGCTTACTCCTTTTTCCTTTCTCGTCTACCAACCATATAATTCAACTCCAGCAAACAAAATGGACTAGCCCATCCAAATCCTAGTGAACAATAATAAATTTAAACAATAAACACCGAATTTATGGAAAAAAACCCAGAAAATAATAGAAAAGTGGGATCCTCTAGATCAAACAGCAGCTATAAAATTAATGAAAGATCATCCCTCTTTTCAACTAATTTCTGCATCACTATGGATGTCGATTTTTTTCAAAAATGGTTACAAAGCAATTGGAGAAAATAATGAACATAAAACCAAGTTCTTGAGAGACCTGACTGTAGACAGAAAAATACCTTCTGTGATGCCTCAAAGTGGTAGACAGTAATCGACAGCACGCAGCAAATAATACTGTCAAGAATTGTTGATCTACAACATGGGAATGTTTCCCCACTACAGCATCAATGCCTTGGTTATGCACTGACAAGAATGTTTCAGATACTCCAAGATGACAAAAATCATGAAAAAGTGCTGCAGGTATGCGTAAAGACTGGGCTACATGACAATGGTCCATTTGAAACTGAGCATGTTTGCCAGATATTCTCGTTAGCACCTCAACAGACATTAGAATGACCGCTCCAGGATCTGGACCATTATGAATAGTGCCAGTAGTTTTACTATAATAAACAAGTGGACTTCGCAAGTGTAAAATTATGTTGAATAAAGCAGCCATTAAACTCTGAATGTTTTTGCTAACTACACGCAAATGTTTTCCACCTGTCAAGGAGTCAGAGGTTATGAAAACAATATGCAACATTGCAGTCCAGAAGTATATTTGCAATACCATCAAAATCTAACTATTCTGCAGTCAAGAAACATATGATATAAAAATGATCAAATGTTTAAGAAACTGGGAGAGTGAGGCATATTTCGCCCATAAGATCAAGGAAGGTTGTAAAATGGATGCATGTTGGTACCATTAACTGCCCTATCTAATGGCAAAACCTTCTCTAAGTTGAAGGGAAGTTCAAGTGCTAAAAATTTGACAAGCTAAGATGAATGGCAGCAGATGCGAAGTGAAGAAGCAATAACATGTCCACCACAAACTTGAGAGTGGCAAAGAAGAGGACACTAAGAAGTCTGAAATACAAACAAGGATCAACCATGAACTCAATTAATTCAATTCAAAGAATTCAACTTTTCTCAAGACTAATTTGAGAAATGCCAAAAAGACATAAAAGTAAAGCATAATGACATGGAATGCTACATGCTACCATAGACCAGCAAAGAATGCAATAAGATGAATGCATATCCAAACTATACAGGAAATTACCTGAAACATATTCCAGAACGAGATCCAAGCAGTCAATGCCAGCAGCAACAATTGAGGAAACCTTTCCACCATCTGCACTTCCAGTATTTATATCATAGTTTATTGCAAAACCATCATGCACTCCCACCAGTGCTCTCTTAATGGCATGTAGTGTAGATAGCATATGGAACTCTGATGACTTGCTTAATAGTGCTTTTATTGACATCCTCAATCTAGCTTTGAATTCTTCCAAGAATATTAGCATATGTGAAAGAGATGCTTCAGATGAATTTATATTACTTCTTAAGTCTGTCTGATAAGGTGACAGTGCAGCTCCTTTTCCCTGCAAAGAGATGCACCTTCCCAAAGCATTCAAGTGCATCTCTATCAGACTGGAATAAACATTTGTAGTGGCTTTGGAGTTGTTTTTCAAAGGAAAGTGGTACCATAATTCTTGCAGATACTTAAGAACACCATCTAACCAAACAAAAGAGAATGGTTGTGGGACCTCTGATGCATCAGCTAACTTGATCAGCAAGGTGTGACATATGGCAACAAAAGTTGGAACCAAACCAGACAATGAAGTAGTACAACCAGTCTGCAAATTTAGCCTCAAAAAAGCTGAAGAAGTTATCAGTAGTTGCCTGATCAATATTGCAGCCTTAGGATGATCACCTTTTAGCAAGCTTTGCAACAAACAATTACTTAGCAATTTGCATTCAAAGGTATCAAGCTTAGTCAGAATGGTAGTAACAGAGAATGTGTCTTCTGACTGCATTGTAAACTTCTGCCTATTAGTGTTCCAGACTTGACCATCAATATTCAATGATGTTGAGCAGTTATTTTGAGATGTTGATTTCTGATTCTGCACACTATCTAAAGTTTCTGTCACAGGAAAACCTTTATTCAAAAACTCCTCCGAACCCAACAAATCTTTGCTATCATTTTGAGCATCAACTGAACTGCCAGGTTCATGATCATCTTCAACAAACAACACGTGCACAACAAAACTAATTAATTCTGCAAACACATTTACACAAAAACCTATTTTGGAGCCAGGTTTAAAAATTAACGAGAATAACTTCATCTTATCAGTATCTATTGCATTTGTATGGTCTGAGGCAGACGCTAGGCCCCACAAAAACCCACCAAGACAAGATATGATTGACGATAATTTGTCCAAATTGATGATATTTACACCATTCCGTTCTTTCCTATTAATAAGGGCATCCTTCAAAGAAATAAGTAAGGCCTGAGTCTGTTCCTTCAAAATCTCAGCCATAAGAAGAATACTTTTCCAGGCTTTATGGTTTTCAAAGGAGTCCAAGCGTGAATCGGATTCATCTAAAGTGCCATGTTCATGGGCAATACTACAGTAGTGCTTGCTCAATGTTAGGAACACGTAGGATGTGTGATCCATCAATGAACAAATTGTCTCTCTAAACTGATCAGCACAATCTGTGGACAGCATCTCTTTAACCCCAACCACTACAAACACTGACTTGAAAAGCCACAAGACAGAAAATGAATCCTCAGACAGCACTGGAATGAGTGAGGATTTACTAGTTCTCATCTTTCCACAAAATCCCATAATTATTTCCTTCATGCTTCTCCGGCAGGATACAAGTAATCTTAAAAGCTCATACCTGTTATCTAAGGATAAAGCGTCTCGACATTCTAATAAACTGCGAATCACATACCTGAAATGTAGAATACCTTATGTAAATGGAACCTCGGGATAAGTTTGTCATACTGAGTACATTTATCGATAGAAAATTTCAAATCAAAATTGAAAATGAACACTGCTGTACTTTTCTAGAAAGAAGGCTTATAGACAGTAACAATAGGATAGAGCTGGATTTCTCTATGCAAGTGTACTGACTTTCCTAAGACCAGAAAAACTATTATTTTTCTGTGTATCCTAACCATGTGCAGAAACCCACATAAAAAGTGCACATATATCTACTTGCTCAAATGAAAAGAAATATAAAATGTATCAAAGGCTTGCAAAATAACAGACTACACCAAGCAGCAATTTACCTTTCAAGATTCAGTAGATAAGTCACATAACGAGAGAATGATTTTGAATTCATATACTCTTTCGGCATCCAACACAATAGACTGAGCAGATTCTGACAAGCAGTAAATTTCATTCTAGCTGATTCCAAGGGAATATCTGTGTACATCTTGAATGATCGATGAGAAATTGGTTTTCCCTCTGATTGCTTATCATAAATAACAGGTTTATTTCCTGAAAAATCCATTGGTACACTTCTAATTGTGCTTAGAATCTCTTGCCAATCACATGATGAATTTAAATCAATGATCCCAATCGAAAAATTATTAAATAATGGGAGGACTGATTTCTTCAATAACCGGCAAAATCTTGATGCCAAATGCCTGTAGACAAGCTGTTAAACGAGCTAGCATTAACATTGAGTATAATAGTTTCCACAGAAGATACTAATTGTGCTTCAACCAACAGTAGTTTATGCTTCAGTTAGAATTTGCATGTCTGTGTTGCATAGAATGTGGGTGTGTGGGTGCGGGTGTGGGACTATGTGCACATTAGCTAGCCTGCAAGAGAGAGAGTGAGCAAGGGGGAGCGAAAAGAAGAATTTTGTATTGATAATTGATCTTACATTATGCTCGTAAAGAATAGAATTACTTAAAAGTTCTGATGAGATTTGATGCACAGTTATCTTATTCAGAAAGCCAGCTTCATCAATATGGTTGCTGTCTCCCTTTGCACTGCCTCTTGATATAATGGGTAGACAAGTACAAATCAGATGAGATAGAAACAATTTTAGCTTCTTCTTGCTTGCATAAAGAGACCAAACATCAACATTTTGACAAACAATCCACCAAATTGCAGCAGGCAATGACTCCTTGTTCACAGAACACACACTCAAATCCCATTTATGACTCTCATCTACAGCTTGGGCAGAGGTAGCCCAACAAGCTGCATCATCAGTGCAGACTGAGATTTCATCTGTACCCAATAATGAGAGGTGACTCGTGATGAATTCAGTTAGACCTCCTGCTTCTGCCTTCAACATAGGGAGGTGCCTTCCCCACTTTCTGCTTCTTTTACAATACAATGACAAACTAGCATCATCAAGTGACTTGGCTTGGATGATACTGTCAATTCTTTGCAGTATATACTCCAAAGATTTTATCTGCCGATTCAAATCACCAAGTCTCTGAAGAGCCATAACATGCAATACATAAATCAAAGGACAGTAGTCCACATCACTGCCCTGAAGACAAATGTCAGAGACAGATTGTATAACCACAAGAAGAGAAGCTGAAGGTTGGGCAACCCAAGAAAAATAATCGTCATTTACCCATTCAGTTCTCTCAATTAAATCTCTTCCGCAGTATGCTGTAAAGGAATCGCACATTTGTGAAGACATCTTTTTTGATTTTTCCGGAGGCATCAGAGTAATTGCTTGCCTGTGTAAGCTTCGGCAGCAGATATACAAGCGAAAAAAGAACACAAATATCCAGTGGGCAGATGGTCCAAAGTTCAGCAAATTATGTTTGTTTCCACCATTCTCCTTGTCAGAAGTTTTTCCAGTGATGAAAGAAAGGAACTTAGCGCCACTATGAGGTTGTACTCCAGCCAAAATACTCATGTATGGATGAACTACAGCTATCAAATCCTTTACAGATCTACCAAGGATACTACTGTTCCCAACCATGACAGTCAAAGAATCTAGCACTAACGCATAAATTTCAGTTAATCCTCTTCCCAAAAGCTCTGTTTGCAGATTAAGAACGTGCATCAAACTAATACTTGTATTTGATTCCTTAAGTTCCACTCTGTCAATCAGTGAACAATTTCTTTTCATCCACTCCATGGACTCTAATAAATCAAGGCTTAATTGCCGAACACATTCACTGGCCTGCCCTTCTGGCAAAGACTTGATACCATTACTAATAGCAAGTTTATACTTATGTTTACATAACAGCATCCCCACAGATTTTGCATATGCTTCCAAAGGTAAAGAACTTTTGAAGGAACCAAAAGTCTGTTCCCAAAAACCATTATTTTCATGCACTATTACACACCTGATCGCTTTACATAGTGCAAATATGACACTCTCCACCTACAAAAATTCAAAAACATAAGAACAGAACATGAAACCAAAAAAAAAAAAATCAACTGCCAATTTTGACACAACAAAAAAAGGGATAAATAAAATTTAAAAAGAGCATGACAAAATACCACATTCTACGCCACATATCTTCCAATACAAAGGGGTGAAATGAATTGACTATGTAACCACTCAAAAGACAACAAACCTAGAAATCATAAATTAAGTCATTTATTTGATGCTGAGAACCTAAACTTATACAATGGAGTAGAAATAATTACACAAGATTCAACTGACCTGCCGAAGTTCACTATAAAGCTTAACCAGCTGGCATCCAAATGCAAGAGCCTGTGAAGTTAACAAGCATTGGCTTGGTGCATCCTTAAAGGAATGACCAAGGGCCAAATAAGAAAGCACCATAAACCATAAACTGGACAAATCACGCTCGAGAATGTCATATTCAATATCCAGAAAGTACTGTATAGCAACAAGTTGCTGCTTTGCTAATAAAATTATAATTTCCTGAATTTTGCCATCTGTGTCATGTGCTGGCAAAGAAAGTAGATAGGAAGAAAATGAGAAAATAGTACTGCAAACTTTCTTTAAGAAATTAAGGCAAGATCCTTTGGAGATGTCCTCTGTTTTTATGTACAGCTTTTCATGCACTAAGCTGGCTAACAAATGATTTATTGATTTGAGTGTGCAGTAAGCATCCAACAACAGAGGTCCCACTTCCAATTTGCTTTGGCAAAAGCCAATCATCTCAAAAAAAAGAGGCTCGACAATCTGTACAAAAAAATCAAAAAGTGATTTTCTTTTTTCTGCAGTCAAATTACTCAATCCACAGCTATTTTCTGGAACCATACTATTGCTTTGGTTTAAAACTTTAAAGCTGTTGTAAGATAAATGTTTTGACCCTTCAGTTTTCTCCGCCAATGAAACTGTTCTTTGTTTTCTGACTCGATTAACCAACAAGTGAAATAGTTCTCCTAAGCCACTTAATTCAAACTTCTTCGAGGACACAATCTTTTCTAGTTTATCAAAGAAATGTCTATGGTAACTTCTAATTACAGTTTTTGAGTCTTTGAATTTTCCATCATAAGATGGAGAATATCTTTCTGTACTGTGTAGGCTCAGATATCCATCAAGGTGGACCGAATGAAATAGTCCCTGTGACAAAATCTCCTGAACTAAACTCAACAAATTTCCTGTCCAAGCATTGCTTCCATCAGAATGAAGATGCAAGATACCCAACAAGTACAATAGTGGCTCAACAAGTTCATCAACAAAATCATGAAATCCATTTTTCCGAGTTGGATGCACCCTCAAAAACTTGGCAAATGGCTCAAGCACCAAGCAAGAGAACCGCAGAGCAAAAGCACCTGCATTTCCACTCTCAAGCTTTTCATCATAAATTTTGCACACAAGATCAAGAACTACAGAGACCATTGACATCCATAAGTCCAAATTTTCATTTGACAAGCCACCATGAGATACGAATACTAGAGAAACACAATCCAGGACAACACTATACAATTTAAACCCTTCACCAGTAAAAGCCAAATCTTTAGAATTCAAAGATTTCTCTCTGAGCAAGGACAATGCATTCCTTGCAATACAGCAGAAAGCTCGCAAAAGGTTCCGCGAGAGACTCAACAAAACTCGTGACCTCAAAGATTCCTCCAAACAGAACTTGAAAACCATCCAGCATCTATAATCCAAGCATCCCTCAATCAATCCAGACTCATACCTGATTTTCTTATCTATAGAAATCAACAGTGACTGAACCCAGTCGCAAAGAAAAACTACAAGTCGGGATACTTTCACTGTTTCATGATCTTCCTCTTCTTTTCCTCTAGAATTCACATAATTGAAAGCTAGTTCAACCTTCCTGCCATTGGTTTTATTCATTAATATGATTTTAATTTTCCCTACATAGTTCGAAAACGAATAAACCTATTTCAAGATTTTAGAAATACAGTGCATGTGTAAGAGAAAGAGACTAACTTTTGAAGGTCAATTTCTTTGCTCTGCAGCGATAGAATCAGCTGGAGGTTCCTCCATGGAGGTCCTGCTTCAATAGGATGATCCAATTCCTTCTGTTTTGAGCTTTCACCTCCTTCAACTTCCATCTGTTTTTCTTGTCCATCGCATCGGTGCTTCTTTGGAGTTTCTGCTTTCTCTTGGAAGCTCATTAGCTCCCTCCTCTTCTTCTTGTCCGTCGATTTAGCAGATGAATCGGCCATTATGATGACCACTGTTCCTTGCTTCGCATATAGTATTGCCCAATTTGAATTTCGTTAGCGGAAATTCGACGAAAGGGTTTTACCGGTTAGTGCTAGGGTTTTAGCCAAACGAAAGCAAAACCATGCGTTTTTGAGCTTTTGCCGTTTATTTCCGTTATTGCTCTCAGGCTATGTTTGGTAGGCAGGGATGTAATGTAATGTAATTTAAATTGCAACTAATCTCCGTTTGTTAACCTAAATTTTTTATATTGTAATATAATGGTAAATGCAAAGGTAATTTTAAATATATTTATCAATGTATTTCTTAATCTTTAAATTTTAGAGCTATATTTGGTAGGCTGAAATGTAATATAATATAATCTAAATGGTAATTAATCTCCTATTTGTTAACTTAAATTTTTAATATTGTGACGTAATGATAAATACAAGGTTAATTTTGAATATATTTATTAATATATTTTTTAATTCCTAAATTTTGCAGGTATTTTTAATTACATTACAGTTACAATACGTATTTTCCTTATTTCTCTTCGTTGCAGTGTGCCGTCTCTCACTGTTTTCCCCTTCGCTTCTGCAGCCACACCTCTACCCCTATCGATGCCATCCTCCGCTAGTAGCCACCGCCTGCCGTTCTTGGGTTCTAAGTGTGTCGCTGATTTTTTTTCTTCCTTCTATATTTTTTTTTTCATTTTACGTGGGACATTCATTTCTTGATTGTAGATTTTTTTTATTTTTATTTTTAGATTCTCTAAACTAATATAATCAGGAAAGACCACAGTGGATATAATTTCTAATTCATGATATAAGCAAAACTTACAATGAGAAGAAATTCTCATGCTCTTCTCTCTGATAGATGAATTAAGAAAAGTATCACTAGGAAGAAAATCATGTTGAGATAGATGAATTTATGATTCCGGAAATGGGGTTATGTTAAGACTTTAGGTTAGTAGACTCCGATGTGTAGGATTTACCAATTAAAAACTTGCTATTATATTTTATTTGTCCCCTCTATTAGTTGGGGTCATAGATGCTTTTACTCGATTCAATAGTTTAGTAACACTCCAAAACAATTTTTTTTTTAGTTTCTCAATTATTAGTCTATTATAGCTTCCCTATTAGATCATAACCAGTTCATGAGCTGCATCTTAGCTATGTTATGTCCTTTAGAATTGCTTTTTCCCTTTTATTAATATTAATATTTAACAATATTAACTCCAATGCGTTGAAAATATAATATTAGAAAATGATAAGATGGGTTAATACACACTTAAGCACCTAAATGGTTAAGCTTAATAATAATTTTTTGCTAAGCTAATGCAGAAGTGGCACGTCATTTATAAGCTAAAAATTGATGCAGATTGAAATCAATGATAGAACTAATGCTATTAACTTAAAAATTTATCAGTAAATGCCATAAGAAGCTAATAAAATATAATTATATTTTATTATCCAGCTTGCAATTACAAAATGCATTGTGTTGTGTGTGTGTGTGTGTGTATATATATATATATATATATATATATATATATATATATATATATATATATATATATATATATATATATATATATAAATATATGAGATTTTAATAAATTAGTTAGAGATTTGTTATTCAATATGTGAATGATGATTTTCAATATGTGTGAGATTTAATCATGGTAATTGAATTCTTTAAGGAACGAACTAGTAAATACACACATACATATATATATGCTTAAATTGAGATAGGTATAATAATTAGAATGAAATCTATGTAGATTGTAATTGTAATCGGGATAAGGTATGAACTCATTTAGTTTAAGTTTATCAGTAATTTTTGAAATGAGAATAGTTGCATAATAATTAATAGGGGTGTATACGGTATGGTACAATTTGAAAATTTATAAATTTTCAAATTATTTTAAAATTCTGATATTTTAAAAATTAACTATTGTAACTATCTTGAAAATTCATGACAAATTGGTACTGTTCTATAAAAATTCGGTATGATTTTTTAATTTTTTTGGTACAAAATAATACAATTCAGTATTTCGGATAATTCAACATTTTTAAATTTTTTCAAAATATATTCACAAAATAATAAATACAAATATAATTAAAATATCTCAATAAATATAATTAAAGTTTAAGTCAAAATATATTAGTTAAAAACTAACATTTAACAGTTTTTATATGCATTATGCTGACACTGATTTTAGAATCTTAAGAAATATCTAAAAAATAACACATATTTTAAATAATTAGATTACAAAAAAATATAAACATCAAATAAAAATTTTAAAAATTTACACATATAATAATTACCTGATTCAAACTTTTCAAATTGTTCGATTGATGCCTCTGAAGCCAAAAATGTAGCTGATTTTAACCAATTTTGGCTATAAATAAAAACTTCGGCTATAATTGGACTTAAAGAACTTCTAAGTCTATATAAAATTCTTCCTTCAGTGCTAAAAGTTGAATTAGAAGTTAAAATATCAAAATTAAGGGAATTTTTTTTATTAATTTATCGGTTAAAAAAGCATCCAAATCTCTTTAAACACAACTTGCTCCTTATTCTTGTTTTTCAAAAATCACGCATCAATTTCATCAGAAATTATTGGTGGATCTACAATTTTATGAGCATTAAGCTCTTCCATTTTTTTATGTTCTTCTATCAATCCATCAATAGAAACTAAATTTTTCGATTCAAGCTTACCATAAAAAGCTTTATACTTTGAAATTAGAAATTTCATTTTCAATCTAGGATCCAAAACTACAACTATAAAAAGAATGAAATTTATCTGGTTAATCGGACCTCAATATTTGTCAAATTTTAACTGCTTTTGTTTCTCCATTTTCATTAAAAAAAATAAAAATCAAAATTCTAAATTATATACCCAAATCGTTGCTATAAACCTGAACCCAACAACCTGAATTCACTTCAGTTTGGGTTTAGAATGCAAAAAAAAAATCAAAATGAAGATAGGTGAGGGAGAACGAGATTTAAAAAAAAAGCAAAAGCAAATAGAAAATAGAAAATCAATAAGGAAAGAGGAAGGACTTGTAGATGGCAGAGGTGGTTGAAGTGGTAGATGAAGTGAAAGGCAGAGAAGATGGTTGAAGTGGCGGAGAAAGAAACGAGGCAAAGTTTGATTGAAGAAAGAGATTGTAAAGGGACAACTATCATAAACCTAATGCTCTCCTTTATTTTTTTTTATCTCATTCAAATAATTTATTTTTTAATATTTTAAAAAATTATAAATTCTTTAAATTCAATTTTTAATTCCCTTTTCAAACTTAAATTTTAATTTTTAATTCATTCCATAAGCATAAGAATTTTAAAGTTTAATTTTTAATTCCCTTAATAGAATTTTAATTTTTTTCTTATTATTTTTAAATATACAACTAAAATTTCACTTTGTATGATGACTATATATAATTATATTATTAATTTACATATTCATATATGTATTGTGTTAGTACTTCATTCAATTGATAAATTTCATTATATATAATAATTGTATATAATTATATTATTGATATACATACTCAATTACTCATATAGGTATTGTATAAAAATAGATAAATGTTAGTTAAGTAGTACAAAAAGTAAATGAAATTAATTGATAAAATATTTATATACTTCTATAATTACATCAGTTGGTTAAAATTTTGGTATATATAATAACTATATAGAATTACATTATTAATTTGCATATTCATATAGTTATTGTGGTAAAAATAGATGAATATTCGTTGATTGATACTAAAAATAAATTAAATTAATTAGTATGATTATTATATACTTGTATAACTATTTGAATTGATAAATTTCATTATATATAATAATTGTATATAATTACATTATTAATATCCATACTCGATTACTCATATAGTTATTATACAAAAAATAAATGAGTAATAGTTGAGTGATGCTAAAAGTAAATAAAATTATTAGAAAGATAACTATATACTCATATATTTACATTAACTGGTAAAATTTCATTACAAATAATAATTGTATATAATTATATTAAAAATAATTATTATACCAAAAATAGATGACTATTAGTTGAGTGACATTAAAAATAAATAAAATTAATTTATAAAATATTTGTGTGATAAATTGTTGATCTTACATATATATATATAAATATTTGTAAAAAAAAGAAATATTAAGTATTAGTTGAGTAAAATTAAAGGTAAATTAAATTAAAAATAAATGGTTTTAGATCCATATTCATATTCATATAGATAAAATAATTATTATAATAATTAAATTTATCTTATTAATAATTAAAATATGTAGTTTAATTTATTAATTAATTATTATTTTAATTTTATGCATTAAAATATATAATGCAAATAGTTATTAAGTTAAATTTATATAGTTCATATAAAATATAAATTAGAAATAATATTTATATATAAATTATAAGTATTATATATAATAATTAATAAATATTGGTTTTTTCGATACAATTCGGTTCCAGAACAGTTTAGTACAATTTAATACAGTTCTCGATCGGATTCTAAATAAAATATCCAAATCCATTCAAAATAAAGTTAACGGTACAGTTCGGTTCGGTTCTAGTCAAAAAATCAACGGTACAATTAGATTTTGAATCTTTTTCTCTAGTATTTCAGTTCGATACAGAAGATTCAGATTCATATACATCCTCAGTAATTAGTTTAGTCAAAGACATTAGCAAAAGGGGTTTGCCATAATATATTTATATGTCAATTAGAGTTGATGAAATTGGTTTGGTTGGTGTAAATTTAAGAGCTGTAAAATAGGTATTAGAAGTATAATTTGAATGCCATTTTTTTTATCGTCCTTAATTTTTATTTCTTTTAGCAATTGGTTACATTAGAGTTTAAAGTAAAAATAAATCCTATGTAATTGGAGATCTAAGGATGAAAGTGAGCATTAATGAGAGAATTTGTAAAGTTTAATGAGGATTTGGATGTGACTTTTATATTCTATTGAAATATGTTTTGTTGCAAGTATTATGTCTAAATGTGTTCTTGAATTGGTTACCATCTAGTTAAATTGAGAAGTAACTATTATAGTTGGATATAATTAGATTTCATTTTATTGTTGAATATTTATCATAGATCTTATCTATTGAGTAATAAATGTTGTATTATGATAATAACATGTAATTAGTTAAGAAAAATTTTGGGATTTGCTCCTCATATGAATATGTTAATACCTAATCGTTGTGATAATCGAATAAGTATATAAATAGGACAATAATTAGAAACAGGAAAAGGTTAAGAATTTCATTCATCACTAAGTAATACCTAATTATTGAATATAATTATGGTTAACGTATTTATGGTTACTTTAAGAGGCTTCACATTTCTGTGATAAGTGAATGAAATTTTAAAAATTTAAAATTTATGCAAGAAATGTGCTATGCTGAATTTTTTAAGAATATATTTTTGATTCCCTATATGGGATACGTAAGAAGGTTGAGAATTGACATCTTAAGTCCGAACCAAATTGTATTAATGTGAATAATAAAGTTTTATCACACATAGTAAACGATGAAAATTATGGATTGGATACAACTGATTGGCCATAAGGATGATAATTTGAATGGTGTTTTGGGTGGCTTCGAATGGTGTTTTGGGTGGCTTCGAATGGTGTGATAGGTGGATTCAAATTGCGTATTGGGTTAATGATGATATGAACATATAATGTACTGTAGGTTAATAAAAATCTATAGAGAATAAGTTAGTGCAATGCCCAGTATTGGCCACTTACTAATAGGTGTAAAAAAATCAGTGTCAGGTTTTGATTTTTTTTACATCGGAATCGGAGTATAGTGTCAGGTTTCAACCACTCCAATCTAAATAAGCCTCCGTCATGCATGTTCGCCAGATAAATTCCTTCGGATTACTTGGTTAATAACTGTAATAAAATGATTAAATGAAATAGTATATTTGATGATATAGTTTAAAGAGTTCATAAAATATAAGTGTCATTGAATAGTAATCGATCATATGCATGGATTGAGAATCTACAAAATGATGTAATTAGGATGAATCTTAAATCAATTATTCTACATTATTAGTTAATTTAGTATAATACTTGTCCATTGTGGTTTATGTTGAATTAATGATAAGATTATTATCATCGTATTTGATGAAGTGAAAGTTTTATGGAGATACTTGTTTGAGAAGTATACCTTATTAATTTTATTTGATAAATACTTGAATTAAAAAATTTATCTTTATAATGGAATCTCTTGGATTTACCATAAGAATAACTAAAAGTACTTAATTCAACCTGAAAATGCTAAAAATTATGTAAGTATATAGTTTGCTCGTAGAAAGTTAATATCAAAATCAAATATTCTGAGATGATTATTAGTTTTAAATTTCTTCTATGGATAAGTATTTATTATATATCATATTAAGTGTCTATTTACTTTGGAAATCTAGAATCTACAGTTTCGATATAATTTAATTGCATGACTTGTTTATATTAATTATATCTAACAAATATAATTTAAGTATGACATTAAGTTGTAAGTAGTTATTTTAGCCGGTCATTATATATATATATATATATATATATATATATATATATATATATATATATATATATATATATATATATATATATATATATATATATATATATATATATATATATATATATATATATATTGAATTTGTTTGTGACGTAGTTAATAAATTTGGAATTATCTTATGATGGTATTTATAGGATAAAAATTTTATACGTATTGGAGTTTGCATCAGTTGTGATGGATTGGAGATATGTGATTTTAGAAGTGTAATTATAACTTTTTGATCAGGAGGTTTAACTTAATATTTAGGAAAAATTTTGCCGGAATTTTGATAAAATTAATGATAGATTTACTGGAAATTAATGATAGATTTACTGGAGTATTTAATAAAAAAAAGAAAGTGAGAATTTATGTATGTATATATATTTTATGGATCATTTAATAACTTGTAACATTCTTGTCTGGTCCGCTCATAGGATCGGTTATAGGGTGTTACACAAATACCTAAACATTAGACCAAAAATACGTAATATAAATAGCTCATGACTCTCAAAGCAGGTACATGGATATTGAGACACTCTCTCTAAATTATTTCTCTAAACTTTACTGACTTAAAATTCGAGTGTTCATGCCAGATCCGTCCAAACAGTTTTTATTGCATGTGTATCTAGTCTTACTAATCCGATCGGATTATTCTCTCATCCGGTTTGGCTCATTTATGATATTTCAAGATTAACGAGTCATAATTTTTAAAAATTAAAATTTAAGTCGATATTAATTAGATTGATTAACTGTATAAATTAGTTTGAACTTAATTTTAACCACTAATATAATTATTTTTTTATTTTTTTATTCAGTCCCAAAAAAAAACCCATTTCGATATCTAAATTTCAATTATACATGTTTTATACTTGTTAATTTCCTAAACCTTTGCTTAAACGTAAATAACCTTATATTTGATATAACAATTAGCAGTATACCCACGCTTCACGCGGGCTTAATAAATTTAATTTATTTCATAAAATTTGAAATTTGTAATTAAGTAGAGATGTTAACTTGTTATATTTATTTTCCAAAAAAAAAAATTTGTTATGTTTAATAAAAAGATATATATGTTTCTTCTTTTTATAATACCATATACTCGTTCCTCCTTCCCATAAATCTGTTTTTTCAAGTAATTCCACTGAAATATTTAAAATAATAGCCCAATAAAATATTTATTTCATTAAAATATAAAATTCAATTAATATGTTTACATATAAAATTTTGATGCATAAAATTTTAAATTTTAAATAACGAGTATTTTGCCATTAAAATAATAATATTATTATATTTTTGGTATTTGAAATTTACTGCCTTGATTAATACAAATTTACATCGAGTGGATCTATAAAAAAAATAAAGTGCTCCATTCTAAATATTTAAATATGTCTAATTTCTAAAATTTAAATTCAAAATTTCTGATTAAATGAGATCAGATTCATTTCGGCCCATTTCATCGGGAGTAATATATTTTATATACTTTACTAAAAGGAAAAAGTTTCAAAAAATATAGTTTTGTTTGTGGATGATAATAATTAAGAATAAGATATTAAAAAAAGAAATTAATGAATGATGTCCTATTTCTGTCCACCTCACTCTACTCTTTTAAAAAAAATGAAACACAACAAAGAAAATGAATTAAATTTTTTGATTAATCATTTCAATATATTCGATTTTAAATTTTTATTTTTATACTTTATATTTTCGATTTTAATTCTTCAGTACCAATTAACCGTAAATTTACGGTAATATATATATATATATATATATATATATATATATATATATATATATATATATATATATATATATATATATATATATATATATATATATATATATATATATATATTATGCCTTAAAAAGTATTTTTTTTATTTTTTTTCTAAAACTCACATAAAATAATACTTTAAAATTTATTTAAATTATTTTTTTATTTTATAAATTAATTTTTTAATATTTTTTATAAAATTTATATAATACTTTAAACTATATTTGAATTATGTCATTTTCTTTAACTATATAAAGTAACATTTATATGAAGCAATCAATATATATATATATATATATGTTATTCTTTATGATATATATTAGTGTTCATATTTTACTTGATAGAATTTAATTACATTTTCTTATTTTTTAAAAATTTATGTTTTAACATTTAATATTGTCAAAAAAAAAAAATTTAACTCGGAATTAAGCATACTAATTTCAAATAAGGCTGAAGGTGTAATTTGATCTCTAAAGTTTTGCAAAATATACATTGTAGGGCCTAAAGTTTCTTTTGATAAAATATTGGGCTTGATGTTTTGAAATTGATCTCTCTGCCACATCAGTGACGTAACGTAAGGGATGACATTGCACCAATTTCAAAACATCATGAACAAACAACATTGCATCAAAAGAAACTTTAGACCATACATTGCATATTTTGTAAAATTTCAGGGACCAAATTGCACCTTCAGCTTTCAAACAAATATCAAATCTATTTTATAATAGTAGTTATTAATTTATTGAACATGAATTTTGGCTAGTATATTATATTTAGTTTATAATTTTTATTTTGAGTTATTTTACACATTTGAAATTAAATTGAAGTTTACCTAATTTTTTATTTTTATAATTATATATTATAAATTCTAATGGTTAACAGAAAAGTATTAATTAAGTAAATTAAAAAATTGAAACTAGTAAACTAGTTAATTAAATATAATGGATTGATTAATAGTTATTAATTTTAAAAAATTAATATTAATGCACTTATTATTTTTTTTACTAATAACTCAAATGTGCAATCATACTCAACTCTACCAGAAAGTTTGTTTGGAGCAAATTTTGCACTTCAATTTTATAAAGATACACAATAGTATAACCCTTTTTCTATTATTATATTATATCTTTGTTCTTAGAGTCTTAGTGTATTAAAAACCTTGACTAATCGTAATCCCAGTGATTTCTCACTAGTATAAATTAGATTCTTTTAGTTAGATAATTAATTTGAGACTGCTAATAGGGATAAGGTTGATTTTTACCCTTAAACTTTTGTAACTAGGGTGAAAATATCCTTAAACTTTTTTTTATCAGATTTTACCCCTAAAGTCACTTTATTTGTTGAAATTTACTTTTATTTTGGATTAAAAGTCCATGTGGCAGACGGGCTTAACGGCACCCAATGAAGATACGACATGTAAGTATCTGCGTGGCACTATCTCTCCTAATCAGCAACATCTTTATTCTATTCAACATTAATAAAAAAATGATGTGGATGATATAAATTATTGAATAGTCATTTTGGTTACTCGTATTGAAAATAATGTATTTAAAAGTATTGATCACGAAATAATTGTTCGCCAATTTTAAAATATGAAAACTTGCATATGAAAATTGTAATATTATGAATATTTTTATAATATATTCTAATCATATTAGAATGTTATTTTTGTTGTTCTTATAGAATGAATTTTTTACTAGTCAAGTTTTATTTTTTTAACTCTATTGAGCTAAGTTTCTAACTAGGATACCTGCAAACAACCATGACTAATAGTTCATTATCAACCATAATTTTACAACAAAAATAATGGTTTAGTTTTATTCATGGTCACTGAATTTGTGGTTTATTTTACATCAGTAATAACTTTTTTTTTATAAAAATTACTGAAATTTGCGAAGATATACAATAAAATCACTTTGATCGGTTTCGGCAAGAAAAAGGTCAAAAAATCCAGCTGATATGTCCGGTCATCACAACATACGTACATAGCATCCAACGTGGTACCACATCACCATGACACATGTCATGTTTGCCACATCAATACATACGTGGATGGAAAAAGTGTTTGGAATCGTCATGTGTCATGCTGATGTGGTGTCATGTTGGATGCCATGTGTGCATGTTGTGGTGACCGGATATGTCAACTGGATTTTTTGATATTTTTTTTACTGAAATTCGGTTAAAATGATTTTATTGTATATATTTGCAAAATTTAGTGATTTTTATGAAAAAATTTATTATTATTGTGAAATTGATCATAAATTCAATAATTATAAATGAAATTAAATAAAAAATTATGAACTTGTGGTCAAGTTCACCATTGTAAACGTCACAAATAAATTTTTGGTCCAACATAGGCATTGACGGTTCATTATATTTATCATTGACTAACTTAATACCATATTCTTATTAAGGTTTGCCACAAAAGTTAAAAGAGTTCACTACTAGGGAATTTTGTTCTTTATAAAACAACTTTCGAAATCCACCGCTGAAGGTTTTTCTTCTTAATTTGAAACGCAAAAGTTCTCTTTCCTTTTAGATAGCATTTGTTAATTTTATAAAGGTTGGGATGAAAAAAAAAATTATTCCAACATTATCGATCTTTTCAAAAATTTGTTAAAAAAATAGATCGCACCAAAAAAAATTAACTGTCTATATCTTGAAAAATTAAGATATGTATATCTTGATATATGATCAATATATGTATTTATGTACTTTGTCAGATAAGAAATAACTAAAATATTGAAAAAATATATTTTTAATTCATTTCAAAAAATTTAACAAACGATTAAAAAAAATTCGAAATATTTTACCGTTTTATCTTGACTATTTCATATTTTGATCCGAAAATTATTTCAATTTTATCTAAAAACTTTTATATCGATTTAACAAATGCTACCTTAATAAATTAAGCTATTCTAACAATCGCCACATAGTTTGGAATATCAAATTTCTAATTGTTTCATGCATAAGAAAAAGAACTTCAATTCTCTTCGATGTAAGCATTTCAAAGTTCAACGAAACCATGATGTAATTAAAATTAACCTAGATAGTTCTTTTGTACACTTGTTGTTGCATGTAGGTGATATGTTTATTGTTCTTCAAACCACGTTATAGATTGATATGTTGAAAAAATAGCTTGGTGATGAGTTTGAGATTAAGGATTTGAATGCTGCATAAAAGGTACCAAGGATGGAGATAAAATAAAAGTATTGGAAAACTTATATTGTTTCAGTTATCCTATATTGAGAAGTTTCGTCAGAGGTTCATTTTGGAAAGTGCCAAACTTATGTTTGTCCCATTTGCTGCTCATTTTAAGTTGCGAATATGTTGCTAAAGACAGTTGAGGAGATGAAGTAGATGTCCAGTGTTCCTTCTTCGGGCGTTGTGGGTAGTAGTATTATGTTTATTATGGTTTGCACTTATCTTGACATTTTACATACTGTTAATGTGGTGAGTAAATACAGGTGTTTCCTGAAAATTAAAAGGCATCAGCTAGTTGTTAAATGAGTTTTAAGGTATTTGAAAAGTACTGTAGATTGTCAATCTGACTTTTGACAAGGTCAAGATGAATGATTAGTAATTTATTATGTTGATTCAATTATGCGAAAATTGAATAAGTGGATTTCTCTAACATGTTATCAATGTCGTCTTTACTCTTTTTGGTATTGGAAGGCGATCGTTGCAAGCTTTAATTGCATTGTCTGCCACAGAGGCTGAGTAAAAATAGCTATTACAAAAGCAATAAAGAAGGTTATTTGGTTACCGGGCTCGGTATTGATCTCAAGTTGGTTGAAAAGAAGTCTTCAATCTATTGTGATAGTCAAAATGCTATTGATCTTATCAAAAATCAAAAATATCGCAAGTGTGCAAAATATATTGATGTTAGATATCATTTTATTCGAGACATTATATTTTAGAAGGTTGATGGTACAAACAAAATATGATAATCCAATATATATGACAATCCATGATAACGAGTTTAAAAATTTTCTAAATTTAGGTGCTACTTGTGGTGCTCAATAGTACTCTTATATGAGGATAATGTACATGACAAACTGATCACGCTGAAATTTATGATTAAAAAAATTCAAGTAGGGGGAAAATTTATGGATGTAACTCGATTTCTAATACATTTTAAGAGCCCGCTAGTGCAGAATGATACGTTAAATAGAAGTTTAATTCCGTTGGAATAGTTTTACGAGGGATGAGAGTTTTTGAAGAGAATGCATAGCAATGTTATTAAAATCGATCCGTACCGGCCGGTTGAACTGGTTTAAAAAAATGAAGACCGGAGAAAATCGAAGAATCAGGAAGAATCCGCTTTTATTCTAATTTGACAAAATGTTGCCGTTTAGTATTAATAAAAGAGGGCATTAGGGCTTCCTTTTGTTTAACACTCTCAGTCCACTTCACTTCCTCATTTTGCATCAGTGGCTACTTGCATCTCCGACCATCGACTGCAACTCTCAACGCCGCCACTTGCATCTCCGACCATCTGCTTCCTCTGCTGCATCCCTATTCCGGTGACTCTAATTTTTTTATGGGTTTTAGTTTTTATTGACACGGATCTGCTGAGTTTTGTTTTTTTTTTCAAACAGCAAATATTATTGTCCTCTTGCTTTGTTCTTTTTATTGCTCTGTTCTTCACCGTTCAAGCTTATTGTCATTCTTGTAGATTTTATATTGCATACTAAAATTTGCATAAAGAAAGAAATTGACAGATGATATACACTGTAATGATAAAATAACATATGGTTTTGTTTTTATTCTTTCTGGACCCAAAAAAAAAAAGTCTATATCCTTACCATTCGAAATTCCACTATCTAATTTTCTTTATCAAACATAATTTCCATTGAACATGACAGTTAATTTTTGTTAATATGGAAAAGGGAGTATGTGCTCTTTGGCCGTCTTCTCTTCTTTATTGATTTTATCCATAAGGTTCTTGTTAATGTCAATTAGCGATCCCAGTTTTAATTAATTGCTACTTAATTATAGACTATTCTTCACCATAATTGCTGCTTAGCTTGTCTTGTATTACTATCATTTAAAAATAATACAGCAATACACACATAATAAAGTAATTGGCAATATTTAGTGTATGTACATTGTTGTGTGGATGTTGGGTATATACTACTTAGATTGCATTGAACATAGTTGCTTGATCGACCTTAACTAAGCAATTTATTTGTCATTATCGTTAATTGTGATTAAGAAGGAGCATCTGATTCAAGCCAATTGTTCAAGAAATCCTTTTGACTTGAATTTCAGATTTTAGTTTGTGTTGACACATTCTTACTTCTGTCTCCTTGTTGTTTGTGGTTAGTTAATTCATGTATTTCTTTTGGTTTTTAACATTTTGACTGCCTTCCAAGTCCTTTTGCTCTTTTTAATTGTTATTAATTTCTTGTAGTGTTAATGTTAATACTAACAATTAATATGAAGACCTAGCTAGTAGGTTTATTTTGTTATGCTTATTTCTTGATGGAATTTAATATAATAAGAAAGGAAAGAATGAAGCTATCAACGTGAACTCTACCTCGGAAAGAAAACAAAGAATAAATATTCTTTTATGTCATTAATTGATTGTATGGAGACTTGTTTCTCATTCTTGAATGAATGTGTGAAAATTAATCAAATTGTATGTTTTCTTTTTTTAGATCTCGAGGGGCATGAATTTAGTAGAAAAGAATCTTAAATGAGTGGTGGTAATAGTAATGGAGATGACAATGATATGATGATGATAATGACGATAATATTGAGTTGTGAAGATGGTTTTTTTTAAATATGTATAATGTAGAATGAATTTGATTAAATGTTTAAAATTTATATTTGATGAATGTTTAATATATTTTGTAACTTGTTATTAGAATATTTGTGATATTAATTAAATATTTCGATGAATGATTTTTTTTAGTGTTTGCAGTATTTATAAAATTATATTAATTAATAGCTTTAAAAAAATAAAAAAAAATTCGGTTGAATTCGGTCAAACCACGAACCTCTAATCTTATCTATTTTTTATCCGATATGTTTTTAATAATGCATAGCCGTCAAAATTTTAGTAAAATTATTCTTTTTATTTTATTTATAGATAGTAAGTATATTTAATTGGTTGAATTGCATTAATTTTTTTCTCTTTATTTATTTGTAATTGTGTAAAAAATTGGTTTGATTTTCAATGTATTGATTAATAATGGAGTCGTTTTGGAATTTTCTAGCAACTAAAACAGAATATGAGTTTGAACTTCTAAATAATTAGAGAAATTTTGGTGGTTGTATTTTTCTAAAGGAGAGGAAGAAAAGAAAATGCATACATATAAGTTGCCAAAGCCTGCAGCCCTTCCTGTCCAATCAGGAGCAGCAAAATGTTGGATCTGCCGTGAAATTGTACACGTGAGCAAAACGAAATGTTTGGCTGCTGATATTGCTTTTTCTCTTCTCAATTATTTTAAGGGTGCAAGTCCCTAGGCATTCTCCCACCTGCCAAAATCTGACGCAATAATTTTTTAATTTTATTTCATGAATTTAAATTTTTATTTCTATTTATATTAATTTAAAATTGTGAAATTTAGATTATATATATATAGTTTTACAGGTATGATTTCTCGTTACATATCACTTAACTAATATTTCCTTGCAACTTTCTCAGTACACGATTCATGATGGATACAAGAAAATGGGATCATACTGTAAATTATTAAAGCAGCATGACTTAGAAGAATTTTTTTTTTACAGTCAATGATTACAATAGTGAGAAAAGACAAATAAACTCAAATCACTTAATTAGACTTAGCATATATTTTCGTCTTATCATGATTAATTAACTGTCTGTTACTAATTACCAATATTATCTCCAAGAACTGTGTGTGCACGTTGTGTGTGTAATTTCTCAAATGCGTAATTTTTTAAAAAAATAAAATATTATTAAAATAGTGTGGATAAGATGGTGCTATTTTCATTGGGTTTCATTCTCTGATCTTGGATCCCATATCGCTAGCATATAAACATATATGCAGCATATATATCGTTTCGCATTTAACAAAATTGCCATGATTTTATTAAATGGCATGTGATGTATCTGTGTCATGTGTGCACGTTGTGTGTGTGATTTTTAAAAAAAAAAATATTACCTCTAAGAAAAATATTTCAATTTTATTATATTTATGGTATTTTCTTTAATTTTCTATAGATTCCAATAACTAAATTTTAGCATATTGATGGTAAATTTAGACAAAGAAACATGACGTAAATGAAATAATATAAAAATAAATTAATTTTTATAATCTTCCCAAAAGGAACATTATCATAATAAAATAATATAAATGATAACCAGAAAAAATATATTTCTGAAAAGCTCAATAAATGCGGCCCGCTAATAGCAAAGGAAGATAAATCAGAGAGTGACGCATGCAGAAGAAGTGTCCGATTGGATTGATGGGACAGCTTTCCTCACCGACCCACTGGTATAAGCCAATACCTACCATACATCAGTTCCCTGTCATGTCGCCGCTCACCCACTCTGACTGATGGTTATTACCTCCCGAGATACTCAAGCACCCCCTCCAAAATCTCCTATATATAGCCAAAATTATAATGGCACCAGGTATTGAACTCCTGAGACTCTCTCTCTCTTTAGCATTACCTCCAAGTTACTAACTTAAACTTCGGAGTGCTAACGCCTGGGTCAGACCGAGCACCCCCTCTTGCAGGTTCAACAGTCTTAACAACCTCACGATTGCCTCCTCCTCTCATAACAAGATAAAAACAATTTAAGATTTATCATTTGGTGCTTTCGTTGAGAGCGAAATGGCAAGTTCGAGATCTAATGAGCATGGAACTTCAAGGGAGTGCAATCATCATAGCCAGGGCAGATCTAGGCCCTTGGAGAGAAGGGAGGAGTCTCCCAGGTCTTCTGTTAGAGGCGACCTTTTACCAGAATTTAACAATGCAGCCATGCGACGGCCAGAGGATACCCCTGTCACCATTAGGGACATGCGCGCCATTCTCAGTGACTTCACCAAAAGCATAGTCCAAACCCTAAAAAAGGGAAAGATGCCCAGGACTTATGAAAGAAGTCACGAGATAGATCTTGCGATCGAGGAGCTCGGAAGAAGGAGGAACAAGGGAATCTCCATTAACGAACTGAGAGCTCACGATAACGGGAGAATAAGAGCCAGCACCCTAGGCAGACACGACAAAGGGAAAGGCGTAGAATCTTTGAGCAGGGATTCCTCCTATATCCCCAGCAGACGGTCCACTTCGTCCATTGGGAACGACCTATCTTTCATGTGCACCCCCAACCGTAGCTGCACGAGGGGATGGAGGGATGAATTCGTCCCAACCGTCATGAGTAAAGAATATAGGTGGTTCAAGCAAAAGCTCAAGCGGTTCGGGCTGGCAGGCTCCAAGAAAGGAATGTTTGAAGACCACACCTGCGGCAACACGACCTCACCATTTTGCAGGGAAATCACGGAATCGGAGCTACCCCCCAGATGGTGGGACGTGATAATGGATCGATATATAGGTAAAATTGACCCCTCCACACATCTTGCTGAGTATTTAACAAAAATGCAAGTATACACCTACGATGAGAGGATCGCCTGCAGAATATTCCCCACCACGTTGGGAGGAGACGCCCTCACATGGTTTCACGAACTTTCGCAGGGGTCGATTACTTCTTTTAGACAGTTAAAGGAGCTGTTCATCACCCGATTCATTGTGCAGACGAGGACCCCGAAATCTATGAGTGATCTGTGTAACCTCTATCAGATGATAGATGAAAGTCTTAGAGACTACATAGACATATTCCAAGCCACGATGTCAGAAGTAAGAAATGTGAGCGTGGAAATGGCGTCTGCCGCCTTGGCCAATGGTACTGCTGATAGGCCGTTATTTGAGTCAATAACAACGAGGCCGCCGGTCAGTTTCTCCGACATGATGGAGAGGGCGAGACAACATATTCAATTGGATGATACCCTGAGATCCAATCGAGGCGGGAGAAGTAATGTATTGGATAGGCTGCAACACCCGGACGGACGGGCATTCAATAGGGCAGTGACTTCAGAGCGGTTCGCCAGAAGCCCGGAACGAGCCTCCACTTCAAGGAATCTCGAAAAGAGAAAGGAAGCGGATCGGTCAAGATTCGATCGGGGGGTTGGTTCGCACTCCCGACCCTTTACTCCACTCAACACTAATCCTGTGTAAGTGCTGATGTGGATTAAAGAGAATCACCGAAAAATAAATTGGCCCAGAAGGATGGAAGAGAAGAGCAGACGCACTCGGAACAACGACAAATACTGCAAATTTCACAGAGACGTTGGTCATACGACCGACGAATGCCATCAGCTGAAAGAAGAAATTGAATGGCTGGTACAAAGAGGCTCTCTCAAGAAATTTGTGGGCCCAGCATAGGAAGCGACCCTCTGCAAACAATCAAATCACAGGAGAGACGACTCTGATGACGATGACGACGACGACGAAAGGCAAAAACCGACAAATGCGAACCCCCGCCGACCCTACGCCGGCGTTATAAACATGATCACCGGCGGATCGTCTTATAGAGAAGAACTCTCCCGAAAAAGAAAGGGCAAAGGCGTCTATATCTCCCAAACTTCTGAACGACGAGCCCCAGTCACCATATCCTGTGAAGATGCATGGGATGTCATGTTTCCTCATGAAGATGCCCTTGTCGTCAGAGCACGGATCAATAATTTCGATGTGAAAAGGATATTGGTAGATAATGGAAGCGCAGTGAACATACTCACCCTCCAAGCTTACAAGGCGATGGGGCTGCCGGTTGAGGAGTTTAAGCCAAACACCACGCCGTTGATCGGCTTGGGTAATGCCACGGTGCCAGTAGTAGGGTCGATCGAATTGTTTGTTGAGCTTGGACAGGAAGCTCTCGCCCATGCCTGTAAGGTAACATTTATGATTGTAGATATGGTTTTTGCTTATAATGCCATATTTGGCAGACCTTTGTTGTTCCAGACAGCGACAGTCACCAACATCTGCTACATGGCAATAAAAATTCCAACCAGAGGCGGCGTTGCCATATTGAGAGGTGACCAAAAAGCGTCAAAAGAAGCTTATATAGCTATGATCAGGCATCATAAAGAGGCTATGCTGGTCGAGCCAGGCTTAGAATGATTTGAACAAGTAGAAGAGCCAAGAATGGACCCCGCAGAAGAAATCAAAACCAGAATGCTCGCCAAAGGCAAAGCTATTCAAATTGGCACCAGTATGAGTACGGAGACTGAAGAAGCAGTCATGCAGGTGTTGATGATCAACCAGGCCTTTTTTGCTTGGAAATCGGAAGAAATCGTTGGAATCGACCCCGATGTGATCACCCACAAACTCAATGTGGATCCAGCCTGCACGCCGATTAGGCAGAAATTGCGAAGACATGGTCCCGAGCGAAAAAGATTTATCTCCGAGGAGGTTAATAAGCTGCTAAAAGCGAAAACGATCCGAGAAGTCGACTATCCCGATTGGCTAGCCAATGTTGTGTTGGTCAAAAAGAAATCGGGAAAGATGCAAATGTGTGTCGACTTCACGGATCTTAACAAAGCATGTCCCAAAGATAGCTACCCCCTGCCCAGCATAGACTAGTTAGTGGATGCCACTGCCTGCCATGCCATCTATTCTCTCCTCGACGCATATGCTGGATATCACCAGATTATGATGTGGCTTCTGGACCAAGAAAAAACTAGCTTCATCACAGATGATGGCACTTTTTGCTACAAAGCTATGCCATTCGGATTAAAAAATGCAGGAGCTACATATCAGTGCTTGATGAATAAGATCTTCAAGGATCAAATCGGGCAAAATGTGGAGGTCTACATAGACGACATGATCGTTAAAAGCAAAAGCCCTGAACAACATCCTGCCGATCTGGCAAAAGTCTTCAATACACTGAACACATTTCGAATGAAGCTCAATCCCGACAAATGCATTTTCGAGGTGCCTTCAGGCAAATTTCTAGGCTTCATGGTATTGCAAAGGGGCATTGAAGCCAATCCTGACAAAATTAAGGCGATATTGGAAATGCAGCCACCAAACAGTGTGAAAGACATCCAGAAGCTAAATGGCAGAGTCACGGCTCTTGGGCGATTCATGTCCTCCTCCGCCAAGCAATGCATCCCCTTCTTCAAAAAATTGAGAAAAAATGAAACCTTTGATTGGGATGCTGATTTCCAACAAGCATTTGGCGAGCTAAAGCAATTTCTCGCCAATCCCCCTCTGCTGAGCCGACCACTCCCAGGTGAAAATCTATACCTGTACTTATCAACTTCTGGTGAAGCTGTTGCAGGTGTCCTAGTCAGGGAGGAAGGAACCTAACAGCTGCCGGTCTACTATGTGAGCCAAGTGCTTAGAGGTCCATAACTAAAGAAAGGCCCTGTTGAACAACTCATCATCGCCCTCATGATGTGCGCAAAGAAGCTAAGACAGTACTTTGAAGCGTATACAATAGTTGTCCGCTCAGATCAACCAATAAGAAAAATCCTCCAGACCCCCGATTTGGAGGGAAAAATGGTGGGATGGGCGATCAAACTTCAATCATGGGATGTGAGGTATGAACCCAGAAAGGCGATCAAAGCCCAAGCTCTGGCAGACTTTGTTGCGAAATTCTCCGGTGATAATGCGGTTAGTCACACACAGCCTGCCAAATGGGAAATGACGGTCGATGAGGCTGTGAATGACAGCAGAGGAGGTGTCGGTATTGTGATAACAGGACCTCTCGGCATTGTTATCAGGTACGCAATAAGACTCAATTTTAAAGTTTTAAATAATATGGCAAAATATAAAGCCCTTCTACAGGGATTGAGATTACTCCATGCCATCCGATCGGAAGCCGTCACCATCAAAAGCGACTCCCAGCTCGTGACGAGCCAGGTCTTAGGTACCTTTGAAGCTAGAGAAGCCAATATGATTCAGTACCTGGAAAAGGTCAAAGTGGCGCTCAAAATGCTGAACGAAGTCGGATCCCAATGGGTCCTGCAAAAGGCGCCAAGAGATCAAACTTTAGCAGCCGATCGACTTGCCAAAATGTCTATCGTTGAGCAAGGTGCGGTGGAAGAACACATAACTATTATCGATCAAGCAAGCTCCTCCTTAAACGAGCCAAAAATGATGGAGATAGAGCCAATTCGGGGAACATGGATGGACTCCATTAAACAATACTTGCAAACAGGGCAATTACCTGAGGACAAGGCAGAAGCCCGAAAGGTATCCCGTAAATCCTTAAATTACTCTGTTATTAACGGTGAATTGTTTAAAAAAGCTTTCAGTCACCCCTGGCTCAAATGTATAACGGAGGAGGAAGGAGACTATGTCTTAAGGGAAATTCATGAAGGAATTTGCGGAGCACACGAAGCAAGCCGGGCGATAGCGAGGAAAACGTTCTAAGCTAGCTATTACTGGCCGACTGTTTTCAAAGATGCTCAAGAAAAGGTGCAAAAATGCCAGCAATGCCAAATACATGGAAGAGTGATCAGGCAGCCGACAGCAGATCATATGCCGATCGGCTCCACATGGCCATTCGACCGATGGGGCCTGGATATCCTAGGGCCTTTTCTCCAAGGAAAAAGGCAAATGAAATTCCTCCTTGTGGCTGTCGATCATTTCTCAAAATGGATTGAAGCTGAGCCTATAGCTACAATTACAGCGGAGAGGAGCAAAAACTTCGTTTGAAAAAACATCATCTGTAGGTATGGCTTACCTAATATTTTTATTACAGATAACGGCAAGCAATTCGACAGCTCGATTTTTAGAGCCTTCTGTCAAAGCCTCAATATAGACCTTAGATTCACTTCGGTCACCCATCCTCAAAGCAACGGGATGACGGAAGTTTCCAACCGAACGCTCTTGGAAGGCTTAAAAAAGCGACTCAGTGAAGCAAAAGGTAATTGGACCGAAGAATTGCAGAGTGTCTTATGGTCCTACAGGACCTCCCCGCGAGCCGGCACTCACCAAACACCATTCTCCCTTGTCTACGACTCCGAGGCGATGATACCTGTAGAAATTGGCCTTTCCTCTTATCGGACAACGTTCTATTCCAGTCGGGCGAACGCTTTAGATAGACGCCAAGATCTGGACCTGCTAGAAGAAAAGAAGGAGGACACCTACGCCAAAATTGCTGCTTACAAATAAAGAGTCGCAAGATACCACAATACAAAGGTAAAGACGAGAACCTTTAATGTGGGAGACCTGGCACTCAGAAGAGCTGATATTGGCTCGGGAAACGCCGGGGTTGGGAAGCTCATGCCGAACTGGGAAGGTCCCTATGAAATCTTTAAGGTCTTAAGCTCTAGTACCTACAGGCTAAGGACTATGGAAGGAGTGAATATCCCCAGGAGTTGGAACGTCGAGGTACTCAAGAAGTACCATGTGTAAATGTGTATTATATCCAATAAAAATGACTTTTCCATTTCCTCTATTTCAGTTTTCCTTTATCTTCATGAAAGGTATGTTTTATTTGTTTGTTTGCTTGTTAGCTTTGTTTTCGTTTTCAGATTGTTGGATTTACTCCATTCTCCATTAATTATTGGATTTGCTCCATTCTCCATTAATCGTCGGATTTGCTCCATTCTCCATTAATCGTTGGATTTGCTCCATTCTCCATTAATCGTCGGATTTGCTCCATTCTCCATTAATCGTCAGATTTGCTCCATTCTCCATTAATCGTTGGCTTTACTCCACTCTTCACTAACTCAAGAATGAGTTATTTGTTAGGCTTATTTTAAGCTCAATATTCGGTAGATTTTCTCCATTACGACTCCCACGACAAGGCATGGCTAGACATCTATCTTAAAAGCGGAAAATTTCCTCCAATTAAATCTATTTTTTTCTCTAAAATGCGAGATTCAGCATTATCTCCAGCAACAATCTCCTTTGGGCTTACACGAAAAATGCAAAATAAGCCCATCAAATGACAGATTCTAATGTTTAATCTAAATCGCCGACCGGATTCTCCACTATCGAAAATATGGGGCAAGAACCCCGACCGATCGGTAAGCAAATGATTTATCACGCCCTGCTGATTCATGAAATTCAGGAAGTACTCCCTTACTTTCTGAATGATAATTTCGTATGATTTACGCGTAGTCGCCCTTTGTTTAGCGAAATTTATAGAAAATCCCACTTCGAAGTCAACATTATACAACAAAGCTACAAATAAAAGGCAAAAAGAATCTCACATATAAAATTTCTTTACAGAGTACAAGAAATCTAAGCCTACATATATACACCCAGCCGGTCGGCTAGGATGGGGGATCAGCAACAGTCTCGTCAGCAGTTTGGTCTCCTATCGGCTCTCTCGGCGAAGAGACACTGGGTTCGGTCTCCAATGATGTGGGAAACTCAGGTTCTACAACATGAGGAAGCATAATTTTGGATCCGTTTAGCACATCATCATCAGTTTCTTTAGCCAGATGTGCTTCCTCCTCATCGTCATCATCACTAGAAGGAGGATCAGAAAGAACCCCCGCATCCTCCATCCAGTCCAAGTTAGCTCCAGAAAATCGCTGTTTAACCGCGTAAATCAGCCGGGTCAGCAGCTTTCCTTGAGCCTCACCCAATTTGTCAAGAACTTCCTCTTCTTTAGCGGCCAGCGCTCTTGCTAAATCATCAGCCCAAGCTACCTTTTTCTCCGTCAAGGCCGCCTTCAAGGAGTTCTTTTCTGACAAGAGGAGATCGCGCTCTGACAAAGTTCTATCTTTGTCAGCTGTAGGGTGCCCCACATCCCTTCTCAAGTGGTCCACTTCGCTTTGCCGAGACTTAAGGTCTTGAGCCAGTTGGACCTTCTCCTTTTCTAGCTCCTCTACGACCAACTTCAAAGACGAAGCTTCCCCCTTCACTTCGGCGCTAATAGCTTCAGCCTCTCTCATCTGTCGAGCAGCATCTTCTCACTTCGCTCGGGCATAGGCCGCCATGCCATGAATGCGAAGCCCCCTCTTTATTAGCTGCGAAAAGGCAACGAAGCAATAAGGTAACACAAAGCTAACAAACAACAAAAAACAAACATATAAATGGTACCTCTAAGTTAGGCTGTTGAAACAGCTCATACTCCCGAGAAAGGAAACTGAGCTCCGTCATTGCTTCAAAATCACCCTCTTGAGCAAGACCTTGGCAAACGAAAGCCGACTCATCCTTGTTAGCCGCAAACCAGTCATCGCCAAATCGTTGCTCCAGAATATCTTCCAATGATGGCAGTTGACTCTCCTGGCTTCCTCTTGAAGATCGCCGACCTGACTCGCTTCGTTCCGACACTTGAATCGGTGGTCGGTCAATAGAAGATGGCTGCAGCCCTTCCCCGTCAGACCCATCTCTCAGCTGTTGTCGCCTGAGAGGACGCTGTTCCGCTATTATTTGGGAGGCAAGTAAGGGATCGGGGCCCATTTGAAGAAGATGGATCGCAGGGCCAGCAACCGCAGCCACTGAAGAAGTGGTAGTCGTTGCAACGGGATCACTACCAACGTCTTTTGAAGACTGCACTACGGAAGCATGTAGAATCCTCCGCTTCTTGACTCTCCCCTCCTTTTTAGCCAATCGATCGGCTACCCTCTTCGCCTTAGCCTAATCGGCTAACTGTTGCGCAACCTCCTCAACCCCGGCCATATCGTCTGTAGCTACGTTACACGAACAAAATAAAGATAAGTACCCTGTTTAAAGTTTGATAATATAAACACACAGCACACAAAAGATATAAATAAGTAATAATATAATTAATTTTTTCCTGCATTCCAACACTAATGCTCACGTTCTGTGTTCGCGCCAGTATTGGAGCCAACGGGCTCAGATTGAGTCCCCAAAAGATAGTCGGAATCATAAGGCCTGCCATTTCTCCTCACGGCCTCCAGCAATTTCCTAACATCGGCCTCATACATTAATTGGCCTGTGGCAAGATCATCCAAACCGACGGTCTCATTCGATAGGACTAGCGATACGCCAAAGCCACCAGCCATACCCACTAAAAGGTATCTCTCTCTAAAATGCTTCATAGAAGATGGGACGCCAAAAAGCTTTCGACGCCGGCGGCTGGTAAAACAATACTCCAATGCACTGGTCCAACCGAAAATGTAAAAGAAGTGTGTGAAAAGATCCAAAGTAGGGGCCACCGACTCTGCTTGACACAAAATCTTAAAGCAGAACACCATCCTCCACCCATTTGGAGTCAATTGGTTTGGGGCGACCCCATAACCCCGGAGCAATGACAATTCAAATGATCCAAAATGAAGCCTCAAGCCGGCATCCAAACTCCATAAAGGGCAAATAAACCATTCATTTCTTTTATGGCCGAATGATCCTTCCGTAATCGCCATAGAAGAAGGGCAGGCCATTACCAATACATTGGCCGAAAGACGATATCGGGAAGAAATTTCTGCCACCTCTGCTTCTGTTAGACGTGAGGGCCGAGCCAGCAGCTCACCATTTCTGTAGTTTTCCAGGAAACTCCTATCTATTTGTGGGTTACTGCTTGAATCCATTCCTTTCGGAGAAGGAAGGGTAAAAAGCGTATATGTGACGAACGAAAAATAAAATTAAAAGAATGGACCGCTTACTTACTTGATCAGAATCTCACGGACACTCCAAAAAATCTTCAAAATTTGAAGAACTGAGGTAACGGCAAAATTTTGGCAGAACTTCACCGAGGATCGATGGAAAACGAAATAGACCTGCCTCAAATCTCCTTTCTTTTATATGGGCGTAAAGCTTCCAGAATACTCCGAAGCCTCTCCTCCTAATGGGCGCCACGTGTCCTTGATCTAGCGATGCGGTCATAATAAACGAATCGATGTTTTAGAAACACGCGCAGCATTAAAAGCAAGACGACTATTCAAAATGGACAAAAGCGTCAGATGGCCACCTTTCGAAATTTTAAAACCCCGCCAAAATAACAGGATAACGCCTCGCCCGATCGGACCTGCTTGGGAGGGGACAAGTGATAACCAGGAAAAATACATCTCCGAAAGGCCCAATAAATGCGGCCCGCTAATAGCAAATGAAGATAAATCAAAGGGTGACGCATGCAGAAGAAGTGTCCGATTGGATTGATGGGACAGCTTTTCTCGTCGACCCACTGGTATAAGCCAACACCTACCATACATCAGCTCCCTGTCATGTCGCTGCTCACCCACTCTGACTGACGGTTATTACCTCCCGAGGTACTCAAGCACCCCTTCCAAGATCTCCTACATATAGCCAAAATTATAATGGTACCAGGTATTGAACTCCTGAGACTCTCTCTCTCTTTAGCATTACCTCTAAGTTACTAACTTAAGCTTCGGAGTGCTAACGCCTGGGTCCGACCGGACACCCCCTCTTGCAGGTTCAACAGTCTTAACAGCCTCACGACTGCCTCCTCCTCTCATAACAAGATAAAGACAATTTAAGCTTTATCAATAAACATCAAATACTTTTCTTTATAATATTCTCTTTTATTCTCATTATATATTCGAAAAGTCGTTACTAAATTTTTGTCGTGTTTTATTTTTGAGCTTCGTATTAAAAATTGTGAAATTACTTATTTCTTTCGTCCTATTTTAAAATATTATTTTTTCTATTTTACTTTATCTCATTTTAAATATTTTTTTTTGGAATTTAAGTTATAGGTTTATAAGTATATCCCTATTTATTATATACCTTATTAAATATTTCTCTTTTTTTATCACTCTTTACTTTTAACTAAAATTAAATGAAATTCTTAAAATTATAGAAGGGTATTTTCATCAATAACTATAATTTTTTTTATGAAATTGAGATATTTCAATAATTTTCTTAATTTTCATGAAAAAATAGAAAATTACCTTTTAAAATAGGACGGATGGAGTATTAATTATCCAAATCAATTCATTATGCAATAAATCTCTCACAATATTTTTTTATTATTGATAAAATTTGAACTTGAAATATTGCTTAATAAGAAAGTGTATTGAAGCATTTGAATTAGAGGTGACAAATAGACAGATTGAACAGACTTAGGTTGGATCACTAATGGATCAAAAAATTTGAATTATAAATGAATCAATATCCAAATAAGTTTGATGAATTTGGATCGATCTATAGATTTAATGTAAATTATTATAAAATTTTATATTTTAATTACGATTAATTATAAATATTTTTGAATTTATCATCTAATACCAAACATATATATTTTAAATTATATGTCCAAGATCAGCGAAAATACTGAATTAAAGCAATATATTTTGTAATATTCAATCCGCATATATTTTCAAAAAAAATTCCAAAATGAGAAGGAAATAGCATGCCCTTAGCTTGTCAATTACGATACACAGTAATATCAGGTTGGTCTGGATGATGTGGATGAAACAAATAACTGACAAAGTAGGATCCACAACAATTTGCAGAGACAAAAGTGTAAGGTAACTCAGCCGCTTCTATTGCTCTTCTTATCTTTCTCTTCCTCTCAAGACATGCTTCAAATGGTGGTAATGGCCTTACCCTGTCCTCTTCTACTCCAAAATCCAATGTAATGAACCTCCATAACAAAAATAATTATTAAAAAATTACAATCCCTAAACTGATATAAAAAAAGTTACTTAAATAAAATAATATTATGGTTATATATGCCTTTACTGATTGGCTACCACAGAAAAAATAATACTGTACGTTATAGACCCAATAGATTTTGATTGAAAAATAAAATGAGCCAATTTTGGGTTGATCTAATGGATATTGGATTGGATTAAAAAATAAAATAAGTCGATTTTGAATTTATTAAATGGATATTTATTTGGATTTGGTTGGGTTTGAATCATTTTTTGGACGGATTTGGGTTAACTTTTGGATTTAGATCAATTTTATCATGTCTAATTTGAACAATAAATGTTGGTTTATATTTATCAATTTTTCATCATATTATTAAAGGTGCACATATATTGAATGGTTAATTATTTCACAGTTTATTTTTTAAAATTAGTCAATTAATATTAATTTAAATTTAAATTTAATTGATTAGCAAATAGTTGACCGCTAAATGCAATATGTTAACTATTAAAAAATTAAATATATATAGTTATCATATACTTTTATAAAAAAATGCATCCATAAAATAAAATATAAATTTTAAAAGTTTTCAATATAAAAATATAAATATAAATACAAAATATTAAATTTAATATTAATACAAAAAATAATTACATTAATACTCTACAAAATAACAAAAAAGATAATTCAATACCAATCATTGCTCATTTTAATACTGATAAGTAAATAATTTTTTGATAATTAATGTATAAAATATACTTGTATTTATATAGAGAAAAATAGTAATAATAAAAATATGAAAATCAATTTTATAGGCCATAAATTTATGAAAAATTATATATAATGGTTGATTAACCATCAATCAATAGGTTAAATTTCAATTTTGAATTCATTAATAATAATTTTTAAAAATAAAAATATACTTTTATATCCAATTATACTAGTCAATTACATAAATGGATTTGCACTAAATTTTAACCTCCGGTATAATGATCTTTTGATTTTTTTTTTTCATTCCTTAATATTATGATTGTATTTTAAATCACTCTTCTCATATTTTTATGTCAATTAATAAGATTATTTATAAGCAATAATTTAATCGATTATATACTTATTTTTAAACAAATTAAGATTCCTGAATTATTTTTTTAATTTTGTCCAAAAATAAAGAAAAATCGAAAAAGAAAAAGGGTGTAAAATGAATAAAAAATGGAGGCAAACATGGGTAGATATTTCATGATCACGAGTTAGAACACCCTTTACAATTATTAGTCATCCATCGTAAAAAAAAAAAAAAAGATTTTCCCACGTGGAGGCCCGCAAGGATCACAGGAACCGTCAACTCCAACAAACCCCAGCTGCCGGTGGCCACTCTATGCCAATCGGACTCCATTAATTAGCTCTCTCAAGCTATTTGGGTCCACTCTCTTGTTTGTATAATCATTTTTTTTTTTATATAATCTTTTCTTACTTATCAATCAATTGACACTCTCCTCTCACTCTGCTTCAGCTCCTCTCTCTCTCTCTCTCTCTCTGTCCCTTTCTTGAGAATTTTGGATCTTTTTCATTTTCAAAGCCTTTTTAGGGGACAGTCTCTTTCCTCAGCCATCTCTTATCTTTAATTTGGTACGATGCTGAACTTTCAATGAAAGAATCCTCGGGTTATCTATGCATGTTTCTTTGTATGCAATGATTTTTCCTGTTTTATCCAGCTGTTTGGATCTTTGAATTTCTTTTGTTCTTTCTTTCTTGTTTTGGTTTTGTTCAGTCGCATGTGAATTTGTATAAACAACTCAACAGCAGAAATTATTTTTGTTCTTTCCATGTTTTAGTGATCCAACGATGGGTTTTTGATAAAAATGTGGTGTAAAATCTGATCATCTAAACCTCACTTTTGCTTGTTGATATGAATCTTGATACTCCAATTACAGGTTTTAACTCTCAAGAGTTTTGAGAAAAGGTAGAAATGGATGTGACTCGAAATGATTGTAGTGTGGCGCCTGAAGTAGAGGAATTAGATTTCTCAAAGCTATTGGATAAACCAAGGCCATTGAATATGGACAGGCAAAGATCGTACGATGAGAGGTCTTTGAGTGAATTAGCAATTGGGGTGTCTCTGTCTCCTCCTCGCCTCTCAGCCAGAGGAGATACCACTTCCAGATTCATGGACGTCCAGGAACCTATATATTCTCCGGGTAAAAGGTCAGGCTTCAATACTCCAAGGTCTCACACTGATCAGTTTGAAACCCACCCAATTGTTGCAGAAGCTTGGGATGCCTTGAGTCGTTCTTTGGTTTATTTTCGTGGTCAACCTGTTGGAACTATTGCAGCATTGGATAATTCTGAGGAAAAACTTAACTATGATCAGGTAAAAGTCATGATTTTTCTTTTTTTTTTTAATAAACTATTCACTTCCATATGTTTGAAGTTATGCTTACCCGACAAATATTTACTGTTCTTCTGTCTTCTGGTTGTTTGTCTATGTTTGTAATGTGTTTGTTATTATTTTCAAGTTAGATCTTATTAGCTTCATTTCTCTTCTTCAAATGTTCTGCTGAGATTGTAATGCGAGGATGATTTTTGGTGGTAGTTTGGAGTTCTAAAGGCTCTGATATTGAAATATTCATTTAGTTTCTTTGTTTGCTAGGTGTTTGTAAGAGACTTTGTTCCAAGTGCATTGGCTTTTCTGATGAATGGAGAGCCTGAAATTGTCAAGAATTTCATTTTGAAGACCCTTCGTCTTCAGTCCTGGGAGAAAAAAATTGACAGATTTCAGCTTGGAGAAGGAGTAATGCCTGCCAGTTTTAAAGTACTCCACGATCCAGTAAGGAACAGTGAGACGCTGATTGCAGATTTTGGTGAGAGTGCAATAGGAAGAGTGGCTCCTGTTGACTCTGGATTTTGGTGGATTATATTGCTCCGGGCATACACCAAGTCTACTGGAGATACATCGTTAGCTGAAATGCCGGAATGTCAAAAGGGTATGCGCCTAATTTTGAGTTTATGCCTTTCAGAGGGGTTTGATACATTTCCAACTCTTCTTTGTGCTGATGGATGCTGCATGATCGATCGTAGAATGGTGAGTATCCTGCTGTTAAAGATAATCTTACATTAAAGGACGGAAGCAGACTGCAGCTTGTATGTGCTGTTTGTATATTTGTCAATAATTTCACTTTAGCACAGGACACCATCATAAATGTTTAAATTGCTTTTGAGAATTTATTACTGGTTGATGGTTTGTGGACAAGGAAAACGGCATAATAAGATTAATAAATTTTGTTGCTAGTGTGACGTTTCTATCAGCCAATTCTGCTTTTGCAAGCACTTCTTCATTCTTGGGTTTAACGCTATTCAATTATTTTTCAGTTTCATCTTTATTACATTAATCAAAGATAATGCTAAATGGGTGTAATGCTACTGGTAAACCTGAGAATAAGGATAAATCCACTACACCAAGTTGTGAGATGAGATGCATCCGTATAGCTGTGTAGGTGTTATAATGGTTTTGTTGGGCACAACTAAACATTGACTCAGTATTTGTGAGTTTGTTCAAATGTGATCCTGGCAATCTTTCAGTCATGATTATCAATCATATGTAGAGTTGATCTTTTTTTCCCCTTCCTTAATTTTATAATTTATATATCTCTTATCGGTAAATTTTCTTATCAGGGAGTGTATGGGTATCCTATTGAAATTCAATCACTTTTCTTTATGGCCTTAAGATGTGCTTCACTTTTACTAAAGCAAGATGAAGAAGGGAAAGAGTTTGTTGAGCGAATTGCGAAACGTCTTCATGCCTTGAGCTTTCACATGAGGAGCTACTTTTGGATTGACATGAAGCAGCTTAATGATATATATCGCTATAAAACAGAGGAATACTCTCATACTGCAGTTAACAAATTTAATGTAATACCTGATTCTCTTCCAGAATGGATTTTTGATTTTATGCCAACTCATGGTGGTTACTTTATCGGCAATGTCAGTCCTGCAAAAATGGACTTCCGTTGGTTTTGCTTGGGGAATTGTGTTGCTATTTTGTCATCGTTGGCTACCCCTGAGCAATCCATGGCAATTATGGATCTCATAGAATCACGGTGGGAGGAGTTAGCTGGAGAAATGCCACTCAAGGTTTGCTTTCCTGCCTTAGAAAGTCATGAGTGGCGGATTATTACGGGATGTGATCCCAAAAACACGAGATGGAGTTATCACAATGGAGGATCCTGGCCAGGTATGCTGCTGGATTTCATTTTTGTTCATCATGATATTTTTCAAAAAACAAGAGAGCAAAAGTGATTCTGTGGGGTTGCAGATATCGCCTACAGAATTTTTGTGAGGCAGACTTGGTGCCATAGTGTGCTTAATTACTGTAATTTGTCTGTAGACCTACAGGATATAGTTGCAGTTTCAAAAGAAATACACAATCTGTTGGGAGTCTAGTTATTTTAGAAAAAAAGAAATACACACTTTTTGTTATCTTCGGTGCGAGAGTTCTGAGGAGTTCTTACATGGAACTGAAAGAGCAGTAATTATCATTGATATGCTTTTCTGATTATTCCATCTCAATTACCTGCCTATAGACTTAAATATTTGGAGTTGTGAGTATTCAAATCTATGAACTGATCACTGTAATTGCCATATTTCAACTTCATCCGTTTGATTCATCTTCCCTGTGTAGATATTTTGGGAATATATTGATATTGTTTCAATTGGTGCAGTGCTATTATGGCTTCTTTACTGCTGCATGTATCAAGACTGGGCGCCCGCAAATTGCAAGGCGTGCCATTGAGCTTGCTGAAACCAGATTGCTGAGAGACAACTGGCCTGAATATTATGATGGTAAGTTGGGACGATACATAGGGAAGCAAGCTCGGAAATTTCAAACCTGGTCCATTGCAGGTTACTTGGTGGCAAAAATGATGCTTGAAGATCCCTCCCATTTGGGTATGGTGGCACTGGAAGAGGACAAACAGATGAAGCCCCTCATCAAAAGATCAAATTCATGGACTTTTTGATACACTTTTATCTAGCATTTCTAAATTCATCTCTTGTGGAGGTAGTTTAGATATTAACCAAATCTTTTTTTTTAGTGGAAGGTAATATAGTTTGCTATTCACATTTTAAGTGTTTGTAGCATTTGGCACTTATCCTGTCTTTTGCCTGTTTACAACGTTAGTGTAGTTTTTCTTTACTTTTCTTAGCCATTCCCTATTTACTGTTACGCAGTCCTATTATACATTACTGTCTTTATATGCTAATTATTTTACTTAAATTCATTCCTTTGGAGTATCTCTTCTCTTTGTTTCTGCATTTAATAAGAAAGCCACGACAAAAATTAAAAGAAGAAAAAAATATTAATCAATTTATTAATATTAATTTTGTTAAAATTATTAATTATTTATTAATTTATTATATTCAGTTAATTAATTCATCATTTTCGATTTTTTCGATTTTATTAATCAGTATTTTTTAGTTGACAACTAAAATTTATAACATAAATTATACACAAAATTGAAAAGATTTAACTTAATTTCAAATATTTAAAGTAATTCAAAACTTCATTTTGATTTCAAAATTACAATTTTACCCTTATGATTTCAAGTTTAACATTTAATTACAAATTTACCACTAGTATGTAAATTTTATCTCTTATTTACCTTTTTATCGCTATTTCCACAATTCTACCATTGATCACCATTTTGCCATTATTTCATCATTTTTACTACTTAATTACAATTTTGCTACTGTTTCATTTATTTTACCACTTAATTACAGCTTTGCCATTAAATTGTCAATTTTATTCAATATTCACAATTTTTTCTATTTTAGTCTCAACTAATTACATAATTAAAATTTTGTCATTAGTTTATCAATTGATCACATAATTACTATTTTGCTCCTAATAGTTCTAGTGGAAACTCCATACAATCAGATGCACGGGATAAGGAGTCACTATAAATTCCTCTATAGTAACAAAATCCTAAATTTTCTTAACGTGATTTTTTGAATTATAAAAGTTAAAGGAACCCACTTTGATTTAGGCAAACAAAATTTGCTATAAAAAATAATGTTTTAGAAAAATCTCAAATACCAATACCTCAACCATAAGCAATCATAAAAAAAAATAACAAAAATAATGAGGGAAATAATCACCACTTTGTAGTTACTATTCAAAACAATTTCGACAAGATTTTGGTTATCTTAATTGATAAGTTCTAAAATATCAAAACAAGGACGAGACGGCTACAAGGCGAAATAAGCTAACGTCGATTCTTAACAGCAGCAGTCGGTCTGTAAAATAAATGAAACTAATATCTGATATGCAGAGGATTAATATTTTGATACTTAAATAAGAGAAAATAATTAGAGAGAAGAGATTCGCATGGGATACCTTTTTAATGAGTCTATTTCTATATTTATATGATGCTTAGATGGTAGTTGTATTCGAGTACCAGATCTCCTAATATCTGCAGTTTACATGTTTAAAATGTCTGTTTTAACAGTTTGTAGGGTATAACCTATGAATGTTACAAATTTGATGGACTTAGATTGATCGGCAATATCCGATCGAGCCAACAATGTTTAAATTGTGTAGATAGTCAATAGATCTTTTAAGTTTTGGGCCAGCGATTAAATCTAAACTGTTATGGGTCTACGATTATTGTAACATGTCCAAATATGATAATGTAAGGCATTATTACTAATGAAATTTTTACTATTCAAATCAAAGAAAAATGAGTGTCAATCAAACTACATATGATTGTTAAATCAAAAAATAGTTTGATTTTTCAATAAAACCCCAAATGCCTCATTTTATTAGGATTTAAAATTTATATTTAATACAAATTGGAGGAGTAAATATTTGTCCTTAAAAAATTCAGATAATAAATAATTTTTTTTACAGATGTAAAAATATGCATTTGGGGACAAATTCGTCAATTTTGTAAACAAAAGCGAAGAGTTGGAAGTGTAAAATAACATTGAAAAATGAAAATACAACACTCGAGCTTAAATCAGAAATCTCTTTCTTGCCTTCTTCTACGCTTTCTTATTTAAGTCTTCAAAATCCTCTAATAATTTTCCTCCACTGTACTATACGTCGTTTACCGGAGAAATTTCCATCCAAACTCTCCAGATGAGGCCGCAGAACAGGCCGATCCACGCGCTCACCACGTGGGTTCGGCGACAGCCCCCCAAGGTCAAGGCCTTTTTGGCGGTCGTTGCCGGGATGGCTGCCCTCGTATTTCTCCGATTCATCGTACATGACCATGACAACCTCTTCGTGGCAGCTGAGGCTGTCCACTCCATCGGCATCATTGTCCTCATTTACAAACTCACAAAGGAGAGAACTTGCGCTGGTAATCCTAAAAAACCAATCTTTTTTTAGGGTTTTTATGGTAATTGTTGGAATCACAGAGCAATTTGAGCGTCGATTTTGGTACATTTGTTTTTGTCGAGGGTTACTTTGATGAAAGATCCTTTCTTTGAAAAAACATGTTTGTTTTAGTTTCAGTTTCTCTTTTACTTGAAGAGTGAAATCTTCAGGTTTTTCTTTAAACAGTTTACTTTAATTTGGTACTTTCTTCTCCAGAGTTGAGCTATCCCTTTCATAAAAATGTAGAATTCGGTTGGTTGAGTGTTTACATGTTGGAGCTTGTTCGATTCAGTGTTTTCTTACAGTGCTATAGTTGAATATGTAATCTGCATGCTTTACCTAAGCTGATTAGTCGAAATTGAAATGATTTCATTGACTTGTTACTTGTTAGCCCAATTCTAGAGAGGGTTTATTCCAAACATGTCCGTCACCACCTCACAGGCTTAGTTTGTAATAGTAGAATCAAAAGTCACATTTTATCGGTAGCATTATTATTGTCTTTGTTTCCATTTCTAGTTAATCCCCTTTAACTTGTTGCTAACAGCAGGAGTTTTCAACAGTTAGTCTTTCACTGATGATGAAGAATATCTAATTTACATTTGTTGTGGTTTCTTATTGACTGATTTAAGTGCCTTTCTAACCATCTTTCACATGGCTTGCAGGACTGTCACTTAAGTCCCAGGAATTGACAGCTATATTTTTAGCTGTCAGGCTGTATTGTAGTTTTGTGATGGAATATGATATACATACCCTCCTAGATTTAGCTACTTTGGCAACAACTTTGTGGGTTATTTATATGATCCGTTTCAAATTGAAATCCAGTTATATGGAGGATAAGGACAACTTTGCTATATATTATGTGGTGAGTAACCACACCAAAGCAGGTTTTCTGTGATTGCCTGTCAAGATCTTTCATGTATTGCAGTATTGTTTGTGTTCTGGGATGATGCAGCTGTTCGCTTTTTAATTCATATTTTTGAATTTGATGCAGGTGGTGCCCTGTGCAATTCTAGCTTTTTTAATTCATCCATCAACATCTCATAACTTATTCAATAGGATTCTCTGGGCATTCTGTGTATACCTTGAAGCTGTCTCTGTACTACCACAGTTGCGGGTCATGCAGAATACGAAGGTAAAGTTGCAAATGGTGGAGATATGTTTAAAAAGGCTTTTCATCTTCTTTTTTTAAAAACTTATTGTCTTTGTACTTTCAGATAGTTGAACCATTTACAGCTCATTATGTTTTTGCACTGGGTGTTGCAAGGTTCTTGAGCTGTGCCCATTGGGTTCTCCAGGTTTGTTCTTTTCATTAAGAATTGATGATATGGTAATTTGTGGATGGAGTTGTAACCAATTCCTTAACAATTTTTGATTTTGGAGTGGAGATAATGATAGCGTTCCTGAATTATCTAAAAATATTTTCTTCAGTTGGCAATTTCACTTTGACCTTAGTACTTAGTCTGCAATTTGGAGGTATACCAGCAGACAAAATAGATTGCTATTGGGTCTATGCTGCTGCCTTTAAAATTCGATGTATTTTGATTTATTTAGCCACAGTTTCTTCAATCGTAAGTGTTATCTTAAAATATTGCAAGCAAAATGCAGATAATTTTTGGACTGGAACCTGCATCTTGTAAATTGTGATATCATAGGGAATTCATAAAGAATTGTTGAAGTGGTTGTCAATGAGTTTTGCATTGAGGAAGGTTCTTTTTCTTGATACCTGTTCTATACATGAGGCTTAACAAAGAGATGCATCTACAGTTCCTTTAAATGCAAGTATATTTCTCTATTTTGTTGTCATATTCCGATTTAGATTTCCATTGCAACAAAGAATTTTTGCTTTTATTTTGATCAGGTCTTAGACAGTCGTGGACACTTGCTGGTAGCCTTGGGGTATGGATTATGGCCTTCTATGGTTCTAATCTCAGAAATTGTCCAGACTTTCATCTTAGCAGACTTTTGTTATTATTATGTGAAAAGGTAGTTTTGTTGTTTGGATATCTTTCTTTTACTCAAGGACTTGGTACTTGCACTATTTGGTATTTTTCAGTACAATATTTGTCATGCTTATCACGAATTTCTTTTGTGGTTTGCAGTGTATTTGGAGGACAACTTGTTCTCCGTCTTCCCTCTGGAGTAGTGTAACTAAAGATCCTTTGCACTTGTGGTCCTCGAGCAACATTGCCATCCCATACCTGATGTTTTCATGCAATGCTGCAAATTTTTTGTTCTCACACGAGTTTCTCCCTTGACATTACATTGTGACTGGAACTAAAGTGAGCTGTTTGTAAATTTGGGGATACAGGAACTCAGATGAATAGTTATATATTTGAAAAACATAAATTATCATAGTGGGATTGACTTATTTTGTCAAAGGCTGATCCTTTACTGAATCTTATTAGACCGTTTCAGTGCCTCATCGATGTGCTCTTGTGCTTCTTTTGAATTATACACTAAGTGCTTACGTGAATGCTGTAAGATTCTAGACTTTTTTTTTTAACCCAGTCAGACTTGTATGTTGATATAGCATTACTGCTAAGGGAAGGGGGATGGATTACGACTTTGAAGGAATTTCAGACTTCTGAGCAATGTAAAACTAAAGTCCTGCCAAGGAATTTGCAAAGTTCAGGTTTTTGTCGTTAGATAAATATAGATAGGTGAAGTTATTGCATAAGTGACCGCATGCACGTTTATGTTTAGACAGTAAGGTTCCTGGCAAGAATTCCCTCGAAGGTAATTCCAGGCCCAAAAGCCAGAATTAATCCCCATTCACAATTCTCAGTATCTTCCTTCATCTTCATCTTCAAACTCTCTTCTATCATGTACTCGAGCACGTAAACAATGGTATTACTGCTGGCATTACCGTAGTCCATCAGAGCCCGTCTACTCGCATTTAGTTTCCCTGGTATCAAGTTGAGGCGTTTTTCCATCCTGTTTAATATTGCTGGTCCTCCTGGATGGACTGCCCAAAACAGCTTATTATACTCTTTATCAGTTAATGCTGCAACTCCCATTAATTTCTGGCAAAAGCCCTCTATGTTATCTTCAATTATATTAGGAAGCTCTTTTGCCAGCTTGAAGCTGATCCCCTCTTCTGTTAGCCTGCCATCAATAATCTTTTCGGTGTCAGGCAAGAAATTCTGTATTGCTGTGTGAAGTTCAAAAAGTGGACTTTCAATTTCCGGAATTGGATCTGTGCCTATTACCATGGCTCCAGCACCATCCCCAAAGAGTGCAACTCCAACTAAATCGTATGGTCTATCTGCACTCGGTGGTTTGAATCCAATTATTGTAGTTTCAGAAGTAGCCAGAAGAACCCTACTCCCGGGATTGTTTTCAGCAATGTCTTTTGCGACACGGAGACCAGCCACACCTCCGGAGCAGCCTGCAAAATACAGCATAATGCGCTGTGTTTCTGGACCAAGTCCAAGTCCTCTTGCAAGGTAAAGATCACCACCTGGTAACCTAACTTCACTTGAGGAAACGTACACCAAGTGAGTTATGTTAGACATAGGGCGGCCCCAGTTCTTGATGCAAGTTTGCGAAGCCTCAATAGCCATCTGTGTTACGGCATCGTTACAGATATCCAATCGTTGTTTTACAGTGGGAAGACCTTCAATGGCAAGTTCAGGGTACTTGCTCAATATTTCTTCTGACATGACCACGTACCTTGTCCTGACGGTTGTTGTCTTGCCTATAAGCATCACAGAGGAAAAATGATAGTTATTTCACTTGTTAGACATGAACGAATGCAAATAAAGACAATGAAGAGTAGTAAAGCTGTGAAGGTTACAGAGTCTAGCTAGCTTCTGCTTGAGGTCTGGATCGTCACAGTTTGTGTTCTTGAAATACCCATCAACAAGAAACTCTTGCATGACAAGCTGGTGAGGAAATGCCTTGCCAAGAGCCAGAATTGTAGCTTTGCCTGGGTTAGCCTTCTTTGGTGAACCTGCTTGTGCAATCCCTTCACTCCCCATTCTTCCTCAAAGAGATACCCAAAGACGTGCAGGGGGGTCTATACAAGCTTCTTCAGGTTGCAATGAAGCAAACAGAGGAATGCTCGCATATATATACAAGTGAACTGCATGCTTATAACATTGAATTTAAATTAATGGAACCGGAAATACTTTAATTTCATAACCAGGTGAAGCATAATTTTGCAATTTATAAATATAAATGCAGTAGTTGAGAAGCAGGACTTTCATGCAGGTGATGTTTAAAGATCTTGGTAAATATTTGGTGCTGGGTTCATAATAGCTGCTCAAATGATACCTTAATTATTATGAAGTATATGTATGCCAAATCCTTAAGAAATGGAGACAGTTGACCAGTTTCACCAAAACGAGAAATTTGAAGTTAAAGGTTCAAATTTAAGGCAAAAACGAGGAAGTTAACAAGTCTTGTGTAGCATGAACCGGACTGTGAGAGCATCCATAGCGCATAAAACATCTAACGAACCACAATAATTATGCATTAAGGTAGGGGCTTTATCATAAACAGCTTCTCTCTTTTTTTCCATTGTATTGAAAAACAGCTTTCTTGGAACCCTTGAATCTTCCATTCAATTTTACCACTGAATCAGGGCAACCTCTATAATTGATTAGTGTCGAATGGCCTCACTAGGTCTGCAGGCAGAATAATGCATACAGAGAAATAACATAATTCGTGCTAAAAAACAATGGCTTCTATTACTAAATTAATGATCTTAGAGACACTAAGTGCAAGGTATTAAAACCCAGTAAACTCAATAATGCAGTACAAATTTTGTATTGAGAGACCCATACATCCAGACAAATTTGTCAATTGTCATGAGAATAGATGAAGCTAAACCAAATGCATGCTGACTCTGCTTGTAAGACTGGTACCCAAACTAGAAACATTACAATCAACTGTCATACAGAACTATTTGATACGGACTATTATAAAAACCCATCTCGCTTAAATGCAAGGTAATTCACTGTAACAAACTGCTGGCTAAAATAACTTTTGTCATCAAGATCTGACTATTATGCCGATCCACTTGTATACCTTTGCAAACAATGAAGTATGAAACTAAGAAGCGGTCCTGCAATTTTTCAATCTTACAGACCGGTTAATGCAGCACTTTCAATTGATCATGAAGCAAACATCTGATCATTTCAAAGTTCTGAGAGACGCTTTCCGTTGATGAAATCAACTACTTGGGTGACCGTCTGGTCAAGTGCAGCAGTCACTGCAGCTAAATTCTGTAGGAATTCCTCAGCAGTTGGCTTGTCACCATCCACTATATCAGTCACTGCTTTCACAAATATTGCAGGGACTTTCAGAAGATCAGCAACGTAAGCAACTGCCGCTCCCTGCATCAAAAAGTTTCCAAGAAAGAAAGTTGAGTTAACATAATGCAGAAACAGAAGAAAAACTCATCTAGGAACAAAGCCATTCTTTAAAGAGACATTTTCCCCCTAAAGCAACAAAATTAACATAATGGCAGGTCCAAAATGTAAAGGCTGACAAACTAACTATATTAAATGCAGTAATGCTGGTCTCTGAAATAGGTTCATACAGAGTTGAAATTGGCATTTTAAGAGCATTATATCTTTAATTCCCACTTCAATTTACATACAGCAGTTCTGATCCTCCTTTCTTTTACTAGAGTTCATTCATTTCCTTTTATCTTCAATTCCCACTTCAATTTAAAGAAAAACAGTTAGGTTTTATATTTCATAAAATAATTTTGGTAAAAAATTTTGAGATTCACTAGTGTTTTATACATTTTATCTTTGGTAAGTTTATGTTCCTTGTTTTTATAAAATTTCCCCTTCCACCTTCAAACTTAATGTCAATGTTATTTAATCTATAAATAATGTGTTTCAATGTGAATTGAAAAGATTTGATTGCAAATTTTACAGATTAATTGTTAAGCTTATCTTAATCTTTCTCATGCTATGTGTAAACTAATGTCTAGCATTAAAAAAATTCCTCCTGCAGGAGGAACAAGAGAATCGAGTGCACATCCTTCTCTAATGAATATGTTTATGTTATTTCTACTCCTTGGCAATATATGTCCTGCTGAATTACATATTCATTTTCACACACATGAGAAAAGTGCAAAAACTTGACCTCAGGAACATTTGCACCAAACTACTGTCTTTGAAAGAAACTGCGGGGAGATCTTATGGTGTGTTTTGTTTAAAGTTTACTATATGAAAGTCCTAACCAAGCCATATGCTATAGATGACAAGCATAATGCCACCCATTCAATGATGTACTAGAAGACTGATTGGAAGACTAAAAGAAAAAAGCATTTACCAGGCCACATGTCCAGCATAGGTAAACTAAATATCTGAGCTATATTACAGAGTTGAAATTTTCACTTGCATATGTTCTTTCAAGCTATTGTATGAGGAAATAAATGAATGCATCTAAATGGCCACTTGTAAGAATCTTTTCCATGATACTTCTTAGTTATATCAACTGCATCCCATTATTTCAGGGTTAGGTTAAAAGAAGCATAAATAAAACCTTTTAGATATTAAAATCCATCGACTTAGGACACAGATGCTATGGTCCATTCAGCTGATATTTTATTTGAAGATATCTAAATCTTTTCTTATTTTGGCAATTTATTCTGATTATAATTTTCGTAAGTTTTCGCTAATATTTTAGTATTTAATTGCTGCCTTCTTAAAAGTCCTTTCTTAAACTTTAGAGCAGATAGAATGATTTGCAAGTGTCATTTGCTAAATTATGTTCAGTTTAATGCATGAACATTGAAAAACTTTAGCATATATATAAAAATTGCAAAAAAATGTGAAACATATCCACTATTTTGTGGCATTACTCGTGCACTACCTCCATGTCTTTAACAACAGCATCATTTGAAATAATTGATGCTTCATCCTGTTGGGACATGTCGAGAGAGTCTCCGGTTGACAATTTCCCAACCTGAAACATGAAGATACCTCATATTAAAAATAAATATAGATCGAACATCTCTATATCATGCCGCAGGCAAATATTCAACATAAGCTAAAAACATATACTTGTCAGACAGCTAAATTATTCATCCTCAAAATTCAGATGATACCACACATTAACACCTACCAATCTATAGCCCAATTGTTCATCAAATATATTTTTAATTGAGATACAAAGAAACTATGAAACTGAAACCACCAGAAATATTGGCTGGGGGACTGGAAAAAAGCAACAAGGACAGAAGAACCAAACATTTTTACAAATATGAAAATGAGGTCAATGTCGTATCCAAACTTAACACCACATTTGACAGAAAAATCAGTATGTAGTATAATACAGTGAACTGCTAAGAGAATGAAAAGATATATCATCTATAAACAGTCAAAATAATAAAGTTCTAAAAAGTGTTACATGGACATCAAATTAGGATACAAGAAAAAACATCCATTACATTCTTCAAAATATAATTATTATTTAATTCTCTTTAGTTGCATGCTCAAATATGCTTATAACTTATTTTCTAGGAACTCTATGCACTAAACACACTACTATTTAACGCTACAGAAAGTTCCTTGATTCTTTTGGTTGCCACTGCTAGTTGAATGATTAATATCATCTGTAAATCCACACTTGACATTACAGCACAGAATGATAAGCATGCAACTTCCGTACAACATTGGTGTTATCATGATCATCATTTTGACAGAGGCACATAATCATACAGAACAAGTAAAAGTATACTTACTTCTTAAAGTTCCTTAACACAGAAAGCTTCTTGATTTTTTTGGTTGCCACCCTTAATTGACTAATCCACATCATTTCTACATCCAAACTTGACATTGCAGCACATATGATAAGCATGCAAATTTCATACAACATTGGTGTCCTTATGGTTATCATTTTGACAGAAGCATATAATCATACAGCACGAGTAATAGTGCACATTACTTCTTAAAGTTCATTAACGAGGCAATATTAAATTACCGACCATGTTTAGCAAGTGAAGTTAGCTTTATGGACTATTGAGAATATTAAGCTATTTTAAAACTTGAAACCATCAATGAAAACAATTTTTTGTCAACAAATTCTTCATGTTTGTTCAGTTTTCCAATCAAATCTCACTAATACAAGGTTAATTCATCTATCTTTCGTATAACACACTTATAATAACCCCCCTGAAAATTATTTTCAATTTTAGGTTCAATTTGCAAACATGCATGAGCCTTAAATTTTCAATAAACTGATAGTTCAGAAGGAGAAGAAAAACATTTATAACAGACGAAGAAGGAATAAGAATGTTCAGTGAGTGGATTTCCTGGCATTTAATGTAATCACCTTTAGGTTAAGCTCCTTCAGGAGCCTTGGCGTTGAATAAGCCTGTCGCAAACCAACCCCATACAGATCAAAAACCTACAATAGCAAAAGAGTTGGATAGAAGTTGAGAAGAAAAAGGCTTACAATTTCTAATACAGACAACTGTTGATTTTCTTTTTTTTTTTTTTCTTTTTTTTTTTAAAGCATGCAGCAGAGCTCAATTTCTTGGTCTCAACCTTAGCCATTTGTTAAGGACATGTAAATGTTTTTCTTCACTTGTTTCCGGCTTAATATCAGATTTCATAAGGCCTCAGAAATCCTTTTAGCACTTTGAGCTTTAGTTCTAGGTGATTAACATAAATGTCAAAAAAAGTAAATTTTGTTTGGCTGCAAAGTATAAAAAATAGAAGCAATCACTTCCATGACTAGCTTTCTGATATATGCATTGGGAAAAGCAGAGAGGAATTTTTTCTTGTTCCGTTGCTTCTTTACAAAATAAATTAAATAAAAGGAAAAAAAGGGGAACTTACAGGGATGGGTATTCTTCTATCATGGAAAGCAACATCAGATATGAGGTACACATCACCAATGGATGCTTCTTTTGCCTGCAGCACAAAGTTCAAAACAATATTCATTATTTGCTTTCCATCAAGATGTACACATGCTAGCTCACATAGTACTCTTAAGAGTAGGGTATGGGTGCACTCTTTTCAATGCTAGCTGAGATACAGAAAATTGATGGAATACTCTACTATTACTATTTAATAAATATTTTTGTTTCTCTTTTAGAAAATAGAAACCTTGCTGGAGTTGAGGAAAGTCAGTGTAACAGTGAATGGTAAATAAAAGGAGATTCCTTCAACTTCATCAAAGATTTTAAACCAATTCAATCAGCTCTTCAAGAAATGCATACCTTAAAGCCACCAGCTGTGCCTGCATTGATAATTAAGTCTGGCTGTAATGCCTGGATAGCAGCATATGTCACAAGAGATGCAGAAATTGTGCCAACATTATCAACTCCTGAAAAGAGATGGTTTAGATAAATAATTGAAGGATCAAGCCATGCAGAACTGGAGCCAAAGTAACACTTATTCTTTGAAATTCTAATCAGCTTAAGTATTACCACAGATTCACAAGACGGATGCAATTCTCCTGCCCATGTTTAAAATATGTGATCCAATTGTGGACATCTATGCATGTCTTAATAAGCAGGAGGTGGATGTAGTGGAAGTTTCAATTTAAAACACATTAACATTTCGAAAGCCAAACTTTGGTACAAGTAAAAATGCCAGAATAGGATGAACAACAACCTCCTACTTCTTGTACTCATTCTATACAGAATAAAAACATTAGTCTGTTTTTCTGGTGTTAGGATCTTGTTGTTATTGGAGAAAGCCACTAATGCAATCTCCAATGCAGAATAAATGCTTCACATAATTTGAAACTAAAAATTAACATAAGAAACTAACTTACAACTTGCTTGCTAACTACTTACCAAAAGTCGGGTCTTTTCCAGGCCATACTAAGTTGATATTGAGATCATTGTAAATACCATGGTATTGGATCCAGGGAACATCTTTTGGAAACCTGGACTACCACAGTCAATAATCAGTCTGAGGACTGCTGTGCAACATATATAGTAATAAAATTGATGAGAAAAACACCAATAAATTCACTAACTAAATTGGCTAATACTGATTTTTGTATCTGCATGAAAGATGATTGTTTGTGCAAAGTAGAAAGACCAGAAACATTTCATAAAACTAGCGAAAAAGTGTCACTAACAATACCTACATATTTTAATGAAACAAAGCTTGAGAAGTCTGGTGCCTGAACAGCCAAACTTGGAAGATCAAACTTAAAGAAAGAGAAGAGAACTGGGAGAAAAAGAGAAGACTAATAAAAGAAAGCAGACAACTCTAGTGCAGATGAAGACAAATAATAACTTAAACATCTACTATAGATATAACCTAAATGAATTCGCAATACACATGAAACATTCAGACTATAATTTGAAGTATCTGATGTACTCAAAATGCATAAAAATGCTCATTAATTGCTAAGCAAGAAAACTTATACCTCAAAATTGTTGATTATACAAATACAGCATAGAGAGCAAAGCAATAACAACAGTGAACTAACTATCAAACTGAAAGTTGACTGTTTAGATGGATATACGAGGAATAACTGAAAGAAAAGAAGTAGTGATTTGAAGTTTGGCATTCTCAAGGCATAAAGTGGTAAAATGAAAAAAAAATAAAAAGAAATTGGAGGTTCATTACTTGTTAGAATGCATAAAACCATAATGATACCAATCGACTCAGAAGTGAGAAATGTTAAGAGCATAATCATTAATCAATGAAATGAAATAAAAGTCAAAACGATCGAGAAAGCATTTGGGAAGTGAAACAGACCCAGATGCCGGTTCCTCTTTAAGCTGGAATTTGTCAACTAGAGGCAAGGCTTCAGTTTGCATAGCTGTTTAATCCATCAAAAGAAAATTCAATAAAAACCATAAAACATTCATAGATAACTAACTTAGGCCAAAACAAAAAGAGTACCGATAATGATGAGGACATTGGAAATAGGGCTTTCATCAGCTTCAACAACCACGGCTTCCTCCGTAGCGTCTGATCCGTCACCGTGAGGAGCCATAGAAACTTTCAAGTTGAAGAAGTAATCAGAATGTTTGTTTTGTGGGAAAATTAATGACTGAAAGGAAGTGCGACAAAAGCAGAAAAGAAGTTCTTATTGTGTAAAAAAATCTCGGTTTTTGTTTCCTACTAGCCAAAAGAATAGGAGAGGTTTTGCAGGTTAACTGAACCAAACCGAATAAAATAATGCCTACTATGCTATTAGCAGACCAAAACTTTTATTTTGTAAGCGCTGGAAATTAATTTCGGTTTTGCTTTTAAATTTTGCCTTTGCTTTATGATGTGCATCTGCACCCTTTAATTGGACGATGTAAATCAGTCCGCACTGTATGTTGCATATACTGAATTATTTTTTTTCTCTTAAAACTACTTTAAAAAAAACTTTTTTTTAAGTCACTATTATATATATTATTTATGCTTGCACGTGATATATATTTATTTATCTATATAATTAATAATTGACAGTAAATAATTATTAATAGAAAATGTTTTACATTCACATTTATTTTAACTTTCTAAAATTTTCATTTTTATTGAGCGTATAATTAAAATTAATATATATATGTATCGTTTTCACAAATAAATTTGATATTTTCAACTGCTTTAAAAATAATTGCCATGTTCAATTGATTTATTAATACATAAATTTAATTATTCTATTAAATATAAATAAAAATATTAATAGTAATTTTGTTGTATAGTAGCTAAATTCAAATACAATTTATACAAACAATTATAATCATAATTGATTTGAAATAAAAAAAAGAACTAAAATAAAAATGAATTTAAAATTAAATAAATAATTAAGTATAAAATATTTAAAAATATGAAATACGAATTCAATTTATGTTCAAAACAAAAACTAATTTGCCAATCAATATTGAATTAGCATCAGAATCTATACTTATATGCCTAAAGTTTAATTAATTTAAATAAAAAGAATAAGTTTAATAAAAATTTAGAAAACCAGTTAGATGTATTTAATTATATGAAGTTTTATTTAAATATATAGAATATAAATTAGTTATTTTTTTTCTGAAACTAATAATAATTTTCACAGTAAATAAAAAAATGATAACATATTTGTAAAATTAATATGCTCATCTCTTTTTTCTACTTAATAACCATTTAGTTAGATAATTTAGAAATCTGTATGCTTCTAAAAATTCATCAATTACAATATACACTGATATAAAAGAATAAATGTTCATTGCACGCATTAATTGTTTTTACTTTTCTATTTTTATTCATTATATAATGTAAGACGTATTATTTATTTATAGGTAAACATTTTGTATTTAAATGAAGAGAATGATAAATAAAACAACATAATCCTTATGTTTTAAATGGGGAATTTTTCTTCAAAAAAAGGAATTTTTTTAAATAATTTTTTTTAAATTTAATTTATAGCGAGTGTCAAAAAGTATTTTAACAAATGGAATTTTTACAAAAATAAAACGTTTTAGGGTGTATTTGGCATTACTTTTCAAGGAAGAAAAAGCTGATTATTTGATAAAAAACTGATTATGGGATAAAAAAAAAATTATGTTTGGTAAATGTTAATTTTTGACAAATCAATTTTGTGAAAAGCGAAAAAACCTTATATTAGAAAAAAGCTAGAAATTGAAGCTTTTCAAAAAAATTGAATTTTAACTTTTTAGAAAAACTAATTTAAAATTATTTTTAGATAAAAATACCATTTATTTTATTTTATAATTACAAATATACCTAATATAAAAGACTCGTTTTCTCTTGTCCTAGCACCCAAAATAATCTAACGTAAACAAAATTTCATTCATTTTCTTCTTTCTTCTCTTTCTTTTATCACTCAAAATCGTTAAAATTTAAAAGAATCAATCTGCTCTTTGTATTTGTCAGGTAGCATTCAAGGTATGCTCTTGTTCTTATTCTTTTTTTTTTTGTCAATGAAAGTAATTATTAAAATTTGTCTTTATTTTTATTTGTGATTTTTGTGTGGTATTGTTTGTTTGCTTGTTTATTTTTCTTTTCAATTGAAGTCATTATAACAATTTGCCCTTTTTTATTTGTGAGCTATAATGGCGGCATGTTTGATCTGTTTATGTTTTTTTTTAAACCCTTCTTTTTTTTTCTTTGTGTGGCGGCTGAATTTTAGATTTCTTTATACAAGAAAATTTTCAAACGGCACAACTTTCCTTAGAAAACACTTAGATAACCAGTCGTATATTGTATTTTTTCTTAAATTGTATTTCCAAGGCAATGTGATGTGATGAGAATCAGAGAACAACCAAGCAGAAATTAATTAAAAATTAAACTGCAATAACAATTGATAAAAAAATATAACATAATGTGTGGTCAAAATCTATTCTTCTGTTTGTGAGGTTAAAAATCACTGAATAATATTTAATTTTAAATTCAATTATTGATTTTATTTTGTAATTCATCACCATTAAATAGTTATTCTTAATTATTTAACAAATAAAACAAATGTTTCTCTCTCTAGAGTCATAGCTATCAATCGTCCAAACAGACAGAAAGCAAAGCCAAGCTGCTAACATTTGTTTTGATATTAATTTTTCTATAAAGTGATGCCCAGAGAATCTTGTTTTCATGGTTCTAATACTGTTTTTTTTTTTTTTATGAATATCTCCATACACAACAGGTATATTTTCTACATTTATTATTCTTTATGCATATTTCATTGTTCTAATCCTACAGCCTTTATGAAGTTTGACATTAATTAAATTGGTAGAAAGTATATTTTTTACATTTATTATTATTAGATTTAATATTGGTAAAATGTATTTAATATTCATGTACTAAATATTAATTAAAATATAATTATTGTAGATGTCACAAATTCAATAAGTTCAAGAAGAGAAGAAAAAAATAACAAAAACTGTATGGAATGATAATATGATCTTATTATATTGTGACATATGTATCCAAGCTATTCATAAAGGCATGCGAAGTGGAACTCATTTTACAAAAGAAGGATGGAAATATGTTAGAACAAATTTTTATAAAGAAAGTGGTTATGATTATGATAAAATTCAATTGAAGAATAAATGGGATGTTATGAAAAGAGATTGGAAGATTTGAAAATATTTGAAAGGTAAGGAAACGGGATTAGGATGGGACGAAAAGCAGCAAACTATTAATGCTACTTCCGAATGGTGGGATGAAAAAATTAAGGTTAGTTTTAAATTAATAATAATTCTATAATTAACAAATTCATGAAGTTAAATTCATTATTCATGTATATTAAATTTTGAAATATGATATGTTATAGGTTTTGCCTGGAGCTGCAAAGTTTTGAAGTGTAGGTCTTAAACCTGAATTTGAAGAAAGGTTAGACATAATGTTTGGAGATATTGTTGCTACCGGAGAATTTGCTTGGACACCTTCATCAATGACAGAGACACAAAATATTAATGTTGATATTGATGCATCTAAAAAGAGATATATATCATTAGAAGACATTAATGAGTCAATAGAGGAGGATTTTGATCAAAGCTTAGATGAATTCATGGCTAGTGGTAATGGCTCACCAAATATTACAAATCTTGATGACATAACATGCAATTGATGGAGGAAGGATAAAGAACAAGCAAAAAGGAGATATTGGATGTAGTTCGCAAGCAAAAATAGATAAGAGGGGAAGAAAAGGTAGAAGAAGTTTAGGAGGTGCAGCTAAATTAAGAGAAGATATATCGAGATTAGTGGCTAGTGTTGAAAGTAGGAGTAATTTGACTTCTAAAAAAGCAGACTTGCCAGGAGTTAGTATGACAGAAATTATGGATGATATAAAAGTTTTTGCCTGATATTGTCATTGGTAGTGAACTTTATTATTTTTCTTCCTATATTTTTTAGCAGAAATCAAAAAGAGAATGTTATGCCTTGATGCGTTCAATTGAAGAAAAAATGGGATGGCTTAAGTTTCAGTATGAAATATTCAAAAGTAAAGTGTCATGACTCATGTAGTTTTTATATAAAATATGTTTCAATTGTTATTGACTCATGTACTTTTTATATGAAATATGTTTTAATTGTTATTGAATCATTTATTTTTTATATTTATCTTTAATAACTATTTCTTTACTATGAATGATTTCAATTATATATTCGTTTGATATATATATATATATATATATTATTTATTTGGATTGTCATGCATAATGATATTTTTTATATTTTTTTTCTAGATATGGATGATGACTATTATAATGATGATTTTGATAGTGATGAAGAAGAATTCTTATCAATTGTCACATGTGCAACCACAACAATAGGGGAGTATTATGCATCATTTATATATAAAGAACCTTGTATTGTATCTTATCAAACGGAAATGAAATGGTTATTAGAAATAATGCAAGGTCATGAAAAATGTAGTGTTAATATGTTTAGAATGAGAAAAGATGTAGTATTCCAATTAATTTCTGATTTACAATTCAATTATGGATTGAAACATAGTAAAAATATGTCAATAATTGAGAAAGTATGCATTTGCCTTTACATACTTGCTCAAGGAGCATCTAATAGGCATGCTCAAGAGCGTTTTCAGCATTCAGGTGAAACTATTAGTAGAGTTTTTGGAGAAGTATTGGATGTTTTTTGCATAGGAAAAAGATACAATTAATCAAATTGAATTGGGTTTGGATTAGGTTTAGCCAAATTTTAAAATTTTTTCCTATGCAAAATGAATCCAAGTCCACATAAATAATATCGAAATTTTAAGATTTTTTTTTATATACAAGTACGATATAAACTCGTGTAAATAAAATAAGTGTCAAATTAAAGCTAGGTTTGAATCAAGATGGATTGGTTTCAGGTTGGATCTAATCGAAATTTGAAGATTTTTATATATAAGTTCGATCAAAGCCTATATAAATAAAATACAGGCCCAATTCAAACTGAATTAGGTTCCAATAAGGTTTGATCCGGATTAGGTTTGAGCCAATATGGATTGGATTTGAGCCTAATCAGAATTTGAAAATTTCTTATGTACAAGTTCAATCCAAGCCCATATAACTAAAATACTGGCCTAGTGCGGCTTGGCTTGGGTTCGAACTAGAATTGACTCAAATCAGGGTCAGTTTTGGGCCTAGATGGATTGGGTTCAAGCTGGGTCTAACCGAAATTTGAAGACTTTTTATGTACAAGTCCAATCCAAGTTCTTATAAATAAACTGCGGGCTGGATTGGGTTTTGGTTGAATTAAGTTGAGCACATAGCACATGCCCATCTAGATTAAAATTTAATGTGTTATTTTGAGTTCTCCCACATAAGCATGTTTTCATATTGACTTGAATTTAGATCAATTTATTTGAGCGGATTTGAACAAAATTTTTGAATTTTGTGAATTTGCCACCGTATGTTTTTTTATTATAATTATATAAAATAGACATATATAATGTAAATAATGGGGAAAAAAAAAGTAATAGGAAAAGGTGTTTAGCACTCGTACAAGTATTCATCCCCAGCCTGCCTATTTCAAATCCGTCAATTCTACCCATCAACTTCTATCCGCTGGCATTTATATTGATAACTATAACATAAATACATAGTATAAATAGATATAGATTACATAATGATATAAAAATGTAAACTTAAAATTGTCTGTGTAACTATATTCAACAAAAAATAGAATCTTGACGTTATTATTTGAACTATACAAAATTCAATTTAATGATTAAAATAGTTATTTTAACATAAAAAAAATTTAAAAAATCACATATGTTTCAAACGGTTAAAAATTTAATAATTTTTAAAAAATTAGAGTTATGAATCTTATGATACTTTAAGAGAAAAGGGTCAACCATGTTTTGATGATTGTAACGGGTGGTGTTGTGCTGCAGTAAATAACCAAAAATATCCATTATATTTCTAATTCGATAATTTGTTTATGGTTGTGTTAATTTTGTGAAGGAAGCTGTCACTTGGCAGCCATATATATTTGATATGTTTTCGTGGCTTTTGATATTGACTTCAAAAAATACTCTTATACTATTTTATATATTACCTTTTTATCCCAGTATATATATTACATGTGAAACCCTATTTCTCTTTTACTACTACTCTTTTATCTATTTTATTCATATCAAATATTTAATTAAAAAATTTGTAATGCATAATTATTGATTAATAAAAAAATGAGACTGGGTTTTAAATTATTAATATGTTTTTAATCATTATATGTAAAAAAAGTAATTTCATTGTTTAATTCTTATACAATACAGTCAAATATATTATAAAATCATACAATTATCTTAAAAATGGTATCAACAATATATTAAAAGTTTATACAACTTCCTTGAATTCTAGACTATACCACACATTATAAAAACATCAATCACATTTAGAGTTAGAGGTGTCAAAATTGACCTAAACCCAAAATTCAACCCAAATTCATAAAAAAAAAATGATCCAAATTCAACCTAATTCAAATAAATACCTACTGGATCAATCCAAAATTGACTCATTTTATTTTTCAACACAACCCAACTAAATATCCATTGTATCAATCCAATAATATCCATTGGATAAATTCAAAACTAATCCATTTCATGTTTTTAATCCATTGAGTTTGTACCCAATGGATTTTTTTTTTTTTAAATTCATCTTTTTTCCTCCTTTTAGTCTCTTCCCAAAATCCTAATCTCTCTTCCCCTTCTTTGCCTCTCTTCTCCTCATCTTACAATCAATTGATTTTCGTCAATAAATTTAAGTGAATTGTAACTAAAATTGAATTCTAATAGAGCTAATTCAAATATGTACAAGCACTTAATGCTGCCAAATTGGAGAAGATAATGTTTTAGTAACTTTAATTGTTTTAGAACTTTTGACTTTATTTCTCAAAACTGTTTATTTTTGTTTGCATACGTAAACAATATATATTTTTTGAAACAAATATAATATGCTGATGTATAAATTATTTTAGTATTTTTTATATTAAATATTTAAAATAATGAGAAAAAATCATTTATTTACAGCAATCAATTAAAAAATGCTTGAAATAAAAAATTATTTCAATTCTACAAGTTTAATTGTAAATTTTCTATATTATAAAAAGTATAATGGAAAAATCGCTTTAATATGAAAAGCATGATAGCATATTTTAGTAAAAAAATGAAAATATAGTAATATACTCTAACTATTTTAAAAGTTATAATAGCAAAAATATCGATGATGACCATATCTCTACTCATTTTACTATATTTTTAATTAAAAAAGATTCTCACGGTTCATTATCTATCTATTTTTTTTAGGGACATTATGTACATCATTTCCATAAAAAATTTAATTATTATCAAATTTGTATTATTTATATTATATTTTCAATTGAATATTATTATTATCGAATTTATTAATTAATAAATAAAAAAATTTATAATAATTTATATTAAATTTATTGGTCGATCCAGATCCGTCCAACCCATTTGGATATTAATTCATTTATAATCCATATTTTTTGATTCATTTATAACCTAACTCATTAGTAATATGTCTATTAATGATCCAATTCAAACCCGTCCAATCCGTCAATTAACCACCTATATTTAGAGTATTAAAAATGGTATGTATTTTCCCTTGAATATGTCAAAATTATTATTTCTATTACATAATTAATTGGTTTAAATTTGCCATTGAAACTAAAGAGGATGCATATAAGCAAATAAAAACATATATGGTAGATTGATAAAAGTCATATATATAAACTTATCACATGTAAACAGTAAATTGATATCCCGTTTATCATAAGATATTTTCTACTAAACAGGAGTTTGGTTATTTTAACAAGTTTAACATCAGAAATTTTAATAATTAAATATGGGTGTCAATTTATAGTTTACATTTACGTAGCTTTATTCAGTTTGCTGTGCTTTTCTGTTTACTTATTATTTTTAGTGACAAATTTGAGTTAGTTACATAACACGGAAATCAGTTTTGGTAAATGTGTAACATTTTCAGTACATTGACAAATTTAGTTAACACATACTTAAAAGACAAATATGTAACATTGTCAATACTTTAGCGGCAAATTTGATCCTTATCCCATAGTTTAATTAGCTTGAAAAAATCGACTGATTTAGAAGGTGTCAGAGTACTTAGAATTTATCAACATGATTAAGGCTACGGCTATGAACAAGATAAAACAGACTGCTGCTAGAATTAATGAAAGCTACTGCTCAAATCATTTTAAGTATTAACCATGTTTCTAAATACCATTAAGCCCTTTATTCTTTTTCTCTATTAAAAACCGGTTCATCAAAAAACAGAAATTGCGTGGTCAGTGTTAAAAATTTTGTGCAGACCAAAACTGGGGACTAAATTAGAGCTGAAATCAACAATAGAATGGCTAAAAGTAAAAATGATTTACATTGCAATAAATTATATATCAAACCCATGCTCTTAGTGTTTCAGAAGCTAAATAAAGTAGAAACAGAAGAATAAAAAGAAAATTAGCAGAGGAATTAATGATGGAGCTAGCATTTGGAAGCATTGGAAAAGAGTCTGGAAGTGGCATTTCACACTCCTCGCCCCCGAAATATATTCTGCGAGGCAAGCCCCATCCATTGCTCAATGTGAAACTGCTCAACTCCTTTTCCATCAGTAGCTCTGTGCTGACCGAACCCACTTCCTCATTTGCTTTTACTAATTCGTCATTGTAGTACTGTAAACCCCAGAATAGAGCAACCTTATCTGCCAAAATAACATCAATCGTTAAATTGAATTACTTGATTATGTAACTATAAATAAGTAATACCTGTGAACCCAATGGTAGGGAGAATTGTAGTGTTGAAGCTAAATGAAGTTGTTTTCTCGCTAAAACCAGGATGTTGTACCAATACATTCCAGTTAGAGTAGCTTCTATTGTAATTGTAGTTAGAAATTGTTAGCTTCACCCTCCAATGATTCATGTAGTTGTTCTTAATATGCCAATGAACTCTAACTGGGCACATATGATTACTGCACTTTAACAATTCTACACTATTTGGATTTGATGATGAGGAACTTTCCCTGATGTTCCACAAAAAGAAAAAAAAAAAACTAAAATTATGTCAGAATTTTCCCTTAACTAACACATTCAAAGATTATAAACACACACCTTATACATGGACCTGCATTTTGTTCTGCCTCTTTGCACCCACAGCTGCACTCAGGGCAGGTTGTGATCTTAGGATTATAGAATGTTGAAAGTGAAACACAACAAATAGGCTTTTTATCAGCCAAAAAACTGGAGTATGTACATGTTGATTTCCATGTTCCTGACGGAAAAAATATCAAAATTGGATAATGTACTTTCAGATGTATATAAAATTGTGCTGTAATAGGCATTAGATTACTTACTATAAACCTGAACTGTCCTTTTGCCTCCCAAATAAGAGGATTGTGTAGGATCAGTCTGCAAAACTGGGGAACAAGTATAACCGGGACTGGGTGCTGATAGCGTGAGATTTGCAGGAGGAGGAACGAAATGATTCAAGTTCAAGTTGCCAACAGTGATATCAAAGGAAGAGAAGGAATTGGAAGGATCAATGGCGAAGGCGGAGAGAAGGCCACCGCGGCAGCAGTTTTGTGATCTGTTTGCTGGAGGGGCGTCTGGGCCGAGATCAAGAATGACAGGGTTTTGTTGGCAAGAGTGTGGAGTTGCATGTGGGAATTTTGAACAATCACCTTGCACAGTAGCAAATGCGCCAGACATTGACCAAATGATCTCATTCTTTGTCCATGTCCATCCTATACTCCACCCTGGTCTCTCAATATAGCGATATTGGTAGAAGTTTTGGATGGTTACTTTGGCCTGTGAAACTTCCTAAATCAGCCATTTTCTGTCAAACAATCTGCTCAATCTAAAAATTTCAATACTTAGCCTATTGAAATGCATTTTAACTCAGACCTTCCACACTTTTAATTAACAGACCAACTCCTATTTATTGATATAGGATGATCAGAGCATATATAACAATAATGTTTTTGCATCTTATAATTACATTATCCGTTTCATAGTTGAGGAATTTGACCATATTAACTAGAAAAGATTCCAGCAAATTAAAGATACCATGCTAACCTTGTATCCATCACTTGTCCACTCAACGATGTCGAAGGTAACTGTAATTTTCCCATTGGGATCCAAAGGATCATAACACTCTGCAAATCATTAGAAAATTGCATCCTATTCAGCAATATTCAATTTGAAAAAACTCAAAAGAAAAAAAAAAAAACAGCACCTTGGAAAGTGGAGCTGGAAATTAATGTTATTAATACGAGTGGAAAAGAGTTGACAAATTTCATGTTGATTGATTAGGAAACCGCGGATTGAGAATGAATAAAATGGTTGTTATGATTAAATCTATAGACTAGGTACGATGTAGAAGAAGGGTCTGGTATGATGTAAAGCAAAGCAAAGCAATTGAGTTAGATAATTGGGTACAAACAAAGATTGGTCATTGGGAATATCATGTTGATATATGTTGGATATGCTGTTATAATCTTGGTAAACTAAATTCCATTGGGATTAACTCAGAAGAAGATTCTTAATTGTAGAAGAAAAAGGAACGCAGTATCTAAATTTTGGATTACGCTAATTGTCTTACCTTCCAACTGCACAATCTAATGCCACGTTTTTAGTTGATGATGATTATAAATCAAATGGGGGAATTTGATAACAACTAAAAACTTATCACATACATCAATTATTGTTGGTCCAAGTGCTACAGAAAATTATACTTTTTTAACTTAAATTCTTGTCTCATTGGAGTGGGTGTGCTGCGATGTGACAAGAAACAGGTGAAAGGTATGTGCGTTTGCTTGTGTCAGTTAACTAGACAGGATAAGGTGTTCTATCAATCCGATCGGATACCACGTCTTTATGTCTTTTCTTCCAACTCACGCTTTGTTCTTTTTGTTGACGAATTTTGGGCCTTGTTAAGCGTTGTTGGGCTGACTTGATTGGACCTTGAAGATATTTTTTCCATAGTTATCAATAAATATTAAATTATATATACTAGTTATAATTTAAAAAATATATTCAAAAATCAAGAAGGTTATAAGTTCAAATCCTATTATCTACCATATTTTTTCTTTATTTTATTAAATTTATTTTTTTCATTTCTTTTATTATTTAATTAGGATTACTCTTATTCTTTCCATATTTTTTCTTTATTCTATTAAATTTAATGGTATTTTTATTATGCTAAAATAATAAAATTTCAAATTTAAATATAAGCTATACACTAAAATGTAGTTACTAAACTATGAAATTGTTACTCTTTAAATTTAAATTCAACTCAAACTATTTGAACGTTGCCAACATTTAAAAACTAAACAATAATTAAAAATTATGATGCCAGTTTTTATGGATTTTTATTTAATGTTAATTGTACAATTCATTTAAGAGAATCTTATTCTTATCATTCTAAATCATGCAGCATGATATTAAAAGCCATTTTCCATTAAAAAATGACAAATCGATATATATATTGAAGGCCATTAAAAAAATATGCCAAGAAACAACAAATTGGCCTCACAAATTGTAGGAAAAAATAGCCTCACAAAAAAAATCGATATATATATATATATATATATATATATATATATATATATATATATATATATATATATATATATATATATATATATTGATTTATTTAAATTGAAATTGAAATGTAGGCTTGTCTTGGTTTATCTTAAAGTGCCATAAAAATACCAGTTGATAATATGGACCAATAGTATTTTTTATTGAATGCTCGGAAGTTTTATATATATATATATATATATATATATATATATATATATATATATATATATCAGTAATAAGGTCCTACTTTTATATATCAAATGATCTTTATGACTTGTTAATTTAATTCAAAACAAATCAAATTCAGCCTTATGCACGGAACGATAAAAATTTTAGGCTTTAATTAAGTGTTAGAAAGGCTTTAAGTAATTCTACTTAAATAATGAAAGAAATAAAAAAAATAAATTTAATACAATAAAGAAAAAATATGGAAAGAATAAGAGTGATTCTAAATAAATAATGAAAAAAATGAAAAAAATAAATTTAATAGAATAAAGAAAAAATATGGAAAGAATAAGAGTGATTCTAATTAAATACTGAAATAAATGAAAAAAAATAAATTTAATAGAATAAAGAAAAAATGTGGTAGATAGTAGAATTTTAACTTATATCTTTCTTTATTTTTGAATTTATTTTTTTCCATTGTAACTAATATGTATAATTTGATATTTATTTTTAATAATATCTAAAATCTATTAAAATGAATAAATAAATATTGATGGTGGAATTTGAACTCAACACCAACCGTAAATTCACAAGTGATACATATCAACTAGACTAAAAATAATAGCTGATATTAAGTCTCAATATTATTTATTAATTTAATAATAAAAATGGATATAATCTGATACACTTAAAATCACTGCACTTTATAACGATTTCAAAAGAAAATATCATATTTTTCTATGGATTTTACATCTGAAATAGCTATCTGACACAGCCGTTTTGTAGTTCACTCTAATTCTGTAAATATTTTCTTATATATATATATTAAAAACATTAATTAAAAAAAAATGTCCCATATATCTCCTTAAGCATTTTGGGACAGGCTCTTTCAATTAAGCCTTTCCTTGTGTAAATAGGGAGTTATAATAAGTATTATTATTATTGTGACCGAAAAATATGAGAGACTACATCCACATTTTGAAAAGCACATCACGTTTCAACTCTTTTCTTTTTGATACCGTTGCCGCAAATTCAGCATAAGAAAGTTTTTTGCAAGAAGCTATCATATCTTTATTTAACAAATCGTCTTATAAATCTTAACGGTCAGGATTTAACTAATTTATTCTACGGCCATAATTAACCAAGGAAAAACATGCTTGAGGATAATTGAGTAGGACCCAGCACATCACCCTAGAGTATTAGGCAATATTTTTAAACTCGGGTTAACTCAATCGGTCGAACCGATTGAAAATATGCATTATGGATATTATTTATTCAATTATTAATGTAGACATATTTATTATATATTTATTTTAAAAGTTTTAGATGTTATGCAACATGATTTAATTGAATCCAACCAAATAGTAGATAAAGATGGACGTGAAGATGATGTTGGAGACGGAAATAGATCATTTATGATAATCATTTATCACCATATTAAATGGATTTATTTTATGCATGTTTTTGATATTATGTAGATATTTACTTTATTCGATTTTTATATTTAAAAATTTTATTGAACTTAAAATTAATATTTTATATTGATTTTTTCTAACTATTTAAATATAATTTTCACATATTATATTTTTAATTTTTTATAAATAATTATATTTAAAAAAATAAAAATTTTGAATCAATCTGATTCAACCAATTAACTCATAATTCAGTTGGTATGCCGATCTCCGATCCACTTCTGAAAACATTAGTTTTAGGCCCTACAAAACATGCTACATGGGTCCTTGTAAACTAATTAACTAGTTTTTATCTATTTTTCATATCTAGTATATTACTGTCAATTTACCAAAATTAAATTTCCAATTGCACGTATTAATTATTGATTAACTGTTAAATACAATCAGTTCGGTTAATCATTCAAAAATTGAATATATATTGCTATTTATGTTTCAAAAAATATATATTTACAAAATTAAAATATAAATTCTAAAAATATTAAATATAAAAAAATAAAAAATGATAAAAGGAATTTTTACCCTTCAATGGAGGAATTTTGCATCTATTCTTTAAGCCCATTATGTCCTATAATTCATTTTTTTATATATATTTTTACCCCTAAACTTCAATTTATGGTATGATTTTACTTCTCAAACTAATGGAATTGTTACGTGTCTAACGGTACCAAATCAACATGCGACACGTCAACAAATTCTATCTCTTAATCATTGATCTAGTTAATAAAATAAATAAATTAAAAGTATTGATGTGGCAGCTTATATGGCAGAAAATTAAAAAAAAATTAAAAAAATTTCTCTATTTCCTCTTGTTCTCCTCTTTCTTCTTCCTCGTATTCTTCTCATGCAACTCGGAAATCAATTCTTCTTCTTCCTCTTCTTATATTACTCTAGAATTTTCTCGGAAATCAATTCTTCTTCTTCCTCTTCTTATATTACTCTAGAATTTTCAAGTGATGATGATGGGATTATCTTACACCAACTAAAGAAAGTTCATCAGATCCAACATCATCAACCTTACAACTAAATCTAATATTTGTGAACTCAAAACCTAGAAGTGGAACAAGAATACGGTTAAAATGGAGGAACCTTGTCTTCAACTAATTAGAGTTTAATTACATGATGATATATAATTTTAAATCGAAAAAATCATTGATAATTTTGCAAAATTTTTATGTAAAACTGAAGGTGAAGATGGTGGGGTGGAGAAGGTTGTGGAGACAGCGGAGAGAAAGGAAGGAAGGGGAGCAGAGAAGGTGGAACTGGAGGTGGTAAACGAGGGAGAGAGAAAAAGAGAGAAGAGGAAAACAAAAGAAGAAAAAGAAGAAAAATTGATTTCTGGGCTGCAGGGAAAGAAATTTGAAGAACACGGGGAGAGAGAAAAGGGAAGAACATGAGGAAAGAGAGAGAGTTTTTTATAATTTTTAATTTTATACCATACAAGCTGCCCTATTAGCATTTTTATTTACTTTTTTGTTGACAGGATCGATGATCAGGAGAGAGAGTTAGCAGACTTATCGCGTATTGATTGACAGCCATCGGTGTCTTTCGCCACTTCAGTGTTTCATCCGTTCCAGAAGTAAAAACACACTGAAAAATGAAGCAGTGATAGAAAGGGCTAAAATAAGAATACGAATAAAATTATCCCTTTTCAATAGTACAGCGGTAAAAATTTCCCTTATCCTAAAGTAAAATTAAATATCAATATAATAAAAAAATTACATAAATGTTCTACAGGATCTTAAAAAATAATTTAACACTAATTTATCACTTATCAAAATTGACAAGTAGATAATTTTCGATGATTAAAGTATAAAATTTACTCATATTTATATAGAGTAAAATGGTAATAATTAAACTATGAAAATTATCGCTATAAACTATATATTTATGAAAAATTATTATATATTGTTACAAATTGTAAATAGTTGATTAGCATAATCTTAGGAATGTAATTTTAGCTTTCCTTATTTAGCTAGGTTTCCTTAGATAAGTTGATTTCAACCTCTTCTATTCTTGTATATATATAGATGTACCGAGATATAGAAAAAAGAGATTTAAGAGTTCTCCAATCTGCGTTTACTTACATGGTATCAGAGCATTAGGGTTTTCTAGGTTTTTCGGGTCCCCTGTTCTTCGTGAAGAATCTTTCTCTCCTTGGGTCACCAGTTCCGGTGGCCGGTTTGTCTCACCGTCTACTTCGGGAGGTGCGCAAGCGTCCTTCCGGCCTCCCTACAGAATCCGGCGTCCATCCGTCCGACGAGTGAAGTACACGCTCCGTCACAAGCTCCTGCCCTCTCTATCATGCGTCGGCAAGTGGAGGCGCGTGCGTTGATCTCTGGCCCTCCGATTTCTTTTCCGGCATCGACTTGCTGTTTCCGGTCAAATTTCGGTGCTTGCTTGAGGTGGTTTCTGCCTCGGTTGTGATTGGTCTTCTCTGCTTTGGAGTTTCTCCTTAGAGGTTCTGCTGCTACTTTATTTCCTATTTTTTGCAAAGCCTGTTATTTGGTGTCTTGTTGAAGAAGTTGGAATTTGTTTTTCCTTGGCTGAATATATTGGGTTACGTTGTGTCTTGTTGAAGAAGCTGGCATTTGTTTTTTTTCCTTGGCTGCTTTAATTATTGCTTGTGGATATTATGGGTGAAAATAAAGAAGTTATTAGGGAGACTGTTAGTGAGATAATTCCTTTGTCTAAGATTACAGAAGAAAAATTAGATGGATCTAATTATCTTGATTGGAGTAGAACTATTAAGATTTATCTCCGTAGTATGGATAAGGATGATCACTTAACCGATGACCTCCTACTGATAAAATTGAAAAGCAGATCTGGATGAGAAATGACTCTCGGTTACTTTTACAGATTAGAAATTCAATTGAAAGAAATATGCTTGGCTTAATTTCTCATTGTGAACGTGTAAAAGAGTTGATGGATTATTTAGCTTTTTTATATTCTGGAAAGAGGAATGAGTCTCGCATTTATGATGTCTGTAAAGCCTTTTATCGTGCTGAGAAGGAGGCAAAATCACTCGCCACTTATTTCATGAAATTTAAGAAAATTTATGAAGAATTAAATATGCTGCTCCCTTTTAGTACAGATATTAGGGAACAACAGGCTCAGAGAGAAAAAATGGCAATGATGAGTTTTTTGGCTGGTTTGCCATCTGAATTTAAGACGGCTAAATCTCAAATTTTGTCTGGGTCTGAAATTCCTACTCTTGAAGATGTGTTCAGTAGGTTATTACATGCAGATAATGTTTTATCTAGTCAGTTGAATAGTGCTCTTGTTGTCAAAGAAAGTGTAGGTGACAATGGTAAGAAGAATATGTAAAAAGGGGGGAATAGATTCAATGATAACCGGAATAATGAGATTATCTGCTACTATTGTAAAGAACCAGGCCATACGAAGCGTTACTGTAAGAAATTACAAAATCGCAATCAAAGGGCACAAATTGCTAATGTTGCTGCTTCTGGTTCATCATCTGAGCAGAATATCACCATTTCGGCTGCAGAGTATGCTAAGTACCAAGAAATGTTAAAGGGATCCTCGACTTCAGTCACTGCTGAGGAAGGTAATACATGTCTTATCTCCTCTACCAACAATGGGTCATTGATTCTGGTGCCACAAATCACATGACAGGTAATTCTGATATTTTTTCTAGCTTTCGGTCTCATAAAACTCCTTCACCTATTACTATTGCTGATGGGACATCATACAACATTATGGGGTCTGGCACTGTTAAACCAACTCCTTCTATTACTTTATCCTCTGTTCTAAATCTGCCTAACCTGGCCTTTAATTTGATATCTGTGAGTAAACTTACCAAAGAGCTTAATTTTTGTGTCTCATTTTTCCCTGATCATTGTCTTTTTCAGGATCTTATGACGAAGCAAATTTTTGGTAAAGGACATGTATCTGGTGGTCTCTACATCCTGGATTCTTGGGTTCCGCGTTCTGTTGCTTGTTCCAGTGTTGTCACTCCTTTTGAAGCACATTGTCGGTTGGGACATCCTTCTCTTCCTGTTTTGAAGAAGTTATGTCCGCAGTTTCATGATGTCTCTTCTTTGGATTATGAGTCTTGTCATTTTGCAAAACATCATCGTAGCTCGTTAAGTCCTAGAATTAATAAACGAGCTGAGTTTGCTTTTCAACTTGTTCATTCAGATGTTTGGGGTCCTTGTCCAGTTACATCAAAAATTGGGTACCGGTATTTTGTTACTTTTGTGGATGATTTTTCTCGTATGACTTGGATTTATTTTATGAAACATCGTTCTGAAGTATTTTCCCATGTTTTTGCCTTTTGTGCTGAAGTTAAAACACAGTTTAATGTCTCTGTGAATATATTGCGAAGTGATAATGCTAAGGAATACATGTCAGATTCTTTTCGGAGGTATATGTCTCAACATGGTATAATTCACCAATCTTCTTGTGTTGATACCCCTTCTCAAAATGGAATTGCTGAGAGAAAGAATAGGCATTTACTAGAGACAGCTAGAGCTTTATTGTTTCAGATGAATGTTCCTAAGTATTTTTGGGTGGATGCTATTTCTACAGCTTGTTTTCTGATTAATCGAATGCCCTCTACAGTGTTGAATGGTGATGTTCCTTATAGCGTTTTGTTTCCCAATAAAACACTATTTCCAGTAGAATTACGAATATTTGGCAGTACTTGTTTTGTTCGAGATGTACGTCCACATGTTACCAAACTTGATCCCAAGGCATTAAAGTGTATTTTCTTGGGATATTCACGTGTTCAAAAGGGATATAGATGTTATTCCCTTGATTTGCAGCGATATTTGGTTTCCGCTGATGTGATATTCTCTGAGGATAAACCCTTCTTTTCATCTTCATCCACTCTTATAAGTCAAGGGAAGGAAGATGATTGGCTCATTTATACAGTGACATCCTCTCGAGAGTCTGTTGATGTGTCTCCTGCATCTTCTGGTATTGAGCAGATAACAACTGGTGATCCTTCCACAACAACAAGACCACAGATTGTTCAGGTTTACTCTAGAAGAAAAGACACTGCTGATACATGTCCTGCACCAACACCTTCGTCATCTGATCCTGCTGATCCTAATCTTCCCATTGCTCTTCGTAAAGGTACACGCAATTGTAAATCCATTTATTCTATTGCTAATTTTGTTTCCTATAATCACCTATCTCCCTCGACATGCTCTTTAATTGCCTCTTTAGATTCTATATCTATTCCTAAGACAGTTCAGGAAGCATTAAGTCACCCTGGATGGTATGATGCTATGATTGAGGAGATAACTGCATTGGATACAAATAACACTTGGGAGTTGGTGAATTTACCTGAAGGGAAGAAGGCTGTGGGGTGCAAATGGGTCTTTACAGTCAAAGTTAATCCGGATGGTTCTGTGGCTCGACTGAAAGCTCGACTTGTTGCTAAAGGCTATGCCCAAACTTATGGGGTGGATTATTCCGATACTTTCTCTCCGATCTCCAAATTGAGTTCTGTTCGCCTTTTTATATCTTTGGCCGCTTCTCATCATTGGCCCTTACATCAGCTGGACATAAAAAATGCTTTTCTTCATGGCAACATTCAGGAAGAAGTCTATATGGAGCAACCACCTGGTTTTGTTGCTCAGGGGGAGCATGGAAAAGTTTGTCATTTGAAGAAATCCTTGTATAGATTGAAGCAGAGTCCTCGTGCTTGGTTTAGCAAATTCAGTGAGGTTGTCCAAGAGTTTGGGTTAAAGAAGAGTCAATGTGATCACTCGATTTTCTATAGACAATCGGAAGCTGGCATTATTCTTCTTGTGGTTTATGTTGATGATATTGTGATTACAGGAAGTGATTCTGCAGGTATCTCCTCACTTAAATCTTTCATGCATGTTAGATTTCACACTAAAGACTTAGGCCAGTTGAAATACTTCTTGGGAGTAGAAGTGACGAGAAGTAAGAAGGGAATTCTTCTATCCCAAAGAAAGTATGTTCTTGACTTGCTTGCAGAAACTGGAAAATTAAGAGCTAAGCCATGTAGTACTCCTATGGTTCCTAATGTACAATTTACAAAGGATGGTGATCCTTTTGATGATCCAGAAAGATACCGAAGATTAGTTGGAAAACTGAATTATCTCACAGTAACTCGTCCAGATATTGCATTTGCAGTGAGCGTTGTTAGTCAATTTATGGCTGCTCCTACGATCAAGCATTGGGAAGCTCTAGAGCAGATCTTGTGTTATTTAAAGGGCGCTCCTGGACTAGGTATACTGTACAAGGATAATGGACACACTCACATTGAATGTTTTACTGATGCTGATTGGGCAGGTTCCAAGGTTGATAGGAGGTCAACTACAGGCTATTGTGTCTTTGTTGGTGGAAATCTAGTATCCTGGAGGAGCAAGAAGCAGACTGTAGTGTCCAGATCCAGTGCAGAATCTGAATACAGAGCTATGTCACATTCTGCATGTGAAATCTTGTGGATTTATCATTTGCTTACTGAAATTGGTATAGATCACTCGTCTCCAGCAAAACTTTGGTGCGATAATCGAGCTGCTCTTCATATTGCCTCTAATCCAGTGTATCATGAGCGAACCAAGCAAATTGAAATTGATTGTCATTTTATTCGTGAAAAGATTCAGGATAATATTATCTCAACGGGACATGTGAGGACAGGAGAACAGTTGGGTGATTTATTCACAAAAGCTTTAAATGGGGCTCGGGTTGAATATTTGTGTAACAAGCTGGGCATGATTAATATCTATGCTCCATCTTGAGGGGGAGTGTTACAGATTGTAAATAGTTGATTAGCATAATCTTAGGAATGTATTTTTAGCTTTCCTTATTTAGCTAGGTTTCCTTAGATAAGTTGATTTCAACCTCTTCTATTCTTGTATATATATAGATGTACCGAGATATAGAAAAAAGAGATTTAAGAGTTCTCCAATCTGCGTTTACTTACATATATAAAGATGGTTAATCCGACATTAAAGTCTAATTTCAAATCCATTAACTATAATTCTTTAAATTTAAAATTTATATTTACTTATAATCGGCTTGTTTAAAAGTATAAATCAATTTGAACTAAAATTTAACCACCTGTTTAATAATTTTTTGATTTTTTTTATCCAACACTACTTATCACTTTTATTTTATCTATCTTTAGCAAGAATTTTTATTAGCAATTTTTGAAAAAAGGTTTTTTTTTTTGGAAGTAACATAAACATGATAAAGATCAAAGTATTTTACAGGAATTGGAAAAAGCATAAACCTCTAATTAAGAGTTTATCTTAATTATTCTTTTTTTAATATATAAATGATTTCCATTTTCTTACTCTTCATTCCTTGCATATCTTATTCAATATAGATCAAATATAGTTTTGAATTGTAATTTACGTACCATTTGATTTCTGTCTCCTCGTATTTCCTTAAAAAAGAAGAATGTAAGGGTGGTAGTAGGGGTAGGTGTAAACTATTAGCATCCAATTCTCTGCCCTACCCCAACAATATATTTCCCCACCCTGTAGCTGCTACACTGCCGAATATTAACTAGCTCTTAAATTTATGGCCTATAATTTTCGCATCACAATCAATAAATTGCTTTGACACTGATTGACTGCACACATTAATTATCCATAACGCAACCCCAACAACTTCGTTGACCTTTTTTAGGCATTTTTAGCCAACCATTTTCCAAAATTTACCTCTTATCTATCAGTCATACAACTACTACCAATATAGCGTCGTGACCACAAATATGTATCGAACTTTACTAAATCAAATTAGGAGAACAAACAATAAGCTGGAGGATTGTTCGTCATTTCAAATTGAATCTCCAAACTGGAAAAGGACATTCATGACTTTACAAGGAATTGGAGAATATATATAAAGCCTATGAACAAGCACCCCTTGTTCATAGTTAGGTAATCCTGCTTCAGCTTTCAAGCATGTTTTTTGTAAGTAGAAATTTCCATATTTCATGATTAAACTAATTAGATTTGAAATGAATATGTGAATATGGGAGGTAACACTATGTATGGACTTTCTATTTGAGTCTTTTGTTTTATCTCAAAATTTTATTTATTGGGTCGTGATGAGTGGATTAATATTAGACCTAGTAAAATTGATCAAAATTCATGGATTGATCCAAATTTATAAAAAAAATTGATCCAAACTCAACACAATTCAAATGAATACCAATTAGAACAATTCAAAACTGATTCATTTTATTTTTTAATCCAATTCAACCCAACTCAATATTTATTAGATCAACTCAAAATTAACACATCTTACTTTCCAACTCAATTGATGTTTTCAAAATATTTTTTTTATCATGTCCAAAGAAAAGTAAAGTTCCTTCCATAATAAAATTCACAATAAATAAACTCACCAGAACTGCAACACAATGTAAACTCCCCGTTCCTATCTTTGTATCAAAGAAAACAAATGCCAAGGTTCAATTAGCTCGTTCGCTCTTTCTTTCTTCCTTGCCATCATGACAGGTCGATTGAACTCTCTGCACTTTCTCTGTATTTGTCTTACAATTCTTTTGTTCTTTGATTTTTTGACAATTTTTCTTCTGGCTTGAGATTTTCTTTTCCTGGTGCAATTTGTTTCAATTTTCTCTTCTGCCAAACGGCAACCATGTCTAGCCAGTATTTTGCATAGGCTACGCTTTGGCGACTAAGAAAGTGCAAAGCTTTATCCAGCCCTCACTCATTAACCATGCCAAAAGTCACGACATCGATCTTGTCCCTGTCGACCCATCGAAATCACTAACCGGACAAGGGCCTTTTGATTGTATCATCCATAAAATGTACGGTGAAGATTGGTACTCGCAACTCGAGAACTTCTCCGTCGAAAACCTTAGGGCCTGTTTACTTATAGAAAACTGCTCCAGTTTTTCAGAAAAATTTTCCACAGAAAACAGAAAATAGAGATTATGTTTGTTTTCGTTAGTTTTCTAAAATAGAAAACAGAAAATGAAATTTTCAGTTTTCCAAAATAAAGAAGAAATTGGAAAACTAATGAAAGATATTTTTCAAATTTTCTAAATAATATTAATACACACACATATATATATGTACATACATACATATACATATACATGCATATGTAAATTTTTGTATGTGCATACATATATAAGCATATGCATGTGCATGTATATGTATATGTAGTACATGCGTACATATGGCTATATATATATATATATATATATATACATACATGCGTACATATGGATATGTATATATATGTATATACATACATACACATACATATGCATATATATATGTATACATACATATGTATATGTATGTATATATATGTGCATATATACACATACATATGCATATACAAATATACATGCATGCATGCATGCATGTATGTATGTATGTATCTATATACATATAAATATGTATTTATGCATATATATATATATATATATATATATATATATATATATATATATATATATATATATATATATATATATATATATATATATATGCACATACACACATATATATTCATATACATGTATCTGTATATGCTTGTATGTGCATACATACATATGTATATATATGTATGTACATACATATATATACATATGGATATGTATATATATATATACATACATACACATACATGTACATATGTATGTATTCATAAATACATGTGTATGTATGTGCATATATTCACATACATATACATATGTATGTATGCACATACATATAAATATATATATACATATATACATACATACACACATACATATATATATATAAATGTATGTATGTATGTATGTATGTATGTATGTATGTACGCATACATATACATGTAATATCTGTATGTATGTATATATATATATACATACATACACACATAGACACACACAAATAAATGCTCCAGTTTTTCATTTGTTGATAAATAAATGCGTTTTCTAAATTTTTTACGGAAAATAAATACTTCAATTTTCACAGAAAATATAAAACTATTTTATGTAAGTAAATGCACCCCTAGTGTCCCAATTATTGATTCTCCAAAATTGATAGAGTTTCTTCACAATCGGATTTCAATGCTTGATGTAGTGAGGCGGTTAAAAATACCCAAAATAAACCAAGTTTTGGAGGTACCTAAACAGATTTATGATGATTGAGAAAAGTTTTTCTGGGTATTTTAGTTAACGAATTCTTTTATTCAGTTGAGTGTTTTTATTTTTTCATTTCTTTTGCTGAAATTTATTTTATTTTATTATATTTTAACTTATTATTTATATTAAATTTTTAATATAATATTTTTATTTTTGGATCAATTAATTAAGTAATAAAAATTTTTATAATAATTTACATTAAATCCATGGGTCAATTCAAATTCATCCAAACCATTTGAATATTGATCCATTTATGATCCATATTTTTTGATTCATTTATGATCCAACCCATTAGTGATATAATCCAAACCTATCCAATCCGTTCATTTGTCACCTCTAATTAATATTGAGCTTAATCAATAGAGAGATAAAAACGTGTCATTTAATTGTATAAACATATCTATAGAGATGGTGAATTTTGATTTTATTCATAAATTTGATCCAACATGTTCATAAAAATATAATTTAAATTCGATTTAATCCGTTAATTATTCGATCTTATCACACTCTTTTCGGAATAGTCCTTTTCGATATGAAACTTAACCGAAAATGGTAAATTTTTTTTTCATTGAACATTTCGAAACACTTAAAATGCTTTCACATTAAATTCCAGAATCATTCAACAGTCTTGTAAACAATTAAAAATATACAAAATAACTTCATGTCAAGAGCTTACATCAAACACTCATCCATCAATAATCATAAATACAGTCAAACCACAGTTCAGTCTTTTACCTTAATTAACTAAGCATATACATGCCAAAATATAACTCAGACTAATACAAAAAATCTTCTCTTCTGATCTGGATCTATCATGTACTATGCTTCCGCAACACTTCAAAATCTGAGCGCAGTAAACACTACGTGTTGAGCATTAGATATGCCTAGTGGTGATTACTAATCCAAGAATTTTTCAAAATAAAGCATAATATCATAATTTATGCTACTAGTATTCTTATTTCATTTATCATTTTCTTTTTCTTCTGTCAAAGCTAGATTTATTATTAACTCATATTTTTGGATAATCACTGTTCTTTGGTTTTTAAACTTTCAACTTTACTTTTACACTAATCTCTTAGGCGAATCGATATTAGATTTACTTTTACCTTTACGTTATTCTTTACTATAACTTTTATTTTTATCATTACTTTCGTCTTATCTTTTAGCCACAACAATTTAATTATCATTTCATTTAGCGATGTGTATTGGTACTCGTGTCTTTAATAGTACCAAAATAAATTATTTTTAATTTTTGATTTACTATTCAATTATTCAATCTGTATTCTAATTACACTTCTCGCTATTTATTTTTTTGTTTTACTTTAACTTTTAACTAATAAATACATTACTATTTAAAGGATTTTAAGCTTTATTGCAAAATGATATAGCTATTTTGGAACACTTTGCAGTCAAATTCTCTTTTCTTCTTTTATACATTTACTTGTGTTCAAATATTTGCTTTAAAACTTATGTTTTTTTTTCATTTAACTTTTCTTTCAGAAATACGTTACCTAATCATTAAGTTTCACTTAATGTTATTATCATCTCTTTTTAACTTAAATAGAAAATTAATATTATTTTCCAAACTTGTCACTTTTCACAATAATAATTGGTACAAGAAACACTAATTAATTAAATTTATCTTTTTCATGTAAAATAAAATATATTTTAAATCCTTTTTCATTATAAAAGCTTAACTTAATCTTTATTTTTCATTTTATTCTTATAAAACCTTTCTTTTTCTTTTTCTTATTAATTACACTTTCCGGGAAACTTTTACATATTTATTTCAACTTTGCATTTACTTCGAAACGAATCATTCTTCATTATAACTTTTTATATTTAATTTATTTAAGCAATACTGATTTATTCATTTCGATGCGCTCATAGTGCAATATAATAGGATTCTCAAAAAGGATATTCGGGACTGGATCCAAAGGTCCCACTGAACAGATAGAGAAATGATTTTGGAATATCAAGTCTCACAGAGCAGAAAACAGATACACTTTCACTTTCACTGAAGCTATGGAGATCAAATTGCACCACGGTACAGAAGTGTCCCTATGGCTAGCCAATTATATCCAAAACAAGAATAACAATACTTGTTTATCGCTAAGGACAAAATAATCACTTATATTTGCAATAATTTTTAAACATTTAAAAATCTTTAATTTCTTTCTTTATTCCTTTGTACACTATATTCTGATCAAACACACTCTTTTAGTGTTTTTGACTATTCAATAACTTTTTGTCATTTCGTTCACTTTATCTTTTCAAATCACTTTGTGAATTATTCTTCGATAATTCACTTAGATACTTCGGCTTTTCAGTCTTTTTATATAAATTATGAATTATGGCATTATAATTCACAATTTTCTTTTATTCTTCTCTGTCCAAACTTTTTAATTATTCGATAAGCCGACTTTTATTTCGTCAACGAATTATTTTATAGTCATTCACTCTTTTAATACTTTTTATTGACTAATTTATTTTGATAAATTAGTTATGCATTTATTTTATAACTTTTTACGCAATTAAAAATTCTATTAATATAATTCATTATTTTATGCCTCAAAAATGCATAATTACAATTTTGCCATCATAAACTCATTTTAGTTCTTTAAACTAATCAATTGGAACACTTTATATTTCTATACACTTAAATTGTCATTTATAAACAAAATTATATTTTTAGTCTCTATTGACAATAAAATTCATTTTCTCAATAATTTAGTTATTATCTGACTATTTTATTTTTACTTAAGTAATTTTCACTTGATTTACTTGTTTTTTACACTTTTGGAAAAAATTACCATTTTGCCCCTAAACTTTCTTTTCTTTATTTTCATTGTCTTTTCACTTATTTATCAATTTATTTCCATCACTTTCACTTATTTTATGAATTATTTACCAATAATTTATTATTCTTATTATTTTTATGACTTAATATTGATTCCAAAAAATTCATCGGTTGACTTTTTACTTCTTTTCGTTGACATTAATTTAATTTCATATTAAATTATCACTTTAGTCATTTTTATACAATTATGCATTAATATTTCAATTATTTTCATTATACATATTAACATTAAATTCCAAATAAAATCACAATAATTTCAATAAAGGCCAATAAAATTTATTTAAGCATTATTTATTAGTTATTGTCATTTTTCATCAAAATAGTCATTTAATTTACTATAAATCACAATTTTCATTATATACATACACTATACATAACTTTAAAAATTCCTAAATAATTTTCAAATATTCTCTAAAAATTCATAGACATTTATTATCATGTCTACTATTATTTTAAGCTAACATAAATTAATTATTTATATTTTTCTCATTATTTTCTCTACCTACCATTTTCGGCCACCAACATTTTTCATCTTAAAAATTTTCTTTCTTTCATTAAAATCTTCATTTCATCTTCTTTCATGCTTAATTTCATTTACCCTAACATAATTTCATTAATTAACAACTTAAAAATTTTCAATCTAATTACATCAAAGGAAATAAATTCACAAAAAAGGGAAATCAATGAATTTTGTAGTCACTTACCTTTTTCTCATGCCTTAGCTTCCTTAGGCTTCCTTTTTCATGCCTTAAACCAAAGAAATCTCTCCATCACAAAAAAAAAAAACAATGGGGCCGAATTCTACATCAAAGGAAACACCACGATTTCAACCTTTTTAGCTCAATTTAACCACAAAAATGGATTCTAGGCACCTAAAACTACTTATAGGTACCCTTAAATAAATTTAAAACCTTGAAAATCCCTTACCTTCATTTGACCCCTAAAACTTTTCCTTTTGAATTTATTTACTTTAATCCTCCAAATCAAGGGTTTGAGGCTAGAATAAACATTTAGAGGGATAGGATTAGGGATATGATGCTTTAATTCCTAAGAAAAATGAGTAAGATTGAAGAAATTTTGAGAGAGAAGAGAGATAGAGGAGTTCGGCCAAAGGGAGAGCTGAAGAAGAAGGTAGAATTTTCTGGAAATCTTCAGATATTTCTACCTTTTATACTTCTCCTAAAGGGCCAAAATTGGGCTTAAATGAGTGAGCTTTGTTCACTTAAACATTAAAGCCCATTTTAGGCCATTTAAGTCCTAATCCAATTTCTCTCTCTTCCTTACTTCAAATCACTTCAAAAATGATTTCATTATTCTTAAAACATCGAAAATAGCTAGCACACAAATTTTTGGCTCAATCGGAGTCCGTTATCGGTCCGATTCTACAACTGCCGATGTTACCGAAAAATTTAATTCTCATTACCAAAATATTTTACATAAAAATTTATGTAGGCACGCAAAATCTGGCAATATTTGGAGTGCGTTTGCTATTTTTAATTATTTATGCAAAATCAATTCTCCTCTATCAGAAAAATCGACTCGCTACTTTTTTTGTATTTTTGACTTTTGGAGGTCTATTTGAACTCAATTTCACTTTAAATTTCAACCTCGAGTTCACTATGACCATGACTTTCCAACGTTCCAATAAAATATTTTTGACTTTCGGATCCGAAAAATACTATTTACTATCAAAAAATACTATTTACGACTGATCCGGTGTTGAGGCCATTACAGATCTGTTTACCTTTCAAAGTGATTTGATCCAGTATAATTCGTTTGTGATATGCTTATGCCCCATTTTTAATATTTATAATTTTTTTTTATATATGTAAATATAAAAACAACATTTTTCTATAAATTCATAATTTTTTATTTTTAATGAAAATATTTTAAAAAATGAAATAATAATAATATTAAAAAACTTGACATGTTTAACAATAATTCATTTAAATTTGATCCATTTATAACTAGACTTATTTATGATCCCATAAAAAATTAACTAACCCTATCTGTTTGTGAACTATACTTCAAAACAAACCTATATATATTTATGGAATTTGCAAAAAAATGCCAAAGTTTTTTTTTCTCTTTTTATTTTTTTGAATGCAAAATAAAATTTCATTAATAATATAAAAAGTATATCTAAAATATAGAAATAAATTCATAAAATTCAAAAGTACATAAAAAATGTACAAAATTAATAAAGTTGCTGTAATATATATCTAAATTTTTTCAACGAAAATAATGAATAATGATAACATGCTGTAGGTAATCTGACTTTCATTAGAAAACTTAATCTATCTGTGGTTCACGAAAAAATTCATTTCAAAAGAACGAAAATTTGCATAAAGGAAGACAATAACGTCCAAATATGCAAGACAAACATGAATGATGAAAAATTTAAATTTCATTCATTATTAGTTATACAAATCAGAATTATAAAAATATAAATAAAATATGAACAAATACAAAATTAAATTTTAAATAAAAAAATTTCAGATCTAAATTTATTGAAACCAAAATAAGCAAAAAAAATACCAAATACAAATAAAACAACGAATAAAATATAAACTTCAGATTTATACCAATTTGAAAATTATTATAGAGAGATTCAAAAAAAAGTATAAAAAATTAAGAAACATAAATATAAATTTAATAAAGAAGCAAGATGAAAGAGAAAATGAGCGAAGAGACGCTGCTGCTTGTAATTTTATCTCCTTTTATAATTACCCATTCTTCCATATATGTCTTAAAAATAATTTTTTTTATAATCCATTTTAAAAATTATACTATTTTCAATCTCTTTAAATATACCCTCTCTTTTTATTTTTTCTTCATTCATTTTTTTAACATTCACAAATTCGACTTTTTTTTTTCTTTTTTTCAAGGATTCATTATTTCTAAATTGAAAAATTTATTCATTTATTTTACATAATTAAGTTTCCATCAGTCGGGTTGGATATACTTTAGTATACATAAATACACATAACTGGATGGTAGATAATTCAATATTAGAATTCAATATACCAATTGTTATACATTGGTAGACCGGGGCATACCAAGGCCAATATTACAATTTTGAATTTCTTCATCATCTTTGTTTCTTCGCATAATCTTCTTTCTTCTCTTTAATTTAGTGATTCTTCACTTTTGTCTTTCCTTAAACGATTTTTAAATGGATTTAATAAATTCTACAGTCTGCATTCCCTATTGTGGACTTTTCGATTTCTCTTTTGATTCAATAAGAGAAATGATATCAAAGGGTTTGATAAAATAAAAATGGTTGATTTTATAAAGGATATTTTTGAAAACATATATATTGATAGGGAAGAGTTCTACTCTCAGTAGAACTCTCTTTAGTATAGTCTTTTATGTATTGTAAATCTCTTGTATTATTCTATTACTTCCTCTTCTGTAAGTAACTATATATACTTGTTACATTGAATAATACGTTAAGGGTTGCATCTCCTTCATGGTATCAGAACCTACTGTGATTTAAAGACCTAATATCATCGCCACTATCTCCAGCAATCCTCTCTATAGTAATATCTCCCATCAGTTGTCGATGAGATTAACCCCAAAAAATTTCCTTCTTTGGCGCACTCAGATGTCCCTGGTGTTGAAGGGATACAGGTTGTACTCTCATGTCACAGATGTATCACCTCAAAATCATTTACCCGATGGTCAGGACGATCTTGCATTCAGTGTTTGGCAACAACAGGATCATTAAATCCTTTCTTGGATTTTTGCTTCTATTTCAGAATCCATTTTGCCTCAAATCATTGGGGCTGACACTATTAAAGAAGCATAGGAGAAGCTTCATCATACATACTCTGCTAGTTTGAGACCATAGATTCTCAATTATTGTCATCAGTTGTTGACCCTCAAGCGTGATAATGATAGTATCACCGCCTATATGCAAAAGGCCAAAGGTTTATATGATCAGTTGGCAGCTTTACAAAGTCCTATGGCATAAATATACTTTGTTGACTGTATCTTAGCTGGATTAGGGTCTGCATTTCGCCCCTTTGTTCGTGCCTTAGAAGCTCGGCTTGAACCAATCACCTTTTATAACTTGTATGGATTGTTGTTGAATGAAGAAATACAACTGGCTAGAGATCATGAGGTGGATTAGTTTGCTCCTAGTGCACAGTTTGCTCATCGCCAGACTTCTTTAGGGAGGGGTCGTGGTTGTGGTAGAGGCAACCGCAGGCATTCCTTCAATCATTCTCCCCATAATCATTCTTAACCGACCCATTTTTTGGGTACTTTCTCTACTCTAGCTGCTCCTCTTGATACTACCTCTATTATTTGTCACAATTGCAGGGGTTATGGTCACATTGCATGTCAATGTCCATCTCCCAAACTCATAAAAGATCAAATTTCCCAACCTAAACCATCTTTCGAATTTATCACTGCCTCTACCTCTAGTTCTCAGCCATGGATCATGGATACCGGTGCCACTCATCACTTGACCTCAAATATGGATAATCTTGCTATTCATTCTAAGTACACCGGTCCTGAGGAAGTCACTTTAGGTAACAGTTCCACACTTCCTATACACTTTGTTGGTTCTTTTAACTATTCTATTAATGGTGAGCTTCTGTCTTTTAAGGATGTCTTATATGTTCCTTCCGCCTCACAAAATTTGGTTTCTATTCGCTCATTAACTTCTTCTAATAATATTTATGTGGAATTCTTCTCTGATTATTTTTTGATTAAGGATTTTGCAACAAAGGAGGTTCTTCTCAGAGGCCGGAGTAGGAATGGCTTGTATTACCTTCCAGCTTCATCTTCTATTCCTGTTCAAGTCAATATGGCTTTTCTATCAACGTGGCATGCTCGCCTTGGCCATGCCTCTTCTCCAGTTATTCAGAAATTCTTAGATAGCAATTTAGTTTTTGTTTGTAATAAAACTACTTTTTTTTGTCATGAATGTGCTATAAGCAATATACATCGCTTACCTTTTTCTCAGTCTAACTTTCTTGCAAACCAACCACTTGAATTAATTTGTTCAGATGTTTGGGGTCCATCCCATATTTTATCTCATGATGGTTTCTCTTATTATGTTGTGTTCTATGATCATTTTAGCAAATATTCCTAGATTTATTTTCTCAAACGTAAGTTTGATGTATTGTCTACTTTTATTAAGTTTCATTCTGTTGTTCAGAAATATTTTGGCTATCCCATTAAAGCCTTTCATTCGGATTGGGGATGAGAGTTTTGTGCTTTATCTTCCTATCTCGTTGAAAATGGCATTGCCCAATGCTCCTCTTGCCCATATATGTTTGAACAAAATGGATGTGCCAAACTTAAACACTGCCATATTGTTGAAACTGGCCTTGCATTGTTAACCCATGCTAAGTTACCAATTAAATTTTGGACCTTTGCCTTTGATACTGCCACCTATATTATTAATTGCCTCCCTACTGCTTCTCTTAATTTTGCCTTACCTTTTCACAAAATTTTTGGTCTTAAGCCTGGTATTTCTCAATTACGGACATTTGGTTGTTTGTGTTATCCTTGGTTGCGTCCCTATATGTCTCATAAACTTTCTCCTCGTTCTTTACCTTGTGTATTCTTAGGCTTCAGTAAACTCCATAAAGTTTTTAAGTGTTTCGAACCTGTGTCCAATAGACTTTATATCTCACGAAATCTTTTTTTCAATGAGCAGGATTTTCCATTTGAGCATTTCCTGCAATAAAGCACTGGTATCCCTCTGCCCCAGACTTCATCCCTTTCCTGTGTTCTTTTTCCTTCAGCTTCTATCCCTGAGCCCGCGTCCGTGCACTCCCAGCCTCCTATAGTCACGCGGTCGCGCCCAGTTTCAGTCTCAGAATTAGCGCCCACACATACCCACCCTCCTAAGCCAGCTCCCACGCAGCACCACCCTCCAGCTTCAGTACCAGCGCCCGCGCACACCCAGCCTTCTTTAGCCATGCGGCCACATGCCATCACTAGCTAGCACTCCACACCTGTTGTCCCTTTGGATAGTGACCCTTACACATCACTTGTTTCACCATCGGATGCTCAGGCTCCATCTTCTCCTCTCCTAGAGGCACTTATAGCTCCTCCTAAGCAATATAAGATGGTTACTCAATTACAAACAAGATCTTTGAAGCCCCGAATATTACACTCCACTGTCACTACTTCCAATGCCACCACTTATATCCAGGCTGCCAAGCATGCCCACTAGCGTCAAGCCATAATTGCCGAGTACAATGCCTTAATAGCTAATGGCACTTAGGAACTGGTCTCTTCGCCTTCTACTGCTAATCTTGTTGGATGAAAATGGGTTTTTAAAACCAAAACTAAGGTTGATGGTTCTGTTGATTGCTATAAAGCTCGTTTAGTTGCCAAAGGTTTTCATCAACGACCAGGTATTGACTTTAATGAAACCTTTAGTCTTGTGGTGCAACTTAGTACTATTCAGGTCATTTTATCCATGGCTATTTCTCTGCACTGGAATGTCCTTCAACTTGATGTCTCCAATGCATTCTTGTATGGTGACTTAAAGGAAGAGGTATATATGGCTCAACCTCCTGGGTTTGTTGATGTTGCTCAGCCGGCCTTTGTCTGTAAACTTTAAAAATCCCTCTATGGTCTGAAACAGGCACCTCGTATATGGCATGACAAGCTGACAACCACTCTTCACTCGTTTGGTTTCACTGGCTCCAAATTTGATTCTTTTTTAAATTATTTTACTAAGGGCTCAACTCGATTGTATTGCCTTATTTATATGGATGATTTGTTGTTAACTGGGACATATCCCTTGCTGATGGAACATCTTATTTCCTTTATTGAGCATACCTTCAGTATTCGAAATTTGGGAAAGTTGTCTTACTTTCTTGGTCTTGAAGCTCTTTGGTCCAAATAGGGTCTATTGTTACATCGGTCGAAGGATATTCATAGTATCTTGAAGAAGGCGCAAATGCAGGACTGCAAGCCTATCTCTAGTCCTGTTAATCCATCGACTACATTGTGGCTATAAGATAGTGATCCCTTTTCGGATTCCAGTCATTATTGTAGTATTGTTGGCAGTCTACAATACTTGACATTTACTCGTCCTGACATTGCCTTTGCTGTGAATAAGGTCTCCCAATTCATGCATGCTCCTACTTCCAATCATTGGTCTACTGTTAAACGAATCTTGCGACATCTAACTGGCACTTATGCTCATGGTTTACAGTTTCATCACTCAACCGTTGATCAATTATTCTGCTACTCTGATTCGGATTGGGGAGGTGATCCAGATGATAGGAAGTTCACCACTGGTTATGCTATTCTTCTTGGTTCCAATCTGGTCTCTTGGACTTCGAAAAAGCAGCGCATTCTGTCTGGATCATCTACCGAGGCAGAGTATCGAGTGATTGCTTCCACGACATCTCAAGCTAGTTGGCTTACTATGCTTTTACGTGAGATTGGTCAATGTATTTCTGCTCCTCCCGTGTTGTGGTGTGACAATTTGAGTGCCGGCTATCTTAGTGCTAATCCTATTTTTCACTCTAACAGCAAACACTTGGAGATTGATTTTCATTTTGTCCGGGATAAGGTTCATTCCAAGTCCTTAGTTGTTCGGTATATTTCTACAGTTGATCAAGTGGCTGATGCTCTAACCAAAGGATTGTCTTGTGCTCGTTTTCTTTTGCTCGGTTCCAAGCTCAAAGTTCGTCCCTCTGTTCAACTTATGGGAGGGTGATAGGGAAGAGTTCTACTCTCAATAAAACTCTCTTTAGTGTAGTCTTTTATGTATTGTTAATCTCTTTCTGTAAGTAACTATATATACTTGTTATCAAATAAAGTTAAAAAATGGGGCATATAGGATAATTTCTTGTATATTTATTTACAGCTTTGATTCACATTATAATGTAAATGTTAGATAAGAGGGTAATAATTGAGCAGCCTAAGCGGATATGCAGGTATCTTTATGTATCTGTAATAAATATGAACCCGTTCGTTAGCTGACAATGCCGTTCAAACATTAATGAACAAATAAAATAAAATTGTACAGTTGAGATTAATGTTAAAGGCAATCTTAGCAGATATTATTTTTCAACTGTCAGCCCATCCATCTTTATTTTGTATATATATATATATATATATATATATATATATATATATATATATATATATATATACAAAGCACTAAGATCCACCAAGAAAGCCATAACAAAGATGGCAGAAACTGTAGGGATTGCAGGAGATGAAGAAAATGGATATGGAGGTACCAAAGTCCAACCCTTCGCCTCTACACCAGGGCATGTTTTCTGTTTCTTTTTCTTTTTCTTTTATTATTATTATTATTATTATTATTATTATTATTATTATTATTTATTTCCTTTGGTTTTGCTAAAGATAATTCAATTTGGTTTTGCAGGCCAAATATTGACAAAAATGAGAGACGAAATATGCAAAATCAAACTACATTAAGCAGGATTTTGGGCTTGGATGAGCTATTCTCTTTACGGGTCAGTATTTTTGCTGAACCAGTTTATTTTATTTGACATAGGTGTTGACCAGCTTTTGGTAACTTGTTTCTCTATTCCTCTTTTATTTCAAGTTACTTTTTGTTGTGAAACAAAATCATCATCCTCGTCATTTTAAGTAGGCTTCAGTAGGTTGGCTCAGTACCCTAAGAAATGAGTTCTAAGACTACTAAAATTCAGCTTTGAATAGCATAATTTCGGTGTTTCCTACATTTTAACTGCCAAATTGTGTTGCAGATAGTAATTGTAGCCTATTAAAAATAGCATATGCACAAAACAACCATAAGCTTTTTTTTTTTTTAAATTGATTTTAACTTTACTTTCCATTTTTTCGCTCTAAAAAATAGAGTTAGCTTATCAGGACTGATGATATTGTGAAAGCAGGTGTGGAGAGCATCTTTGGCGGAGGTTGTGGGAACTGGAGCTCTTGTTTTTGCAATGGATACCATAGTTATCTCCTCCTATGAAACCCAAACCAAAACACCAAACCTTATAATGGCAACTTTAATTGCACTAACTGTCACTATTCTCCTACTCGCTACATTTCCAATCTCCGGCGGCCATATCAACCCTGTCATCACCCTGGCTGCTGCACTCACTGGCCTTTTCTCTCTTTCTAAGGCTGCAATTTACATATTGGCTCAATGCCTTGGAGCCATCCTTGGTGCTCTTGCACTTAACGCTGTTGTAAACACCACCATAGAGCAAGCTTTCTCACTCGGTGGCTGCACTCTCAATATTGTTGCACCAGGCCCACACGGGCCCATTACTATCGGGCTCGAAACGAGCCAGGCTTTCTGGTTGGAGATCATTTGTACATTCCTGTTTCTGGTTTCTTCAATTTGGTTGGCATTTGACAAACGCCAAGCTAGGCCCTTGGGCCGTATTGTTGTTTGCGGTATAATTGGGCTGGTTGTAGGCCTGATTGTCTTCATCTCGACAACCGTTACAGCAACCAAAGGCTATGCTGGGGTTGGGATGAACCCAGCAAGGTGTTTAGGCCCAGCCGTGGTTAGAGGAGGTCATTTGTGGCATGGACATTGGGTCTTTTGGGTTGGGCCTATAATTTCTTGTGTAGCATTTGCTATTTACACAAAGATAATTCCACGTGCTGAGGTGCATGGATAAAATTAGATTAATGTAAGACTACTGGACTGTACTCTCTGCAATATCATAAACAACATTTAAAAGATAGTTAAGATATTTAGTAGCGGTTGTTTATGATGCTAGGGGAATGGTGTCTGTCTATATATAGTTAGTTGTTGTATAAGGACTTCTTCATCTTTCTTGATATTATATGTATTCTGTTTCTTATCATACAATTAAGCTAATAAATGATAACAATAGTTATTTTCTTCTTTTGATAAATGGGTCAAGTTATTTATAATTGTAACTGAAGTAATTGCTAAATGGGTCATGTTAATTTGAAATAATAGTCAACCCATAAAAGTTCAACATTTCAAAACACATATAGACTTTACATGATATTAATATTACAAGAAAACCAACAGCCCGTGATGGCAAAAGTTTGACGTACAAGAAAAAGACAGGCTCGCATCGAAGATGGATTAAGTTTGAGGCTCAATGAGACGGTGTAGGCAAATGAAAAATGCAAGGTCAAAGCCAATTGCACTAGAATATTGAAGACGTTCTCACATTATAAATTTTAAAAGAAAAAAAAAATAAGACTTTATAATTCTCATCAATGCTAGTGGATTGGATTTTTTTTAATGTCTGATCTGATCTCATTCTAATAGGACAGATTTGATTAGTTATTTGACGAATTTGGAAAGATTTCAGGCATCAATATTATTAGCCATGTCGAATTTGGATGGAATGAGGATATACAGTGATGACGCCACATTGAGTAGAAGGGAGGCAATTGCCCCCCTTAATTTTTGAAATATATATATATATATATATATACCCCCTTAAAATTTTATTTTTACCCTTTTATCTTTAATTTATTTTTTAATTTTTTCGATCAATAAAAAATAAAAGTACAAAACTCTATTTTTATTTCTTGATTTTTTTTTCAAAAATCAGCTAAATTTGAGAAAAAATAAAAATTATAATAAAAAATTATCTTTAGTTAAATGTTAGTAATTTAATTTTGTAATTTTTTTTTTACTTTTATATCTCTCAAGTATGAACAATATTTCATATTTGTATATTTTTATTAATTTTTGTGGAGTTTATTTTCAATTCTAATTCTTTTAAAAGCATGAAAAATTAAATTTAATAGTAATTTGTAAAATTTAGGTCCATTTTAAATACAAATGAACAAATTAAATATCCATTTGTAATATTTGACAATGATGGGATCTTTTTTGCATATAACAAAGGCAACTTATTTCGTGTTACTTAATTTTATACTATTAGTTTTTTCTACTATTTTTTTCATGATTCTTGAAAATCAATCGAAAATATATATTATTGATATGAGGTCTAATAGTGAGTTTTCAAATATTATAGAAATTAGTGATCTTGCTGAAAAAAATGATACAAACAAAAAAGGTTATTTTATATCATTTGATTTATAAACTCATCGTTTTATTATTTGTTTTATCCGTTGCAGCTATAATAATTGAAAGAAGATTTTTTACTATGAAATATGTAATGTAAAAAATTGATTACGTAACAAAATAAGGAATGTATGAATGTTTGATTGTTTGATCCCTTATATTGAAAATAATGTATTTAATGCTATTGATAACAAAATTATTATTTATCGCTATCAAGGCATGCGAATTCATAGAGTGTAATTATAAATTTTTTAAATATATTAATGAATATTTTTTTATTTAATAATCTATTTATAACATTTACGTTATATTTTTTTTAAACATAATTTAAATTTTTGCCCCCCTTACTCGTAAAATCTGGCTTCGCCACTGTGGATATATATAAGTTGTTGGTACCTACTACATGAAACCTTTTATAAATTTGATTATTAATAATATTTATTCTCAAATACCAGGTAAATTTTATTTTATTTAATATAAATATTATGTAATCGCTATATATTAATGATATAATATACTAAATTGAATTAAAATTTATTACTAATATTAAATATATTATAATTTTAATTAAAATTTATATATTAATCGGATCATTTAAATGAGTTTGGACAATATTCAAAAAATTACGATTGAGTTTGGAATGAATTCGAATATGTTTATATATAGGAGAAATGATCAAATTTGCTTTCGAATTATGTGAAACATTTCATATTTATTATTAAATATTTTTATTTTTTTAAATAGAACTGTAATAGCCTCAACACCGAATCAGTCATGAACAATACTTTTCCAATGGTGAATAGTACTTTTCGGGTCCGAAAAGACACCAAAAAGTTAAAAATATTTTATTGGACCATCGGCAAATATTGGTCATGGGGAGTCCGGAATTGAAATTTGAAGCGAAATTGAGGTCAAATAGACCTTCAAAGGTCAAAAATACGAAAAAGGTAGCGAGTGAATTTTTCTAGTAGGGAAGGTGATTTGATTTTGCGTAAATAATAAAAAATAGTAAACGAACTCTGAAAATTGTCAGATTTTGAATGCCTACATGAATTTTTGTGTAGAATATTTTAGTGATGAGAATGAAAATTTTCTGTGATACCGGCAGTTATCGAATCGGATCAATAAGTTTGAATCGGATCGATAACGGACTTCGATTTAGCCAAAAATTTGCGTGCTAGCTATTTTTGATATGATAAAATTGATGGAATTAATTTTGAAGTGAAATAAAGTGAGAAAGATAGAGAAATTGGTTTGGGCATTAAATAGCCTAAAATGGGCTTTTATTTATGATTGGGCTAAGCCCATTGATTAAGCCCATATTTAAGCCCAAATGAGAGGTATTTATAGGGAGAAAATCTGGAGAATTTTTCAAAATTTTTTGGCTTCCTCTCCCTCTCCTTGTGTTGGCCGAACCATTGCTCTCTATCTTCTCTCTTTGATTTCTTCGTCTCTCACTTCAAATCTCTCATAACTTTCAACATAACAACTAAAGTTTCATCTCTCTAGATCGTCCTAGTAGCCTCAATCAAGTGGTTTGAGCAAAGAAAGGCTAGAAATCAAGTGGATAAAGAAAATAGGGTAAGTTGGAACTTGAGAAATTTATGGGTTTAAATTAATTATTTAGTGTTTTTTCATGAATTTTGAGGTGTAATTTATGATTATGAGATTGGATTTTTCATTTGAAAACAAAAAAATAAGAAAACTAAGCTTGTTTGGGCCGGCCATGGTAGGTGTGGAAGGTGAAGGAAGAGTTTCAAAAGATAAGGGCAAAGAGAAGGAAGGCTAGGTACTCTTGAATAAGATAAATTGGTATATGACTAATAAATCTAAGTATTTTCTATTTTAATGAATTAATTTCTTTTATGTATTTGAGAAAAAAATTGCTAAATTGTTTAATTAATAAAATTGAGATAGGGTAAATGAAATTGGGACATAATTGATGTTATGTGCATGATTAGAATGAAGAAAAATAATTTTTAAGGTTGTGTTAACATGATGGCCGAATTTTTTCCTAAGAGAAATATAGTGATTTTTACATGAAAATGGTAATTAGTAGCCTAAATTAATTATAAATGTCATATTTAGCATCCATGAATTTTTATTTGATTTATGGAATTTAATGAAAATTTTTAAAGCTTGGTAATGAGTTATGGAAGTAGTGGAAATGAGAAATTATAAGGAAATAAGGCATAAATTAAGTTTATATGGGTAATAGATGTGAAATAATGTGTAAATAAATTGTTAGAAAATTTATCCATATTATATGAATAAATGAGAAATAAAATGTTAATTATGTACAATAAAAAATATTGAATTATTCGAAAATAATTCAATAAAATGAAGGAAATGTGATAAGAAATGTGAAAAGTGTGCATATAAAATTTTAAGAAATTTATATGTAATATTAAAGTATTTTTGAAATAAATTGTGTAATATGTATAAGTAAAAATATATACAGTAATGTCCTTAGAAATAACCAGACAGTAAAAACTAGTTCAGGATATAATTGGCTGGCCATAAGAATATCTTTGGATCGCGGTGCAAGTCATGATGACTTGCTATGCTATGGATTGGATCTCTGATCACCATGACTACTCTGTCTCTGTTCTCTGCTCTGTGAGAATTGGCCCTCTGGGGGTCATTTCTCTATCTCTGTTGTGGCCTTGTGGGATCCACGTTCCGTGTATCCAGTTTAGAGTTTTCTGCTGGGTCAGAACTAGGGACATAATGAAAATAATATGAGAAAATATGAAAGAGAATGAAAAATGTTAGTTAAAAGTGAAAAATGATTAATTTGAAAGAAAAAGAAAGTTTAGGGGCAAAATCGTAATTTTTTTCAAAAGAATAGAAATTGAGCAAATTAATTAAGAATTGTTTAATTAAGGATAAAATAGTCAATTAATGGTCAAAATGTGTTAAAAGGAAGTTTTATAGTCAATAAGGACTAAAATATAATTATGCATAAAAATGCTTAACTAAATATAAAATTAAGGTTAAGTACCTTAATTAATAGCTTAAATGTTAAAAAGAAGCATAAAAGGCTAAATTCGTAATTTAATGAGGAAAAGGGACTAAATTGATAAAAAGGTAAAAGTTTGAATTAAATGTATAATTTGATAATAAATGAGTATTTGATGAATAAAAGTGTATTAGAAATTTAAAATGTTAATTGAAAAGAAAAGTGTTATTTGAGTTTATTTGAAAAATTAAAATGGAGAATTTTTGCATAATGAGACTTTTTAAATGGGATTTAGGAAATATTTAGATTATTAGTCACCACTGGACATGTCAAGTGCTCAACGCTTAGTTGTGACTGCGTGCAGGTTTGCAGGAGTGGGAGCAAGAATATTATCTGAAGGATTTCTTTTGATTAAAGTGGAGTTTGAAATTTTGTGGCATGTATATATAAGCATAATACTTATGGTTTTGGTATGTTGTAAATAACACAATGGAGTTGTTATTTTGGACTGTAATATGTCATACCTTGTGATGTAAAGTGAGACCTATATGGTGTATTGAATGTATGTGAAATATTTAGATGAATGGTTAAGAAATTAAAATGCTTGATATGATATTATATGATTGATGTGCCTCTGAGAGGCTGTGGATATTGTATGCTTTTCAGGGGGTTAGGAAATTTTATAGCCGTTATATTGCCAAAATTTTATTAAGTGCATAGTAATTTGGACAGTTACAGGTCATCGGTGGTTTGGGGATTAAGATAATTAAGTATATGTTAATAAGTTGAAAAGAATAAGTCAGAAAAAAATTTTTCAGCCTGCGAGGTACCGAAACAGTGTTAGATATTATATGGGTGTTACAAGAAGAGAAAGAACAAACAAAGAAAATCAAACTAGGACTACTCATATACCAACAAGAGGTGAGGAATGCCAAATAAACTACTTATCCTAATTAAAGGTCCAATTAGCCAGAAAATATGCCGTCGCGTTTGCTTCCCTATAAATATATTGATGAGCACCTACCAATTGTGATCTAAGAAATCCTTGATGCGAAGAATAATGGGGGATTACAGGTAAGGAGGACTTCCAAGTTTTGCAAAAGCATCAAAACCACAACCTTGCTATCAACCTGAATAGCTACTCTTTTCATCCTTTATCCCAAGCTTCTTGCAAACCCACCAACCCCCCCCCCCTCCCGCCCCCCCATAGTTCTGTATTAAAAGCACCTGGGCCTCCTACAAAAGCTGAAAAAATTCTCATCTATCTCCTTAAAGCATCTTGGAATAGCCCACCATAAGCAACCTATGTTATGAATTGACCAAAGGCTTCATTAGTGTTAAAAACGATCTATCCATCAAAGGCGGGTTTCGAACCAACTTGGACTTCTCGTCTCTCACCACTATTCCTACTGATTTCTTAGATAGCAATTTTAGCTTCCACAAAAGCCAAACATGAAGCAAAAGTAATTTGCTTCTTAGTAACCCAAGGGATCACAATGTTAAAGAAAACCCTATCATTCCTCTATTTTCAGATGTGCCAACAACTGAAACTAAAAAGGAGACTCCAACTGACCTTCCCCAACTATCTTTTGCACCCTAAATTGCTTTTAAGCCAGCTCTTGAGACTTTCCCCAAAGAAGCTATTGGTGGTGGAATTATCAAGCAAACTCTACCAATACCTTCTAACAAACAAACAATCTGATAACAAGTGGAGAATAGTTTCGGGTTCTCTATTGCAAATGGGATAAACATTACTATTAGATAAATGTCTTATGACCCTCTCTTCATTGGTTAAGATCCTATTCCATATCATTAACCACAGGGAATTTTTTATTCTTTATGGCCCCTGCCACTCTTAGCATAACCTCTAATTGTTTCCCCCTTCTGCAACAACAATATGAGCCAACAAATTATAAGCAAAATCTAAAGAGAATGCACCTGATGATGAGGGAGCCAAATAAGGGAGTCTTCACCCAACCCTTCAATAGGAGGGATTGAAAGACTAATTAAAGAAATAATATCCTTATCAAAATAGCTAGCCAGAACATCTATGTTCCATCCTTCCTCAGCTGTGAAAAAATCCTTTACCCATTTGTGAGCCATAACCCGCCACTCATTACTGTCTCTTTAAGGAGGAATGTAAAGGTACAATGATCCAGCTTCTGACCAATTATCGAACCAAAAGGAAGTTGAATTCCCTTTGTTAATCGACTAGCAAGAATTTGCACGAAAAACAAGCCATAAGCGTGAAAGATTGTGCTAAAGGCAAGAGCTCAAGGAGATAGGGAGCCATTTCAACCAACAGTGGGGAGGGATATTATGCTTAGCTTTGAGAAGCTTCACCTAAAAAGCATTTTTGTCATAGACCATATGCCAAATGATCTTTAAGAGGAACGCATCATTTCACTGCTTTAACTTCTTAATGCCCACTCCACCTGACTCCATTGATTTGCAAATATTCTTCCAATCAATTAAGTGAAGTTTCCTTGACTCTGTAGAAAACCCTCAGATAAAATTCCTGCAGATTTTCTCTACCTTATCACACACTGAAGAAGGGAGCACAACAAATTACATGGTATATGCCAGACTAGATAACAGGATAAATTTGACCAATGTTATTTGCCCCGCCATTGAAAGAAGCTTTATTTTTTAGATAGATAGCTTTTTCCTGACTTTATCAACTATGTAGTTATACAACCTCTGACTAGCCCGATCGTCAATACCTGGCATTCCTAAGTAATGACCAATATCATCTGCAAGATGAAAACCTGAATAATTTTTAAGTTCTCCTACCAACTCTCTACTGACATTCTTTGGCACACAAAATGCCGACTTTCCCTTATTAACCATCTAACCTGAACAAGTCAAAAGTCCTCTACAAACCTACAAATCCTCTCTATTTGATCCATAGAGGCTTCAGAGAACAAAATAAGATCATCAGCAAAAGTAAGTGGGATAAAAAATGACCTCATTTCCCAAGTTTAATAGCTTCCAAATCCCATTGCTCACAGCTTTATTAATTCCTTGAGAAAGTCTTTCTATAGATATAACAAACAAATAAGTGAAGAAAGGGCCACCCTATCGAACACCATGAGACCGAAAGAACTTACTAGTGAGTTCCCCATTCTAGATAATGTGCGAACTTTTATTCCTTCAGCAATTGACAAGCATAAAGAAAAGTTCAGTAGGAAAACTTGTATCCAAAAGCGTGTCAAGAATAAAATCCCACCAAAGTCTATCATACGCTTTCTCAAGGTTTATTTTAATCATCATCCACCCTTTTCTCCCCTTCTTCATCTTTAAAGAGTGAGCTACTTCTTAGACAATAAGAATATTATCAATGATTTGTCTACCCAGGATGAAACTTAATTAATGATGGCCTACAAGGTCATTCAAGCAAGGCTTAATACGGTTAGTGACAACCTTCATAAGGATTTTATAGACCACAAACAAAAGATTAATGGATCTTAAATTACTCACAAATTTAGGTTTATAATTATTGTGAATAAGGCAAATAATAGCCATGCATAAAAGAGGGTCTATCGCTTTCCCTTTTAAGGCTGTATCCATAAAATAAAAAAGAGTCCCTTTAACCAACTCCCTATACTTTTGGAAAAATAAAGGATTGAGTCCATTAATACCTGGCAATTTAAGAGGCTTCATACTAAACAAAGCTTTATGAATCTCCTACATGCAAAAGGGTCTAGTCAAAGTTCCTGACATGCTTGAAGAGAGTACTAGGAATTGACCCTGAATGGAAAATAAGGGGGCAAAATGTTTCTCTTCGGCATAAAGATTATTGAAGAATTCAATCATGTGGTTCTTGAAAATGTCTTGGTCAAAGCACCACTCACCATTATTGATCACCAATCCATGGATAGAGCTCTTTTGGTGTCTTACCCTCACCTTACTTTGGAAGAAAGAAGTATTTTTTATCACAAGCTAGTAGCCAATCAGCCCTAGTCTTCTGCTTCAGGGAAAACTCCTCTTGTAATAGCAGCTGGTCCAACTCCCTTCTTAAATCTTACTCCAGATTAATCAAAAAGTTAGAGTGAGCCTTTTCAAGATAACTCTCAATTCTAGCTAATCTCGCCAAAATTTTCTTTTTACGATAAGAATGCACCCAAAAACACTATTGCTCCATACCTCTGTGTTAATAGCAAAGGTTTGCATGATCTCTACAATGTTACTCGAATAACTCTAGTTATCTTTAATAAAAGTTCGAAAGTCATCATGTAAAGTCCAAGATGCTTTAAATCAAAAGGGTTTATGAACTTTAACATCTGAATTGTCAATAATAGAGATTAGAATAGGCCTGTGATCTAACTTGAGCTTCGGGATATGGGAGACTTTAAAATTCGAGAATGTCTCCCTCTACGCCAAATTATAAAAAGCTCAATCAAGGCGTTCCATAACTAGACCCCTTTTCCATGTGAACTTTGACCCTGTTTATTCCATGTCCATGAGCAAATAATCCTCTACAAATTGGGCAAAATGAGGACAAGGTTTACTCCCTCTTCTAGAACCACCAAACTTCTTGTGAGAGAACAAAAGAACATTAAAATCACCTATCATAACCCATGGATTAGCAATGTTTAATGAGAGAGATTTTAAGTCATTCCACAACTGTTTTTTATAATCATGGGAATGGTCTCTATAGATGATAGTAAATAAGAAAGGGGGACTATTAGCACCGGATATTCTTAAATGCACAAACTGGTAATAGTAGGATTTAACCTCTATATCCAAATCTTAGTTCCACAAAATTTAGGTCCCACCTGCAAAACCACATGCTTCAATCCAAAAAGAATGAAGAAACCCGAGTCTCTTGATCACCTTGTTAGCCACGACCCCACTAATTTTAGTCTCCAACAAAATTAAGATGGTGGTGTAATACCCTTGCTATAACAGTCTTATCGAACAAGAAAATTTTTGGGAATTTTTTTTCCTACTTTTTCATTCTCTTTTTTTTTTCCTTCTTATTTTCTTTAACTTAATTACCTTCATGCATATGCATTTTCATTAATCATTAGCCTATAACTGTCCAAAAATTACTATGTAATTAATAAAAATTTGGCAATATAACGGCTATATTCTTAACTAGCCCCCTGAAAAGCAGACGATTATACAGCCTCTCAGAGGTACAACAGTTTATATCCAAACATATATCCAATCCACATATATTATCTAGTAACACCTGTATGCCATCCATTCTCTGCAATTCCTCATCCACATATTACTATAAGTATTATACAATACGATCATTATTACACTATTGTCCTCATAAAAAAAATATAATAAGTAAATATATACATGCCACAAAAAGATTCTTTCTAACTTTTCAGCTTCAATTTCTTGCTGTGTACCCAGGCTCCAAACTATTTGTACCTGCATGCAGTAAATCTTACACGTTGAGCATTAAACATGCCCAATGGTGACTAAAAATCACAGCATTTCCCTAAAATATGTCTATATACCTTTGATAATTTTGTTTAAATTATTTATTATCGTTTATTCTTATTTTAAAATAATATTCATTTTATTAACGACTAACTTTCCATTTAATTTATAAACTTTCTTATATTTTCAATTTAGTTCTTGAATTTTTCTTTTATTTCAAAAATGCCATTTTATACTATGAATTACTAGTTGTCCTTTTATTCCTTATTTCCACATTTTCATGTAAAATTACATTTTAATCCTTTTAACTTTATACGATTGACTTTTTACCCAAACAATTGACTAAATTACCATTTTACCCTTGTTAATTATTTTCCCTTATTACTTCTATCAATTAATTTCACCTTTTAGGCAAATTACCGTTTTACCCCTAAACTTTTAAATCCTTTTCATTTTAATCCTTTTTTATATTAAGCTTTCATTTTAGCTTTTCTTTTACACTTTTAACATTTTCTTATCAATATGCCCCTAGTACAGACCCGGCAGAAAACTCTTAGACCGGATATGCGGGACGTGGACCCCACAGGGCCACAACAGAATGAGAAATGACCTCCAAGAATCATTCCTCATATAACATATGACATATGACAGTACGTATGATAAATATACCATGGAGATCAGTGATCCATCCATAGTAAAGCAAGTCGCCATGACTTGCACCGTGGTATATGTATCATATGGCTAGCCAATTATATCCTGAACTAGATTTTACTGCCTGACTCTTTCTAAGGGCACATATCTTCTTAATTTTCTTACTTTTCATTCCTTGTCAATACAGTATCAATACTTTATAATTACAGTCAATCTTATTTATACATACTACGAAACATTTCACAGTAATTCACCATGTAATCAATAAATTATGCCATAATTCATTCAAATTTTACATTTCTCACCTAATACCTAATTAATATTTATTTCAAAAATATTCATTTAATTCCCATAAATTTTATAAAAATTCATAACCATTAATTTACATTAGTATTAACATTAGGAAACTTAAAATCATTAAAATCATCAAATTTCACATTAATTTCTTATGACATACCATTCGGCCTACACCACAACCCTACCATGCAAATTCTTTTAACTTCATTTAAGGTCTCTAACAAGTATATATGGGTCTTAAATACATAAATATAACATTACTTCCAATTATATCCCAATATATAAAAATTTTCTTAAGAAACCTAAAGAAAATTAACTTAATTAATAGGAAAATAAAAGGATTTATTAGTCACACACCTTTTTCTATGGATTAGCCTTGCCTAGGCTTCCTTTCTCTTTCTTTTGGCTTGAGAAATTTGCTCCTCTTCTTGGATTCCTTAACAAAACGAAATTCCCATCAATAATAACTCAATTATTTTGGCCTCAAATGCTAAATTTGATAGCAAAAATGAACTCTAGGCACCCAAAATTAGTAGTAGGCACCAAAAACCAAATAAAAAGCAATAATTTCACATACCTAATTTTGACACCTAAACTTTAACTCTAAATTTCTCTTGATTTTCTTCTTTGAATCAAGGATTAGATCTGATGAAGATAATCTAGAGAGGCTGAAATCACTTTAGTAGGTTTTGATTTGGTGAGAATTGATGAAGAATTGAAAGAAAAAGAGAGGAATTTGAGAAAGATGGAATTCGGCCACTTATGAAGGGGAAGAAGACACAATGCTTTTGCTGGAGATTTCTGGAGAAAGGCAGCTTATATAGGTCTTATAAATGAGCTATGGGCTGGGCCTTAAATGGGCTTGAACTATTTAATAGTTTAGGCCTAATAATTACCTAATATTAGCCCTAATTAATTTTTTCCACTTTCCAACTTCAATTCCCTTCAAATTTGATTCTATTATTCATATCACATCAAAAATAGGCTATACCTAAAATTTCAGCCCAATCGAAGTTCGTTTCGGGTCCAATTCGATTTTATCGGTTCGATTCAAAAATACCGGTATTACCAAAAAATTTACTTTTTGCCAAAAAAATAATCTACATATTATTTTAGGCATATATATAATTTTTGATAATTTTTAGACTTCATTTGATATTTTTAGTAATCAAAACGATCAAAAATTCAATTAAAAACTTTAAACCCTAATTTTCTCGGTTTTCGTTCTTTTGGTTTTCGGAGGCCTATTTGACCTCAATTTCACTTTAAATTTCAATCCCAATAGTCCAATAAAATTTTTTCCACTTTCGGGTGTCATTTTCAGCCCGAAGATACTATTCACTGTCGAAAAGTACTATTTACGATCAGTCCGACATTGAGGCCATTACAAGTGGTATTATACATCTTCATGAGATTTTTGGCATGTCTAGCAAAATCCTTAGACCCTGCTCCCTAACAATTTCAAGAGATAACCTGAAAACCCATAAGCAAAAATAATAGAGAAACAATAACACCAAAACACAAGAAACATAAGTTCAAAGCTTTGTAGCTCCAGCCACTTCGGGTACACTTTTGCCCTCAGTATGCAACTTCTCAGAGGATACTGTAGTCTCAACATTAACTAAGTCTGCAAGTGAATCACTGGTATAAAAAATTTTAAGCAATGTACTTGTAGTCTTACGTTTACCTCTGGCAATGTTTATGTCCCGAGCACTCTTAATCCACCTTTTGTCAGGGGGTTTGCTCCTACCATAAGCCAAGCCCTTGATTTTCAATCTTTGGTGTAACAATTTGGCTTTGATGGAAGACTTTGAGCTAGAATTAAGAACAGTAGGATAAAGAACCATTATTTCTTTATGAGCATTTGAGTCCAAGATGGTAGACACAATATTATCTTCATACCTGTCGTTATTAATAGCCACCGTGCTCTGTTTATTGCTTATGTCTCGATTTTCTTTGCCAGGGAGAACCTTCGAATAATCGTCTTGCACAGTCCCTAGAATTTGATATCCTACTCCTATGAATTTTTCAATTGTAAAGATCTATTTGCAGCTATCCCAAACAGGGCATTCTCATAAATAATTACATTTCTCGATTTTATAGCTTTCTCTTTCAAGACTTTTCTTCCTCTCGGATAATTAATTTGCTCTTTCGAGATCTCAATTCTAAGATTAAGTTATTCCCTTTCACTGACAGTCAACACAGCTTCTATCTCCTCTTCCTATAAGGCCTCGAATATATTAGGGAGATTTAATGCAAAAAATTTAAAACCTGCAGAATTGAATAGATTGGTCAGTGTTCCATTCCTTTCAACATTTTCTGTACTTTTAGCTTTTCTCCTTTTCCTCTGCACGATCATCCATGGACCAAAGGATGAATCCGATGCCACAGACTCGCCTATGTCCTTATCTTTCTTCTCCACTTCCATAGCATGTTTAAGGGTCTACATTATGTCTAGACTGTTCAAATTTTTCTCGAGAGAAAGTGGGCATTGGTCCTTCAAATGACCGTACTTCCCACTCTTAAAGTAGATCTTGTATAGGCCCTCGTATTCCACATTAATACGCTTATCTTTGATCTGAATTTGGGACACTAAGGGCTCTATGAGTTCTAGTTCAATGGCAATTCTCGCAAACTTGGCCCGTTTCTGGTCTGCCGTATTATAATCAATCTTCACAAGCTTACCGATGCATAATCCAATCTGCCTAAGCACACGCTTATGTTAATAATGGAGCAAGCCTGGACAACGCACCTAATCAATCATGGACTTCAACACATCATTGTTTGTAGAGAAATTAGGATGCCAGGGCTGGATAGTGAGGTAGTGTCCCATGATAGTCCATGGTTCCCCTACCAAAGCATTAACATAGCCCTCTGTTAGGTCAAAATGCACAAAAAAGTAAAAATTATCAAGATCTACTACTTTACTATGACCTTTAGGAGTCTATAGAGATTCCATTCTATTGCAAAGAACCCTGTATGAGATATTCCTTTCTAGCAGTTGCACAACCACAAATCTCTTCCACGGTTTGGCTAGCCAAGCTTTAAGTTTTTCAAACACTTCAAGTTTAAGGAGCCTTTGATGGAGAGAAATAGAGATCTCATTGTCTGCATTCCCATCATTGTACTCACTGTCTTCACTGCACAAAGAGTCATCATTAGAGCCATCATCCACATCCATCTCATTATCTTCTAGCTCTAGCGAGTCCTTGCATAAAGGAATTCGTTCCCCAAACCGCCTTCGAGCTTTCTGGATCGGGATGTCTTTGAAGGACCTGGATGTGGATTTGCACACACCAGCCAAATTAACTTCCTCTACCTTCATATCCCAATTCGTATCCAAGCCCTCCTTCCTTTTCTTAGGAGATCTGTCATCCGGTGGCGATGGTGGAGGGGCTTTTTCCATTGATGACAAGCCTTCGTAGACAGCAAGGGCTTCGGGCTCCATCTTCCTTTTATTAAATTTTTTTATTTAAAAATGCAGAAACTGACTCACGTCTATTCTTATTGTTAAAATAGTTCATATTTACCACGTAAGCCATTTTAGTAAAAGTCTATGGGCATTTTTGAAAGAAGAAAAAATTAAAGGCTAAATCTTAAATTTGATACTTATCTTTTTTATATTTATATATATAATCAGATTTTAATATGGTATTTTTTGAAGATATCTGATGATTCTGTGTCATCCCTTTTACAATTGCTCGCAAAGAGACTTTGCACCATTGATTACCAAAACTGGAACATGTGATGAAATTTGGTTAAAAAGCATTTTGAGGTGGATTTTTCTTGTTGAGATTGTTTTAGAATGAGAAGGGAAGCATATCCGGGACTTATACCTTCGGATATATAACCACAAATTATTATTAATTACTTTAAGCAAAGCTTGAGATATAATAGTTAGTCCCTAGGAACAACTCATAATATATTATTATTATAGATACTATTAGATAAACCTATTTTTTTTTTTTAAAAAAAAGAAATTTGTAAGTTAGGCAAGTTGTGAATTTCTTAGCTGCTTTAACTTTCTTCATTACATGAATGCAAATTTATCCTTCTAAAACCATTGTTAGTGGGTTGTGTTTTGGCAGTTGGAAGCTTCATAATGGAATTAGCCATCGGCAACAAGGATTGGTTCTAACAATCTTTTCTTGCATTATCGAGGCATGGATTTGTCTGCCGTACAAGACCCTAGTATTGTACTTTTATAGTTCAGCAGATGCATTAGTATTGGAGTTTTGTTGCACTTTTATAGTGTTATATGTAGGAGTGACAGTGGGATTTGATATGAAGAGATATAAGGAGTTAGGATTAGTAATGATATGTGTGATATTGGCAGCATCAATGGGAGTTGCAATTTTTGTGTCAATTACAGTAACAGGAAAGGCTGGGTATGGAGGTGTGGGACTGAACCCTGCATGATGCTTAGGGCCAGCATTGTTGCATGGAGGTCCATTGTGGCATGGACATTGGGTGTTCTGGCTTGGACCTTTTCTTGCTTGTCTTTTTTATTATGCTTTTACTTTGACTTTACCAAGGGAAAATGAATCTTGAAAATCTTTATTTATAACCCTTAAACATACCCTGTTTTATGTTGAGATTGAAATTTTATTTTAGTTTTCAGATGTTATTTCAACCTCTTTTTTCATGATGTTAATATTTATTGGCAATGAGAGTGGTAGCTAAAAAAAAATAGAACTTTGAAAATAGTATTAATCTTTGCTTGGAAATATATGTCTAGTGACAAAAAAAAATGCTATTGAATCATTAAATTTTCATTTGGTTAAATTGCATCTTTAAATTTCTATTTCCATTTATATTAATTTTAAAATTACTAAATGCGGATAAAATAATAGTTATAATTTTAATGTATACCAAGTCTTTAAATTTTTTGTTTTTTTAATTAAATTTTTATTTAAATTGAATAAAGATTAAAATAAATATTTAAATACTTTATGTGATCCAATAAAAATTTAAGAATTTAACCGAAAAAAAAATTACATATAAATCTAGAAACTGATAATGCATTCATCCAATCTAAAACAATTAGATAATTAGCGAAGATGATCAGAATCATGAGATGGTACATCATAAAGAGACTTAAAAGGCAAAATTCATTATGTAGTTAGATGAAAAAAGCTAAAAATAATTATGATATTTTGCTTAAAAAAGAAAAATTATGATACTTATACGCACATGACTGCCGATGCTTTATGTTTAATGATTTCTATTTATATGCATTTGTCAGTGTTTCAGTTCTTTTCCCCGTCAATCGGATCCTTAGTAATTCAAGAAGAATCGCGAGCCCTTATTTTCTGGTAATTACAAAATTTAGATTAATTTTTATTGAATAACTAATTTAATTTATTCAATATGCATTTACACACCCGAATGAATCGTTGGATAAAATTAAGAATATATTTTTAATCAAACGATCCACACCACTTGTGATGGATGCACCAAACAAAAACTCAACTTTTTATATAGGTTTATTGTGCAATTTTACCCTTGAAATTTTCCAAAAATAGCAATTTTACCTCTAAAATTTACTTGTGTACAATGTTCCCCCGAATATTTCAAAAAATACGCAATGTAGCCTATGCCCAAATATTTCCGTTAGTTTGACCGAAAATCGTCAGTTAACCGCTTATGTGTGATGATGCTTGGACATCAAATGACAATTCAACCTAGGCGATCAACTGACAATTTTCGTTCAAACTTACGAAAATGTTAGGATATGGGTTATATTGCGCATTTTTTGAAATATCCGAGGGAACATTGCACGCAAGTAAACTTTAGCTTCAATATTGCTCTTTTTGAAAAACTTTGGGGATAAAATTATACATTAGGCCTTTTATATAATTGATGATACCATTATTATACAAGCCTAAGCCCAAATAGCCCAAAAGACAACTGATTTGGCCCAAGTCCAGATAAGTCAAGCTGCTTAGGAGAATCAGTCCAATCAGACTGGTAAGGCTCATTAGTTACATCAACAAACAAAGCCTTTTCTTCTCATTTCTTCTCTAACAACCATATGCCCATCACACTAAATGCACCCACCGTGTCAGACTACACGCCTAGGTAATCAAGTACCTAAGAATCCTACCACTCATCATATATTATGAATAGTCCAATACTTAAAGGCTTCAAGTAATGTTAATTTTGAGACCTTCTCTCTCTAAAAGTCACTCACTTAGGCATTGGAATGCTTATTCCAATCTAACTGGACATTCTTCTTCTTATAGGTCTTTTTGAGCCAATCTACCCCATCGGATCTTCCAGTCTACTAATTTTCTCTTTTCTTTAGATATTTTCAGCAATATCATTTGGTGCTTTTATTGAGAGCGATTGGAGATTCGCAAGAACGATTAAAACACTTTAAATCCAGGACTAATGATCACTCAGACGATGAGCATAAAAGACCTAAGTTTACCACAAGGAGAAATGATGAAGATAGGATCCCTCCTAGGTTTTCTATCTGTGAAAACCTCTTAAGGGCATTCAACGAGGAGCTTAAGGCTTAAACAGATTTTACTCCTATGATAAAAAAGGATTTAAAAGAAATTCTTAGGGATTTTGGAAGAAGCATCATGCAGTTTTTCATAAAAATAAACAATCTCAAATCTCAATGAGGGAATTGGAAGGAAAAAGTGAAAGAAATGACGCACAAAAATACAGGAACAAAGAGACAATAATCAGATAGCAAAATGAGGAAAATAAGTCTAGCATACGATCCGATGTGCATGAAGTGGATAAGAGGAGCAAGTGAAAGGAGAATGTATCTTTATCAAGGAAAAGTTATACCTTTAAGAATGCTCCAAGGCAATCCCCCTCTCCCTTTGCCAACCTAGAAGATAACTTAGGATAAATGTGTACTCCTAAAAGAAGATTAACAAAAAGGGCCAAAAAACAATGTTTATGACCTAGTGACTAATTAGAATGAGAAGTGGTTCCTACAGCAGATGAAAAAATTTAAGTCTTGGATATCCAAAAAGGAGATATTCTATGGCAATATTTTCTCGAACATATTTCTGAATATTTAAGAAATATGTTCTTTTGATATGCCCAGGTAGACCAGGTGATTTGAGAAATTGAACAGTCGAACATATTTAATGAGATCAAAATGCCCAGGTACACTAGTAAAACTGATCCCAAATGCCATATTTCTGAATATCTGACTCAAATACAAATGTATTCTTTTAATAACCAAAATTTTTTTAGTATTTCCCACAACATTAATGGGAGACACTTTGGATTAGTTCCACGATCTTCCTCCATAATCAATCCATAGCTTTAGCTAGTTTTGCGATCTATTCACGATAAGATTCGTCGTATAGATTCAGACATTTAAAATTGTTAATTTCCATAACCTAGTACAAAGGCCTGACGAAACTCAAAGGAGCTACATTAATAGATTTCAAAAATTAGCTTCTGAAATAAGGAATCCGTATCTAGATATGGCTATAAATGCCCTAGCACAAGCATAACAAGTGTCCAGCTATTTAATTCATCGCAAATAGGCCACTGGATAATGCCTTAAGAGCCAAATTTAGAGGGATGTACAATATGACAAATAGGATGCAACTTTTTAGATGAGGAGATTTAAGGATAAGGAGCCATGAAAGAGCCGGTGCATCAAAGAGCTCAAGAAAAAGTAAAAAAATTGAGCATGTTAGGTCTGATTGCCATGTTAATAATCCAGATAGAACCTATACTTTGCTCAATTTTTCTCCTGCTAAGATCCTGATATGGATCAAAGAGAAACACAATAAAGTGAACTGATTAAAGAAAATATCTGACTGGACATACACCAGGAGAGATAAAAGCAAGTATTACAAATTTCATAAGGATTTCAATCATACTACTGACAATTGCAATGCCCTAAAAGAAAAAAAATTGAAAGACACATGCAAAAAGGATCTCTAAAAAGATTTATAAGCCCAGTGCCAAAAGATTCATGCTAACCACCACCTTAAAGAAAAGATCAGTAAGATTCTAATAAAGCTGAGGAGAGAAGAAAAGCCAAAGATGCTAGCCAACAGAGATAGAGGCTTAGAGTTTTTAACATGATTGTAAGAGGCTCATCCTATAGGGAGGATTTCTCAAAGAGAAAAAGGAAAAATGTGTATACTTCTCAGCAAAATCTAAGAAGTTACCACTGGTTTCTATTTCCTTTAAAGACACTGGTGATTTAAAGTTTCCTCATAAATAAGCCCTAGTAGTTTAAGCTAAGATCAACAATTTACTTGTCAAAAGAATTTTAGGGAAAATAAGAGTACGATGAATGTCCTCGCTCTAGCAACCTACAGGAAAATGAACCTGCCGATCAATGAGTTGAAGCCTATTACCACCCTATTGATCCGACTTGGCAATGCCATTGTCCCAACTACAGGATTGACAAAGTTTTTTTTATAGAGCTTGAACATGAAATGGTGACATATACGTGCAAAACCATATTTATAGTGATAGACATATAGTTTGCATATAATGTGATTTTTAAAAGACCTCTATTATTTCAAAGTAGAGCTGTTACTAGCATAAGATACATGCTAACAAAACTTTTCACTGAAAATAGAGTGGCAATCTTAAGAGGAAACTAAAAAGTCTTAAGAAAAGCCTACGTTGCCATAGTGAAAGAGGCAAAGCAAGCTTATATAGTACAGCTCAGATCAAAAAGGGAAGAAGAGGCTAATTGGCCTAGAATGATCTCGAAGGTGATCTTTTCACTAGGAAGTTATCCAAGAGGAAAAAAGTACAAATTGGAGAAAGCATGGCCGAAAGGGTGGCCGAAAGGGTGGAGAAAGAGGTAACATAAGTATTAATGATTAATCAAGCCTCTTTCACTTGGAGACCAGAAGATATCCCAGGTATAGACCTAAAGGTGGTTACTCACAAACTAAATGTCATTCCAAACCACGCTTATGTCAAGCAAAAAAATAAAGAGGCATGCTTTTAATCAGAAAATATTCATTTATAAAAAGGTTAATCACTTGTTGAAAGCTGGAACCATAAGAGAATTCATTATCCTGAATGGCGTGCTAATGTGGTACTAGTGAAAAATAAGAGTAGGAAGCTAAGGAAGTGTGTGGACATCACTGACCTCAATAAGGTCTGCCTAAAAGGTGTCTATCCACTTCCAAAAAATAGATTAACTTGTATATGCCACTACTTGCCATGCTGTCTATTCTTTGCTGGATGTTTATGTAGGTTATCACCAAATACTAATGTGGTTGCTTGATCAAGACAAAACTAGTTTCATCATGAATGATGACACTTTTTGTTAAAAGGTCATGTCATTCTGATTGAAGAATACAAGAGTAATATACCATCGTCTAATGAATGAAATTTTCAAGGAACAAGTTGGCAATAATTTAATTAGAAGTATATGTTAATGACATGATCGTGAAAAAAAAGAGCCAAGAAGAACACTCGATCAACTTTATCAAGGTGTTTACCATTCTCAACCAATTTCAAATGAAATTAAACCCTGAGAAGTATTTGTTTAGAATTCTATCTAGGAAATTCTTAGGCTTCATGGTTTCTTAAAAGGGTATAAAAGCTAATCTTGAAAAGATCAAAGCAATAATGGATATATAATGCCCGACCAATGTAAACAACATCCAGAGGTTAAATGATAGAATCATGACACTCAGTAGATTTATTTCATCCTCGGCCAAACGATGCATGCCCTAGTTCAAAACAATTAAGGAAAAATGATATCTTCACTTAGGGAAAAGATTACTATAAAGCTTTTAAATAATTAAAGAAATTTTTATCAAACCTTCCCCTATTGAGCCAACCGATTCCTGAAGAAAAACTTTTTCTTTATTTATTTACCTCCAGGGGAGTAATAGTAAATGTCATATTTAGAGAAGAAGGAACTCAACATCTACCCATTTACAAGTGCTAAGAGGACCAAAGTTGAGAAAGAGCCCAACCGAATAGCAAATCATTGCATTAATGATGTGCACCTGGAAGTTAAGGCAATACTTTGAAGCTCACACCATGATCGTCCGATAAGACTAGCCACTTGGAAAAATCCTTTAAACATCTGATTTGTAAGGAAAGATGGTAAGATGGGTGATTAAGCTATAGTTTTTTGATGTGAGGTATGAGCCTAGAAATGCAATTAAAGCATAAGCCTTGGCGAACTTTGTAAAAGAATTTACTGAAGGAGAAAAGACTAAGCTACCAAAAATAGCTTTTTGGGAAATGATTATTTATGGAGCATTAAATGAGCATAGAGGAAGAGTCAATGGTCCCCTAGGCATATTGGTCAGGTATGCTATCAATATAAGCTTCAAAGCATCCAATAACATAGCCACGAATGAAACACTTTTACAGGCATTGAGGCTGGTCAAGTCCATCCGACCAAATAATCTCAAAATGAAGAGCAACTCATAACTAGTGACTAACCAAGTATTTATAAATTTTAAAGCAAAACAGTAAGTTATGAAGACATATTTGGAAAAATTAAATAACGCCCTTAAAGAGTTAGAAGATGGAGGAACAACTTAGAGCCAAGAGAAGGCACCAAGAGAAGAAACAATAATGGTTGATCGATTAACCAAATTGGCAACCTCTGATAAGAAAGTAATTGTAACACCCTTGCTGTACAGTCTAACCGAAATAAGTGATAAGACGGAAAATTTTTTTTCCCAAGGACCATTTGTGAGATACTGGTCATTGACCCTTTGAGGAGCAATGCACTGAGTGACAATTCCAAAATCAGCAAGATTTTTCTTTGAATCTTAACTATCCCTTCGACCCAGGCTTGTCCAAAAAGAAATACTTATAACTTAAGTAAGCCGATAAACTATAATTGTCCAAATGACTTATTACCAAATAAAAATCCGGCAATATAACAGCTAAAAACTTATCTAACCCACCTGCAAATCAGACAATTTCACAGCCCTTCAAGGGCACAACATTACAAAAATAATTTCACTAAGCATCTCATACATCAATTCTCATTATTATTCACATGTCCTAAGATGATTCAATATTACATATTACACTCTTAAACCACTATAACATTCCAAAGTAAAGAACAATACACATTAAAATCATCTCGCTACAACTGTAAACCCTGATGGAGATCTACCCACACTAAATCCTTTCTTCTGATGGTTGAGCCATAGTAGCTGCTTAACCCAAAACAAGCTTATCCTATTACCTACACGGATAACAAAACCCGTGCTAAGCTATAAAGCTTAGTAGGGAACAACAAATATTTTATAGAAGAAATTTCCTATAAGGATCAACAATTACTGCCTAAGCACCAAGATATACCACAAATATGTATAGCAATTGTAATAAATAATATTCTTATATATATATATATATATATATATATATATATATATTGTGCTGATAGTATGCGAATTTTGGATAATTCTCACAACCTTACCAGTTACCTTGTTAAAAACCATTTCTTCTTTATCTACATAGCTATTACCAATACACATGTTAGTTTCACTTTTATTTCCTTATAAATCAATATTAAATCGTTCAATCACACATATAAGTGAATTATCACATATCAATTTCTCAAAGTCAAGCAAAACATATAATCATACCTAAAAGCATTGCCATGCACAACTCGTAGTGTATATCTTATAAATCCAGTTATAACTAATCTTCCAAAAACACATCAGTGTCCATATACATATATAAATGTAGTAATTAACCCACCATCCAGAGATGCACCATATTCAAGAAAAACATCAGAAAGCAAGCAAGAAATAACTTGAAATACTAAATAAAGGTTAATTTATCACATGGCCTCCATTTACCAAAAAAATAAAATGCTGAGAAACGTCTTCACAGAGTTAAAACCTACTCGAAATTCCATATGCATACCATTGCAAATTCCAAATACAAATGAGATACAAGATATGCACTGATAGTTTAGATTTCTTATACTATATTGAAATTAGCCTGCCTAAGTTCTAAAAGTGGATAACGGGATCAGAGGATATCCGAAGATATCAAACAGAGGATATCTGAAGATATCAAACAGAGGATATCCAAAGATATCAAACAGAGGATCCCCATGGGATCAAACAATGGTCCAATCAGGATAATCAGAAGTTCACGAAGGACTAAAACCCAAACAGGGTCAACAGAAGCAGCTGCAATATCCCTATAGGCGCCTATTCAATCCACGACTGAACTATGACTGCAGGCTAACAGATACATAACTTCCTTTCCAAAAGCTTTAAATATCATTTAGGCATAACATGGCCTGTCAACCAATATCGATGCATATGTATACACATAATAAAATCAAATCTCCAGAAGCATTTAACCAACTCTAAATCTTGCCAATACAAGGTTAAAATATCGAATCAAGCACAAAATGCATTAAAATTACTACTTTATAGAAATAAAAGCTTTACATATTACAAACATGGAGGAATCGGTCATTGAACCATGCCTCTCGCATGTTTTCTGATCTAGATTTATACCTTTACGGACTTTAATTATGCCAATCACCCAACATAACCTTTAAGCATGTTATACTTGCATCAAATAATCACATAGTTATGCAAGATAATTTATAGAGAGATAAAACCTAAAAGAGCCTAAATATCATATAAAGGATGTACCATCTCTAATGCACAATACATACATGCGCAAATCATATAATACTTATATAGTCTCTTATAAACAATTACATAAAAAGAAATACAATCTGGTATAGTATTGCATACAATTCTTCAGCAAGATTTCCACGAATGAACACATGTTACTGTAGATATATACATTAATACAATAATCAATGGCACCACAAGTGCATAACCATGCTATTACACATATGAAAACATCAGTATACCTCATTTCATAATAACCAAAATCAAACTTCATTTATTAATTATGCCCATTATTGTATAAAATGAGGTTATCTTATATTCTATATACCTTTCTTTCTTAAGAATAAGTTATTCCAAAAACATGCATTATGATTTAAAAACAGGTTGAGTATATATCATACAGTCATACTTACTCAAGCACGATAATATGATATTTGTCAAAATACACATGAATAACTTATTAAACATGTATAACTTACTCGTGTATGTGATATCACATCAAGCATACCACTATTGCATGAGAGCGTACCTTTCTGATACATCAAAGCTATTTTCCACGCCCCTTTATACTTGCTTTTATCATCTTCCATTCGTACTCAATTAATACATTTATCAAGTCAATGCAATTGTCATCATACTATATCTCATAATATCATTTCTCAATATTAGGTATAAGCTAATTGAACATCTAGGCATACTTCATAATCATACATGCATATATATATATACCATTTTTCAATTTCATGCCCCCTTTGGATAAGTTTAAAACATGCAATACTGCAATTATTTATACCCATACAATTACATGCAAATTTAGCCACAACTGAACTCTATTTGCAGGCATTAATGATGTTCATACACACTTCAATTATCATGCTTGTGCTTTTACTGTATAATCCGGCATATGTACGTTTATATCCAGAAATACACAACTACCGGTATATATATATATATACATGTACCTTTAATTTCCAAATATCAATATAAGTAACTGTAAATATACATCACCATAACTATATAGTTTCGTATGATAACATATAAGCATAAGCATGCAGGCGTATTTATGTTATTTCTATTAAGTATTAAACAATATGCTTGTTCAAGTGTTTGCTATATAACATATTTTATCAAACTCACATATATTTACCATATGATGTTATTATGTTTTTATGTATTTATACTATATTACGTACTAACTCTTCACTGTTAATTAATTTCAAGTTCTTTGAAATTTTCTTCCGTACAAGATTTCAACATCATAGTCATATATATCTATCATGCTTACTTTAATTTCATTAATTCACTGCAACTATTATACTTTCAATTTCGTATACAAATCTAAGTTCAGACAGAGCATAAAGCGACTAGCAGAAAACAACACACTGCCGAAATGCTTAATAGAAAATCATTTATCCCTTTTCCCATGAAAACTTCTCCCAAAAACTAGTGTTTGTTAGGTCCGATTATAATAATCAACCATGAACTGATTATTTCAATAGTAAACTATCCATAGGAGATGTCATTATATAATTGATTTCTTAAGTATTTCCTTGACCAAATTAGACGCGTAATAATAACATAATTTGCTCACTAACGATACACTTTGCAGAAGCTTCTAGTTTAGTTGTCAACTTGGCCATAACAACATAAAAACAATCTAATCAAATCTCACTTCAAAACTATACACAAAAATCAAATTATTAAAATAGTTCCCATACCGTAGTGTCGAAGCCCAGAATGCTCTCTCCAAACTGCTTATTCGAAGCCTCGCCGGAGCCTCATTGGAGACCCGCTGGAGCCTCGTCGTCACCTTATCGGAGACCCGCCGAAGCCTCCCACCTGAAGCCAGAGTTGCCGGTAACTTTTTGGTGGTCTTCACGCGCCTCAAAACATCATGGTTTGGCCGAAAAACCACCTAGAACCGCCGGCTGCCACGTGCTTCGATCTGCACTTCGCCAGCGAGTGGGGATGATCGAAGGGCACCAAAAGATCCGCCTCAGCCTCGTGATCCCATCGGTGCCATCAGCTCCCTCAACCGCCGCTGAGAATCACTGAAAAAAGAGAAAGAAGCCACAGTGGTGGGGGAAAATCGGAAGAAAAAGCCAAGGAGAATGGAACTTGTGGGGGAAAGAGATGAAAGGAGAACGACGGCGGCGATCGGAGCCTCTTCGCCGATGTCGTGAATAGCGGCCAGCCGACGGGACCCAAGCCACCACCGCCTTTCCCCTTCCTCCTCCCTCTCCCTCCCGATTTTTCTTCCTTTTTTTTAAATCATTTCTTTCCTTTTTAAAACCACACACAACCCTTTTCTATTTTTAACATTATTAATTTTCACAACATATTTTAATTAACAATTATTACATTAAAACCCAAAAACATAATCAATCCAAATTTGTTTTTGGGGCGTTACAGTAATATTCCTTTGAAGAGCTAAAAGTGAGACATAGATGACCTCGATCATCTAATACCTTTGATTGAGTGAGTTGTTTGATGATAAAGTAAAAGCTAGAAAAATTACCATAAAATCGCTCGGTTATTTCATAATTGATGATGAATTATACAAGAAGGCATTTAGTCATCCTTGGATCAAATGTGTATCAAGGGAAGATAGAGATCTTAGTGCTAAAGATCTAGCTTTCAAGAAAATTAAAGATAAGATTGAAGCCATGTTCAGACTGTTGTCTACTGGTAGGGGGATAAACCCTGAAGATAGAGACTTGGATTGAGATAAGCCACTACCTCAAAGGTTCAGACGCTTGATCTACCAAGGTTTGACAATACCTCATACCTCTCAATGCATATCAAGCAGTACACATTGATCATAAAGGGGATTACCTTAACTAAAAAATAAAAGGTAGAGTACTTTTGGTTGAGCTTGACTGGACATACGAAAAACTAGTATTATGGATTGGATAGACAGACTAAAGAGGATTGGGATATGCTGACGGAGGAGTTCCTTAAGCAATATGATTGCAGTATGAGGATGGAGATCACCCTAAAGAACCTTGAGTTACTCCAATAGAAATATGATGAGTTTTTCCATGAATACCTTACTAAATGAAGGAAATAAGTGATGGAGATAAAAAGAAAAAAAGAAAAAACCTAATACAGCTGACCAGATCAGGCTATTTATCCAAAATGCAAATCTATATTTAAGGGATGGTTTGAATATAAAGGGTCTAAAAGGCTGGAAGTCATTAAAGGATATAGCTATAGAAGCTGAAGGAGAATATTTAGCCAGAAGGGCAAATAATGAGAATGCAAGGAGGAATTTTGGTAACAATAAGGCTACTAGAAATATTAATGGATAGAACAGAGCTGGAAAGATTGCAGAGGTATCCGCTACAGATGTAAGTCAGAGACACTATTCCAACATGGAGAAAATTTATCATAGGTTCTGAATAAGTTAGTTAAAGAAGGAAAGTTACAGCCTTTACCATCGATGCCTACAAAAAGTCAAGGATTACCTTACCATAAGAAGGACCAGTACTATGTATACCACCAGCACACGGGGCACCTTACTGATTATTGCCACACTTTAAGGAATAAAATTCAAGATTTGATAGATAGTAAGCATATTTTAGATCCTGAGAAGAGAGATAAGAAGAGAAAGAAGGGAGGTTACAATGTTGTGCCCCCTCTGGTGTATATGATTGGGTTAAGCCTATCCAAGTGGTATATGATGAATGATTTAAATGGGAACGAGTATTTAGCCGTTACTCACTCCGCCTTCAAAGTAACAAAGCCAATTGAAGAAAATCGGACAATTTTCATGATTAATTGTTGGGATATTCTTATTAAAAGTAAGGACGAAGGGACTTTGGTTCCCATTGATATTCGAGTTTAGCAAGTGAGCATGAGGAAGAACTTGAGGAAGAAAAGAAAGTGAAGGCGATTACGAGGAGTGAAAAAGTGGCCACTAAGATTGAAAGGTAGCTGACTCCTGCTGCAATATCTACAGAGAAGAAAATTAAGGATGATTAGATAATCAAGTAGTTGAAAAAGACACAAGCCAAGATAGATATTTGGGACTTGTTGATGTAGTCTCCCTCGAACAGATAGAAGTTGGTGGAGGCTTTAAGTGAATCTACAGTTTCTACCACCATATCACCCTCTGAGTTGTTGGACTTGGTTAGGGGAGAAACATATGAAAATGTTGTGTTATTTTGAGGAATTAATTAACTATTAAAAGTCTGAATTTCGCATAGTAGTGGATAGATAGGCATGCCTATAAAGAGGATAGTGATTACAGCTGCTAGTATTGACATCGAAAGGTGTCTAGCATTGTCACCGAAAGGTGACTAGTGTAGTATTTTGGTATCTAGTGATCCGAGACTTTTATGTCTTCAGTGTTTGATACTGCTCATCAGCATTTAATTTGGTACCCGTATCCACCATTAATAAGAATTCAGGTGATGGAAATGATTTGATTTGACTTGAAAGCGATTTAAATTGACATGTATATTAGCGAATAATAAAAGTGTAAATCTTTTAAGGGTAATGTAGTAGTGTTAGTGTATCTTATTGAATATCGAAGTGTTACTGAATAAAATATATGTTACTATTGCATATTTGTACATATTGTGATATGATGGAATGTTCTAGTTTTAAATGTTATTATGTAATGTTCCATGGTAAATTGCATGGTTTTTACTCCCCACTGAGCTATCTCTCAGCACAGGTATTTTCCCCATATAGGTACACAGGTGTAGATCTGAGGAAATATTTTTCAACCAACATCTGTAGACCACTAAGAAAAGAGCAAATGGAGACAAATTTTGGTAGTTAATTATTTTTGTAATATGTTCAATGTAAAGAATATGGAATATATGTAATGGACTACTTGTAAATATGTTTTAAGTATTTTATACGTATGTGCACTTGTGCAAGTAATTGAAAAGAAATAAACTATAAATAAAGGTAATTAGAGTGAGGATTACATGATAAACTACCCTTCACACTATGAGGCTATAGGACCACAACCAGAACATCAATAGGGGCCACTTCATTTTCCTTAGTCTATGGGATAAAAGTAGTATTATCGATAGAGATTGAGCATCAGTCCTTGAGAGTAGTTCTAGAACCTAAGCTGCCGAAAGTAGAATGGGCTACACAAAGATTGTTGCAGTTTAACTTGTTAGATGGGGAAAATGAGGGTTTATTACCAAAATTAAAATTATCAAAAATTGCTCGCTCATTATTGGAAAAATGTTAAGAAATACCTATTAAAAGAAGGAGATCTAGTGTTCAAGCAGATGAGTCCGGGTATTCTAGATATTCGAGGCAAATTTAGGCCCACATAGGAAAGAACCTTTCTTGTTTAAGAAGTTATTATCCAAAGGCATAACTATTTTGTCAAACAATGATGACAATGATTTCAGAGAACATGTGAATGTCGACAGGCTGAAAAGGTTCCATGGCTAAAGATGAAAAGATAAAAAGAAGAGAGTATATGGCCCACAGGTTCAAAACGGAAAAAATGGCAGTCTTACTAAAATTGGGCACCTTGCTAGGGTGAAAACTGAAAAAATGAACCCTGGGTAAAAATTATAGTCGAAAAGAAAATAATTAATCAAGAAAATCTGAGAGGTCTGATTGATGACAGGACTTATAATACTCATAAAGTTTCATTTCGAGATTGAATAACATGTGTAATTGGGTTGATATTAAATAATGGTCATGTGTATTTAAATAACAAAGAAATGTCATCACAAAATCAGTCATGCAACAAATGTAGCATATCCTTTACATGTTCAAAATCAAAAATCCCAAAGCCTGTTATCGACAGATGGACTAGTAATCCATTGCCTATAAGAGATAGAAGTGGTAAAGTCACAAGTACCAATGTCAAGGATCGTAGTCCTCACTAGGAGCTAGGTCCAAATGCTTTGATAATACTCCAACATAAAGTGGTAGCTAAAAATAACACTTTGAAAGCCCAATGGTTACCTAACAATATTTTATCTACCCCCGAACTGGCAAACATAGCGGGTAGCGAAATAAAAGGTGACACGATGAAGCCCCCATAAGGGAACACATCCATAATCTCTTTCCATAACCACAAAGGTAATAGGCAACCGAACACACCTAAATGTGATGTTGGCATCCATCAAATGATCCAGCGAAACAACTACATCCTGGACTGATCAAAATTTTTGATGCAAACATCGAATAGTGACATATCTCAACGGTTAGATTCTTGTAGCTTTAGCCCAAGAAAGAGGCTCCGACAATATCTATAACTTTTCACGAAAGCCACACCTAAAAAGAAGCCACCGGGGTGAGTTAGGTTTATCTCAAGCAAAAATAAGGCAAAAAGATACGTGAAAATCCAAAAGGACGTGTATTTCAACAAGAAAAGCTAGTATAAAAATCCACAAGGGGTATACTACCTTCAAATTAAGGACATACTTGAAGAAGTAAAGAGCTGCTAGAAAATAGAGAGTCAGGATTATGGTGAACTACATCCAGGCCAATAATAGTCTCTACTACGATCACTGAAAATGGATTACGTCCTCGATATATGCCATTTACTATACTGAACAAGTCATAATCCCCAGTCATGGGATCCTTACTACACTCCAACAAGCATCGAGTGAAGCAACAAAGCAACACCACATCGGTATGGAAAGTGGGAGCATCATCAAAATTAGCAAGGACATCGATCAGTTACTCCAATACAAATGTCCTTCTGAAAGGAACTAGATCGAGCCTTAAAAGGTAGAAGCTAAGAGCATGGACTCTCTCTAGGATATCTAAAAATAGCAAATGGTAGACAAGGCCGAGCATCAAGCTCAAATCTAACACCGACCATAACAATAAGCTCCTCTAGTAGGGGGAAAAGCTCCTGATGAGTGAATCTGAACACATGAAACCTCGAATACCAATATCGAGCTATAACAAGTAGTAAATTCTTATCCAAGGACACTCTCCTTAAAAATTTCAAGCTAGAGTATGGAGTTAATCAATAGCCTTTCCAAGTTCTGGAGTCATTTAATAGTTGATGTAATTTTACAAGTCCAGTAGTCATGGTAGAAGAATTTTGTAAGTTGTGTAAGTATAGGTATAATGAATAAAAATAAATAACTAAAAGAAAATAGGTAGAAAAATAAAGAAAAAAAAAAAAGAAAAGATGAGGAGAGAGAAGAATACCTGATAGAAGCTTCTTGAAAGGTGAAAGGTCAAAGGCACCAAAATCAAGAAAATTCAAGATTTATTTATAGAAAACTGATGAGGCACAACCGTCCCTCACCATGAGTGAGCCATGGGTTGCCCATCCCTCACCTTTAGAATGCCAAAAGTCACTCATTTTCATGTTCCATGCATTGCACGTACATATTATTGCATTTGTCTTTTGTTTGCATTTTGTAGGAAATCTAAAGGCCTAATGACCTGAATAGTCAACTATGGAAGCCCTGGAATGTGATGGACGCTCGGCCCCAATAACTGATGTGTGAGATGATTGTGGATGGAGCCTCGAATGACACCCAAAGAGGTGTGGGAATCATAATAACAGGCCCCCTCATCATCGTCGTAAGGTATGCAATTAGACTCAATTTTAAAGCGTCTAATAATGTGGCAGAATACGGGGCACTTCTTCAAGGCCTAAGGTTGTTCCATGCCATCCAACCGGAGTTAGTGACTATAAATAGCGATTCTCAGCTCGTGACCAGCCAAGCTTTGGGCACCTTCGAAGCAAAGGAGACTAATATGATTCAGTACCTGGTGAAAGTTAAGGCTGCACTAAGAATGTTAGAAGAGTATGGATTAGAGTGGCTTCTCTAGAAGGTTCCAAGAGATCAAATAGCAGCAGCCGATCGGTTTGCCAAAATGTTCGCCTCCGAACAAGAAGTGAGAGAAAAAAATATCATGGTTGTCGATCAAGCCTCCTCTTTCTTAGACGAACTAGAGATGATAGAGATTGAGCAAGTGGATGACACATAGATGAGCTCGATCAATCGATTCTTACAAATAAGATAACTACCTGAAGACAAAGCCGAAGCTCGAAAGGTATCATGTAAATCCTTTAACTATTCTATAATTGACGGTGATTTTTATAAAAAAGCTTTTAGTCATCCTTGGCTCAAGTGCATGATAAACGAAGAAGGAGACTATATCCTGAAAGAGATCCAAGAAGGCATTTGTGGGGCACACGAAGTCAGCAAGGCCATGGTAAGAAAAGTACTCCAGACCAGATATTTATGACCAAGCATTTTTAAAGATGCTTAGAAGAAAGCAAGAAGATGCCAATAGTGCCAGATTCATAGAAGGATCATAAGACAACCAGCAGCAGACTAACAGCCGATCAGGATCGCCTGGCCTTTCGACCAGCAGGGTCTGGACATTTTAGGACCTTTTCCTCAAGGCAAAAGGCAGATAAAATTCCTCATTGTAGCCGTTAACGACTTTTCCAAATGGATCGAGGTAGAATCTCTGGTAACGATCATGACAAAAAGGGTCAGGAACTTTGCATAGAATGACATCATTTATAGGTATGGCTTACCCAAATGTTTATTGCAAATAATGGCAAGCAGTTCGATAACTCCATCTTTAGAAACTTTTGCCAAGGCTTGAACATCAGCCTCAGATTCATTTCAATCGTTCACCCACAAAGCAATAGGATGACCAAAGTATCCAATCGGACAAATCTAGAAGGGCTAAAGAAGCAACTTGGTGAAGTAAATGGAATTGGACTGAAGAACTACAGAGTGTCCTATGATCTTACAAAACTTCCCCAAGGGCAAGCACTCACCAAATGCCATTCTCTCTTGTCTATGGCTCCGAGGCAATGATACCAGTAGAGGTTGGCATCCCTTCGTATCGAATTATGTTATATTCCAATCGGATGAACATCTAGAAAAGGTGTCGAGATTTAAACCTGATAGAAGAAATGAGAGAAGATGCCTACATCAAAATATTTGCCTATAAGAAGAGGGTTGCCAGATATCACAACATGAAAGTGAAGTCAAGAGCTTTAAATATTGGTGACCTAGTGCTCAGGAAGGCAGACATAAAGACAGGAAATGCAGGAGTCGGGAAGCTAATGCCCAATTGGAAAGGACCTTACGAAATCTCTAAGGTCTTAAGCTCCAATACATACAAGTTCAGAACCCTAGATGGGATGGACATCCCCAGGAGTTGGAATGTCGAGGTACTTAATAAGTACCACATGTAATCTCATATCATGAATTGAATTCAATAAATAGAGAAATTCCTTTCCATCTCCATAAAAGGTATGTTTGGTACAATTTATCCGCTAGGCTTAAAGCTCATCCTAAGCCAAAAATGTAGAAGTTAGAGTCCATTTATTTACAGGTTAAATTTCTGCCGAGGTATATTTGGTGCAACTTACTCTCTAGGCTCGATGCTCATCCTGAGCCAAAAATACGAAAGTTAGAGTCCATTTTTTGTAGGTTAAATTTTTGTTGTGATTGTCCAAGGCAATTTATCTATTGTAGGTCAAAAATATGAAAATTGCATAACTCCTGCTGACTTATCCGCTAGGTTCGATGCCAATCCTAACCTAAAAAGCGAAGGTCAAATTAAATTAATAGTTTCTTCCGAGTTAAGTGTTATGCAATGATTACAAATCAGAATGCAAGTTAAAATACTAACTCGAAGTACGAAATTGTCCTGAAAATCCCAAGTAAATGCGAGGCCTAAAGGTCATCCGCTACGCTTGGCGTTCATATAGCTGACTGATCATGCATTCTGATCGGATCACGTACCTAAACTTCTAAGCCTAGTTCTTAACTTATGCCATATGATCGACTGATTACGCTCTTCCAATTAGATCGGACCAATCAGCCACTGGATTACGAGTTATTAATTTCAAAACTTAGAAATTTTCTACAACTTAATTAGTTGATTCGATTACATCGACACAATTGAAGTAGAAAATTTAAAGAAATTATCAAAAATGAAAGTATTCATTGGATTGTATCGAAAACATATACAAGCCGCATCTAAAAAAAGATTGCAACTGTAATGACCTGAATGTCGGATTAGCTATAAATAGTATTTTTCGACAATGAATTATAAATTCGGGTTGAAAAATACATCTGAATGTGAAAATTATTTTATTCGACCATTTAAAAATATGGATCACAGGTAGTCTGAAGTTAAAATTTGAAGTGAAACCAAGATCAAATAGACCTCCAAAAATTAAAAATACGAAAAAACTATCGAGTCAATTTTTATTATAAAAAGGCTGACTTGATTTTGCATGATTTTTTAAAATAGCAAATGAACTCTAAAAATTACCAAAATTTTCAAATATTCCTTAAATTTTATGTAGAATATTTTAGTAATGAAAAGTAAATTTTTTGGTAAAATCAGTATTTTTCAATCGGACCAAAAATGGACTCCGATTGGGCTGAAATTTTGTGTACAACCTATTTTCAATGTGATAAAAATAATGAAATCAATTTTGAAATGATTTGGAATTGAAAAGTGAAAGAAATTAATTAAGATTGCTTAATGAATAATTAATGGACTTTGGTTAATTGATTTAAGTTTAAGATCCAAGCCCAAACCCAAGCCCATGAGCGGAGTATATAAGGTAGCAAGAGCAACATGGAAGCAAATTTCTAGCTCTCTTCTCCTTTTTCTTCAATTGAGCCACTAAACCACCATTTTTCTTCTTTTTCTTCTTGATTTTCTTTCTCAATCCAAGCACAAGGAATCACCTCCAGCCTCTCTAGTTGATGGATCTAGCCTTAAACCAACGATTAAAGGGAGATAAGCAAGTAAAATCAAGGGATTAAAGTGATGGGTAGCAAAATGAAGTAAGAAAATTTCTTAGTTTTAATTTTGTTTAAGGCTACCTATAAGTAGTTCTAGGTACCTAGAGTCCATTTTTGACGTTTATTTAAGCTAAAAATATTGTTATCATGGTGAATTTTCGGATGAAGGATTGAGCCACTTTTGGGTATTTTGAAGAGACGTGATTTTCTTTGGTTTCAAGCTTGGAAAATGAAGTTTATGAAAGGATAATCACAAAAAACAATAGGTAAGTAATCATGAAATTCTCTAATTTTCCATAAATTTGATGAATTTTCTTTTATATAATTTAAGAAAAAAATTGTAAAATGCATGTATAGTGAATTAATCTTAGAATAATAAAATTGAACCTTAATTATGCTTAAATGTAAGCTTAATTTGATTAAAATAAATTTGTAAGAAGATATTATGGTGGTCGAATAGAACTTTTATAAGCCAAAAGTTAACTGAAAAGTAGAAATAAGCAAGTTAATGACAATGTTGCAATTAACATGTAAAAATGGTACTTTTGTAACAATTGTGTAAAAAGTACATTTTGTATTAAAACGAAAAAGTAAAGATCAAATTGCAAAGTTTTTCAAAGTAATGATATTTTTCAGTATTGAATGTTAAAACATTGATGAATGTATTGTGATAAGCATTTAAAAAGTCAAAATGAGCTAAGTAATCCAATGGCAAAGTTTTAATTAAAGTATAAAAGGATAATTTCTAAAATTAAGTGAAAATTGAGAATTTAATTGAAAATTTGCTAAAATAGTGGTAATTAGCAGTGTAAAAGATCAAAGAAATCAATAATTATACCTGACAAGTCAAATAAGAAATTTTACTTAAAAAGTCAAAGTTAAGCCTAATAATTATTATGAATGCCAAAGGTTAGTAAAATGGAAAAAAAAAGAAGAGAAAAGTAAAAGAAAATTTATAGTTAGAACTACAGAAAGGGCATTTTTGAAAATGATTGAAAAGTTTAAGATCAAAATAATTTTTAGCGTAATTAATGTAATTATGCTATTTGAAAAATTCTTCGATTCATAGTCACCACTGAGCATATTTAGTGCTCAGTACGTAATGTTTACTGTGTGCAGGTTCTAAAGTGTAGCGAAAACATGGTACACAGTAGAGTAGATATTGAAGAGGAAAAGATAGTTATGATTATTTTAATATTTTTGGCATGTATATACTTAGATAATTGAAGTAAAGGTTTGGAATGTATTTGAACTACTGGTTGATGTGATAGTAAATATTATTATGTCTGCAAATATGTGCTTATCAATAAACGATTTAGAATGGATATGTTTGATTTGTGAGTGTATGTTGGAATGTGAATATATATATACTGTTATAGACTGTTGTGCCTCTGAGAGGTTGTAATTTGTCTGGTTTTTCAGGAGGCCATTAAGTATATAGCCGTTGTGCTGTCGAATTTTTGATGAAATAAATAGTATTTTAGACAGATATAAGTTGCTAAGTTAAATGTATGTTTATGAATAGTAATTAAGTATTGGCAGGTAACAAATTATTTGGTTGATTAATTGATGTAAAAAAAAATTCCAACTTACTGCTTAGTTCCGTATCGGAAAAGACTGTTCTGTTAAGGTGTTACAATATTATATTGAAATAATAAATTGTACAAGCTACAAAATTTAGAAACTTTTAAAAAAAATCTAAGTCTCTATATCTACAATTTCTATAGCAGCAGCCAGCTCCCCGATAGGATGGCCAGTAGGCTCGGGGTTTGTCTCCTCTACAGACTTCGAGTTCGGCTCAGCAGTAGGTTCTGCAATCGACCCAGTAGCAGGCTCTGTCATGCCCCAAAAACAAATTTGGATTGATTATGTTTTTGGGTTTTAATTTATCAATGGTTAATTAAAACATATGAAAGTTAATAGATATATATATATTAATAATAATGTTAAAAGGGTAAGATTTTAAAAGAAAAAAATTGTGTGGTTGATATTTAGAAGAAGAAAGAGAATTTATGGGTAAAAAAGTAAAAAGAAACGGGAAAGAAGAGAGGGAAGGGAGATCGGGGAAGAGAGAAGCGGGGAAGGATGGGGGACGGACCGCCGCTGCTCGACGCCGGTGAAGGGGCGCTGCTCACCGCCGCCACCGTCTGTCCGTCCTCTGTTCTTGATGCCTTCCTCCGGTGAGTGGTTTTTCTTTTTCCCGTTTTGTTTATCGCAACTCTCCCCTTTTCTCTTTTTCCGGTGGCTGTCGACGGTGTTGGAGGCGATTGACCACGCCGGTAGAATCACGGGGTTGAGACGGAGCTGTCGATACCTGTTGATCATCCCCACTCGCCGGCGACGTGTAGATCGAAGCACGTGGGAGCCGGCGGTTCCAAGCGGTTTTTCGACCAAACCACGTTGCCTTGAGGCGCATGAAGACCACCAGAAGGCTACCGGCGACTCTGGCTTCAGGCTCGGCGCTTCGACTAGCCGCCGGCGAGGCTCCGGTGAGACGCCGGCGAGGCTCCGAACAGGCAGAATGGAGGGAGTATTTTGGCCTTCGATTCTAAGGTGCGGGTACTTGAAATCCTGATATGCATGTGTAATTTTAGTAGATTTTAATAAACCAAAGTTATATGTATATAGATATGTACAGCTTGAAATGGAAATAAAGCTAAATCCCTAATATAGAATATAAAGAAGATAATATATGTGCTTGATTGGTGTGAAATAAATACATAAGGCTGGATATGAGTGAGATAAATTGAAATATGATTATGATATGGGAATTATGTTTATATTAGTTTTGTATATATTGAGGTTGTTATAAGAAAATTGATTAACCTGAAAGAGTACATGAGTTACCGTGTTTGTGAGCACATATTTGCCATGAATAAGGTTGAAAGTTTAATTATTTGTACTTTCTTGGTTAAATATGTAAATGTCTTCGAAATGACTTTAAATTGGTATACATGAGCTTGATATACTTGACTGTGGATTTCTTGGTTGGTCTTTTCTGATAAAGTTTGAGTGCAAGTCATTGTGAAATCTTGAATGTGTCAAGCGAATTTTCAAGCTTTAGAGAAAGTAGCATAACAAGGGAAACATAAGTTCTTATTTGTTTTATTAAAGTAGTTTCTCTTGGTGGAATGGAATATGTAATATTGAATTTCATGATAAAGTTCCATTTATATGGGTACTTACCATATGCTTGGTGGTAGGTTGCTAGCCATCAAACTTGTTAGTTTTGAAGTCTAATCCTTGACTTAGAGAATCCACAGATATCTAGTAGTGAAGGAATTTTGAGTGGCCATGAAAGTTTATACCTTTGGGTTCTTAGTATACAAGATAACCTTGGAATTGTAATAATATAAATTAAATTATAGTTTCAACAACTGGAATTGGATAAGCGAAATCGAAGAGTGAACAATAGTGAGTTGAAATTAATTGTCTCAGGTTCCTACTGATCAAAGCTGTCTTGTTTTTATTGGCTTCTTCATGCCTTTCAAAACGACTTTGGCTAATTGCCTCTCATGTCTGTATTGTGAAATTAGGATACTGAATAAAACTGGATATAAATTAGTACAATCTTTGGCTAGCTACTTAGTCCAATATACGAGGTTTTTGTCTGGGATATCTTAATTCCTCTCTAAGCTTCTTAACCATTCTGTAAAAAGAAAAAGAGTTGGAACGTTATGAATATAGTTTTCACGGATGTTTGATGTTGGACTTCTGTTTATGTTATAAATTAAATAATTTAATTAAATTATGTGTTAATGGTTTACTTCTTATATTCTTGGTAAATTTAATAGGGTAGTGTACTGATCACTGTTCTAGGTCTTGCCTAGTTGGGGTTAAAATATTAAATAGGAGTGTAACCAAATCATAATGGAACTTCATGTTTGGGTCTTCAACGTAATAGTATAGTTTTTGACCGTTAAGTTAACGATTGAACTTAGATAGCTAAATCAACTAATATGAATGAATATGAGTATAATTGATGAAGCCAAAACTCAGAGTCGGAGTAGTTGTGAAAGAAATTGAATTGAAATAAGTAACTGCTGTTGAAGATTTTATTGATAGGAATAAATCTGTTAAGGCTGTGAATCACACCTTAATTGTTTTAAAAATTCTAGTTATAATCTCATGCTGTAATAAGTAATATTCTTCTGTTTGTCATTTTCAGTATAGTTTTTTTTTAGAAATATTATGACCATATTATTATGTTTGGTAATGATATAATAAGTACAAAGGTTTAAAAGAGATGATTATGATGGGCCATGCAGGTATGTTCTTCTGAAATGATTATGAGTTTACATGCTGTTTTAGGTACTCACGGTGGGTGTGATTGTATATAATTTCATTCTCATGAAAATAGTTTAGTAATGCATAAACTATCATGACTAGTACATGTATTGTTCACATATGATTATTAGATTGTTTAACGGAAAGTGAAAGAATATGTATAAAATAGACTTCTCTGATGACTGAAAAATGTTTTAAAGATAATTTGTTGAATTATTGTGAAATAATTCGTGATTTAAGTGAATGTTCTGAATAACTGTATTATCTGGATTGAACTGATGATAAAGTTGATAAATGAACTGAAAGAAAGTGATCTTTTGCACCCTTAGAAAATAGTCTGGCAGTAAAAACTAGCTCAGGATATAATTGGCTAGCCATAGGGATTCTATACCGCGGTGCAAGTCATGGCGACTTGCTTTATTATGGTTGGATCGTTGATCTCCATAGTATATATATTATACGTACTGTCATATGTTCATATGTTATATGAGGGATGATTCTGGAGGTCATTTCTCATTTTGTTGTGACCCGTGGGGTCCACATCCCGTATATCCAGTCTGAGTATTTCTGTTGGTACTGTTCTAGGGGCATTAATATGAAAATAAGTTGAAAAGTATAAAAGATAAGAAATGTTATAGTTCAGAACTAATATGCATAAGAATTATCCTCTTGTATAAGTACATCAAATGGATGTTAAATTGCAAGTTAAAATATTGATGAGCATGTGATTCTTAAATTCTGTATAAGCATTATGTATCTATATGTATATGTATAAGAATGAATATCCCTCTGTTATTGATCAAGTATATAACATATGGCACACTATAGTGTTAAGTATTATATTGTTCATCTTGTTAAGAGTATTTAATGATTACATGAAAGTGAATTTTGAATGCATGATATGTTTTAAATGATGTAAATATATGAAAGAAATATACCGGATGACTTTTATGGTAATATTGAATGATGCATTGTTTACTGAGTTATTAAGTTTTATTGACCATGTCAGTAAGATGTTTTGTCACTTATACTTGTGATTTATTGTTGAATATAATAACTGGGATCTAGGGTAATTGAAGGTATTTGTTAGAAGTGTTTTCAACTTTGTACTAGCATAATTGATATTATATGTTTAAAAGATTATGTTTAGAATACTTTGTTCCCCACTAAGCTTTATAGCTTAGCACGGGTTTTGTTATCCGTGTAGGTACAGGATAGGCTGGTCCTTGGTTAGACAGCTGCTTCGGTTCAATCATCAGAAGAAGAGCTCTAGTTTTAGAAATTTTGTGTTGAGGGTCACAAATGTAGTGAGGCATTTATGTACATGTAATTTGCTTATTAATATTAAAGTTTTATAACTGTTTAAGAGTATTAGTTATAAAATTGAATTATCTGATGACATGAAAAAAAGAAACTAATGAGAATGGATGTATGAGATGTATTAGTTATGTTTGTGGTGCCCTTGAAGGGCTGAGGAATTGTCTGATTTGCAGGTGGGTTAGTTAAGTTTTTAGGCGTTATATTGCCGAATTTTTATTTGAAAGTTGGTTAATTGGAGAATATAGATAACTCAATGTAGTTAATTTATAAGTATTGCATGTTGGGCAAGTCTGTAGTAGATAGAGTAAAAAAAAAAATTTCAGGTTATCTCATGCTCAGTCAGACTATTCAGTAAGGGTGTTACATTTAGTGGTATCAGAGCTTTGGTTTTGGTTTCCTGGGTAATGTGAGATTAGGAATATGTTTCTTGACAATTCTGATGGATTGGTTAAGTGCAGATATTGAGAAGCATATCCGGATCATTTAAAGTGAATGATTGAGGAAGAGTTAATGATTGAGAACGAGTTATTTGTGTTCTGATAAAAATATTATAGTTGAAATTGATATGATGGTATGTAAAGGATGATAAGATGCTCTATATATTTGTCAGAGATTTCCTGATCAGTATGGGCAATTGAATGTAATTCATTATTTTGGGATAATTTAGACAGCATTATGAAATTAAGTTGGAAAGAATAGATATAAGCGTTTTTGTATGGGTGATAGTGAATAAAGGTGAAAAATAAGTCTATATTTGGCAGAAACGGTATAGATTATATTGTTATATAAAATAGGAAATGATCATAATATAGTGATGTATTTTAATGATAGAAACCAAGTCCGTATAATGGGGGAAAATGGATTATAGTACAAGAGATAAACTTATGAATGTATTTATATTGATGATTAACAGGGAGAACTATGCTTTGAACTAGCTAGAGAGATGTACGTGAAGGAGTTTCTGGTATGTTTCTCCTTTCTTGATTAATAAGGGTTTATGATGATTGATTTTGAGATTAGAGAATGTTTAAAGGTCAGATAAGATGAAGAATATTGAGGATAGTTTGGGTGAATCATAGACTAGATCTTTTACTCATATTGAGATAGATGTTAAAGTGGTGGTTTTAAGAGAACTTCAAATTCTAGTGAAATGGTAAGCGATATGTATTTATGTTGGAACATTTAACTCTGACAGAAGTGTATTAGTAGCGCATGTAGAGATTATTGCAATATCATGTGTGAGAAAGAATTTTATGTGTTCTGATAAGGTTTAGCTAATCCTAAGATCGGCGTGAGTACATAAGCGAAGGAAGTATTACAAGTAACTTATATACAGACCATATGGAATAAATGAATTGTAAAAGGACAAGTTTGTTGTTATCAGACTCCTCAGATACTATGAGTATAAATAAATAAGTTGGTAATTGCTTTTGGAAGATTCCGTTAACCCAACTAGTATACATTGCCACTAATATTTTGCATTGGTCATTCATGTGTACATTTGTGTTTCAGTCCATGCATAGCTATACGATATACATGCATATAGTTCAGTCATGTGGCCACATGCTTCATAGTCTACCCATGCATTTGTTATTGCATAGTCATACAGTTACATGCCTTGTATTTGGTTTTGTTAGTGGCAGTTTTGTTATACTAGTAAGAGGTTATAATGGAAACCCAGTATAAATTTGTCAGTTGTATTGAATAAGGGTCTCATTAAGATAAAAGAGATGTTTGATGTCTATTTGTTACTGAAACATCAATAAATATGGATCTTGCGTAATAAAGAGTTTGAACAATGGAGATCAGGATAATCAAGAGTTGAGAGAAGTGATGTGATAAGATTAAGTGATAAATGGGTTTAAAAAGGAGTATAGAAGATCTGTTACTTGATAAAAGACTGCTTATATTTCAGAGTGATGAAGAAAAACATATGCTCTACTATAGTGTTTTGAAGATATCATAACGTGAGGACAAATGAGTAGCAGTAACTACAGTTTTGCTATTCAGATAAATTTCGAGGACGAAATTTTATTTAGTGGGGGAGAATTGTAATGCCCCAAAAACAAATTTGGATTGATTATGTTTTTGGGTTTTAATTTATCAATGGTTAATTAAAACATATGAAAGTTAATAGATATATATATATTAATAATAATGTTAAAAGGGTAAGATTTTAAAAGAAAAAAATTGTGTGGTTGATATTTAAAAGAAGAAAGAGAATTTATGGGTAAAAAAGTAAAAAGAAACGGGAAAGAAGAGAGGGAAGGGAGATCGGGGAAGAGAGAAGCGGGGAAGGATGGGGAACGGACCGTCGCTGCTCGATGCCGGTGAAGGGGCGCTGCTCACCGCCGCCACCGTCTGTCCATCCTCTGTTCTTGACGCCTTCCTCCGGTGAGTGGTTTTTCTTTTTCCCGTTTTGTTTATCGCAACTCTCCCCTTTTCTCTTTTTTCGGTGGCTGTCGACGGCGTTGGAGGCGATTGACCACGCTGGTAGAATCACGGGGTTGAGACGGAGCTGTCGGTACCTGTTGATCGTCCCCACTCACCGGCGACGTGTAGATCGGAGCACGTGGGAGCCGGCGGTTCCAAGCGGTTTTTCGACCAAACCACGTTGCCTTGAGGCGCGTGAAGACCACCAGAAGGCTACCGGCGACTCTGGCTTCAGGCTCGGCGCTTCGACTAGCCGCCGGCGAGGCTCCGGTGAGACGCCGGCGAGGCTCCGAACAGGCAGAATGGAGGGAGTATTTTGGCCTTCGATTCTAAGGTGCGGGTACTTGAAATCCTGATATGCATGTGTAATTTTAGTAGATTTTAATAAACCAAAGTTATATGTATATAGATATGTACAGCTTGAAATGGAAATAAAGCTAAATCCCTAATATAGAATATAAAGAAGATAATATATGTGCTTGATTGGTGTGAAATAAATACATAAGGCTGGATATGAGTGAGATAAATTGAAATATGATTATGATATGGGAATTATGTTTATATTAGTTTTGTATATATTGAGGTTGTTATAAGAAAATTGATTAACCTGAAAGAGTACATGAGTTACCGTGTTTGTGAGCACATATTTGCCATGAATAAGGTTAAAAGTTTAATTATTTGTACTTTCTTGGTTAAATATGTAAATGTCTTCGAAATGACTTTAAATTGGTATACATGAGCTTGATATACTTGACTGTGGATTTCTTGGTTGGTCTTTTCTGATAAAGTTTGAGTGCAAGTCATTGTGAAATCTTGAATGTGTCAAGCGAATTTTCAAGCTTTAGAGAAAGTAGCATAACAAGGGAAACATAAGTTCTTATTTGTTTTATTAAAGTAGTTTCTCTTGGTGGAATGGAATATGTAATATTGAATTTCATGATAAAGTTCCATTTATATGGGTACTTACCATATGCTTGGTGGTAGGTTGCTAGCCATCAAACTTGTTAGTTTTGAAGTCTAATCCTTGACTTAGAGAATCCACAGATATCTAGTAGTGAAGGAATTTTGAGTGGCCATGAAAGTTTATACCTTTGGGTTCTTAGTATACAAGATAACCTTGGAATTGTAATAATATAAATTAAATTATAGTTTCAACAACTGGAATTGGATAAGCGAAATCAAAGAGTGAACAATAGTGAGTTGAAATTAATTGTCTCAGGTTCCTACTGATCAAAGCTGTCTTGTTTTTATTGGCTTCTTCATGCCTTTCAAAACGACTTTGGCTAATTGCCTCTCATGTCTGTATTGTGAAATTAGGATACTGAATAAAACTGGATATAAATTAGTACAATCTTTGGCTAGCTACTTAGTCCAATATACGAGGTTTTTGTCTGGGATATCTTAATTCCTCTCTAAGCTTTTTAACCATTCTGTAAAAAGAAAAAGAGTTGGAACGTTATGAATATAGTTTTCACGGATGTTTGATGTTGGACTTCTGTTTATGTTATAAATTAAATAATTTAATTAAATTATGTGTTAATGGTTTACTTATATTATTGGTAAATTTAATAGGGTAGTGTACTGATCACTGTTCTAGGTCTTGCCTAGTTGGGGTTAAAATATTAAATAGGAGTGTAACCAAATCATAATAGAACTTCATGTTTGGGTCTTCAACGTAATAGTATAGTTTTTGACCGTTAAGTTAACGATTGAACTTAGATAGCTAAATCAACTAATATGAATGAATATGAGTATAATTGATGAAGCCAAAACTCAGAGTCGGAGTAGTTGTGAAAGAAATTGAATTGAAATAAGTAACTGCTGTTGAAGATTTTATTGATAGGAATAAATCTGTTAAGGCTGTGAATCACACCTTAATTGTTTTAAAAATTCTAGTTATAATCTCATGCTGTAATAAGTAATATTCTTCTGTTTGTCATTTTCAGTATAGTTTTTTTTTAGAAATATTATGACCATATTATTATGTTTGGTAATGATATAATAAGTACAAAGGTTTAAAAGAGATGATTACGATGGGCCATGCAGGTACGTTCTTCTGAAATGATTATGAGTTTACATGCTGTTTTAGGTACTCACGGTGGGTGTGATTGTATATAATTTCATTCTCATGAAAATAGTTTAGTAATGCATAAACTATCATGACTAGTACATGTATTGTTCACATATGATTATTAGATTGTTTAACGGAAAGTGAAAGAATATTTATAAAATAGACTTCTCTGATGACTGAAAAATGTTTTAAAGATAATTTGCTGAATTATTGTGAAATAATTCGTGATTTAAGTGAATGTTCTGAATAACTGTATTTTCTGGATTGAACTGATGATAAAGTTGATAAATGTACTGAAAGAAAGTGATCTTTTGCGCCCTTAGAAAATAGTCTGGCAGTAAAAACTAGCTCAGGATATAATTGGCTAGCCATAGGGATTCTATACCGCGGTGCAAGTCATGACGACTTGCTTTACTATGGTTGGATCGTTGATCTCCATAGTATATATATTATACGTACTGTCATATGTTCATATGTTATATGAGGGATGATTCTGGAGGTCATTTCTCATTTTGTTGTGACCCGTGGGGTCCACATCCCGTATATCCAGTCTGAGTATTTCTGTCGGTACTGTTCTAGGGGCATTAATATAAAAATAAGTTAAAAAGTATAAAAGATAAGAAATGTTATAGTTCAGAACTAATATGCATAAGAATTATCCTCTTGTATAAGTACATCAAATGGATGTTAAATTGCAAGTTAAAATATTGATGAGCATGTGATTCTTAAATTCTGTATAAGCATTATGTATCTATATGTATATGTATAAGAATGAATATCCCTCTGTTATTGATCAAGTATATAACATATGGCACACTATAGTGTTAAGTATTATATTGTTCATCTTGTTAAGAGTATTTAATGATTACATGAAAGTGAATTTTGAATGCATGATATGTTTTAAATGATGTAAATATATGAAAGAAATATACCGGATGACTTTTATGGTAATATTGAATGATGCATTGTTTACTGAGTTATTATGTTTTATTGACCATGTCAGTAAGATGTTCTGTCACTTATACTTGTGATTTATTGTTGAATATAATAACTGGGATCTAGGGTAATTGAAGGTATTTGTTAGAAGTGTTTTCAACTTTGTACTAGCATAATTGATATTATATGTTTAAAAGATTATGTTTAGAATACTTTGTTCCCCACTAAGCTTTATAGCTTAGCACGGGTTTTGTTATCCGTGTAGGTACAGGATAGGCTGGTCCTTGGTTAGACAGCTGCTTCGGTTCAATCATCAGAAGAAGAGCTCTAGTTTTAGAAATTTTGTGTTGAGGGTCACAAATGTAGTGAGGCATTTATGTACATGTAATTTGCTTATTAATATTAAATTTTTATAACTGTTTAAGAGTATTAGTTATAAAATTGAATTATCTGATGACATGAAAAAAAGAAACTAATGAGAATGGATGTATGAGATGTATTAGTTATGTTTGTGGTGCCCTTGAAGGGCTGAGGAATTGTCTGATTTGCAGGTGGGTTAGTTAAGTTTTTAGGCGTTATATTGCCGAATTTTTATTTGAAAGTTGGTTAATTGGAGAATATAGATAACTCAATGTAGTTAATTTATAAGTATTGCATGTTGGGCAAGTCTGTAGTAGATAGAGTAAAAAAAAAAAATTTCAGGTTATCTCATGCTCAGTCAGACTATTCAGTAAGGGTGTTACAGGCTCTCCTGAAGACTCGGTGAAAATTTGACAAGACTCGGCCATTGCTTTAAAAACAAGCTCCACTGGCAGGGAAGTTGCAAGTTCGGATTTGACCAGTGCACCGAGTGGAGCTTCAAACGGTGAGGGGCTTTTACCTATCATTCTGTCATCTTTCATGCCTTTGAGCGCCCCCTCTTGAAGAGCCTCTTCCTCGCCATCGCTAGATGGAGGATCAGGTAAAACATCTGGGTCCTCCATCCAGCCGAGATCAGCCCTAAAAAAGCATCTTCCGACCTCATGGATTAACTGAGACAACAGCTTCCCTTAGGCCTCATCCAGCTGATTGAGCAGTAGGTCCTTTTGAGAGGCAAACTCCTCTTCGTGCCTCCTACCCCATGCCATCTTCTTTTCCTTTAAAGTGGCCTCTATAAAGTCCTGCTCGATGCACAACTGGTCATGCTTCGTAAGGGCTTTGCCTTTGCCCTCATTGGCTTTGGCATACTCGAATGTCAAAAGCTGGCACTTAGTAGTCAGTCTAGCAACTTCCTCCTCAAGCTTTTACCATTGGGCACTATCAGTAGTTATATGCATGACTTCTCCCCTCAACCAATTAATTTTTCCCTACCGAGCTTTTTAGTTCTTAAGTGCTCTGGGAAGTTTTCTTCTTTAGAATACCCACCTCCGACTGAAGGAGAGAGACCTCCTTCTTAACCTTATCGACCTTGGCATTTGCCTTTTCCTTCGATTGAATGGTGCTCTTCCATTCCTTCTTCAGAAAGTTTCCCATGCCGTGTAGCGTAAGCCCCTCTTGATCGACTAAAAAAAATTTAGCAATCAATGAGAAAAGGCATCATTAATTGCCAGAACTGCTAAAATGAAAAAGGTAAGAAAATAAACTTCACCTCCAAGCTTTGTTGCTTGGATAGAGTGCACCCTCAACCAAGTATGCTAATATCTCCCATGTCCTGAAAGTCATCTTCCTAGAGAAAACCCAGATAAATAAAGCTAAAGACTACTTTATCCCTAACAGACCAGTTGCTGTTGAAGTTTTCCCTCAGCACATCCTTTAGGAGCATGGTTTGCCTCCTAGAGGCTCTCTCTACAGCCCTTCAGGTAGATTTGCCTTGGCTTGGTGTCTTGCCTTTAGCTGCAACTCGGGCATCCGCTACAGCCATTAAATCGATCTCCTTCTTTTATGCTGCCTTCTGAACCTATTTCTGCATAGCCTCATCTAGAGCAATCGCCTTCTTTTATGTGACTTCCCTCAGAAGAGGGATGATGAAGGAACTGATGGCAGGCAACGTCTCCTCCGAATTGGATTCATTCCTCAGCCGTAATCGTCTAGATGGGCCCCGATCCTCTGCACCAGATTAGGAGGTCGCAGGTTCGAAAATGGTTAACATCGGATGGGAGGTAGACACAGTAGTAGTAACAGTCGCAGCAGGGGAAATACCACCTGTCGAACCCCTCGGAGGTTGGACTACTAAAGAGAGCATGAGCCTCATCTTCTTTGTCTTCTTCTACTTCCTTACAGCTCGCTCGACCTCTCTCTTTACCTTTACCCATTCGGTAAGCTGCTTAGCCATATTGTCTCCTCCAGCCATTACGTCTATAGCTGCAACACCAAGATAAAATGAGAAAAGCATCTTTTTTATGTAACTCATGATTGAATGCACATGCAATGTATGATTGCCAATTTATGCTCCCCCCTTACTCCAATCCTAATGCTCACGTTCTATGTTTTTGCTAGCATCAGAGATGGAGGGCCCAAACAATGTCCCCAAAAGATAATTAAAGTCATAGGATTCTCTTTGCCTTACCACAACATCCATCAATTCCTTGATGTCGGCCTTTTACAAGGATTGCCCAACAACTTGATTTTTCAAGTTAGGTAAGCTAAACTCCGAACCCACTGGCCATCCCTACCAAAAAATACCTCTTCTTAAACCATTTCATTGAAGATGGGACAATGAAGAGCTTTTTCTTCGATCGGCTGGTAAAGTAGTACTCCATCTCATCACTCCGACCTGAAATGTAGAAGAAATAGATGAAAAGATCTAGAGTGAAAGCCACTCCCTCTATTTTTCAGAGGATTTTATAGCAGACCATCGATCTCCATCCATTCGAATTTAATTGGTTTGGGGCAATCCCATAACCCCTCAACATTGCTATCTCGAATGCACCGAACGAGAGCCTCATTCATGCATCCAAGCTCCAAAGGTGGCAGATGAACCACCCATTCTTTTTGTAGTCGAAAAGCCCCTCCTTCATCGCCATGCAGTCGGGGTAAGCCATCACAAACACATCTGCAAAAAAATATTCGTATCGGGAAGGAATTTCAGCTACTTCTTTCGAACTCAATATGAAAAAATGATCAACTGCGGGTCGGTCCCTGTATTCTTCAATAAAGCTCCTATCTATTGACTGATCACCGCTGGAAGCCATTTTTAGTGGAAGGAGAGAAGCAAAGTAATTCCTAATCTTTAAGGAGGCTCTGAGGATCTACGCTATAAACTTCTTATGAGGAATCAGAATGAAGATGAATGCAGGAACATAATGAATTAGATGAAAGAGAAATTAAAGACATGCAAGTAGGAACTACTTACGTGGATAATCTCACGAGAACTCTAAAAAATTTGCTAGAATCTAAAAGAAGATGGTTGAGAAGAAATTATGGCAGAGTTTCGCTAAGGATTGCTAAAAAGTAAAGAAAAACTCACTCAGAAGTTACCTCTTTCTAGGTAAAAACTTCTTAAATGCACCAATCGTCTCACCACAGGATGTTCGCCACGTGTCATTGAAGCATCATTTTGATGCGAAGAGCGAAGCGTCATTCTCGAAGCGTGTATACGACATTAAATGAGAAGACAACTGTCTGAACATATGCGTCTCTTCGGCTGAGTGCTTTTTAAAATTTGAAAATTCCATCAATAGCCACTCTCCGATCGGAGTACCTCAGAGTAAAACTCACCCGATCGGATCCTTTTGAGGGGGACAAGTGATAACTATGGAAATGTCATACTCCAAGGTCCAAGCAATTGGCCCATTACACCTGACATGGCCCAAAGTCTATCAACAAAAAAGCACCAAGCATGAGCCAGAAGCCAAGGAAGATGCCACGTGATATCCGATCGGACTGATGGGACATCGCGTCTCAATTAGTCCACTTACACAATACAGAACTCATGACCTTCACCTGCTCCTTGTCACTTCGCCGCTTGCTTGCTTTGATAGCCAATTATTACGTCACAAGCACTCAAGTGCATTCCTCTTATCTCTTATAAATAGCTCAATGCACAATGGCGCCACGTATGAAATCTTTAAAACTCTCTTTAAGAATTCTCTCTAGAAAGCTACTAACTTAAGTTTCAGAGTGCTTACGCCTGGTCCAATCGGATTTTTCTTCTTGCAGGAATTCCACAGTCGAATCGGGAACGATCTCAGCTAGCTCTCTCTCTTCTTAGATAAAGATTTACTCATCTTATCAATTAATTATAACGATATTTTTTTTGTTACAAAGTTAATTTTTCCATTAATTTTAACGGAAATGTTACAGAATTTTTCAATTCAATTAGCATTAAAAATTGAAATAACATTAAAACGTTAGTATTCAATTTCATAATAATTTAAATTTCAAACGTTAAATTGAAATAAAAAAGGAATATTGAATTTGTTTTACATAAATAAGCCAATATTAGTTCATAATTATACGGATCCTATTACTAAAATGCTCGTAAAATTAATTTTGGATCAAACATACTCCAATGATTGCCCCATATTGACGTGGTACTGTCATCAACGATCCCGCTATCAGCTATGGATGTGTCGCTTATGCGGTGAGTAGTTATTTACACGTGCACAGTTCGGGTGAGTCAAACAAAAAATATCGAAATTTAGGTTAATCAAAAAATCGATGCGAAATCAAATTAATTTTTAAATTAATTAAATTAAAAATTTAAATTTATGATTTTTATTTTAAAAAAATTTGTGATTAATCGAATCAATCTGAAACCGATCTATATATACATTTTATAAATTATATTTTAAATTTTATATTTATATTTTTTAATATTTATATAATTTATAAATATTATGATATGTAACTTTCTAAAATATCATTAAAATACATGTTTTTAGTAAATAAACATTGAAATTATTTATTATTATTATTATTATTATTATTATTATTATTTATTCATTATATATGTATAATTAACACAATGTTGTTAGTTTTCATATTGAATATATTTAATTCTTATAATTAATTATGAAATTTTTATTTTTATTCTTTTAATGAATATTGCATTTAATTTGTAACTTTTTCATTTCTAAAGCATTTTTTATTATTAAAAATAATATTATAAATTGTATAATTTATTAAATTTATATATTAAAATTTTTAGTGGTTAACTGATAAATCGAATTAAAAATCGAAATCGATATAGCAGTTAATCGAAATTAATAAATTGATTTAATAAAATTATTAACGAACCGATTAATTGGTCCATACTTACCTACACCATAGGTAAAGGTAATATCCAAATAGCACTCGCACCATCTGCGTTAAGCCTCGGTTAATGAAAATTAGCAACACCGTTATTTTGGTAATCTCATGATATTTTTTTTATCAAAAATAAAAATACAAATATTTTTAGTATCCTTAAAAAAATTAGATGTATAATCACACGTGTATACTAAATTATTACTTGATTATCTAACATAAGGATTCGATGGATAGAAAATTAACAAGTAATTATTTGTGATAATATGTAAAAATAAGAATTCATGAATTTTTATGTGATGGATTAAAGTTTAAAAGATGATAAAGCGAGAAGAAAGGCAGGAGTATGAAAGCGATTAGATATAATTTAACAGAGTATGTATGGGGCATTTTGATAATGAAAATTTAGAAATGATGAGTAAATAAACGTGGCATTTTGGAGAAGTAGTTGAGGCCAACTCCGACCTAACACCCCCCAGAAAAAAACACTAATCACAATCACATGCACGTGACTGGCCATACCTTTTTCCATTGCAAGTGGGGTCCCTTGAATTTTTTTTTCACTTCACTCCTATGGGATTGGGCCCCACTTTCATACCCATCCATTAATTCATTCTTGTTGTTATCCTCTAATATTTTCCGTACGGCAAGAAAAATGAGATTAATTTCATCCTCATCATAAAAAAGATTATGATTTGTGCCCACAATTATTTATTTTATATTTAATAAAGTTGAAGTGACCTGAATTTAGGTCTGGCAAAGTTTGCCCAAATCCAAAATCTCATCAAAACCCGTTAAAAAAACTCAAATCTAACTCAAATCCAAAAAATACTCATTAATTCTTCAACCCGTTCGGGTCAGCAACAGATATCCAGTGGACATCGTCCTAATTCTTTAGCTTACCCAAAAGGATTTGTCTCCTGCTTCACTTCTGTGTTCTGCGCTCAAAAAAACTCTTCATCGATACTCCTGCTCTTCCATCTTTTCTTTATTCTTTTTTCAAAAAATAGAAGACCTTGACCATCTATCAAAGTCTCTGTCGCATATCAGTTTTTTGTAGAGGTATGTACAATTTTTTGTTTTTTTATTTTCTCTATAATTTCATTCTTCCATTGATTTTTAATGCAACAATAAAATTGTTTAATCAGGATTCAGATACATTTGTATTTGGAAACTTAAATAACCAGAAGCTGATTTAGAGTTGATGTGGTCGATTTAGGATTCCCAAATGGGCAGTAGGAGTGCCTTTGTAATGAAAAATCAAGTACCCGATAGCAGTCTCTGGTGGTTTTGAGAATTTATTTATTATTGCTCTGACCACAATCACAGAGACTATCCATATGAGAAAAAGAACCATAAGCTCCTTAAAATCAACCATGTTTATCTTTGAAAGCTTTGTTGAGTATAGATTGATTTATATTTGTTTATATAAGAGAAGACGTTTCTTGTAGAGGGATTCCAAATGATTGCATAAACATCGTGTGTGGAGAATGCATTGTTTAAGTTGCAGTGACTGCAGATGGAAGCTTGATCGTTGGGGGCTTTTGACTAGATAGAACTGTTGTTATGCAAATGACTTTGGATTTGGATGTTCATCAACTGGATGAATCATGACTGCTGGTTACATGTTTAAATTTGTAAGCTTTTTGTTTGGGTTTGTGAGCATCTTACAGACTAAACTGATTAGAATAAGTTATAGAGGGAATTGTTCATTCTCTCATCTCCAAAACTACTAGTAAAGTAAATTAAATCCCAGTTTGTGGTATTTGGTATAGAAAAGTTGTTTGATGCTCGTTGTTTATACATTATTATTGCTTTTCTCAGTGTAGGGATCATTCATACTGATTTATGTTTAGTTTTACGTGTATAATTGGATTCTTATCAAGTTGCACAAAGCTAATGCTCTAAAACTGGTATTTTCAGCTTCAATTATAATTTCACTTCAAATAACCATAACAGAGTTTTCACTAGCCTGGTGTTTTAAAGCTTAAATTGTAGAGTTCAAGAGTCAATTGCTGTTTGATAGCAAATATGTGATGTGCTATATGGGCAGGCACTGTAATTCTCTAAGGGCCACATACATAATTCTTATACGACAAGTTCAAGAATTATTTTTTAAAAATAGAGAATAAAACTTGTTCTTAGCTCTTGACATGATTAGATTTTTGTTTTTAAATTAGCAATTACTCTTTCAGTTGTGTTGTCTATTCCCATTTTGGAATGGCATTGATTAAAGCTCTAGAATACTAGTATCGATTCCAGTAATAAGACAGGGATTTGCAAGCACTGATATTATTATCTTCATGACATATGAAAAGTATAATATCCAAAATGTTGGATCCATTTGTATGCTAATAAATTGTCTTTTAAGCTCAGTCTTGAGATGGAGATTATTTGACTTTTAAGCTCTGTTGGGTTCTAATGTGTGGCTTTTAGGACTGTAATGTGCTCTTACTTGATGATCTCAGGGTGGTTGCTATATCAGGTTTGATTTTGGCTTTGGTAGTGCTTACCAGTTTGCCTTTGTTCTATTCTTTATGGGTTGCTGTTGTTTTGGGGGTTTTGTAACTCAATTAGAAGTTGGCAACAAGGGTATATGAGTTGGTAGTACCTAGTGGGTATCTAATATTGCTGTAGTGGTTCTAAAAACTACATCTTGGATAGCCAGTTTCTGGATAGATGATTGGTTTTTGACAGTTTACTTTGCTAGCTCTCGTTACACTACAAGAAAATTTGGAAATAGCAACAAAAATTAGCAACCGAATTTTGTGAATTTCCATTGGTAATAAAAATTAGCAACCGAAAATTCGGTTGCAATTTTGGCAGTTGGTATTTTTAGCAACCGAAATATTTTTCGTTGGTAATTTAGCAACGGAATATGATTTCGGTTGCTAATTTAGCAACGAAAATATATTCGGTTGCTAAAAATACTAACCGAATTTCGGTTTCTATTTTCGGTTGCTAATTTTTATTAGCAACGGAATCTAAATTCCATTGCTATATCTAACCAATGTACATTTCGGTTAATTGATCAACATTACCAACCAAATTAAAGTTTCGTTGCTAAATTCAGATAGTATTATAAAAAAAATTACGACGAAATATTCGTCGCTATTCCACCACTAAATTATTACCATTATGTCACCAAACAAGCATATAACAATCCATCTGAAAGTAAAGTTACAACATTTAACAAACTATAATTAAGAAATTATGAGATTGGTGTAAACAATCAAATAATCAAATCACATGAATTAAAAGTTCGATCTGAAAATTTTGATCTCTATTATATAATAATTCAAAATTCAAGAAACACAAGCAAGTTCTAAAATCATATCCAACTACAGACCAAAACTTGTAATTTTCAACTAAAAAACTAAGCATAAAGATAAAAGAACTTGATACAAAGGAATTTAGAAGCAAAATCTCCTTAGTCAAAGATGCCAAACCTCATATCCTGCAGAAGAATTCAGGTTCAAGTAAGGTAAATAATGGAAAAATAAATTTTACTTCCAACTCATGATTAAGTACCTATTAAAAACAGAAATTTTGCAAGTTATTAACTTACATTATCATATTCTTCTTTCTCCTTAACCTTCTCTTCCAGCCAAGTTTCAACTTGTTTTGGGGGCCGTTGAAGTAAAAAATGAGTGCAGGGGGCTAAGTAACAAATATGAGAAAATAGGAGGGGCTAGGGCTACACACATATAAATCTAATCACATGTCGTAGAGCAAAATGAAGATAAGTGGCAAGCTTATAGTAATCGAACCTTATATAACAAAGCTGGAGTAATCTCATTGCTTATGTGTCCATCTCGACAACTATATTCATCAAGGTTTACAGTTCTGTGAGTAAGACCAAAATCCTTCTCTTTGTTCAGATCAATTTGTCCAACCTTTTCTTCTAGAATATCAGAGATTGATTTGATATGAAATCTTCCCTCGTTCAGTAAATTCATGATATCAACTCTGTGCTGAGCATGGAAATGTCTAAAGAAGCTTGTTTGAATGTATTAATTTGATTTTAGAGGTTAATGCAACGAGAAATATATCCAGCCAGCACGAAAGTGAATTGATATAAGTAATGGTCATTCTAAGGAAATAAGAGAGGAATATGAATAAATTGATTGGCAGGCTTTAAATACACACTCTATGCTATTTTTAATAACCATGCATTCTTTCAAGTGAAGACCACATCAGTCTAAACAAGAAAATCATAAATCATAACATAAATACAACTTTACTTAAGCATTTTCCTTGTGAAATTAAATCCTTTTTGAATGGTTGTTCTTAAATAATAACAATATATAAGGTTCTAATTATTTAGATAAATTTTCATCCCACTTCATATATATAATTAGAACCTTATATATTGTTATTATATTTTTTTACAGATTTTTGGGTAATATTTAATTACCTATACCTAATTAATTGAATTCATTGCATGGCAATCCATTTATAATCTATCATTTTACTTATGCATTAAATAATAGATCAAAAAAGTCCAATTTATGTAAGAAGGAACCATGCAATACCAATATACATCATACACACACACACACACACATATATATATATATATATATAATTTTCAGCCTAAATTCTCAATTTATAAAATTAAAAAATAGTTAATTATTTTTTAATTTTATCTTTATTTTTTAATTTGGAAAACACATAAAGTGAAACAAATGTTATCCCCTGATGGATAATACTCTTTTAAGATTGGAAAACACATAAAGTGCTGCACCTACATGCTATAATGAGGGAACATTTCACAAGTAGTTAGTCATTTTTTAACACCATAGATATGCTTAGCATGAAAAGACATATTTCGAAAGATTGTGAACTAACCAATCTCAGAAACTCCTCCCACGAGTACGGTTTTAATCCAAGCTTAGCAGCCTTGTCTTTCTCTTCATCCATAAATGAAGTGAAACAAATGATCGCTGCAACCATAGCGAATATCAGTAGAATAGAACTTTCAGGAACAGAAAATTCAAATATTTGTACACTTAGTTCTTACATTTAAGCCATAAAGCTGCTTTGCAATAAGGATTCAACAACTGCAAATACAAGAATATATTCAATTGGAAAAATTACTCTGCTTCTCATATGAAGTTTTCTCCAACAGAGAGCAGTTAAATTTTATTAAACTTACTTCTTTTTTTTTTTATCTTGGACAAAAGTAAAATCAACCTCTGTATGATCGATTATATAGTTCACAGCACCAGGGCCTGCATCCAATTTATTTAAACTGTTATGCTTGGAAACCAGAAAGGTAGTTCCTGATCATACTTATTTCATTGTGTTCTTTCATTTAAAGCAGAAATATAACATTGTTTTTTCAGCAAGGAACCATAAGAATCTGAAAATATGAAATCAGCAATAATGTATTAAGAAGACTACCAAGTGTATCATCTGCACGCAGACCAAGCTATGAACATTACAAGCCTAGACAGAGTTACAAAAAGAGGAGGTTGTTTATTACTTGTTCATGTGTAAAAAGTAAATCGAATTAGAAAAGAAAAAGAAAAACTCAAGAGACCTCCATTGCCACAATCCATTGAGGACAGTTTGATCCATAAATTCCAATTTGACAGCCCTATATATCATTGAAAAATGAACAAAATTAGATAATATTATTAACAAGGTCTGATAGATTAACAAATCTTCAAAATTTTATAGGCTTACAGGTTCAGCACCAGATGCTCGCATATGCGTCCCTTCGAATTAAACTCCAAACAAAAAATCAAAGCTAACCACTTCTTTAATATTTAATTTGAAGTAATCAAATGAGAACTGTTTATATAAAATACTCATTTTGTCTCTGGTCAGTTTTTTTTCTTAATTTCGGTATCATTAATTTTTCTTATTCTGACCTAAAATATTTAAAAAAATTGTAATACCCTCTTATATATTTAATGAAATAGAGAAAATATGTATAAAAGAGAAAAATCAATAAAGATGTTAATTTATTGTTGATATCAATGAGATGGCAAATTTGAAATACACATAATAAATCATTATTTCAAGTCAACTCTATCCATTTATGATAAAGTAGTACAAATGATTTCTTGACTCTATCTAGTAAAAATATATATTTGTGAATAAACAGAACAAGTTTTGTATAATTTTTTATAATATGTCTCATATTTTTCATAAAGTAGAATATATATATATATATATATATATATATAAAAGCACTTGCCAAAATGCTTGTATGTGATATTGATATGGTGTCTTTTCTCTTATCTCCTCTCACAATTCAATGCTAAAAAATTATATAATAATGAACATAAACAATTACTGAAAGCGACACAAAATGACATTACCCAAAAAGAATGCAAGTCCCTCTATCAGTCCAGTCAACATAACGAGAAATTTCTTCTGCACCAATTACTAATACATTCTTAAATCCACCTCCTACAATTAACATAGAGTTAATACAAGTTCAACCTAGAAACAAAATTAAGAATAATATTCCAGTTTAAACAAGTTCTTTACCCCTAATGTGACAAGCAGCTGAGACCAGAAAAGTACAGCATATCATTTATTTATCTGTTTAACACGTCATTAACTGCATTTTCACCTAACAATAATTTAAACTTAGCAGTAAGTAAAACTGTAAAAGGGTAATATATTCACATAATTTTTGTTTTGATGAAATATAAATACATAATTAGTCAAAGCTAAACATCATTAATATATATATATTAATGAATTTAAATAAATCCAACTTAGCTTTTAACCAGTATCTTTAAATAAGTAGTTTCAAAGCCCGTTCAAAACAACACATGCCCACATTTCTTTCTTTCTGTCTTCCTTTTCCAGCAACGCGTATACAGACTTGGCTCTGTAAGACTTCGCGTTCCCGCCGCCCATTTTCTCTTTACCAATGCCTGTGCAGTCAAGCACTATCTCTCCATAAGCAGATTTTTCTCCCACAAAAAAGCTAAGGAAAACCAAAAAGCACCCGTCTTTCTCTTAAATGTCTTAAGAAAAATCCCCATTTGTGATTCTAAATAGTTGAATCTAAAATACTCAAACTAAGATGGAAGAATCGTACCCGAAAATAGCCCGCCTGTGGCGAGTTGCAGCAAGTCAACACCGTCCGTGAGGGAGGAGATGAGTCTGCCGTCGACTTTTTTGTTAGAGAGAGAGAGAGAGGCGCGGCGGTGTGTAAGGGAGGAGATGAATTTTATGTAGGGTTTTTCAAATTTATACTTCTAACAAACGTAAAAGTACTTAAATGCCCCTAATTTAGCAACGGAATCAATATTTCATTGCTATTTTTGCAACCGAATTAAATTCGGTTGCTATTTAGATACGAAATTTTATTTTGGTTGCTATTTAGCAATGAAATTTTATTTCGGTTGCTATTTTAGCAACCGAAATAAAATTCCGTTGCTATTTTAGCAATCGAATTTAATTCCGTTGCTATTTTTCATTAAAAGTGAAATTTAGCAACGGAATCATATTTTCGTTGCTAATTTAGCACCGACATTTAATTTCCGTTGCTATTTTAGCAACCGAAATAAAATTCCGTTGCTATTTAGCAACGGAATATGATTTTCGTTGCTAAATAGCAACGAAAATTAAATTCAGTTGCTATTTTTCATCCCAAATTTTATCCGCCATTTGTTGCCGCCTTAATTAGCAATGGAATACAAATTCCGTTGCTAATTTTCGTTGCTAAATAATGGCGCCAGAAATTTCCTCCATATTTAGCAATGAAAGCTAACAAAATATTTTTCCGTTGCTAATTTTATAAAGTTCAACCAATTTTAGCAACGAAAACTATTTTTCGTTGCTAAATAGCAACGGAATCACAATTCCGTTGCTATTTTTCCGTAGCTATTTTCAGATTTTCTTGTAGTGTTATTTGGCTAACGTTTCTAGTTTTTCTCTAGTTTTGTTATGTTTTTAAGTTCTTTTTGGTTTGGGGCTATCTTAATTTTATCTTCTACATAGATTTTATTTTCAGATTGTTTGGGCACTGTTAGTTTTGTTCTATTTTTTGTTTAATTTGTTGTACTCTGTTTTATTCAGTTTTGTTATGAAATTTTTTAGCTTATAAAAAAACCATTCTAGAAAAAATTTCTCATAATAGATTTTAAAGTTTTAATGATGCATACTGGCATCTTAGAAAAGACTTATCCCGCTTGTATCTACTCCTTGTGAGTTTTTCTTTTCTTTCAAGTAATTGAAATCCCACGATTTTCTCAATGCAGTTATCTTTCTCTTAGAGAACTTTGTATTTATGTAATTCATCATCATCTCTGATATTTCTTAATCCTTTACTGCAGTTATGTAAGATTGATTTCAAGGGCAAGACAAGGAAAGTAGTCGGTTGCTCTTGCGTTGTGGTTTAAGGTACAAACTTATTTTGAATTGTATTCTTGTCTTTTGCCGAATTAATCTATGTATAATAGATTATATCAGACATCTTTTGACAGGCTGTGGTGATTGATGAAGTGGACACTTTTCTTTTTCGACCTCATTTGCGACTAACAGCAAAGTACCATGCTGTATATCTTGATCATAAATTTTATTGTTGCTAACCAAACGCTCATGATTATTGGGAATCTGAAATTTCTAACTAGACATAAATGTTGTTTGTCTACGTTGCAATTTGCTTTTGAATATTTGTTCTAGGCAGTGCACAAGTTCAAATTTATGCTCCTGTGTCATAATTTTCTGATGCTTCTACAGCTGTGTACAAAATGTTCAAACAAAGAAAAGAAAGATAGCAAAACTTGTGTATGTGTGTGGGATAATAGGCCTGTATAATTCCTGTAAGGTTAAGAAAATTAAGAGAATCGCATTAGACTGATGATCCCCTTATAATAGCAGAAAGTTATTTTCGCAACATGCAAACCAACAACATCATGACATTTCAATTATGCCTTCACCTGCAAATTTATATATTGAAAACTGGAATATTTCTTAGAGTCTCTTGTGATAGAAATTTCTTTGTTAAATTGAAGAACAAGCTAAAATTTAAAGGATAGGATTGGGTTATATTATATTTATAAAATTATAAATAAGCGTATATAAATTCTTCTTCCTTGCATTGATTCCAAAGAATTGGCTTTTAATAAGCGTATATAAATTCCAGCTGCTGCTGTTTATCTCAACCAACTTTAGCTCATTACGAGTTGAGCCAACCATGAATTTGAGCTTTTCTCATCCAATTCGATCTGTAAGTTTCCATTTTTCTTTTGTTATTATGTTCTTTGCATCTTAATTATCATATCTTATTGTTATTTGCTGTCGATCTTTGAGAAATGTTCTTAAAAAAAGTAGTCGTGGAGTCCTCAAACCCCTTATTTAATTGCTAAGAAAAATATCAAATTCGGTTTCTATTGCTAATTGTGAAGTAAAATTGTTAACTTTTCTCAACTTCCTTCTGATTTATAAATAAAAATTGTCACTTCTATTAGCATCAAGCTCAGGGATCCTCAACCCCCCATCTATAGCTAAGGATAAGATCATTTTGACGATTAAAGTGATTTTACAGCCCAATTGATTTATTTACTTCTTTCATAGTTTAGTTTATATTCATTGTAGTTTTGTTAATTTGTTAAAATTATTTATTGGATTAACAAGTTAAACAACATGTTTAATTAGTAATATCAGCTAGAAATTAAAGGAATAGCCATAAAGATAGAAAATGGGTTGGATTAATGAGTTAAACATGTCTAACTAAGTACTTAATATATATGAAGTATAACCAAATGGATTGTTACGAATTCTTAAGTAAGAGGGTAAATATGACTATGAGGACATGTTATTAGCTATATGTTAGTTTACCATGATGTTATTAGCTACATGTTATTTTACCATGATGTTAACTTTTTTTTCATATTATATAGTCTTGAGCAGTTTTGTATCAACATTACAAATGAAAAACTGGAATAGATATTTATCTAATATATTATTCTTACTTATATTTTCATATGCATTAAATTTTAGAAACTTCAATTTTGTTTTTAACCCTATCAATCTAGTAGTAATTTTATTGTAAATGAACTTAAGCTCACATGACCACTCCAACTCTACTTACTTTGGAAATGTACAGTTGTCTTTTTTTACCTTTTTGTTCTTGTGGTATTTTCTATTGTGGCTTGATATGAAAATAAAGCTCTTTGTCCTATATGACCAATATTTTGGGTTCAGATTAGTGAAATACATAAGGAACAAGGTAGAAATTAAGTGTTATTTGAAATCACTCAAGAGTTTGTTGAGAGTGAGTCTTTGGACTGAACAAAATCCATTATCCCTTCAAAGAATCCGATTTCAATGGAATAAAAATCCAAAATTATATTTAGGATTATTGGGAGAACAAAATACTAAATTCATCATAGAAGTTTATGGTTTCAAACACTAGCTAGGAGCAAAACAAAAGCTAACAATATCACACTAACAATTATAATTTTGTATTTATTACCTTTGTTTTTATACGTGTTAAATTCCTTATCTTTTCATCATCTTCTAGCTCATAAATTCGCTTTAGCAGACCAAGAATCACCATTTTTGCATGCAAGGGCATAAGGGTCAGACCATGGAAAAAATTGCATTCATTAACTTCCTGCATCAAACAAGATTCCAAACACATTTCATCTAACAATACATCTAGATTTATACCAATTTAAAAATAAGGAAGTAACAAAATTGAAAACAAACTCAATCTGTAATGTCAGTATTTTGGGACCTATTGTGTAATAGGATGGTTAGATTTGTGGCTTGAGATGCTAGACTAGTGCTGAAATTTAAGATGATGCACATATCCATTTAGATGCTAGATTCTTAATGGGTTAAGATTATCTAGATGCTGTTTAGAAATCAATCACTTCATGGGAAACTATTTTCTTTGTCATGTTTTTCTGTTAACAGTTGTACCAATTGTATCTGAGATGCAATCTCCTCAGTAATTATGCAGTTATGAATATCAGCTGATGGGTGGGGCATGAGCATTTTGGTCATAACAAATGGAAATATATTAAACGAACTGATGTTGTGATCTCCTCTTGTGATTGAATTAGCATTATGTAGTTTACTGCTGTCACAAGCTTTAGTTGTTTTTTTTTTATTTTCTCTTCAAAAACATGTTAACAATGCTTGTGCCTTCTGTTTCTATATGTGCTTTTGTATTTCAGATTTCCTTGGGATCATAGTCCAACTAATTGCAGTATTATGTACTCAGCATCGTATTTTCTAAATGGGGGTTGTTTCTTATGTTGCAGGTCTAGGCTGGACTTATCCATGTGACTTGTGGAGTGTTGGTTGTATACTTATGGATCTATACTCAGTAAGTGTTGCATGTCTCAATATGTGCATGAACTTGGTCAAAATCGTGTTTTCTCAATATTAACTTTTAAGCTATTTCAAAAGAAAAAAAGTTATTGGTTGAGTTAATTACTTACACATTATGATAGAGTAAACTAAAATCCTAAATGATATGTGATTGGTTGATATGTAAGCAGGGGTATTCCAATTACAAAACAAATGGAGCAGTTTCTGGCCAAAGACCATCAGTAAAGAGGGACTGCATTTAGGCTTAGGGTATATTACTACAGCAATATTAGCTAGGAGTTAATTATATATTTGATAGAAAATTGTAAAGATTTAATTTGTTAGTTATTAATTTTAGGGAAATAAATTGTATAAACAATATTTTGTTTTATATATTATTTTTTTATGTTAACTCTATATTTGTAATGAATTCACTACAAATTATATATATATATATAAATATATGATTATTATTTATATTTGCATCTGTTATATATGAATTTTATAATATAAGATTATTATTTATATTGTGTGAACGATGAAAATTAAAAAATACATTAAATGAAACAATTAAATTATGCAATAATTTAGCGACGGATTTGCGACAGCAATTGTCACTATGTATAAACATTAGAATTTAACAAATAATTAGCTATTAATATTTCATCACTAAATTTTACAGTAAATTAATAATTAGCGACGGAAAATAGTTGCTAAATATTATTATAATTTCGCGACTAATTATGAATATAAATTAGCGACGAAAAAAAAATTAGCGACAAATTATTCGTCACTAAAGTAGCAACTGATTTTTAATTCCGTCGCTAATATATTCTAGAATGGGCTTTTAGCAACTGTTCGTTGGGCGTCGCTAATTTATTTTAACGACGAAATTATGGTAATTTGCGATAGAATTTTGTTATTTGTATTTAATTTTAAGATTATTAAGTTTTAAATTATATTTAATTTTAGATTTGCCAATAGTTGAAATTTATATTAATTTACCTTGTGATTGATTTTAGATATTTTATTTATTAAATATTATATTTTAATTTTTTTTATTGATAAAATATTATATTTTAAAATTAAAAAAATTATTTTTTCGGGGGTCGAGGTTTCCCCGGGGGCGGGGATCAATGTGGGGCAGGAACGAGGGAAATTCTCTTCCCGTTGGTGAATTAAACTGGCGGGACCGTGAGTGTGGGTGCAATTCCCAATCTCGTCCCCATGGTCATCCCTACTCACTGTCTACATTTATTTATAAAATTTAACTATTAATTTGTTAAATAAAAAACATTATTCTGAACTAGTATATAAAACTATATTATTTAATAGAAATATTATATAATTTTAATGAATATAGATGTGGATAATTTAATGTAGCAAGTTTATTGAAATATATTTATTACATTAAATATGGTAGAACTCCAATAAAGTTTCGAGCATTAGAGAAGGCAGCAAAAATAGACACGAGTCTAGAGCCACTCATATTGATATCAGGGGGACCATAAGATATAAAGGAAGTAGATGAATACTGCAGCATCAGCAGAAAGTATTACATGACATATAAAAAATTAAATAATTAAATATGCACGGGACCAACAGATCAGACTTCAGGACCCACAATATTTTGGCGGCAAAGGCCAATCGCCTTTCCTGTGGGTCCGCCCCTAAACGAGATAAAGAAAACAATAATTAGCTGCAATATATGTTCTCTTAAAGGGGTGTGTTCTGCACTTGCGCTTCACTCTGTGCATAGACATATTTACTGTACAATTGAAATTTTTTTTGGATTAATAAATTATTTTTTTCACTTGATTATATTATTAAAAAAGTCAAATTATATTTTTAAATTTGTAAAAGAATATCATATTATCTTTTATCATTATTCACTACTTTTAATGAAATGTCATATATTTTTATATAAAAATAATTTAATATTTTTAACAATTTTATTAAATCATATAAACTTTTATTAGTTCAAGAAAATAATTTATTAAATGATAGTAATAATTTAAAAAAAATTTATATATTATTGCAAAATTATTTTAAGCCGATAGAATATGCATATGTGTGCCTGCTAAATCAGGCGGATATTGGATTAGTTCTTCCATTAAATGGTTATATTGATGACATTATTTTTCTTTTTAATAATTTATTTCGTATTTAAAATTTATTAGTATGATTAATTTATATTCGTACTAAATTTTTTTAAATGGATCAAATATTTCATCCTAAAAATTTATAAATGTTTTTGAATTACAATATCCAATTAAAGGAGAAATTGGCCTTTGTTGTAGCATTATCATACATGATCGTTACATTTTCTGACAAGGTACGTATATTAATGTGGTTTGATATTATGATGGTAATAAAATCAGATAGCGTACTCCGTTTTTTTTATCTGTAGCTTTTAAATAAAATTTAAATTTTATTTATCAATTATTTTTAAACTTTTAATATAATTTAATTTATTTTTTTAATTTATTTTTTTTTTAATAAAGTTAGAACTAATCAGATTTGATAATTTAGTTTTAATTATGCAATTTAATATTAAATTTAAGTTTATTTATTATTTTTTAATCCTAATAAAAATAATGAAAATAATTGATAAAAAAAATGGAGAAAGTATTAAAAATTAATGGCATTATTTGGTTGGTTTAACAGTATTGTATTGGTATCGTAAGCACAAACCCCAATGAGTTTGCTGCAGTTCAGTAATAAAAAAGAGTGTGTCCAGAATCCAAAAGATATATATATATATATTTGGAGTTACCATATAATTAAAGTATATGAATGTGATAGAGATATTGGAACTTTCAAAAATAATTATTTTGATAAGATAATTTGGATCTCTCTGCCTACCAATCTGCTTTCGTAACTCTTCAGCTACTCACCGTTCCTCTATAAATACCAACTAATTTTCTCCTCTTTGCCTCACCCTTCATTGCCTACAACTATACCTATGGATTTGGCCTCTAACAATAACGCTATCCAGGCAGCCAAAGCCAGGTCAAATCAATCATTTTTCACTCGCATTGGCGGCCGTGAGCTCTTCTCTTCAGAGGTATTATAATTTTTGATTCCTTAGCATATATTAATTGTATGTAGTGTTATTAATAGTAAGAGTTTTGTTTGTGGTTTCAGTTGTACAGAGCAGCACTTACTGAGCTAATTGCATCGGCATGCTTCTTATTCGCACTCTCCACTTCCGTAATCGCTTGTTTAGATTCACACGAAACAGATCCCAAATTTATAGTCCCAATTTGGGTATTCGTACTCGCATTTCTTGTGCTTATAGTAACAGTTCCTTTATCTGGTGGACATGTGAGCCCAGTTTTCAGTTGTATTGCAGCCCTAAAAGGCGTAATAAGTTTGGTGCGCTGTTTATTCTATGTGTTGGGCCACTGTTTGGGCTCATTTTTATCTTTCTTTATACTGAAAACCGTAATGGATAACACTACAGCACATAAATACATGTTAGCCGGTTGTGTGGTTAATGGAGGCAACGAAGGAGTAAGTGCAGGAACAGCATTAATAATTGAATTTACATGCACATTTATTGTTCTATATATTGCGATAACAGTAGCATTTGATCACAAAAGATGCAAGCAACTTGGGTTGCCTTTGGTTTGTGCCATAATAGCAGCTTCTTTTGGAGTAGCCATCTTTGTTTCCGTGGTAATAACTGGGAAAGCCGGGTATGGTGGAGTTGGGCTGAGCCCTGCCCGGTGCCTTGGTCCGGCGGTGTTCCTTGGTGGTCCGTTGTGGGATGGACATTGGGTATTTTGGGTGGGGCCATTCTGTGCTTGCATGGTTTATTATGGTTATTCTTTGATGTTACCAAAGGGATTTGAAAGAAAAGAGGAAGAAGAACAAGACATTATGCAGCTGGTTCGGTCTTCTTGTCTTGGAGATGAATATATCGAACCCAAACTTTAATGTCTTTTTTATGTTTTTATTAAATTATTGGCGTGCAAGTTGTAATAGTGTGCGATTGCTTATAATTACAGTATTCCTTGTTCTTGAACTTTCCCGTACTTGCCAGTGTATTTTTCCACACTTTTACACCGATTTTGTGAATGCGTTCGAATGAGGTTTAATGAAATCAAACTGAATTTCAATAATATCATAAGCCTCTTCTGATTATATAAGAAATGATAATTTCATAACCAAAAGCTTTGCACCTGTCACCAAAACTGTTACCATTAGAGTTTTCCTCACCATTCCAGCCTCTAAGACTTCGGCCATTGTTTCAACTTGACATTAATTACTAATAATGCTTTCTACATGGGTATGTTTGCTTTTAACGAAAATAAAGGCAGATGTGCATACTCAAGAGGATTATTTATTATGTTCTTAAACATGCTTCAAAACAATAGAATAGCATTCACGCCTCAATTTCAGCGGTCAATTCATAATCCAAAATATGGCACCAACCAGTGAAATAATAGAATCGGATTGGATTCAACCCTATCACTCTAAAATAAAATGTTATATTTTCATAGACAGACTGAGTTAGGTTCATGGACATGACAAAAATTTACCATTCTATAATAGTTATAGCTAGACTGGACTCCAAGTCTAGCAACTGGACTCTAGATTCGGGCTTGTATTCGATTTATGTATTCGTTTTGGTTGCTTCAAATTCGTAGCTAAACATCAAATGATGTCATTTTGGAGAATCCTTATGAAGCTTGGACTCCTCTTATCTTCTGGATTTGGTTGGACTTCCTATACAGCAAAACTTCTCCTTCAATAACATTCCTATGGCCTTAAGGATTCCAGACCAAGATAGGAAATTCGCCCCTATAAATAGGTGGAAACCAGATAAATTCTTCTTTTTTTTTTTTGATAAGCTGAGAAAATTTATTATTAAAAAGAGAGGAGGTGCAAACAAACAACCAAGAAAAGACTGGCAGCAAAACAAGAGCCCCCAAAACAACACGAGACTAAAGTAAAAGCTAACTCAAAAGCAACAGCAACCGCAAGGAAAAATCAACCCAACCAAGCGAAGCTCTACATACAACTGTCGACCACCAACACCTGAGAAGCCAAACGGTGCTACCTCTACAACCTCTGCCAAAACCTCAAAAAACTGCCACAATAACCCAAAACTGCCACTAAAAAAACTTTTGAGAAAGCTGACAACCAGAAGAACCCCAGAAAAAAAGCAAGATATAGACAAACTGAAATTTCAGTTTTTACTCCCGACAAACTCCTGAGGCTACTACCAGCCGAGCAAAAAACCTTCAGCCTAAAGCTCCCACCAAAAAATCAAACAAAACAACTCCAGTGGACGAGAGTGCAACACCCAGAAAAGACAAACCACACCTGAAGAAAGACTAAGACACCCCAGTAAAAACCAAGCATAACCAAATTCTCACGCATGATAACAACCATAGAAACAACAGCCACCAAATCCTACATTTCCAAGAAGAACAACTCTACCATGGTCCTCCTCATTCTCCTCTACTGTTCTGTCGACAAAATTGTCTAGCCTTCACCTTCTCTCATAACTCCCTGTCATGCTCTTGAGATCTTATAAGGGCATCACACTCACTTCAGCAGTAGCCTTCTTCGAATTTTTTCTCTTTTTCACTCTCTTTTTCCTCTTCAATTTGATGGTCTCCAGTGGATAACAAAAATAAAAGGAACGGACCTTTCTTGCTTTTCTTTTCCTCTTTTCCAGTAGGTACGATCCCCTATTATAATTGTCCAGAGCTTCTTCATCATCAGGTTGCGGACTCTGTAATTTGAGTAGCCTATTGGGCCTGCTATTTGAGCCCAGTTCAAAGTTTGGGACCGAAGGTAAAGAGCCTTGGGCAAAGTCATCTATAGGTAATTGAGGGGTAGAGTCAAGAGATCCAATCAAAGCTGTTGGATCTGCTAGTGGCCGACAAGGAGGAGATAGAGCATGAGAGACATCATTCAAATCTATGTCTGTGACCCTTAATTCGACAGAACCAGGTAGGAAAGGATAACACTCTTTGGGAACTGCGTAGGAGTGACCTTGAGCCACGGAATCTGCATTGGGAGAACCCACTACCTTGAGGCTACTTTGAACGGCTATTTTCTCTCCAGAATTTGAAAAAGAGCCGCCTGAAAGAATTTTCGATGGAGACTCCGGTGATGATTTCAATGATGTTGCACTAGAAAGGGACTTCATTTTTACTTGATCAAAACTAGGGAAAATGATGCATGGTTCCTCCACCAACCGAATTGGAAAAATTTCATCCTTAATCCTAACTTTGATAGTTGAGTTTATGCAATTTGACGAGGAAGTAGAGATTAGGATTCTTGCTACATCAAACCTGACTTTGCTTTTGGTGTTTTCATCTAGGCAGATAAAATCACCATTAATGGTCGCCAAGGAGCTAAAAAATTCAACATTCCATGCATGTAGGGGCACACCTTCGCAACGAATCCATACGAATCTCTTCATGCATATGTCCTTTGATTCCCATGGTTTGACCGTTTTGAACCATTCTCCTAGCCAATCCATGCCTTCAGACAAAAAAGTATCCCGTTCTTTGCAAGAGTCGAAAGTGAGAAGCACAAGGTTTACCCCCCATCGGTTTACACACGCAACCTAGATACCCTTGTGAAATCATTCTATCCTGAATTGCAGTAATATTTGAAGCATGGTGCAACCAACCAACTAGGCTTCTGTTTAGCCATTCTTGCTCCTCTTCCTTTGTTTCATAGATGAAGTTGACAGCCCCATCCTTGAAGTCTCTGTTCACATCCTCTCTCTTGCCCGTCTTGCTTGCCAAATCGAACTCAATTACATTACCATAGGATCTCCCATGTCTGTTGCTAAACCGTTCTACCCACCTTGTCTTGAGGGCTGGCTTATGATCGTCCCCCTTCCGCTTTGCTTTTGTATCACTACGAGCAATATTCGCCTAGATTAGGTAATTGCTAATCCAAATTCCATCAACCCTTTTGATAATCGCTCCTATCAGTCTGGGAGTACTCAAGCTGACAAAGCCGAATGTAGTTCCTCTAATTCTTAACTTCTTTGGAACAAAATCGTTTGCCACTTCACCATACCAGGAGAAGAATTTTCTCAGTCCAAGAGCGGACCACCATGGGGGGAGATTATTTATAAAGAGTCGGTAAGGTTTTGGACCACCTCTGAAGTTCTCAACATTATTAGATATCGCATGGGAACCTCACGGCGGGGTTTGGAGCTGTTGGCCAACCAAAAGTGGAGGGAAGTCTGAGGGTATAAGGTCATGGTGGCAGGGGTGGTTTTGGGTGGCAAGGTGGTGGGGTGAGGTTACGAGTGGCATGTCAGGAGCCCATTACAACCTGAGATTTTTTGTTTGTTTTTTTTTCATGTGAGATTTGGAACTTTTATATAGAAAATGTGAATTAGAAAAATATTTATAAAAGTGATGTGTTTTTAGGATTAATGGGGGGGGATGGTTTTGCTTCAAACCCTGCAGGTACCTACGAGATCAGTCTTAGTATTTTCTATTAAAAGTACCTGACTACACTTTTTACTGATTTGATCGTCGAAGTGTCCCTGCCGGACCTTCGTCGGCAATCTTTGTTTTCAGGCATCAATTTAATATGAAAATCAATTTAATGTAAAATTATAAATTAATATTGTTTTTATAATTAAGTAAACTTAATAGTACTACATCCGTTTTTTTATCTGTTACTTTTGTTGTTTTCACTAAGATTAAGCAATAATAAACAAGTTTTAATTTAATATTAAATTACGTGATTAGAATTAAATTATCAAATATAATTGGTTCTAAGTTTATTGAAAAAGAAAAATAAATTAAAAAAATAAATTAAATTATATTAAAAGTTTAAAAATGACAGATAAATAAAATTTGAATTTGACTCAAAAGTGACATATAAAAGAGAACGGATGGAATATATATATTATTCATTAATTGAATTAAAGATATATATATATGTGTGTGTGTGTGCAAATGTTAATGAATGTTTAATATTTTCTATTTAATCGAATTCGGATATATAATTAAATTATCAATTTTTTTATTTTAATAACTACTAGGAAATCTTAAGCTTTTGATACTTTTGTTTTACCATATATTAAAAACTGTTGCTATGTGTATATTGATATTTTTTTAAATGTATTATTTGTTATTTATATAAAGGATAAAGGATATTTTGGTGAAAAGAAGTTTTTCCTGCTTTAATATTTTTATATATGGTATGTATGTGGAGTTGCTAATTTCATATATAATATAGATCATGCGAGTGTGATCACGAAACCATTATATTATAAAATTTGGGGTAAAAAAGAGATATTTATTAGTGAGAGCTGAAAAAAACTAAAAACTTCTATATTGGGTGCGTTCAGTAAAATTGTAAGATTTTAATTTTTTATTTTTTAAAATTTAGAAATCATTTTCAATTTTTATTATCTATTTTTTTAAAAAAATTATTTTATATATTTAAAAACTATATCATACTTTTTAATTATTCATAAATATTGATAACTATGAATTAAACTATATTTTTAGTGTGATTTTAGGTGTTTAATTTAGTTAATTTTATGATTAATTTGTTAAATTAGTTATATGTGGGCTTAATTAAAAGTTTTGGTGTTTTCAGGGACTTAATTGAAAGAAATAAGGATTTAATTGCAAGAAATAAGAAGATTTGGAGCAAAAGTGCAAAATTAGGAAAGTTAATTTAAAGGAAGTACCGTAGGAGACAGATTGGTTATGCTTTCCCGAGAATAATTTTTGCTCTCCCGAGCACAGTTTTACTCTTCCTATTATAAACGTGCTCTCCTAAGCATTTTGACCACTCTCCCAAGCAAAAATACTGCTCTCCCAAGCAAATAGCAGGAAACGCCGACAAAAGTCTTCTTATTCAAGAGAAACTCCAACTCAACCTCGGAATAGGAAGTTTTAGTCAACAAAACTCTTTCTTTGGCAATGATTCCACTCTATAAAAAGGCACCAAAGCTAGGATAGAAGAGGGAGAGAAAAATAGAGCTCAACACTTTAGTTTTATGTAGTTTTTAAAATTCTTTCTTCTGTTTTTATTCAGTACTTCTATTTAACTTTGTTTTAGTTTTTAAACATGCTTAGTGAGTAGTTTTCTTTAACTTTTGCTAAAGGATACTTGAATCCTTAACTTTTGATTGTCATGATTTAGTTTGTGCTTAAATTTAATACAAATCTTGATTATTTCTTAGTTATTGTGCACAATCTTATCATTCATTAGCTGAATTTTGATGGTTAACTTGTTTAATTATTGGTTAATAATTGATTTTTGGTTTAATCATTGATATCTATGTTCTTAGGTTAGTTTACTTATGTTGATGCATGATTATATTCTACACTAGATATAATTATGTGTTAATTAAGGTAAGTTAAAGCTAAGAAAAGTATAACTAAGAATAGGTGGAAGTTGAATTTACTTGAAAGATGGTTTAATAGACATCTAGGAGATTTAACCCAGGTTTTTATGCTAAGTATTTAATTGTTTCTAAAAAGAGAATTTGATGCTTAAGAAAGATATTCTTGATTCAAGATATCAAGCTTTATTTCATCTAGTTTTTTTCATAATCACTGGTATTTTTATTGAAATTAAGTCATTATAATGAAAGTTAAGGTGGATAGTCCTTTTAGCAAGAGAATTTTAGTTATTATTTTGTTCTTAACTCATGTTAGTTTAATTTTAGTTTTTGTTTTGTTTAATTATTTATTTAATTTAATTTTTGCCTTTAAATTGAAAATATTTGGAAAACAATCTCAGATTAATTTAATTCTTACATAAATATTCTTCTTAGTAATTCATGTTCCATTGGATGCAATATTTGGGATTTTAATCTATATTTTTCTATATTACTAGCCGATCTAGTACACTTGCTAGACACCGATCAAATATTTTTTAATTATTCATATATATTATGATAACGATTTCGGTAGTGGTAGTAACAGAGACGGTGGTGGCAGAAGTGATGATATGGTGGTGGTGACGACAGTAGCGGTAAAGGTGGTGGTGGCGGCGATGACAATAGCAATGTGGTGATGGTAGCGACGGTGGTGTAGTGGTAGCAGCAGCGGTAGTCTGGTGTTGGTGGTGGCAATAGTGGTGATGACGATGGCAGTAACAGTGATGGCAATGATGGCAGCGACGGTAGCGATGGTGGTGGTAGTGGCGGCGGTGTGGTGGTGGTGGCAGCGACAGTAGCAGTGTGGTGGCGATGATGGTGGCAGTGGTGGCGACAGTGAGGTGGTGGTAGTGATGGCAGCAGCAGTGGCAGTAGCGACAATTAAGGGTGCTCAAGGGATGGGGCGGAGCCGGAGATTGCACCCCCACTCACTGCCTCGTCAGGGTCGGGGATTCCCCGTTTCCGCCCCCAATTCTATAACGGGGAGAAAATTCCCCCATCCCCAAAAAAATTAAGTTTTTAAATTTTAAAATATAATATTTTATAAATAATTAAAATTAAAATACAATATTTAATAAATAAAAAATTTAAAATCAATCATAATTTAAATTAATATAAATTTTAACTATTCATAAATTTAAAAATTAAGTATAATTTAAAACTTAATAATTATAAAATTAAGTTATATTTTAATTTTAATTATTTATAAAATATTATATATTAAAATTAAAAAAATTATTTTTTGCGGGACGGAGATTCCTGCGAGGCGAAACCCCATTCCCCGTCCCGAAATACATATCGGAGTTTTTTTTTCCCGTTCCCGTCCCCGTCGGGGGAAAATTTCGAAAATTTCCCACACAGAACGGGACGGGTCTCCGCTGGGGTCGGAATTTCCTGCCCCATGAGAATCTCTAGCGATAGCATGGTAGTGGTGGCGGCGGCAACAGCAGTGGCAATAATGTGGTGGTAGCAACGATATAGTGGTGGTGGCGGTATAGATGGTGTGGTGGTGGTGACGGCTGCAGTAGCAATGTGGTGGCGTGATGGTGGCAGTGGCAGCGGCAACAATGGCGGTATAGTGGCAGCGGTGGTGGTGGTGGCAGCAACAATAGCGATAACGATAATATAGTGGTCGTGGTGGTGGCGGTAGAGGCGGTGTGGTGATGGCAGTGGCGACGATGTGATGGAGATGATGGTAGTGACGGTGTGGTTGTGATAGCAATGGTGATAATAAGAATAAAGTAATTAAATTATTAATACAAATAAAATCATAAAAATCACATTTTGAATATTTTTAATTTTTTTTAGGTACAAAAATTATTTTTTAGATTTTTGCAGAAATAAAAACGAAAATAAATTTGTTGAACATATTTAAAAATTAAAAATCGAAAAATTTCTTAACATATTTAAAAATTAAAAATCGAAAATAAAATTTTTTCGAAACGCACACTAATTTGATAAAGTTTACATTTTTTTTTTTATGATACACTAGTGAGAAAGCTAAGGCAAAATACATCAAAGATAGCCCAATTAAGCAAGGACGATACCTTGCTCTGGATAGTCGGTATTCTAATCCTGCACAAGTCCATACTTACTCTCAAAAGGCCCATAGTTACTGCAATTTCCAGGCACAGCACCAGAAAAATGCTTGAATTGGCCATCGGACCTGCCAAAAATAGCGGCAAAGCCGCACATGTGAAGATCACTGAAAACAGCTCCGTCAACGCAACAAAACCAGTCTTCAGCTTCTGTTCCTGTCAAAAATATTACACTATTTATAATCGTTTCAAATCCGATTATCAAACATCCGTTTATCACTATTCTTTTAAAAAAATACAAAATCAAAATAAATAAAAACCAACAAATTTATAATCAAACAATATTTATAAATATAAAAATAAGTCAAATTAAATCTAAATATAAAAATAAATCAAATTAAATTCAAATATAATGACAAAAGTGAATATTTACTTAAAAAAATAACTATTTCATATTTGGATCTAGATAATAAGTACTCAAAAACCAAATTCTGAATACTACTTGAACTTGTCATTGGTAATGAAATTATTACTAAATCCATCTCAAATCCACTTATTCACTAATCTAATCGGTCCTATTAAGATTGGACACAGTTGAATTTTTTGGAAAAATTATACACCCAATCGTCCCTATTAATGAAATTTTACGTCCTTGAAACGTTTCAGGTAAATAAAATGCTACTAAAAGACACTTCAATGGTTTGCTGTAACTCTTTTATTTAACAAGGAAACTTATTAATGACCTAAAGTGAATCTTAACTTTCAAAAAAATTATAGGCCAAATTCAGCATCATTATGATGAAGGTAAGTTTTCTTTACTTAGTTTTCCCCTATTTCGGTCCAAACAGGAGAAAGTACGTTGAATTTCACGTACTTTACCCTTCGTTACCCTCAATTCCTTCCATTAGAGGTGACCAAAAATTAAAAAAAAATCTAGTTAAACACAAAACCAACCGAATTATTTTTTTTACGATTAACTAATCCGATATATGTGGATTTAATTTTTATCTTTAATATTTTTTATCATCGAATTGGTTTTTGAGTACCGGTTAACTGTTAATTAACGATTAACCGGCTCACATATATATTATATTTTTAGTTTTATACCTTAATTTTTTTATTTCTATAAAATTCATATAATACTTTAAAAATTTATTTAAATTATATTGTGCTCTTTAATCATATAGAATAATACTTATATGGTTTATGGTTACCCTTTATATATATTATTTTTTATTATATATTTTTTTATTTATATTTTACTTAATAGCATTAGTTACATTTTTTATATTTTAAAATATATATTTTAACATTTAATTGTCCAAATTTTGTTGACCTAAAATCAATCATATTAATTTTTAACAAATATCAAATTCATTTTATACTATTAACTATTAATTTGTTTAAATAATAAACTATAAAAATAGAGAGTAACATAAGTAAAATAGGAATTTTTTTTTACTAGTATATGATATTTATTTTGTAATTTTTATTTTGAATTATTCTAAATATTTGAAATTAAATTGAATTTCGATTTATTTTCTGTTTATTTTAACAGTTAATTAAAAAATATGAATTAATCAAATCGAAAAAACAAAATTAAAAGACTGATTAATCAAATTTAATAGACTAATTATTAATTAGTAACCTTAAAAAAATTAATATTAATGTACTGATTAAAAAAGTTGCATCAGAATATAATCATCCCTGCTTCCAGCCAAAAAAACAAGGCTTAATGTTTCGTTTCAGCATGAAAAATGTGAGATAATAAGCGAAATAGATAGCCCAAATATGAAGACAATGCAAAATTTTGTAGCATTCAGCCCCAATTCCCGTAATGGGGATTCTATGCATTTATCCTGTCCTTTCTTGCATAATTAATTAAACTATAGATAAAAAGGTTTTACTTGCACAAAGCTGCCATGAACTTATTAATTAACACATCCACAAACCGTTAAAAATAAATTTACACCAAGCATAAGAGGAGAATCATTGCAATAGCCAAGGCTACTTGATTCTATATTTACAGAATTAAGCGAAATGCACAGTAACCCGACCATGGATGGATGCAAACCTATTCAACTCAACCTAACAACTTATTCATCTTTTTTTTTTATATATTATTATAATAATTTAGCATTTGTCTGGATAAATACATAAAACATCTATGATACATATACATGTATGTATGACTAGGATGGTGGCTGCAGCAGTGTAGAAGAGGAAGCAAGAGGCTCATGCACAACAGAGTTTGAAGAAACTGAGATGGGTTTGCCCTCTAATTGCAACATAATACTTCCAAGGATTTCAATTATTAACTTTTTGAACTCATCTTCTTTAACCAGCTTCCCATCATCTGCATTCAACATTTTAAACACTTCCCCAACTACCTTATCCATCTGTAACATATTTAACCAAATCCAATGTCATTAATTAGAATGTAATGATAAAATTAAAGGGTTAATTTTGTTGTTTAAGTACCTCATCAACAGCACCAATTGGAGGTAGACCAGCGGATGGAGCCACCAAATCCAGTGCCACCCTTAAGCACTCCTTTGATATTTTCCCGTTATGGTCCTTTGGCACATTTTCTATGGCTGTGTTAATAGTCTGCAATCAAGAATCAACTTTTGAGAAAGAATTACAATCCAACGTAATTTAAATAGGAATTTTAGTAAATCAAACCTTATCCAATTCAAATTTGTTGGCTAATAGTCTCTGAATGCCACTTCCATCAAAGGTGTTTTCACTATGTGCAACAATAACAGGCTGTTCTTTTAGATGCTGGGCCACAGATTCCACTACTTTCTTAAATTCCACCAACAGTGTTTCTTCTGAAATGGGTTTATCATGACCTTGCTCAGAACAAGATTGCAGAGACGGTTCCACAATTTTGCTCATTACCTGCATAGCCAAACGAATTGCTAAATGAGGAACTATAACATTCTCTTCGTTCCTCTTTCTCCTTTTACTTTCTCTAATCCAGACATAGCATCTACTTCAACTTCTTTGAGTGTCTCATTGCTATGCTACTTTTTTATCATCATCGTTCATTGGGCTCCGGCATACTTATCTAGACCAAAATTTATGTAAAACTAAGTCAATGGTGCAATGATTTGTAAGTAAGCCCATCATTCATGCTATATCCAACAGAATCCTACATTGGACGATTTAAAGAAATCAGAATGACCTATAATTGTAGTGACTTTAAAAGGGCTTAACTACAATTGTGAAGGCTAACTCTCTAAACCCACACGGATTAGCCATGGGCGAAGTATCTTAAACCCAAAAAATGAGAAAAAAAAAAGATCCAAATCAAAAAGTGAAAACTCTACTTAAAGTGAAAAAAAAAAAATTGCCGATAGCAAGCTCACAATACACACACATTAACTTGATCTATCATATACTAGAATTAGACAAAAAAAAAATCAGATTAAATTTTCATCTTGAATACTAAAAACGATTCCAATATCACCAAGCTATATCTTGTTTGGATCAATTTTTTTTTTTTTCTAATCAAACATATTAACTAAAATTAGACAAAAAAAAATTCAGACTAAATTTGCATCTTGAATACTAAAAACGATTCCAATATCACTAAGCTATATCTTGTTTGGATCAATATTTTTTTTTTCTAATCAAACATATTAACTGAGAATAGAATGGCTCACAAGAAATAAAACAAATAAGAGAAATGCTAGCTACCTTCTTTTTTCTTTTTTCCCTAAAAAACTTCTCTTTAACCTTTTTCATCCAGATATGTTTACAAGTTTTGAAGTTTTTATCTCATGAATCCTATTTCTATGCCTTTCACTGTAAAATGTGCCATCACAATTATAATTTATCATCGAAGGTAAAAATGAGAGATGGGTAGCACTTAACAACATATTTTGTTGGGAGATAAAAGATGGCAAGATTTGTAGTTTAAAGGCAGAAGGTAATTACCCAAGAATCTGAAGAAGGGGGCATCCCTTGATCAACTGTAAGTTTTTCAAAAGCTTTAAGGATGTAATCATGCAGTGATCCATCAGGCAATTGTAACTGTGAAAATATGGAGATCATTTCATATTCATAATTCGGTCCATTGATGAACTCTAAAAGGTCATCCCCTTCCATCCTTAGAATCACTATAGGATCTCTCTTCAACCCAGCAGCCATGCCTAGCAATATATCTGATAGAACCTCTTTGAATTCAGTCTTTGTCACTTTCTCTTGCTTTCCATGGTTAAATTCACTGAGAACCTGTATACAAGTAACATGCTAAGATGGATTCAGGTCATGATAAGAGGACATATAGGAATTCTAATTGAAAAAGAAAACAGAATCATGTTTTCCTATAAAATTTTTTTGATTCAGATCTAGACTGGTAGCATTCAGATTGAAAGGAAAAAAGGAGAATCTTTTTAATTTAAAATAAGGCACATCACATTTGCCAAATATTAGGAGACCTAAACAGCATGTAGTCCCTATCAGTATAACTTTAGAACTTCATTTCAAGATGGACCTAACTATTCTTTTCATTTTCTTTATTTTTCTTAACTTGAAAAGGAAGAGAAACATGTAGAACCATAAACCATGGTCATGGTGGCCCTACTTCTACCTGTCTTTTAGGCATGAGATATTTATTGCTTTTAGTGCTTCCACATTTGTCATGCATTACCTAACCAGTGACACTTTTTCAGATCTTACATTTGGAACCATATGTCTCAGTAAATAAGTCCATATGCTTCATTTTATTTTTCATCATTATTTTTTCAATATAAAAAAAAATGGGCTATATTTAAAATTATAAAGTTATGTCCGAAAATCTCCCGGGCTCTAACTAACCTGGTTCAAGTCAAATCAACTCACCACAAAAATAAAACTCTCCGACCGCTGGTTTTTTTTTAATTCACAAAATGGTATAACCACTTAAACTGATCAATATTAGTCAAGTTTATAAAGTTTGTAGCATTATTTTTTTTTCTATTCACGAGATTTGAATCATAGACTTTACTTGTAAAGAATAAATGTCTGACCACTCGAGACTATTAAATTAAACTTATAAAGTGGTAAGTATTGTTGCAGGGCTAAAACAAAACTACACTAAACTGCAATAAATTATTCAGCATATGTTAACTCCCAAGATAATAATATAATTCTTTACTAAGAAAAGTGAATTTGCCATCAAAAAACCATAGCAACTCAAAGACCATTTTGAATTGTGATAAATATAAAAAGAGTTTCCACAACATTCGTCCGTCACGGGATTCCGAGTCAAGTAATGATAAAAAGAAAACGAAAGAATAGAAAAGTGAAGCAAGAAAAGAAAAGTCTAACTGAAAAGCTAAGCACCGACCCAAATTTATTAATGGGCAAACATGGTTCCCGAGCTGCCTAGAAATGGAAACTTTTGACCATTTACTTTCCTTAACAGCCCTAGAAGGGCAACTCTAGTCATTTTGCATATTAATTTTTTTTTTTTTAACAAAAAACTAAGATAATCCATAATAAACAATTATGATTACAGGTCGATTCGAGTTCATGCCACTTGCTCTATGCAACTTTAGTAGATAATTGCAGTCAGAAAAAAAGAAAAAAAAATTATCAATCAAGGTCATGGCTGATTTCACAGTTAATTTTTGCGAGTTTCATTAGTATATTTAGGTATTTCAATAGCAGAAGGCAAGAGAATAATTATATATTTTATCAAATCCAAACATAAATTATAATTTCTCGTAAAAAAAAAAGTGGAAATCAAAAGAAAAATATCATTTGAGTCCCAAAATTTTCACTAATTAAAGGTTTTATATGTATAAATTTCTTGTGGTGAGTTTGAAGCTGCAATCTAGTAGATGAATTGTTGGCAAAGATTATGGTTATGAAAGAATGAACACAGAATGAGTCCAAAAATCCAGGAATTAAAAAAAAAAAAGCAGTAAAGTAAAATTAGAAAATGAGAGGAAAAAATAGAAAAAAAAAAAAACCTCAGAGTAGATAAAATCGGAATCAGAAGAGGAACCCTGAGCAGGCAAGCCAAGAGCAGCGCCAATATCAGCAACAGCAGGTTGAAGTTCCTTAACAGAGAGCTCACCGTCTCTGTCCTTATCCAATTCTTCAAACTTATGATCCACAAAACTGTTAAACACCTCTTGATTTCCAACTAACTCCATTATTTCTGAACCATCTAGAACCTCTCCACTTTTCTTCACTTTCTCCATGTTTTTCTTGTGATTTTTTATGACTCGTGACTCGCCAACAGCAAAAGTAATTTGGAATTGGGTGCGTCTACCCTTCTTTCTGCTTCTTTCGATTTCTTGATTTCTCTCCTTCTTTAAATATGAGAGAGAGTTACACTTTAAGGACAAACAAGAAGACTCTACGTTCTCTCCCTCTCTCCCTCTCTCTCTCTCTTTTTAAGTTTCATTTCATGTTTATTTATGCCGTGATTAAAATAGGGACTAATGAGCAGACATATTAGGCCACGTTTGTTTTTTCCCCTAATTGCACTTTTCTCGTGGCTTTAGACAACCAAAGCTCAGATTTTTTATTATTAGGCGAAACAAATGAATTTTAATTATGAAATTCATTTACAAATAAATTTTACAGAAAAATCATTTGTAAATGAATTTTAACTTTAAATAAAATAATTAATATATAAAATTAAGAATAAATTTCTTAATTTTATATTTAAAATAAATAAATAAATAATTTTATTTTTAATTTATTTATTTAAATATCTTTAACCTCAGTACATATAAAAAAGCTAATAGTATTTATAAAAATTATAATAAAGTACTAACTATTTCAATTCATGATTAATTAAACAATAAATCAATCAGTATGAACAAATTTATTAAATTGAGTTTTTCTAATTTTATACCAAAAATTCAATTTACAAAATATAAAAAAATATTAATTAGGTAAATTTGATTGAAAAATTAAAAAATAAGAGAGTAAGAATCGTTCAAAATAAATATTTAATTGAAAAATTGAAAAAGAATGATAAAAGATATGTTAAAAATACAGAATATATATATATATATATATATATATATATAATGGAATAAGAGTATTATAATCTTTTAATACTTGACTCTTTTAAAAATATGGAATTTATTTGCAAATTTCATCAATTTTGATGGAATTTGGTGAAGGCATAACGAATTCTATGAAAATTAATTCATGAAATTTAATTCCTATTTTTTTTTGCATTCCAAGCATATATAGTTTGAATTACAAATGAATTCCATAAAATTTTATGAAATTCATTCATTCCAAGCAAGTCCTCAATCTCAATTTTTTCATAAATTTCTTACTAATCCAATTTAATATAACTAAAATTTGGAAAAGTAAATATTTAAAGAAATAACTTTTTATTATATGTTTTGTGATGGTAAAAAAAATTGAAAATACAGAAATTCAGTGGAATTTCGATGGAAGAGACACTGATTATTAAGTCAAAAAAATATTAAGAAAACAGAAGGAATGGTAAAAAGTATAAAAGAGAATCTATTCTTGAATTTTCTAGTTACTTATAGAAGTAAATAGTAGAGTTTGAGTAAGTTTTAATGAGAAAAGCTTATCATTTTCTATTTTGGGATGGCAGGATAATGTGAGATATATCATTTCTTATTGAAAGAGTTTGGAATACGTCCATGATTGTCGAGATAAGAAATTGATTTCGATATAATTGATATAATACCGAAACAGAAATAATTTATATGGGATTAGTTTCGTATGAAATTTTTTCTTAATTAGGGAATCTATCATTTATGAATATATTAATATAGGCAGTTATATATTAATTTTGTAACTGACATATTTAATATAAAATTATTTTGTTATTAATTAAATTGAAACTGTCAATTTAATTATCATCAATTAAGACAATTAAGTATTCATTAATTGGAGCCCTATATAAAGGGCTTAGATTTTTTAAGAAGTGAGTGAAGAATATATCATATACCGAATTGATGTCGGTTTTTTCTCCATACTCAATTTCTTTTTGTCAGTGGGACTTTTAGTTCATGGATCTATGTTTTCATTTCATAGTTCGTGACACGTGGGTGAAAAGCTTGCTGGTAATGTAAAACATACGATTTTCGTTTTAACGATCTACTATTTGAAAGGTATTTATGTTTACTTCTCATAATATATCGTGATATATTTTTTAACATCGGTATCAGAGCCCATATTTTTGCATTCCGGCTTATTTATTTTTTAGATCTGTATTTTTATGAAAATTCAGACATGATTCAAACTGTATAATATGTATATTAATACCATAGATGTATGTATGTATATTTTTTGATTTGTATATTTTTTTGTATATTTGTACATGAAAAAAATTTTAATTTAAAAATCCGTAATTAAAATTTCAAGTGAAAATTTTTTATTTTTAACCACATCATTGGACTCAAGTGAAAATCCCACCCTAGAAAAATTTCAGTAGTCGAAAACCACCGAGAAGGCGGCGCATAGAACGCACACGCCACTAGTGTGCTGGGCGTGTGCCAGATGGTCCATCTCCAACACGCACTGAGTGAAACGTCACTCAACCATGTGGACTAATGGGAGGGCAACACGTGGCCTTATGGTGAAGGGTCACATGTCAGTTGACATGGTAAGGTGGGTCCATATTATGCCATGTGGCACCACATGGACCAACCAGATTGTGCCACTGTTGTTGACATGGTAGCATGTGGTGCTAACATGAAGTAAGTGGGTCCAATACGTGATCCAATCGGGGTCTGCCACGTGGCAGATTGTGATCCTTCCATATGGCACACGTGGATCCACCTTGGATGCCACATGAACCAATGGTTGACTACCACATGGCATTTATCAGTCCACCTGGATAACACGTGGCATCCATATGGATAAATGTGTAGTCACCACGTGTCAGGCATGGGTTTGACGTGGCCTAGTGGGGTCTCTCCACGTGGTAGAGTGCCTCAACTAGTGCATGGTGAGTTTGTTGCACGTGTGGCGTGTAAGGCCTACCTTCACCGATGCATGAGGGCATATGAGCCCTCCTACGACCTCCAAATCAGCTCATTTTTTTCTAAAATGATTTTCTCAATTTTTCTATTTTTGGTCATTTTTTAAAAATTTTTTTAGGACTAAAAAATACTTTTTGGGTTTTATTCCATTTAAATTTGAGAAAATTATTTTTCCCACCTTCTTAAATTTTCAAATTTGTTTGAAAATTATATTCTGTGGATATTTCTTTATTTTTTGATTGAAATGTGTTTTTATCATATGTGTTTGTACATGAGTGTACTGACTATTTATATTCTATTATTAGTAACATTTTATCCTTATTTTTAGATTGAAATGAGTTTCAGTTATACATGTTTATGCATAAGTGTACTTATTGTTTAATTTTCTGTTATGTGTGACAGAAATGGTGATGATAAGGACTTCTAAATGTCCACAGATTCCTTAAGAAATTGTTGAAACCAACGCAAAAGTGCAAACAGGTTGCAGAATGAGGATGCATAAGAAGGTCTGAGCTGATGACATTGATGCAATAAGCATCATATTCTGTTTATGTGTAAAAAGATGCAAGAGTGCATTTGAGTTGGTGGCCTTAACCAAGGATGTGATGACAAGACTTTTGTAACATCCTATTATCACTGTACTGAACGTACAGTGATCGGATGTCACGATAAAATGGTGATAACAAAAATGTCTACATTAAACAGTTAGCTAAAATTTTTTTTCTTAAATCACAGATGCATTTGGTATAGATAACATATCAAGTTGGTAAACATATCTACGATTAAAATATTACACAAGTATAATTCACATTATATACCTTTCATATACATATATATATATGCCATGCCAACTATCATCCTTGAACTCCGCTTTGAACTTGACCAACATTATAGCATCAGCTACCATCTTTCTATCTTTATAACCTGCTTGCAATCAACAAATTACATGTTGAGTATCAAAATGCCTAATAGTGGATACATATCCCAAACTTTTCACAAAAATATCATTCACACGTACACATGCATGCATGCATACACACATACATATACACATGCATACTTTCATGAGCATTCTTTAACATTAACTATTCATTTTATCATTTTGAGATGCATCAAACAATCATGCACGTATGCATTTAACATGGAATCTGTTTCGATCATTCAGTAGGATACAATTGTCATTTTTATGCTTATCTTTCATTCATTTACTATATTAACTTTCAATTTTAATTAATCACTTTAATATCAATAACTGAGCTTATTTATACATTCCATTTATTGTTCATTATGAAATTTCAAAATTTTGATTCTTAATATACTATTTTCTTATCATTTTATATTTTAATGCCAATTCTTTTCACTCTTTACAGATACGTTTGCTCACACTCTCTTTTCACTTGGTAATTTATCTTTATTCTTTTATTCATTACACAGTCATTTAATCATTCAAATATACATTCATTTACTTAGTCATTTAGGCATTTATACAATTGCTTATTTAAAAAGGATCTTCTTATTTCAGTCACACTTACTCTTAAGGTTTAATTTTTCCTTTCTTTCATTTTTAATACATTTTATGGCATGAATAATTTCGATTTAATCCCTATTTTCACTCAAGTATAAAAATTACACCTATGATCCCTATCTTATTATATAATAGGGTTCATTCACAGTTTCATCTTTTAATTAACATTCTATTTGCTAAATTAGAATTTAATCCCTGCACTTTCATTAAATTACAGATGTACTTTCTTTTATCATTTATTTATACTAATGTCACTACTTATCTTTACTTCATACCAATTTGCTTATTTGATATGTAACTTATCATTTCATTTCAAATATACCATTTTATGAAAAATTATATGCAGATTTTTTAATTTTTCAATTGTTTTCAATAGGGATGAGCATGGACCGGTTAACCGGTCCATTATCAATTTTCTTAAACCAATCCATTACTATCAGTTAACCGCTGTATTGGTTTCGATTTTTAACTTGATTTTTCAGATCGGTTTATCAGTTAACTACTAAAAAATTTTGATATATAAATTTTATAAATTATACAATTTTTAATATTATTTTTAATAGTTAAAAATGCTTTAAAAATGAAAAAATACTAATTAAATCCAATATCCATTAAAATAATCAAAATAAAAATAAAATTTTCATAATTAATTATAAAAATTAAAAATATTCAATATAAAACTAACAATAGAAAGCTAATTATGCACATAATTTTAATATTTATTTACTAAAAATATATATTTTACAAAATTATATATATCATTATATTTATAAATTACATAAAAATTAAAAAATATAAGTGTAAAATTTAAAATATAATTCATAATATATATATATATTTGGTTTCGATTTCGGATCGGTTAATCACCAATTTTTAAAATAAAAACCATAAACTTAAAATTTCGATTTGATTAACCTAAAAATCGGTTCGATTTTGGATCGATTTTTTGGTTAACCAAAATTTAGGTTAATCATGCTCATCCTTAGTTTCCAAAACTGTCATTTTACATTCATTTTATAATTTTGCTATTAATTCATTTATTTCACTTTAAATTCATTATTTCACATACAAATTATCATTCAATTCTCGTTTTAATATTTTCATGGTAAATTGCATTTTAGTCCTCTAAGACTACAAATGATTACTTTTAAGCCTTTCATTCATTATTTTATCATTTTGATACGTACTTTCATTATTTTATCACTTTTATCCATTAAATTCATTATTTGAGTAAATTATCATTTTGATCTTAACTTTTTATTTTCTTTCATATCAGTCCTTTTTCACTTTCATTTCCATTCATATTTCACACTTTGAATTTTTATGTCATTATTACCATTATCCCCTAATACACTCCCAGTATAAATTTTTAAATCGGATATACGAGATGTGGATCCCATGGATAATAGTACAGTATAGTAAGGAATGATCCCAAAGGATCAATCCACCCCAAATCAGATCAGAACAGAGCAGATAATCAGACAAAAACTATGAAAGGTCATTACGATTCTACCATAGTAAAGCATATCGTCATACTTGCACCTCGGTATGGGTATCCTTATGGCTAGCCAATTATATCCTGAATTAGATTTAAACTGTCAGATCCCTACTAAGGACAATAGTTTTTGCTCATTTCAGAATCACTTTTCATATTTCTGACATTTCAATTTGCTTTTGCATTTCAGTACACTATTAATACATTGTTTTCTTGTCATTTTAGTACACTTTTTTTTCAATTCTTTCTTTTCAATTCAGTACATTGTTAATATAATTTTATTGTTAAAAATATTTATATAAATTACCTACCAATTAATACTATTGCTTTGGATATACAATTCAATTTATTCCTTAATTTTTTATTTAATTGAAAAATTACCCTTTTTACACTTTAATTACAAAATTACCACTATTTTTCTTATTTTCACTTCACATTTATTTATTAGCTTACAAAATTATCAATTCTATATTTTAACTTTTTCATATAAAAATTAAATTTTAATCCTTCCACTTCATAAAATTTCATTTTTAGGCTGTTGATTCACTAAATTACCATTTTATCCTTTCTAATTATTAGTTTATCATTTCTACTCATTAATCTCAATATTTAAAAAAATTACCATTTCACCCTTAAACTTTTCATTTCTTTTCAATTTGGTCATTTTTCATTCTAAACTTTATTTTTACTTTTCTTTTTGCATTTTTAGCTCATTTTTATATTTATCATTATTTCTTTCTTTTCACACTTAAACTGTTATATAAGAAAAAATTACTATTTAGACCCTGAATTTTATTGCTTTACAGTTTTATCCCTCTAATTCACTTTTATTAGCAAAATTATCATGGGCTTTATATTTTATATTTTTAATTCATTATACTTTTATAGAACTATAATTTAGTTTCTAGAACAGTTGAATTACCATTTTATCATTTTTTTCTCAATTTTTTACAAAATTTCTATTTACCTTTAAGCTTTCAATTTTTTTCATTTAAATTTTTCTCTTTTTTTCATTTTAATTTCTTATTTAATCAGTTCAATTTCAATACATACCAATAATTAATTTATACACTTACTATACATTTTCAATTAAAATATACATTAAGTATACTTACATACATATTCGACCTACATAATTATTTTTTACATATAATTTATTTTGATCCATTTAACATGTGATCCATCGAATTAGTGAATCATTATCACTATTTTGCACCTGATATACTGACATACATATTCTTAAATTCACTTTCTACTCACTTAAATCTCTAATTCCATCACCTTGAATCCATGAAATTTTACCATTTTCATTTTCCGCCAAAGGTGGCGGGATATACCCATGCAATTTCTATAAAATCCATACTTCAATAATTGATTTTAACATCAAAAATAAACTCTGCACACCGAAATCCATCTATATATGCCTTTAAATTGAATTAAAAATCATAATTTTACTTACTCTTAATTTGAACATAGCTTCATAAATCTTAGTTTTGCCCTTCAATCACTCCAAATTGAGCTTATATATGGACACTATATAAAAGAGATACGTTGATTTTCTTGAGAAAGTAGAATCTAGGGTGAGATTTGAGAAGAGAATAAAGAAATTTGATGGAAGAGAGAATAATTCGGCCATGGCATAAAGGAGGAAGAAGAATAAATTTTGTTAGAGAATTATGGACAATTCTTGTTCCTCAAGCTTTATATAGGTGGTCTAATTGGGTTGGACTTGATCTAACTAAGTTGGCCCAACCAAACTTTGATCCAATCTTACTTTTAAGCCTTTTATGCATTCTAAAATTGTTTTGCTCACTTTCAAAACTCAAATTCAATCAAAATCAATTTTGTAATTCTTAAAATAATAAATTAAACCTCCATGAAAAATTTTAACTCGATCGGAGTCTATTTTTGATCTGGTTAACTCAAATCGATCCGATTAGCAAATTTTTGATGTTACCGTAAATTATTTTTCACTATCAAATAATTTCACTTATTAATTAGAGCTCAACTAGAACTTTTTGTAATTTTTAAAGATCTTTTACTATTTTTAAAGCCTCTGTCAAATTCACTGTCAATCGATTACTATTTAAACTAAAATCATTATTTTTCTCTTACTTCTTGAGTTCAAACCCTCCTAAAAATACTTTCATAATTCTTAAAATATATTCTTTAGGTTTCATAAATAATTTTAAGTCAATAAGAGACTACTTTCGGATCTAGTTCACTTTTACCAAACCAATAATCCAATTTTCAAAGTCATCGATAAATTAATCTTTCATTACCATATAATTATAATCATTAATACGAGTGCTTTCATATTTTTGGATTATTTTTTTGAGGTTCATAGCATATTTTGTGGCCCAGTCAAACTAACCATATTCCCAATTTGGAAGTGACTTAACTTTCTGATGCCTTTTCGAGGTTCAAACAACCTCTGTTTGATCCCAAATTTAAACCAAGGACTCCTACTGACATATTTTTTTTCTATTGATCAAATAAAATATTTTTTAATTTCGGGAGATACTATTCACCCCAGTATCACTATTCACCATAAAATACTATTTCCAATTAACCCGATATTGGGGCCATTACAACCTTATTTAAGGTGATAAAAGATTCTTTTGATCACTATCCAGATATGAGAAACTAATGGTTGATGCCTTTTAGGAAATCTATGATCTAGTTTTTGTACTTGGTAACCAAAAGAGAAGTGTTGAGAAGCAACACTAAATCTGAGATGTTGCTCAGAAGTAGACATTGTATCGTCCATGGCTTTATCATCGATTTTATAGCATACTTCTCGATTTGTCAATTAAGGTCAAAAAATCAATACCAGTGACAAGACTAGTATTGTCATATTATAGGTTACCTAAGTTATTGAAATGAGTGTCAAGTTATTATTGGTTAGCAGATTTTAGGTTAGGATTTATGTTTCCTATTACTAGATTAAAGAAAAGTGTATCTTATCTTATTTTATAAGTTTTTTTTAGATTGTTGAATATTTAATGATTGATTAAATAAATGAGTTTATTTATCTTTTGAATATTATATTGGCATTTAATATTTATTATGAATGTAGTTATTTTATTGTTAATTGTTTAGCAATATTTTATGAGTAAAATGATTTCATGATAATTGAGTTAAAATTTAGATTATCTTATATATAATATCTTGAATTAAGTTTAAGAACTTAATGCCCAACAATCAATATTTACTATGCATGAAATTTTAACCTGTAAGGTTAGATATTACGACTTAGAGGGTAATTGTAAACTTTAAGTAGCCTTTTCGAATTTGGACCTAATAGACAGCTTTATTAGGTTAAGTTTTCAGATGCATAGTAAATAGCATATATTGTCTGATCTCCTTTAATATAGTGCAATAATTATTTCATTAGTGATCAGAGGATCTAAATAGAATATGTAAATTCAGTATGTACTTGAAAAGCAATAGGCTTGAGAAACGTTAAGTTTGATTATGATTAAACCTGAGAATGGCACCATAGTCTAGTATAAGTGAGATCAACTATTTGCATCATCTTGCTCGGTGCAATGAATGATGAAAACACTAAGAAACTTCTTAAGTATCAAAATGCAAAAGATATATTGATCACTTTGCAGGAGAAATTCGGAGATATATCTCTAACTAAATTTTAATCATTAGTGATCAAGTTTGAACTTATCAGAAAATTTTGATCATAAAATACGAAAATATCTAAGAGAGATGGAAAATATGATATGTGAGCTTAGTGAAGTTGGTCATAAGATGATCAATGAGTAGCAAGTTCAAGTTATTATCCATTCTTTACCCAAGAGTTAGGAGTATATGAAGATGCAACCAACTAATAAGGATTGTATAAAGACATTTGAGGATGTCACTTGATATTTAGAATTTGAAAAGGACCATATAGTGATGATAAAGATCAATGTCGAAGTATATACGGTACAATCCAATTCTGGTACAATGAGTTCTAACAAGAAAAACAAAATAAGCTTCAATAGAAAGGGTAAGAAAAAGGCTCAAGAGCTTAAAAGATAAAAGATCAAACAGAATTACATAAGGTCCAAAGGCAATAAAAGGATAAATATTTCAAGTGTGAAATATTTATCAACTGCCAATAGAAAGAATACTATACAAGAAACTGCAATGTGTCCAAATAGATACACCATCTTGACTTATGAGTGAGTAAAATCTGTGTATCTAGTCATATATTTCTACTCAATTTCATTTTTATGGGTGATGGTTTCATAAGTAATGGACTTTGTTACAAAAATGATCAAGATTCATTTGTTTAGTTAATTTCTATTTTTTCTTTAATGAAACTTGATTTCATTTACATTTCAAGGATAACAACATGCACTTATGTTTAGATGATGCTTCATATGGTTCTGGTTTTGTTTTGAATGATTTCATTATTATAGATATTGATCCTAATTATTGGAATACTACTAGTTTTTCGTTAATTTCTTCTTTTGTTTCATATTGTTATAAGAATAATGTGAAATTATGGCATGCTAAATTATACCACATTGGCCCAGACTAAATGAGTTGGTTAGCCAAAGTAGGATTGATAGGTGCTTTGAATAAGCTTAAATTACCTACCTATGAGCATTGCCCAAAAAGAAAACTAATAAGAAAACCATTTGAAAAATGGAACTAGGATCGAAACTCCATTGCAATTAATCCATTCCAATATTCGTGGTCTAATGAATATTAGGATAAGTCATAGGGCCTATTATTTTTCATCACTTATATAGATGACTATACTAGATATGGTAATATCTATTTGATTTCTTACAAGTCCAAAGCATTAAGTTCCTTTAAAACTTTTATGGATCTTATTGAAAATTATTGGATAAGAAAATTAAAGTTTTAAGAATCGATCGTGGTTGAGAATATCTTTCCGAAGAATTAAAGCTTTATGTGATAAAAAAAGGATTAAACATCGGTTGTTTATTCCTATAACTTCACAACAAAATTGTGTTATGGAAACGAGAAATAGGACTTTCCTAGAAATGGTAATATCTATGATGGTTGAGGCAACTTTGCCCATTTCCCATTGGGAGGATGCACTTTTAATAGCCACATATATTCTAAATCGTATGCCCTACAAGTCTATTGATTCCACTCCTTATAAGTTATGGACTGGTTGGCAACTCGACCTGAGCCATTTACACCCTTGAAGTTATGTTGTTTATATCCATAACATCTCGAATAAATTTGATAAATTAGGATTAAGAGGTAAAAAGAGTATCTTTGTTCAAGATTTTGATGTATCAAATGATACGTGTTCGTAGGTGAACAAGAAAATAGCTTAGTGATAGAAATTGAATCACAAGACATCATATTTTTTAAAAATAAGTTTTCAAAGTTGGATGAAGTAAGTTGAAACTTTACTTTTCATTAAGCTTAAGAAGATGAACTACCCAAATCTCTCTACTTGAGTGGGAGAAAAAATGAAAAAGAATATCAAGACTCTCTTCTCAGTTGTCCGGATGTTCGGAATCTATCTTTCAGTGAAAGGATGAGCATGCCTAATTTCAGTGAAAGTATGGATATTCAGGATCCATATTTAAGTGGGAGTGTAGAGCTTAATCCCAGTAGGAGCATTTTGAACAATGATGAATATATGAAACATGTTTATTAAGAATCAAAATTATAAAATCTAAAAGGAAAAGTATTCCATGTCGACAATTTGAGATCGAAGGCTCGAATGAAGTCTTTTTAGTTATCCCACCAGATGAAAAAGAACCTAAAAATATTCAAAAAGCTCTTTCATGCATAACTGAAGATAAATGGATTAAAGTAATGGAAGAAGAAATGAACTTTATGAAATTAAACCATGTTTAAGAACTGGTTGATCTACCTGAAGGACACAAAATTATTAGGAATAAGCGAATTCTCAAAATAAAGCAAAAATCTGATGGTAGTAACAAAAGAAATAAGGCTCGACTAGTCGCTAAAGGGTTTATACAATAGGAAGAAATTGACTATGAGGTAATTTTTCACCTGTTATTAGATTTATGTTGATAAGGTTGATTCTAGCCTTGTTAGCTAGTTTGGACCTAGAGCTACATTAAATGAATATAAAGACTATGTTTCTCAATAAAGGATTAAAATAAAAAATCTATATAGATCAGTCTATAGGTGTCATTGAAAAAGGTAGTGAACATAAGATTTGCCAATTTATAAGATCAATTTATGGCCTAAAACAGTTTTCAAAATAATGGTATTTAAGATTTTATGATGCAATCATGTCGAATGAGTTCAACATAATTGATAAAGAGGATTGTGTTTATTCCAAAAGCTTGGAAAATGAGTTTGTCATTTTAGTGTTGTATGTAGATGATATGCTCGTAGCAGGAAATGACAAAAATACGTAAATCTAATTAAAGATTGATTGTCATTCAACTTTGAGATGAAAGATATGGATCAAGTAGATTTATCATTGGAGTTAAGATTTCAAGAGATCGCTTAAAAAGGTTATTATAATTGTCTCAAGAGACATACATTTACAAAGTTCTTAAATGGTTTAATACGTAAAATTTAAACACATAGATGATCCCATTGTTAAGAATCAGTTTCTTAGAAAAAAAATGTACCCTAAGATGCCAGATGAAATGGAACACGTGAGGAACGTTCCATATGTCGTTGCTATGGGTAGTCTAATGTATGCAATATTGGGTACAAAACTTGATATATGCTATGTAGTGAACATAGTAAGTAGATATCAATCTAATCCAGGTGAAGCATATTGGAAAGTAATGAAGAGGATATTTAAATACCTCAAAGGTACCATAGACTATTCTCTCTATTAATCAAAGAAAGGATTTACAAATGAGAGGATACTCAGATGTTGATTTGGAAAGTGATGTGGATGAGAGGAAATCCACTTTAGGTTATGTATTCTTACTTGGCAAGGATGCCATTTTATGGAGTAGCAAGAAATAAACCTTGGTAGCCCCATCAACATTGGAAGCTAAACTTTTTGCTTCCTCTACTACAGTACAAGAGGTAATTTTAGCTAAAACGATTTATGAACCATTTGGAAGTAATTGCCTTAGAGGAACTTGTAAAAATCTATGGTGACAGTCGGTCGTCGATGAAAGTATCGACGTTAAATATCAATAAATTAAATATATTATTGCAATAGGAGAATTGAACTTACAATATATTTTCTCACTAGATATGATTGCAGATCCATTAACAAAAAACCTATATTAAGAAATATATTTTGAGGGACATAATAGATCTCAGGGTTTGCGTAAGATTTTATTTGTACTGTTTATGTGATCTATTAATATTATTATTTTTGTATAATAATAAAGTTCACTATTTGGCAATACAAGAGTGTGAATATTTATATGTGAACATTTACTGTTATTTATTAAATGATTGAGCATGTCGAATAGAGAAGTAGTTCACTCACATGAATATTTACCTTAGTTTTGATAATGAGTTGACAAATACTAAGATGAGGTAATTTTTGAATATATGATGAATTCGAGAACCTGTTTAAAATAAAAGTGCCGTCTTACAGAAATTACAAGATAAGTCTTGCTAAGGCGTAAGATAAAATATACATGAGGTTGTATGCTTTGGATTAAGATCCAAAGTGGATTAAGTGTAATCCTATGGTAAGTTAAATGAAACTATTATGTTCTATCCAAAAGTTAGAAGTAGTCCTAAAGGAAGTGGACTAAATTTGAATGTTTTGGTGCATTACAACCTTATGCTTTGTATGGTGTTAATTAATAATAAGATATGTGCTCCTTTAAGGTAAAGGAAAGATCACCATAACTCATGCATCATACCATGTGTGCTTGAATTAACCGAGGAAAAAGAATCTTATGTGAATGATATCAAATTTTTCCTAGTATAAGACCCTAATTTTCGACCCTCAGAACCCTTAACTTATACCAGAAGTATAGTTTAGTGTGACTAGCTTAGTTAGTCTCCAAAGGGTCATGGAAAAATTTTAGTCCGACGAATCTAATTAGAAAAGCAAGTTAGACTATGATGGATGGAATATAGTAAAAGGAACAGATATTTTTTGATCACATTCGGTAGTTTTGTGATTCACTAGTATACCTATAGTAGTTTTTATAAGTAGAGATATAATAGTGAATACGAAAATTATTTTTATGAGATCAGAGATAAAACAACGAATATGAGAAAACTATCTAGGGTTTGGCATACAATTGTGAGAATATCTTGTTTTTTGAGATGTTATATATCCCTAACATGTGTATAACATTATTGTTCTCGATGTGTGCCGATCACACAAGTTATCTGTCTGTATGATTGGAGAGAATGATTGAAAATCATTTCGTCATGTGCGAGTAAAAGATGAAGGAGTTTGGGATACATCCATGACTTCTCGAATGAGAAATTGGTCCTGATATAATCGAGATAATATCGAAACAAGAAATAATTTATATGAGATTAGTTCCATATTGAATTTTTCCTTAATTAGGGAATCTACCATTTATGATTATATTAATATGGACAGTTACATATTAATTTTATAATTGACATATTTAATACAAATTTTTTTCCTTATTAATTAAATTAAAACTGTCAATTTAATTCTCATCAATTAAAGCAATTAATTGTATTCCTTAATTGCAGCCCTATATAAAGAGCTTAGATTTCTGAAGAAGTGAGTGAAGAATATCTCATATACTGAATTGCTGTCGATTTTTCTCCATAGTCGATTTCTCTTTATTTGTGGGGCTTTTAGTTTGTGGATCTATGCTTCCATCCCATAGTTCGTGACATGTGGATGAAAGGCTTGCCGATAACGTAAAACATACGTCGCTTTAACGATTTAAGCTTCGAAAGATATTTATATTTACTTTTCATAATATATCGTGATATATTTTCTTACAATTATTTTATTAGAATTAGATTATTTCTTATTTCATCAGAATTAGAGTCATTGAAGTATTGTGCTGCCATTTTAAGATAATGAAAGTCTTTGGAAACGTGAATTCAAACGCGAGTTAAGTTAGATTAACTGAACTATTTGTATAGGATAACTAAGTCATGCTAATCAATCCAATTTATCCCGACTGTTATTAGTTTTTTTTTAAAGGAACTATTTCAGTTTTTTTGTGTAGTTATATGTTTTTATAAACAAATTAAAATAATATTTTTATAAAAAAATGTATCAGTAATTAAAATTAATATAAGAAAAAAAACCCACCATATGAAAATAGCTCATAATCACATATTGTTATGCAAATACTAAGATTTTATATGTGTAGCCATAGATTGATCTCATCAATCGGCAAACCTTATGTTCGCTGCCTTTTTTTAATGAAAAAAGCAGTCTTTACATTTATTTGATGTAGCTCTAGGTCCAAACTAGCTGTCAAGGTTAGAATTAACCTTATCGATGTAAATCTAACAACAGATAAAAAAATCTTCTCATAGTCAATTCCTTCCTGTTGTGTAAACCACTTAGCAACTAGGCGAGTCTTGTATCTTTCAATACTAGCATCAACTTTTTGCTTTATTTTGAGAATTCACTTATTCCCAATTGGTTTGTGTCCTTCAGGTAGATCAACCAGTTCTTAAACATGGTTCGATCTCATGAAAGCCATTACTTCTTCTATTGCCTTAATCCATTTATCTTTTGCTGGGCATTCTTATGAGACAATTAAAAAATCATCGACATGGAACACTTTTTCTTTTAGATTTTTTGTAATTTTAATTCTCAATAAACATGTCTCATATATTCATCATAGTTTGAAATGCTCCCACTAAAATTAAGTTCTACGCTCCCACTCAAATAAAGATCTTTAATATCCATACTCCTACTGGAGTTAGGCATGCTCATCCTCCCACTGGAGAACAGATCCCAAACATCCGGACCATTGAGAAGAGAGTCTTGACCTTCTTCTTCAATTTTTCTCCCACTCAGATAGAGAGATATGGTTAGTTCATCTTTTTGAGTTTCATAAAAGTAAAATCTCAACTTACTTCATCCAACTTAAGAAACTTATTTTCCAAAAATATGATGTCTCGTGATTCAGATTTTGTTACTGAGCCATTTGCTTGTTCACCCATAAATATATATCCTTTTGATACATCAGAATATCACACAAAAATACTCTTTTTAACCTCATGATCCACATTTACCAAATTTATTTGAAGTATTATGGATATAAGTAATACAACCCTAAGGTCATCAATGTCTCAGGTCGAATTATCGATCAATCTATAACTTATAAAAAGTGGAAGCAACAAACTTGGAGGGCACACAGTTTATAACACCATTTTGTTATGGAGTTTGAGGAATAGACAACTGATGTCCACTCCCTTTTTTTATCACATAAAACTTTAAATTTATCAGAAAGATATATATCCTCGACCACGGTCGGTTCTTAAAGCTTTAATTTTCTTATCTAATTGATTCTCAATAAGACTTATAAAATTTTTAAAGCAGCTAAATGCTTCAGACTTATGAGAAATCAAATGGATATGACTATACCTAATATAGTCATCTATATTAGTGATGAATAATAATAGGCCCATGCCTTGTTGTAAAATTCATTAAATTACAGATATCTGAATGGATCAATTGTAATGGAGTTTTGGTTATAGTTCCTTTTTTCTGAACAGTTTCCTCACTAGTTTTCTTTTCGGGCAATGCTCATAGGTAGGTAATTCAAGCTTATTCAAATCACCTATCAATCCTACTTTGGCTAACTGACTCATTCAGTTTTGGCTAATGTGGTATTATCTAGCATGCCATAATTTCACATTATGCTCATAACAATGTGAAATAAAAGAAGAAATTAACAAAAAACTAGTAGTATTTTAATAATCAGGATCAATATCCATGATAATGAAAATGCTCAAAACAAAATCAGAATCACATTAAGCATCATCTAAACATAAACGTGCGTTGTTATCCTTAAAATCTAAATAAAACCTAGTTTCATTAAAGCAAAAATAGAAACTAACTAGACAAAAGAATCTTGATCCTTTTTGTCACAAGATCCATTACTTTTGGATCTATCACCCACAAAGGATGAAATTTAGTAAAAAGACGTGACTAGATACACAGATATCACTCACTCATGAGTTAAAATAGTGTGCCTATTGCAACACATTAAAGTCTCTTATACAGTGATCCTTTTATTGGCAGTTGAAGAAATATTTCACTCTTGAAATATTTATCCTTTTATTACCTTTGGACCTTATGTGATTCTATTTTATCTTTTACCTTTTAGGCTCTCGAGCCTTTCCTTTACCCATACCACTAAAGCTTATATTTTTGTTCTGGTTAGAACTTATTCTACTAGAACAGAACTGTGCTACGTGCACTACGATATTGATCTTAATCAGCGCCATACTGTCCTTTTCAAGCTCAAAATGACAAGGGACATTTCTAAATGTCTTAATTTTATCCATATGAGTTAGTTGCATCTTCATATGCTCTCAACTTTAGGGTAAATAATGGATAATAACTTGGACCTATTGCTCATTGATCATTTTATGATTATATTCACTAATCTCACATATCATCTTATCCATCTCTTAGATGTTCCCGCATTATATGATCAGACTCTTCTGATTAGTATCAAAATTTGATCACTAATGATCGAAACTGAGTTAAAAACGTATCCCCGAATTTTTCTGCAAAGCGATCCACAGATCCATTGCATTTTGACACTTGCGAAATTTGCTTAGCAATATCATCATCCATTTGCACTTAGCAATATGGTACGAGCAGTGGAACATATCTTTTCCATGCCACATAGGCATCTCAGTCCTGCTTATTGTAGACTATGGTGCCGTGCTTAGATTCAATCATAATCAAACTTAAGATTTCTAAAACCTTTTGCTCTTCAAGCACATATTGGATGTGCATATTTCATTTGGATCTTCTGATCACTAATCTAGTAATTGTTGTACAATATTAAGGAGATCAAGCAATACATCCCATTTACTATGCATCTAAAAAATTAACCTAATAAAGCTGTCTATTAGACCCAAATTCAAAAAGGTTACTTAAAGTTTTCAATTATCCTCTAAGTCCTAATATCTAACCTTATCGGTTAAAATTTTATGCATAGTAAATGTCGATTGTTGGGCATTAAGTTCTTAAACTAATTCAGGATATTATATATAAGATAATCTAAGTCTTAACTCAATTATCATGCAATCATTTTATTTATAAACTTATAAAAAAAATTATACCTTTTTAATGATTAATAGTAGTAAATATTCAAGAAAATTTAGAATTTGTATTGTATTACCATTAAGAAAAATTCATATAATTGGTTATAATGGATTGAAATTAAAATTTTCAAATGAATCATTTTTTTCAAAGAAAAAAATTTTAACAATACAAAAATTTTAAAAATAATATACACCGAATAATTTGAATATGCATTGAAGAATATAACGAGTAATTTTAGTTGAATTACAAGTAATTTTAGGAATTATATATTTTAAACATACATATATGTGATATTTCAATACATTATCAATAATAATTTTTGATAAATTTTTAAATTTCATATCTGATCACCTTTAATTTTAAAGTTTTCAAATTATTCGAATACGATGAATTTACATTTCTTGCAAATAAGATAAAAGTTGAGAGGTTTAAATACATTTGTGCGCACATTTCTTTTATAGAGTTATGAAAAATACAACATGATCTTTTTATTATAAAAGGACAACAATTTGTAACGACATTTATATTTAATGTAGTTAAGACGAACATAAATATGTTCTCTTAAAATATTTATAAAAATTTTGGAAGAGAAACGAAGAGGAAAGAAAAAAAAATGTATGTTAGAACCAAACATAGCCTTAGGAGGAGGACCACTAATCATTGTGTGGCCAAGACACGTGGGTCGGTCAAGGAGGCTCCAAAGTAAAAGGGTTTAGACTTTAGATTAGATAAGTGAGCCCTACCAAATTAGTCGGACCTATTTTGCACGACGCGTGGAGTTTTCAGGCTAATTTTCTTCTCTCTCACTTCTGGCGTAGGAGATGTACTGTACTAAATAGAGGACAAACCCATTTGTTACCGAACTTTTAAAATTGTATACATTAAATTGTATACATTAAATCCTTTCAATCAAAATATTAATTTATTTTAAATTTATTTTAATCAAAAAATAAATTTATGCAGTAAGTCCTTTCAATCAAAAAAAATTGTATACATTAAATTTATTTTTAAAAAATTATTAATTACATCTCATACTTTAATATAAAAAATATATAAATTCTCGTGCATAGAATTATTGTATAGGTATTTTTATCGCCACTAACGATGCATCATATTTTTAAAATTTTTTACATTGTATCTATTCACAAAAAAATGATATATTTTTTTAATGGTAATTAAAATACACATGTATTAAATTCGTTTATGAGAGATTATATATTATCTAATACTAAAATATAAAAGATGTGATTTAAATATATTTTTTATAAAGTAAATCAATGTAAAAAACTTTAAAAATTCAGGAAATTAAAAATTAGTTTTTAAATAAATATGAACGAAAATAATCATCTTTTATTTTTTATAAAAATTGACATATTTTAAAAATTTAAAAATTATATTGCACCAAAAAAAATTGGAGAAAATATTGCAATTTTTATAAAAAGTAGATATTAAAAAGTTAACAGTAGGAAATTGATTAATTTTAATAAATCATTAATGGAGAGGTAGTATTGTTAATTTAAAAATTTAAAGATAACAGTATCGAAAATAAATTAAATGAGCTTTTGACCAAAGTAAAAAGGGCAACTGTACACAATTATTTAGTGATGACAAGTAAATTACACAGCAAGTTACTTGCGATCACCTATAAAAAAAACAAGGATCGGTGGATTTCTGACAATGGAGCCTCCGACGGTCAAGTTATAATTTATGTCTAAAAGAGTAAGGATTTTTAGTGAAAAATTAAGTAACCGTTTCATACCTATTTTTTCTCTTTTTATAGAAGAAGTTGGCACGTTTTCAAAAGATAATAGGAGGAGTTTTTCATTTTTTCCGACCACTAACCTATTTTTGATAATTCTCGAGGAAAATGTGGGTTAGTAGTAACGGTTTATTCATTGCGATGGCGCTATTTTCGGAACACGTCATTAACCGAACTACTGACCTATTAGAGAGCTCGAATAGATCGAACCTTTGGTCGGTTCAGGATCCCTCATGAAGCGGTATGTTCAGTTAATGTAAGACCGCTGAGCCGGTCTATGAGTTCGGTTGTTATCACAAGTCCCCCCCTAGTTGGTGACATTTATGTCAGTGGTTGGGAGACGAACACATTCCATGATGTGAGATCCTGACTCGTGGCGACAGGGCCGAGTGAGCTTGTGGCTTCTGAGCTCTAGCTTAGAGTTCAGTATCAAGAGCTATGTAAAATTGGATCGCTTTGGCTACGGGGAGGCCTGCCTTTAGCTTTATCTGTTCATCTGTGAGTTGCAAGATGATGTCAACTTTTATGTGTGTGCATTTATTGGGGGTCATTATGGCTTTCTATTTTGCCGTGTATAACGGCTCCCAGCGTTTCGGTTATCGCGCATAGCCTTTAATGCGATGTCCCACGCTCGGGTCTGTTGCCACGTGTACGGTCCGGATCAACCTCTGTTTCCTATATAAACTTCCTCTTGACCCCCATTTCCATTTCGCTTTTCACTCATTTTCATTCAGTTTCTTCTTTCTTCTGCGTTCATCGTCTTTGGATTCGGTGCTTGGAGCTTCAAAGCTTTCGTTATTCCCTCGCCATTTCCCTTCTGCTTTTGCCCATATCTATCAGGTTTTTCTTTCATCCCTACTTCTCTTTCTCTATTTTTGTTTACCTCTTTCGCCATGAGTTCGGAGACGGCTTCAAGTGAGGGAGTTGGAGTTAGTGGAGATGCTCCTACTGGTAGCGTCCCGGGCATGAATAGGTATTTCACTTCGGGTGAGGGAGTTCAGCCTGTCGATTTAGGCCAAATTGCTACCTCCTCCAAGAAGAAGGCTCCCCATAGACTGCCGGGAGTGGGGAGCATAAGTTTGACAGTTAAAGAGGAGGAGCTCGGTTCGCTCCTAGCCCAACTGACTTCTGAGCCGGACTATTTTGCCAGTAAATCCAGCACGTCCCAAAGGGCGAACACAGAGTTCACCAACAAGAGAAAGATATTGGGAGGCTCTTTTAGTTCCCGTGTTCCTCGAATAGGTCTCTTAGTTGTTGAGAGGGTTGCCCAAAAGTAGTATATAAGGCATACCCAGTAAAACTTACAAGTAAACCAGATATAGAGATGGCGACTAGGGTTGCTGTTTCTATTATTATATAATTTCAAGACCACAATGGATCTATGATAAGATCATTTATTTACAACAGAATGGTATACAAAGTCAACAGATCTCAATTAATACAAATAGGATTTACGGCTACACAAAGCGTAAATTTACGAGGCCCAACTAGAGGCCGGTGTTCACTTGCCCAACTAGATGCAAAATTCGCACCGACTTGAATAGCCTGAATAAGGGTGATGGATTTGGCCTATTTGGATCGGATCAGGTCGGCTGAAAATCTTACCTAACCTGACAAGTGACAACACATATTTCTCTCTTCTATTTTCACTCTCCCTCTTGGAAAAAAATCCCTATCTAACTTTCTGTCTTTGCTTCGCATTCCAATCGATCCATCTAAGCTTGCCACCGCCCACCATCGTTCACCTATCATCGCTGTAGTTCGCCTATCGTTAGCCGTTCTCATAGGCGTGTCATCGGTTATTCATTTTCTTTCTTTTTTTATTTTACTTTTTATTCTATATTTCTACTTTGTTGGTTCTTCTATCTAATTTAGACTTTGATTTCGTTTATCTATTTATGATTTCATGTTTATTTTGTTGTTTGAACTGGAGTTTTCTTTGTTTTCAAATTTTAGCTTTAACTGCTAGCCTAATTTCCATAGAAAGGTTACTCTGATTTAATTTTCTTCTCTACTTCAATTATATATATATTGTCACGTGAAAACTGTTTGTGTTTGAATTTATTAGAACACGAGGAAAGTACTATTTGCATTTAAATGGCTATTGCTCTATTAGCTATAACATTGCTAACATTGGGATTAATTTGAGTGATGGTTATTGAATTTATATTTAAATTACGTAAAATTAATAAAAAAAATTTATTTTATAAAAATTAATTTATCATTTGTTATATATAAAAATAATTATGATTTGTTTCTGGTAAAGATTCATATCAAAAAATATAGGTGGCACACTATGTTATTACTATGTGCACATGTGAATACATTTTTTATACATCATCAATTAACGTTTCAATATTGATACATCATCTGCCAATTGAAAAAGTAAGAAAATGGGATTCGACATTTCATTATGTTTATGCCATGTGATATCTCTTCATGGGGCTAGCTACTTGGCCGTCTGAGAGATGTAAACACCTTTTCTCTTTCTTTTTTCTGGAGAGGTCTTCTCCATAAGGTGATCCATCAGTGATCATATTTATAATCTCGATGTAAGGTCTGTGAGGATCCGTATTCTTCGGTTTTCTCCATTCGTCGTCATCATCGGAGTCATCCTTTTTAAGGTCCGATTGTCTACAGGGACTTGCCCTTTTGGTCGGATCTACAAATTTTTTGAGGTATCCTATTTGCAGGAATCGTTCAATTTTTTCTTTCAGTTGGTGACACTCGTTGGTTATGTGATCGACATCTCTGTGAAACTTGTAGTACTTATTATGGTTTCGAGTGTTTTTGCTCCTCTCGTTCAGCTTCTTGGGCCAATTCACATTTCGGTGCTTTTCCTTGATCCACATCAATACCTGTGCTGAGTTGGTATTGAACGGAGTAAAGGTTGGAGTTTGCTGGCTGCTACCCTGATCGAACCTAAACCGCTCAACCTCTATTTTTTCTCAAATTTCTAAAAATAGAGGCTCTTTTTGGGCTTCTTGTTATCCGTTCAGATGCAGGAGTTTGATTAAAAGAGCATCCATCTAGGTGCTGGAGTCTGTCCATAATGTTGCTCTTTCTCCCTCGGCTGGACCTCAAGGCGTCATCTAACTGAATGTGCTATCTAGCTCTTTTCATCAAATCGAAAAAGCTGACTGGTGGCCTGGTTATAATTGACTCAAATAATGGCCGATCAATGGTGCCTCTAGCCAAGGCGGTGTTTGCCATTTTCACACTTACGTTCCTCACCTCCGATATCATGGCTTGGAAAATGTCGATGTAGTCTCTAAGATTTTAATTGGTTCATTGGTAAAGATTGCACAGATCATTCACCGACTTCGGCGCTTGTGTCTACACAATAAATAATGTGACAAATAACTCTTTGAGTTATCGAAAGAAGGTGATTGATACCTATTAATTACCTGTATACCTATTCATTATCACATCTCTCCACCTCAGAGGTAGCTCAGACTTCGTGATCTCCCTGCAAAATGGAAAGGCTGTGTTTCTGCAGGTGTTTTCCTCAAACATGCCTTTTTTGGGTTCGTCAAGCCAAACTGCTTGAGTTTCTGCTTGAACCACTTGTCCTCCTTGCTCATGACTGTTGAGGCAAACTTATCTCTCTATCCCTTCATGAGGCTGCGATTTGGCATGCACATGAAGGATAAATCATCCCCAATGGGTGAGATGGAGGATATACTGGGAAAATATAGAGTCTCTGCTCGTGGACATTGTCCTCTTCCCTTTGTTGTACCTGCCTGGGGTTTTGACCCCCATTCTTCTATTGTCATTAGCTCATGGTTCATTTATAGAGATCCTCTTGTTCTTCCTTCTTTCGAAGTCTTCAATCACAAAGTCTATTTCGTTGTCTCTTTCAGAAGTTCTGGACATTTTGCCCTTTTTAATCGTTTGGACAATGCTCTTAATGAAGTCACTAAGAATAGAGCGCATGTCCCTAAGGGTAACATGGGTGTCTTTTGACTGCCGCATAACATCATCAAAATCTGGAAAAAGGTTGCCCCTGTAGGTGATTTGGAAGATCTCTCTCTTCTTCCTGAAGACCTATATCTGCCTTGGCTGTTGTGATCATAATCTCCAAAAGTCGCATGCTCATTGGATCTTGATCGGCTATGGCTCTCAACGAAAGCACTAAATGATAAAGCATAAAATGTCTTTATTTAAAAAAGAAAGTTGGCAGTTGTTTTTCCCGAATGGGTGATTGGATCCTACAAGAAGGAGTGTCTGATCGAACCAGGCGTTAGCACTATGAAGTTTAAGTTAGTAGCTTTCTAAAAAGATAATATTTAGAAAGAGAAATTCAGATGTTCAATACCTGAAGTCATTGTGCTTTTGGTTATTTATAGGAGACAAAGGAGGGGTACTTGAGTACTTGGGGCGTGATAATTGGCAATTGGAACAGGTGAGCGGCAATGTGATAAAGAGCATGTGGAAGGTATGGGCGCTAACTTGTGTTAGTGAACTGATAGGACGTGCTGTCCCATTAGTCCGATCAAACTTTGTGCCCTCCTGTCCTGTATTTCAGCTCACATTTTGTCTTTCTTGTTGATGGATTTTGGGCCATGCCAGACACTATTGGGCCGATTGATTGGGCCTTGAAAAATATTTTTTTCATTGTTATAAATAATATTTTAAAAATAAAAAAAAATTGATTGAACCTGTCGAACCACGAACATCCAGCCTTATCGATTCTTTATTCGGTCTAGTTTTAATAATATTGAATGAAATCAAAACTAAGAGTATGTTTGATAAGGTATTATATTTTTGATTTTCAATTTTTTAAAAGCCAAGCTATTTTCAATATTTGTTATTTAAATTTGAAAACGGTTAAAACTATATCATATATTTTAATTATTTATATATATTATTTTTTTAAAAATTATACGTTTCTAATGATTAATACTAGAAATATTCAAGAAAATTCAGAATTTGTATTGTATTACCATTAAGAAAAATTCAATGTTATTAAAATCGGATTGAATAAAGAACCGACGAGGCTGGGGGTTCGTGGTTCGACCGGTTCAATCGGATTTTTTTCTATTTTTAAAATATTATAAAATATTATAATTTTATAAATACTATTGTATAAAAATTAAAAAAAATATCCATCAAACATTAATATATGTCACAAATATCCTAATAATAAGTTACAAAACATAATTTTAATTTTATTATTACAAGTAATTAATTATGAATTTTTGAATATTATATATTAGAAACATAAAAATACAATCATATCATGAAAAAATTTTCATTTTTAGATGGAGTACTAATGAAGCAAACATAGAAAATATTAACCTTGTATATATGAGTATAATTATATTTAATTACAATAAATTCAAATAGATAATAAGTATATTAAATTATTAAGTGACATCTTTATAATTTAAAATACTAATTTTTTCAAAGAAATAAATTATGAAAATTTCATATATATATATATATATATATATATATATATATATATATATATATATATATATATATATATATATATATAATGAACCAAATAGATAATAAGTATATTAAATTATTAAGTGATATCTTTAGACTTTAAAATATTAATTTTTTCAAATAAATAAATAATAAAAATTTAATATATATATATACACACACATATATTTGATTACAATGAACCAAATATATAATAAGTATATTAAATTATTAAGTGACATATTTAGAATTTAAAATACTAATTTTTTTAAATAAATAAATAATGGAAATATATATATATATATATATATATATATATATATATATATATATATATATATATATATATATATATATATATATATATATATATATATATATAAGGGGTGAAAAAATACAAAAAAAATATATTTTTTTGCAATTTTTAGCCAAAAATCCGGTTTTTCGGTTCAACCTAGTTTTTTTCGATCCAATTCGGTTTTTTACCAATCCAGTTTTGTGTAATTGAACCAATCGATTAACCTGTTGGTTCATGATTAAACCGGTTTAACTGATCGGTCCGGCCCGATTTTAATAACTATGGAAAAATTCATATAGTAGGTTATAATGGATTGAAATTAAAATTTTCAAATGATTCATATTTTAAAAGAAAAAAATTTTAACTATACAAAAATTTTAAAAATATTATACATAGAATAATTTGAATATGCATTGAAGGATATAACGAATAATTTTAGTTGAATTACAAGTAATTTTAGAGGAATTATGTATTTTAAACATACATATATGTGATATTTCAGTACATTATCAATAATAATTTTTGATAAATTTTTAAATTTCATATCAGATCACATTTAATTATAAAATTTTTGAATTATTTGAATACGATGAATTTAAATTTCTTGCAAATAAGATAAAAGTTGGGAGGTTTAAATACATTTGTGCCTACATTTCTTTTATAGAGTTATGAGAAATACAACATGATCTTTTTATTATAAAAGGACAACAATTTGCAACGACATTTATATTTAATGTAGTTAAGACGAACATAAATATGTTCTCTTAAAATATTTATAAAAATTTTGGAAGAGAAACGAAGAAGAAAGAAAAAAAAAATGTATGTTAGAACCAAACATAGCCGTAGGAGGAGGACCACTAATCATTGTGTGGCCAAGACACGTGGGTCGGTCAAGGAGGCTCCAAAGTAAAAGGGTTTAGACTTTAGATTAGATAAGTGAGCCCTATCAAATTAGTCGGACCTATTTTGCACGACGCGTGGAGTTTTCAGGCTAATTTTCTTCTCTCTCACTTCTGGCGTGGGAGATGTACTGTACTAAATAGAGGACAAACCCATTTGTTACCGAACTTTTAAAATTGTATACATTAAATTGTATACATTAAATCCTTTCAATCAAAATATTAATTTATTTTAAATTTATTTTAATCAAAAAATAAATTTATACAGTAAATCCTTTCAATAAAAAAAATTGTATACATTAAATTTATTTTAAAAAATTTATTAATTACATCCCATACTTTAATATAAAAAAATATATAAATTCTCGTGTATAGAATTATTGTATAGATATTTTCATCGCCACTAACGATGCATTATATTTTTAAAAATTTTTACATTGTATCTATTCACAAAAAAATGATATATTTTTTTAATGGTAATTAAAATACACATGTATTAAATTCGTTTATGAGAGATTATATATTATCTAATACTAAAATATAAAAGACGTGATTAAAATTTATTTTTTATAAATTAAATCAATGTAAAAAACTTTAAAAATTCAGAGACTTAAAAATTAGTTTTTAAATAAATATGAATGAAAATAACCATCTTTTATTTTTTTATAAAATGGACCATATATATATATATATATATATATATATATATATATATATATATATATATATATATATATATATATATATATATATATATATATATATATATATATATATATATATATTATTTTTGATCCTCATCTCTACACACTCTAAAACTTTTCAGTAAAACAAATTAATTTTTTCTTTTTCCAAAATTAGGAGTAGGTTGAGGAAAATTTAATTTGAATATGTATTTTTTTTTTTGCCATGTGCTATGCATAATTGAGGTCAGATCATGTCTTACGTGTCACTTATTAATAAGCTAGATGTTAAGTAGTTAGGTCAACAGATAAAGATTGATCTATTTTAAAAAATTTAAAAGCTATATTGCACCAAAAATAAAATTGGAGAAAATATTGCAATCTTTGTAAAAGTAGATATTAAAAAGTTAACAGTAGGAAATTGATTAATTTTAATAAATCATTAATGGAGAGGTCGTATTGTAAATTTAAAAATTTAAAGATAACACTACCGAAAATAAATTAAATGAGCTTTTGACCAAAGTAAAAAGGGCAACTGTACACAATTATTTAGTGTGATGCAAAATCTAGGAATGAACAAAAAAAATCGAAAAAATAATTAACCGAACAATTGATCCCAAATCGAATCGATTGTAAAGGTTAATCGAACCGAAAAATGGTTAAAATTTTTAAAAATATAAATTTTTAATTTTCGGTTCGGTTCAATTTCGATTCATTATTTCAAAAAATCGTCGATTTCGGTTAACCGATTGATTTAATTTATATATATATTGTTTTAGAATTGATGTTTTGACGTTTCTGGTGCTGTAGATGTTCATGATGTCAATATTTTTCATTCTGGACTTTTAACTTTTTTATTTGTTGGTGGAACAAAATCCACTGTGAGGTCAGCATATATCCTATGGTTTCTCAGTTTTAAATGCTCTGCTACTTCACTCCTTCATCCTTCTGTTAATGGAAATGTCATAAAAACAAGGAGTTCTTCAGCTATCATCATATTTGAAATTTAGGATTGTTGTTGTTTTAGAATTTAGTTCTTCAGCTATCTTCATATTGAATTGGGTATGGCTTAGGTTCTACAATCATTTTATACCCTGATGTTTATGCATAATACTTCACAGACTACTTAAACTTTGAAATTTTAAAGTATTAGGGAGCATAATACATGTAACTTCGTGGATCAATTTGGTTGTTACATTACATTGATTTGGAAAGCTTCGGAACTAAATATTTACTAATTTTGACTATGGTTGGTTAACATAAGGATGCAACTGTAAACCGTTTTCAAATTTCAAATTATTTAATCCAAGTTAGGAAAAGAAGGGACTAGATTGTACATTATTTATAATAAGTTGGATTTTTGGTATTTTATTCTAAATAAATATAATAATATCAACCCCAAGTACCTAGAATGTTCAAGATTGACACTGAACGCATTGTGTTATGTGGATGAAATGTTTACCTGCTGCAAGTGTAGAAGATTCTCATCTTCTATAAGGGTCGCGGTACTAAAGCTGTGAAGACTAACTGGGTTATACATCAGTATAGTACCTCTTTTGACTTTGAAACCAAGGTATCTCCTTTCTAAGTTATTTTATACTTTATAATTAATACTCCGACATTTATTCATTCTTTTGATCAACCTATATGCAGAAGGATTTCTTCATTTGCAAATTAAAGAAAAATCCAGATGCTGAAGGTGAAACAAATATAGCCGTTGATTATACAGAGAATCAAATTTCGTATGAGAATAACTCTGTTTCAACTTATGTAGGAGGAGGATTTGATCATCAAGTATCTTCTGGTTCTACATGTTATTCAGCAGAGGTGAGAAGTGGCATTATATATATATATATATATAAATACATTAATTTCTATGTGCTCATGCTTCTGTATATTACCTATACAGGAAGACTGTCAAATGCAAGCATATATGCAATCCTTTCAAGGTTACAGTGAGATGGATTATAGTCTTAATTCAGCGCTGCAGAGGCCAAATTACGACAATTATTTTGGCTAGAGACGGAGTTGAAGTTCAATTGGGAGAAGTAATTCAGCAAGCTATGTAAGTAACTATGTAATATGGTTTTTAATATATAGTTAGAGGTCATCATCCCCATATATAAGTACCACTTCATGAAATTTTATGTTCAAGTTCTCAACTTTTTATATGTAATGTTTTTTTTTTTTTAATTTATATGTTTGTGTTATGTAGGTGACCACTTAGTGGTTACTATTACCTATTCAGTATATCTAAATTTGATTCTACATTTGTTTGTGATGTTTGTCTTTCTCAACGTGTGTTTGAGGTTGTGTGAACAACCTACACATAGAAGAATATGCTAGAATTGGTTATTTGAAATAAAATGGTAGTTTACTTTCTATAAACTATGAATCATATTAATGTATGAGATTCTGTGCCTTGTTTAGCCACTTTGAGTTTTGTTAATTTTTGTACCAAATGTTTAGCCACTATGAATCATATTACTGTATGAGATTTCATTAATGATAAATAAGATTTAATTGCATTTTATAATTATAGTGGTTAATAAAAAAATTGGTTAACCAGTCCGAAAAATCGAAACCGATAGAATGAATAATCGATTGTAACAGACTGATTAATGATTAGTCTTTTAAAAAAAAATCAATGTATAAGAATTGGTTAATTTTTTTGTCAATGAACCGGTTAATTAGTCCATACTCATCCCTAGCAAAATCCGTACCGACTTGAATAGCCTGAACAAGAGTGGTGGATTTGGCCTATTTGGATTGGATCATGCCGGCTGAAATTCTTGGCTGACCCACTTGAAAATAATTCATTAATAACACATATTATTTCTCTCTTCTATTTTCGGTGTCTCTTTTGGACAAAAATCCCTATCTGTCTTTGTCTTTGTTTCTCATTCCAATCGATCCATCTAAGCTTTCCACCGCCCAACATCGTTCACCTATCATCGCTGTAGTTCACCAATCGTTAGTCGTTCTCATAGGCGTGTCATTGGTTGTTCATTTTCTTTCTTTTTTTTTTTTTACTTTTAATTCTACACTTCTACTTTATTGGTTCTTCTATCTAATTTAGACTTTGATTTCATTTTATTGGTCCCAAAGACATACAAGAGGGGGATGAATTGGGTGTTAATTGATTTTTCAAAACAAGTTCTGGCAGAACAGAATGAAGGATTTTTAAGTAAAGATCTGATTAGTGTTGTAATATCCTTACTGAACAGTCTGATTGACTGTTATAATTTGTGAAAAAATTATAATTTTGAAAAATTTACTGTTAAGGTGGTGTGTTACGTTGGATTTTTGGCAAAATTTCAACTATTATTAAATAAAAATAAATTTTCATATAAAAATTACATAATTTAGTTATTTTCTTGTTAATTTTTTTATTATTATTTTGTGCTAATTAAAGCATAATTTCTTAATATCAAAGCAGCCCCCTGTTTGCCAATATTTTCATTCCGTTCCCACACAACTGGATGGATGCATATATATATATATATATATATATATATATATTATTTTTTTAATATTGAATGGAAATTGAAATGATAATTTATTGCGGATATCTATTTTATTTTATTTAAAAAATTAAATTAAAAAATAAATTATATTATATTAAAAATTTATTAATTTAATAATCGGTGCACGAAAAAGTATGTACTGAAACCGCTGGTGGGACCAGCGGTTTCAAAAGTAATTGTCCTCCTGTCAAAAAAAAATTTATTTCTATAATTATTTTTTGACAGATCTTATTTTTATAAATATTTTTTTTAAATATTATTTTAAAAAATATCCCTTCAATATACTGAAAGATTTCAGATTTAGACTCTAAATCATATTTTTCTATTAAAAAAATAGATTAAAAGTATAAATTTATCCCTAAAATTTATTAAAAAGTACAATGTTACCGTTGAAATTTTAACCAGTACAATATCATCCATAAAATATTAAAATTGATGAATTTTGTTCCTCACTAAATGGTTAGTTGTTTTTGACTAAATTCCTTTCATTGACCTACTGATGTGGATAAAACAGTAACAAGTGTTACTGTACTAGAATTACTAGAGTAGTAATTTTACCCCCTAAACTTTGCTCAAAGAGCAATTTGCCCTTAAGTTACAACTATAAGGGCAAATTAGCCCCTGCCTAATCAAATAAATTCAACTATCTTCATTATATTGAGAAGTGCAGCTAGCATTATATTATATACACAATAAATATATGTTGTCATATTGAATTAGATTGCGATTATATCTTATTCCCAATTAATCTTCTACTCAAACTTTTTTATGCCACTTTTTGACAATTCACTTCTTACTTGTTAAAATCGAAATTGCTTTGATTTTGCTATGATCCTTCTCAACAAATAGTTAGTTTTGATTAATATTTATTCATCGACCTGCATATTAATACTGAATTGTATTTACAATCCATACATTTTGCCAATTTTGCTATTGCCCTTCTCAACAAACAATTAATTTTGATCAATATTTTATTCATTGATTCGCATTTCAATACCGAATTGTATTTGCAATTCATACATTTCGCCATTATCGAAGTTAGTTGATTATCCAATGATTTTTAAATAAGTGGCATGGAAAAGATTTAGTAGAAAATTAACCGGAGAAAGTCATAATTGTAATGTTATTCACAATATAAATTCTCGTAAGAGTTTGGGTTTGATTTTAAGATGTGAAGGAGATGTAAAATAGGAACTAATTTAAGATATTTATATGTTTTTATATATCACGTGATAGTTATTTGGATCCAATATGACAATATGCATTTATTGTATACAATATAATACTAGCTATACATTTTAATAACATAGAACATGATTAAATTTAAATATTTGACTAAAACAGGCTGATTTGTCTTATTTTTATAATTTAAAAGGTAAAATATTCATTTACTAATTTTAGCATTGCAACACGTATTATTTTTTAGTTCATGTTAGTAAATTAAAGAATAAAATTTAATCAAAGATAATGTATTACTTAATGAAAAAAATTTACCGTAATTTTGATAATTTAGAAATAATATTTTCCTGATTGAAAATTTTTAATATATTTTAAAAATGAATTTACACATTCGGAAAAAAATAAAATATAATTACCTAATCTTATTTTAATATTTTCTACAAGTTAATAGTAAAAAACATGAGAACAAGCCAAGCCCACTGGATCAAGGCCAGCGGCTTAGATCAGCCCAACTAATCGCAATTCCCAATGAATTAAATAATACCGTTTTAAGCCACGTCAGCAACAATATCCAATTGGCCGTTAAAAAACCAAAGCAAACAAATGGAACATCATATTCTCCCTCTTACTTCGATTCATAACCATAACCTCCTCCTCTACTTCCCTTCTGCCCCTATCTTCTTCTCTACCTCTTTAATGGAGCTTTGTTTCTCTCCTAAATCCCACTCCTTAACCCTAATCTCAGGCTCTCTTTCTTCACCTCAACCTTCTATTCGAAGAGAGTTCCTTGGCTGTTCTCACAATCTCCGCCCTCCCGGTCTACCTATTCGAGGGACCAAATGCAGGAGAATTCGAATTCGTGAAAAGAATTCTCAAAGTTTGTTAATAAATGCGTCTTTTGGTTCAAATTCTGTTCTTGTTGTTTTTGCTGTTTCAGCTGTCTCTATAGCGTACTTGAATCACCACCTCTCTAACAGAAAGAAGGGTTCTAAAGAGGTAATTAAACTCCAGAATTAATTTCTTGTTTAGGTAATTATATGGTTGAATTGGTTTAATTTAAGTTCGTTTTGTGTAGGCTTTGGGTTCTCTTAGTCATGGATTGACTCGGTTGGTCAGAAATATTGCGAAACACATTGTTGGAAGTTCGCTTCCGGATGTTGGTGATGTTCACAATCACGAGGGAACAAACCTTGCAATACAGAGTGAAGAAATAGCGGATAAAGCTTTAGAGGAAAGCGTTCACGTATTGGAAAATACTTTGATGAATGAGAGTCCTCTTTTAATTGAAACGGAAGAGTCTCACGATGCTGGTTATGGTGTTTCTGATTCTCCTGATCATATGGTTTCAGTAGAATCTGAATCTTATAATTTATCTCCTTTACTCCCTGCAATTCCTGAACCAGAAATTGTGGCACCACTTGTACTTGTGAGGGGAATTTCTGAGTTGACATTAGAAAATGACAGAAAGGAAACTGTAATTGATTCTGAGTGTTCTCAACTAATAGCAAAGGAATCTAATAGCATTGCTTCAGTTCCTGTGAATTATGAAGTTGATAAGGAGAGTGATTTTTCTAGCTATAATTGTGTCATCAAAGAATTTGATAGAGAGGATATTTACAAATTTTATGAGGAAAACCAATCAACAGAAGAATCTGCATCAAAGTTAAATGGTTTAAAGGCAGCTGCTTCTTCCGCCTCCTCTTCCATGTTCAATAGCTTCCCTGTGTTTAATATTAATGTTGCAGTGAAAGATGCAGAACTATCAGCAAAGCAGTCTCAGATTGCAGGTTATACCTAAAAAAAGAGGGGAAAAAAAAGAACAAGAAGCTTGTTTGTACATTTTGATCCATGCTGTAAAACATGTCTCTATTCTATTTCAGTTTAGCTATATAACACTGGAAATCCTTACAAGGTTAATTTAAGCAATTTTTTTTCTCATTCCAGAGTTTGTTGAAAGAAAAGTACCTCTTTCACGTTATGAAAGAGGGTATTCTCATAAAAATGATAACGCTGGAAGGAGAGGATTTCCAAGAGGCAAGAAAAAAGGACATCTGATTCAGGATGGCCATACAAAATTATTAGAGTTTCCCTACCCAAATGGTGCACATGCTGCGAACAAAGATCATTCTTCAGAACATGTTCATGCTTACAATCGTTTGCTCAAAGATGGAAGGTGATTCTCATCATTTAATTGTTCATATTCAGCTATTTTATCTTTGTTCTTGACATCTTGCCATGGCAAAGACTGGCTAGGAATTTCATTTTGGTTAATAAGAAAATTTTCTTTCTTCATTTTTTCTAAAATTTTCTTGTAGCTTCTTAATTTTGGCTTATTCTTGAATAATTTGTTAGGTTAGCAGAGTGTGTTGATGTGCTTGAAGATATGGAAAGTAGAGGTTTGCTAGACATGAACAAGGTAAGGTTGTATAGTCCTTACCTTACATGCTGTTCTTGTCAATGAATCATAGAGTTAGAAATGTGCTGATTCTGGCGTTTCAGATTTATCATGCTAAGTTTTTCAAGATCTGCAAACATCAAAAAGCTGTTAAGGAAGCTTTTCGATTCTGCAATTTGGTCCCCAACCCAACCTTGAGTACATTTAACATGCTAATGACAGTTTGTGTGAGTTCACAAGATTCAGAGGGTAAAAGTTGATTTATCAACCCTTGATTACCTTCTCAGCATCTGTAATGGGCTTCCAGTTTTTGATTTGGTATTATTCATTTTAGGAGCTTTTCAAGTTTTACGACTTGCTCAGGAGGCTGGGCTGAAAGCTGATTGCAAACTGTACACTACTTTAATATCGACCTGTGCTAAAAGTGGACAAGTGGACGCAATGTTTGAAGTATGGTAACTTCTTAATTTCTCCTGGTTTTGATTGCTGATAAAATTGAGGATTTCAGATTGTTTTCGTCCGTGGGTATACTCAGACCATGGACGCATTAGTTTGTTCTTATTTTGTTTTTGTGCCATTACAGTATCTAAGACCTGAGCTCACAAGTCTTTTCTCAATTTACAAATTTTTTGTTTTTAAGTGAAAATTTGAGGTTGATTTATTGATATAGTTGATTAATTCTTTTAGAGCTCATGGTTCTTTGAGCCATTTGGAGCAGTTCTCATCTTTGATGATTTCATTGCTATAACCCCATTCAGTATGATGGCAGTGCTTCATATTCATTTCAATCCATTCGACAACACTTTTTCTTTTGTTCAGATTTTTCCAAGTGTTACATTACTTTCCAAATCAGAGAATGGAAAGCAGATGTTGTATGATTTTACTTGACTGATGTGTGCTAATGATCATGCTAGGTCTTTCATGAGATGGTTAATGCTGGAGTTGAACCAAATATTCATACTTATGGAGCACTAATTGACGGCTGTGGCCGAGCAGGTCAAATGGCCAAGGCATTTGGTGCTTATGGGATAATGAGGTCCAAGGTATTGTGTGTAGTTATGGATATCTATATGTGCATGTTTGTTTATCACATGGAACTTAGTTTTTGCTACAAAATCCTGATGCTCATCTCAGATAAGTTTTTGTGAAAGGCTATGGTTGCATGTTCCTGTTCACTTCTTACATCCTAATATCAATTTGATCCTGGCATTGATAAAATGTTGTATGCAGTAGAAAGTGAACCCAGACCGAGTTGTCTTCAATGCGCTTATCTCTGCATGTGGCCAATCGGGAGCTGTGGATCGTGCCTTTGATGTGTTAGCTGAAATGGGGACTGAGACACAACCTATTGATCCTGATCACATCACTGTTGGTGCATTAATAAATGCTTGTGCAAAGGCCGGCCAGGTGTGTATAAAGTGATTTTCTATCCAATACTTGGAGTCTTAACAGTTTCATAGTTATTATCTTTATGACAGAATAAAGCCTTGCTTTTAGGTTGATCGGGCAAAAGAAGTATACAAGATGATGCATAAATATAACATCAAAGGCACTCCAGAGGTTTATACTATTGCTGTAAATTGCTGCAGCCAGACTGGTGATTGGGAATTTGCACAAAGTGTATACCATGACATGACAAGAAAAGGCGTGGTCCCTGATGAGGTATCAGGAAAAAAAAAAAACTAAAAAACTAAGAAGCTCCACAATAACTTACTATTAATATAATAAGCAAGTGGAAAGTGATTTTATAGTAATCCAAAGTTGAGGAGTGTGCAACCACCTTTTGTTAAGCATAACTACAAAGATGGTTTCATAATACTAAATCATTGTAGTTCCTACAAATGCTTTGATGCAGATGTTTCTCAGTGCATTGATAGATGTAGCGGGACATGCTGGAATGTTGGATGTTGCATTTGAGACCTTGCAAGAAGCCAAGATTCAAGGAACTCAGCTTGGAATTATACCATATAGTTCACTGATGGGAGCTTGCAGCAATGTACGTCTCGTATACTCGGCCTTGTTGGAAAAACTTTAAATAGATTATAAATACATACATGCATACATCCACACTCGCACACACACGCGCACTTGCAGTCCTGCGGAAGCAATACAGTACCTTGTTAATATATTATAGAGTTATTTGTGTTTTGGTTTTTTCCATTTAACTATTTCAATTCGATTGTTGAATTTTTGATATCTGACTCTTTCTTTCTTTTTCTTTTTCTTTTTTAATGAAATCAACAATTGTGATAGTATGCAATTCTATTTGCTTTCTCTTTTTGCATGTTACACAATTCTTAGAAAATTTGTCATATAGTGAGGAAAAAAGTTGTTTCATGGTCATGTGATTTTTCCTTCATGTATGTGTCTGATAAAAATTATTATAATGGCCAGACCTGCTGAAGCAGTCGTAACTGTTTCTTCTTTCTGTTTTAGGCCAAAAACTGGCAGAAGGCTCTGGAGCTGTATGATAATATAAAGTCTGTCAAACTGAAACCAACTCTCTCGATCATGAATGCTTTGATCACTGCCTTGTGTAAGCCTATATCTATTATTCATTTTAAGATAGTTGAGAGTTCTGTTACCTTATTGAAAATTCATTCTGCATTAGTAATTGGAATTTTTTTTTTTTATATATTTTCTTATAGGAAGGTCCTACTTTATATTCAAAGTTCTTTGAATCAGAGTTAAATATTAGTTGGGAGTTAAGTTAAGACTTGGGCCATATATCTGCTATTATTGTCTGCTTATTTTAGAATCTTGTTATAAAGTATGATATTCTATTTGTTATTGCACCCTTGAGAGAAGAAGCCTGAATATACTGAATGCTATATCATATATATGGATTGACACTTTTGAAAATGTGCAGTAGAGGCCAGAAAGATATGATGACAGCTGGAACTGTATGATGCAATGAAATCTGTTGTGGTTAACGTTTTGATTATCCTTCAGTTTCTGTGAACTGAATTTTCTTAAAAGAATTTAAGATCTTATTATGGATCTAGTATTTATAATTCCCATTTATGCTTTTTTATCTGGATAATGGTAAAAATTTCTGTATGTTGGCATCTGGTATGGTGGAAAAATAATTTTTGAGTTAATATGAACGACTATTAAGGGCCTATGATTTTGCAGAAGGATGGCATTTCTGATATTAAAAAATAATAACGTAGAAGCAAAAAATATTGTGGAACACTCCAAAAAGAAAAAGAAAAGCAATATTGATGTATATTTGCTTACTGCATTTGTATGAGAAAGTTTTATCAAATGTGACATTTCTTTCTCCTTATATGGAGATTAGTTTAGGTGCCAATAATGTGAGAATATTGCACTGACATTTGTGGTCCAAACCTGAATTCAAAATAAAAAGGAACAAGAAATTAATCAGCAGGCTTTGCTACAGGTGATGGGGATCAACTACCGAAGGCTATTGAAGTTCTCTCAGAAATGAAGCGTTTTGGCTTTTGCCCAAATACTGTTACATACTCCATACTCTTGGCAGCCAGCGAGAGGTGTGGGATCTACAACAAGAGTTACTTATCCAACATTTATAATTGAACTTCAGTTTTTTTTTTTTAAATCTCCTCATGCTAAAATCTTCCTTATTTCAATTGCTTTTTGCAGAAAAGATGATCTAGAGGTTGGCCTTATGCTTCTTTCTCAAGCCAAAGAAGATAGTGTTGCCCCTACCCACATGATGTACAAATGCATAATTGGTAAGTTCAAGGAGAATCTGGTCTTTTTGCTCCAGCACTGCTGAACCTGAATTGGTATATCCTATTTTCTGATTGCATAAGAATTTATTTGCCCTCACAGGCCTAGGAAGTTTAGTGTGGAAAGATTAATGAGTACACTGTCCCATGTTACATATACTTGATTCCGAAAATATGAATATACCTAAAAGAGGCACAAAAAGCCCTGAATTAAGGTTTTACATAGAAACTAATAATAAAACCTTAATAACATGATATACAATAATAAATCCCTAAAATCAAGCTACTGTACACTATAAATGCTTTTAATCAAGATGGTGAACAGATATATTGCATGACCATATTGCAAACCATAACATGGAACGGACTTAATTCTAATCCTTTGGTAAGAATTCCAGATAGCTGATTCTCAAAAGACGCATAAGAAATATCAAGAATTTCACCAGCAAACTTTTCCTTGACGAAATTTTTCCCTTTCAACAATCTTAATTCATACATTAATTTTTGAAGCCATAATAATTCATACAGCGAACAATCAGAGGACCTTTTTCCCTAGCTGAATGTTCAACAATCTTAATTCATGCATTGATTTTTGAAGCCATAACAATTTATTCGGAGAACAAGCGGAAGACCTTCTCCCTTAATTGAAAATATGGGTTGCATGTGCTAGTATTGTCATTTTTTTTTTCATTTCTGTGTATTAACTGCTGGAATTGGCATATGGAGTACTGCTTCTGTGAAATGTTTTTCTTCTGAATATTACGATTATATTACTAATATCTTTTCTTTTCGTCTTTGGAAATTTGATTTACATATTTATTTTATCTTTAATAAGTCCAGGATATTTCTCAGAGATGTATCTGAACTCAAAATTGTACAATAATGAATAAGCATCTAAAATGAATTTAACTAATTAATCCTTTGAATAGGCTTGTGCTTGCGGAGATATGAGAAGGCTTGTGCAGTTGGTGAGCCTATTTTGTCTTTTGACTCAGGGCGGCCACAAATAAAAAATGAATGGTATTTCATTTTGTTCTCTTAACTACTTCAAGTGTTCTCTAAGAAGTGTACTTTTTCCTTCACCTTTGAATTTTTTTTTTAAATTTTTTTAATTCTTCTTTTTTTTTTTGTAGAGTTTTGTCCTTAGTGTTTCTCTAAAGCCATTTGTCTCGACTTGTGTTTCCTTTAAAAGTTTACATAAGCTAGTTAATATGAATCAATAGTAATCCTGTTATGCAAAAGTGATTTTTTCATCTGCTTTGGTTTTCTAGGACATCAATGGCATTAAAGGTCTACCGTGAAGCAATTGCAGCTGGCCAGATGCCTACAATGGAAGTTCTTTCACAAGTTTTGGGATGCCTACAGCTCCCTTATGATGCTTTACTGAAGAAAAGATTAGTTGAAAATCTAGGAGTTACTGCCGACTCATCAAAAATCTCTAACCTCTGTTCTCTGTTGGATGGATTTGGAGAATACGATCCTTGTTCTTTTTCATTACTTGAGGTCAGTATGCAGCTGGAATATTTCGTATTCTAAACTTCATGCTTGGCTATAAATTTATCCTTGGGGTTCTAGCTAAATTCAGGCTGAGAATTGCCTTCTACAGGAAGCTGCCTCTCATGGAATAGTGCCATGTGTATCCTTCAAAGGAAGTCCCATTGTTATTGATACCAAAAATTTGCAAATTCATATTGCTGAGGTAAGTCTATCTGTCATATGGTATTTTACTGCCACTTATAGTTATTTTTTCTGGTTTGCATTGTTCAGAAGGCATTTTTAATTTTTCACACTTGATATTATCACTGCCTGATTGCTTCATGATTTTTATCGGTGTTCAAATTATTCCATCATGGTTATAGATTTTCAGTTGATGCCTTTAGTGTACAGAAACTGCTCTAGGTATTCTTATTTGTATTCTATTTGTTACTGCATCATTGGCATTGTTCATAGTTTCATTGCTTTCCTTCTTGTGGACAGAAGAGTAGACAATATAAGTTCTTATTGTCTCTTACGGACATAGAACCAAAAATGAGTTGAAATCATTTTCATTCTTTTTCCCCCTTTAAAGATGTGCTTCCATTGACTTCTCAATATATCTTTTCAGGTTTACCTCTTAACCATTTTGAAGGGTCTCAAGCATCGGCTTGCTGCTGGTAAGGGTTTATTTATTTAGAAGTCATTGATGTGTATCATTAAATCGGTTAAAGTTTCTCTGAAGCATAACAAGATGACTGTATGAGCTCCCAATAATCCACTAGATAATGGTAATGTTCTTTTGTTTCAGTTTCAGATCAAGGAAAAGTCTTGAAAATAAATACAAATGACCTTGATGTCAACTCATCAATAATAAGCCTCTTAACTTTAGCTAGGATAACCTAGTGAAGAAACAAGCAGTTCAAATAGGAACAACAATGAAATATAAGTAAAAAAGATACCCTACTGTTGCTCATATTTTGCCCACTTTTGGAGGAAAAAATCAGAAGATGGCTGTAGCATTTTTTTATCTAGCAAGTACCGGCTAATGTTTTGTTGTTCTTACTACCATCAAAATTTTGTGCAGGAGCAAAGTTACCAAATGTGACCATTTTACTCCCTGTAGAGGTGGCACAGGTCAAGACACCTGAAGGGGAGAAAATGATAAACCTTGCAGGATGGTGAGAAATACTACTTTATAACTGTTATTGCTATCTTAAAATGAGGCTCTATGCAATTATTTTGGGCTAACAGTCCCATAAATCCTGAACTGTGGTCAAGTTCCAGTTTTATCTAGTCTTGTTGATTTTATTAGTTTAATCCTAGAATATTCCAATACCAGCAACTGTAATCAAGGTTAAGATTTAATGCCATGAGGTATGAATCTACAGTGAATTGACTATTATCTGGAAACAAATATGGTTGGCCAAGATGAATATAGATTAAAGTGTATTGGAATCCATTTGAAACTTGAATGTTTTACCTTCTTTTGTTTCTTTCACTTAATCTTCAAAATGACAAAATTGCCAAAAGGTTAGACAACTTTGAGTGAGAAAATCAAAAAGAAATTACTCTAATCAATCTATTGCGTGCCACTTGAGTACCAGCAAAACATATACAGATTTTTTGTGGCGTGATTCCTATAAATTCTCAATATTAGGACTTTTGGGATCATCAACCTCACCTTTTCTCCTCTTCCTGACCTTATTCTTTTTGTTCTGATTAAAGTACCAAATTGTTCTTTTTTTCCCCCTAAATAGAGTGCCCAGAGCTAGTTGGAAAAGCAGCTAATTTCTGATCAGATAAGTAAGCAGACAAATGAAGTTATTAGTTTTGAAGGATAAGCACACCTTATCTGGATAATTAAGCCAATATATGCTGTCAACCTGCCTATGTGGCTCATAAGGTCAGGAAATTAAGTGTCTTATGAAATCCCACCGGAGGAATGAAAATACAATATTTTTACAAGCATAATGTTTCCAACTATAACATATGCATGATAGACAATTCATTGAAAATACACAGTTTAATTTATTTCTGAGGGGCATTGTTTTGTTTTGCAGGGTTGGCCAGGAGGTTGCATCTTTATTGAGAAGGTTAGGGCTGCCGTACCAAGGGAATGAGTCATATGGGAAGGTTAGAATCAACGGGATATCATTAAGAAGATGGCTTCAGCCAAAACTTGCTTCTCCTTTCAGTGGAAGACCAGAAGAGCTAAACTCATCCCTATCAAGTTTAGGAAGAGGAATATTTCATCAGCAGCGAGATATAAGAACTTGTGATTTTTCTTTGGAATAATATGAAATTGCTTCTCATGAGGAAATGCTTTTAAGGAAATGAGATGCAGAGAGTTTTCCCTTCAATGACATGACATAACTGTTTTAGGGACGGCTAGTCTCGTTATCCTGCTGCAGGGTCAAATTGCTGCCTTGACGTTGGATTTTTCTGGGAAATTGTAAGCAGAAGGTCAGAGATCCTTCATAAGACTTGACTGTGTTCCTTTAGAAGGGAATATATATGCCCAAAGACTAAACCATTTCCGGTTGAAAGAAAAGAGATTGCTGTATTCAGTAAGTCACCTACGGTCCATTTTGCAGAGAAATAAATTACCCTCGACTATGCTAACAACAAGCTTCTGCCATGGTCGTTGCTTACAGCTTTAACGACAGAAGCTGCTAGGTGAAAACCTGCAAGAATATGGAGATTGTTGCATTAGACAGTGCATAATAATGATTATTACTTGTGGGCAGACATCATCTGCCAATGTACATTGTCAATTTTGAATATCATTAGGCCTATTTATAATGTATTTCTTTTGGGCATTATTGCCATTTTATGATTATCAGAAATGAATGCATCGATAGAAGGTGCATGTAGAACATATTAGGGACAAAATAAGAGACGTTCGAGAAGGGTTGAGCAAATGCTATGTAGGCTTCAGCTGTTCCGGTTTGAAATTGTAATAGTTGAGTTATATAAAGATAGGAAGAAGGTTTAGTAATAGAAGATAGGAAGAAGCGTAGAGGCCAAGGTTCTACGATTATTAGAGATGGCGGCAGATGTAGCCTTGGACAAAGGGATTTGGAGACAAAAAAATCTATGAAGTCAATTTCATCTAGTGGGGGACGAAGGCATTGTTGTTGAATTTTATATAGCGAAGGTGCAAAAGCAGAGAAATGCATACTATTAATTCCTATGGAGAGCAAATAGGTCACTGGCAATGTGATTTATTTTGAGTGAGTTATGATCAGAGTTTACTTGCAGAATGCATGTTTACTGTATTGAAATATGTAGTTAGGTAACCAATTTATGAAGGATTATGTAGAATACATGTTTCTATTTTGTTCAGCATGTTTTTGGTGTGTTTCTTCAAGTTGCTGGTAGGCCGGTCTCAGTGTTGTCCTTGAGCTGTCAACCTTGCTGCTCAGTAAGCAATTCTCTTTGCGCTTTGTTGGGTTCTTTTCTTTTGTTTTATGTTTAACCTTGTTATATAACTTTTTTGCCATTTGTTTTATCCGAGTGTTAATTTGGTACAATTAGTAGGTTAAGTAGGTACCGTTGCATTGAGTAAATTTTAAATTTGACCATCTAATAAATTAATGAAATAAATTGAAGAGTATGAAATAGATTGTAGGGAACTCAATTCAATCTTTTATTCTAAAGGGAAGATGTTCAATGGTAAAATTAGAATGCTTCATCTTGATTTTTTAGCCGAAACCACTCCCAATATGATGTTGTCTTAAATATGAATTTCATTTGCTGCGTTTTACTTTATTTGTAAGACAATAGAAACCGGCATAGACGTACTCGATTTCATTGTGCATCATTAGTGTTGGCTGTAGGGTGTGCATCACCCGAACTCTATTAACCTGAAATTCTTATATTTTTCTCATCCGATTTTACTCTATATAAATATCGGGTTCCTACCTGATTAACCTTTTTTTAGGTTCCGTTCAAAATTACATTAAATATATATTATTTATTAATTAATATTGTAGAGAAATTAGTTTTTTTATTTATATATTTAAAAAAATCAAGTTGTTTGGTCGGATTCGGGTTAGTTGGATTTTCACCCGATTCGAACCCGAAATATATATAATATCAAAAACTGAATCGATCCTATTAATCTGATTAATTCCATTCAAATTGATCTATTTGATTTGGGTTGGTTGAATTGATCGGATCGGATCGGTTTTTGCACACCCTTAATTGTTTGCCATGTATGATTTCTGTCCAAAAAAAATCGCACTATTAAATTGAATAACTCAAACAATTTTTTTTAATAGTTTAAAGGAAAAAAAAATAAGTTTGACCTTTAATCCTTAATTTTTTTTGAAGGGACTACCTATTACCTATTAAACCTATCTAATCTATTCAATCTGTATCCGTTTTTTTTATATGGTATAAAGCAAATAGTATTATATAAAAATAATTCAAAAGGAAAAGACTCTGAATCCATATCTTTATATGGACAGTCTTTGTACATATAAAGATCCATATACACAAAAATTTATGCAATTTGAAGAAAAAAGAAAGGTTGAAGTTGCGTTGCGGGCAGATTTTATTGCTACTAAAGAAAAAATTATGCTCTTGCTTTTTGTACAGACAAATGATTTAATTTATTGCAACAACTTGGCTTCGGTTTACGCTATGAAATTTCCAAGTTGGGTTGACAAATACAACACGCAACACACGCATATATTAAACCTTATAAAATATAAAAATTTTTATTTGTGGCAGGAATAAAATATAACAATTTTGGTACACACATTAGGTACTTTATCACGTTACTTTATCAAATACTCAATTGAAACAATATAAAGGTGATAAATTGGAAAAATAGCGTAATCAACGCAAATTAAAGCTGACTATTATATTGGCAAATTAAAGATGACTATTATTCATAAAAAAAAAAGATGACTATTATATTGGCAAAACTTTCCAAGTTCTGTGTTGACAAGGAAAAAAGAAAAAAGAAAAAAAAAATCAAATATTAGGGTTATTGCAGCTACTAAAACTTATACATATTATAGTTCAAAATGATATTTCTACAACCACAAGTGGATCAATTTCATCAATGGTTACTTGACTTACGTTTAATTGTTCAAAAATAACTGATTTATTTTTTGTGACTTAATTATCACTGAACTTATTACTTTTTTTTTACAGAAAAATCATCTTAACCGATTTCAAGTGGTGACCCTTGTTGGAATACTGATGTGACACGCCACATCACCGGAAGATGTCACGTTAATTGGCTACATCAGCATATCCTACCTGTTGAAATAAATAAATAGGAAAAGGACATGTGTCAAATGGCAAAAGCTAATCAAAATCAGCTTTGAATTGATTGTGATAAAGCTTGCCACAGGTTATCTGCCCAAATACCCATTTGCTAAAGTAAGTAGCATACAGGCTTATAAATTCATGTCTCTCCCATTGCCTTTTCGATGTGGGATATGGAAAATATAAAGAGCTTGAGAAGATTATGGGATATAATTTTTTTTTGCTTTATTAACCTTTGAATCTATCATATACACATCGTTTTTAAACTGATCAAGATAACTTTTCTGCAAAAAAGGTGATAAATTTAGTGATATTTAAGTCACAAAAAATAAGTCAGTTACTTTTGGACGATTAGGCGTAAGTCAGGTGATAATGGGTGAAATTGACCTACCACCGGTGGTTAGCCTTGTGAATAATAATTAATAAAAATGTGCAAAATATTAGGTTAGATTTTTAATTTCCATAACATTTTTATAATTAAACATTATATATCTCTTATAAGAAAATGAAATTTCTACCATACATTAATTGCATCTTCAATAAAGGATTTGTAATGCCAACGATCCTCTAATTCAAGGTCTGACCTTTCTAAATTAAACTTTTACCAAAAGAAAAAAAATGTAAATAATGATTAAAGGGCGATAGATAGAAGGAATATAATAAAAAACTAAACCACAACAATATAGAAATAAACATTTGATTCATCAACAATTAATCGAATTTTTTTTTCTGTTTCCACTTGTAGGGAAATTTACAAATGTATATTACACAATCCTCCTATATGTAATTCTATAGGAAGGAAAAAGGGTAAGCCCCAAAAAATAATAATAAAAAAGAATATTTGTGAACTCGAGGGATGAGATTGGATTGTAAGAGTCCCTTCTCCCTTAATTAGAGCTCTCGAATTTGAGTTTCGAGAATAAAATATCTTTAAATATTTAGGAGAAAATGTTTTGCTTTAAACTGTCCGGTTGAATCTGGAAAAAAAAAAGAAAAAAGAAATCAACATATATAGTAAAAAATGTTGATAGGACGAGATGATGTTTTTCACAAGGCAAAAATGGAAGAAGTAAGATTGATGAAAGCATCTTCATTGCAAGGAATAGTAAGAGCACCCATTGGATGATTAAATCCAAACTCTTTTTCCGCTTGGGTAAGCAAATCTTGGAAACACGGATGGTTTAAGTATGCTATTGGAACCACATATCTTTTCCTTTGTGATTCTCCTACGTACACTGCTACATGTCCTTTTGGTACATTTCCATTACAACTTTGCTTCTTCAGAATTTGCTTAGCAGTGCCTATCATCCATGGCAAACGAAGAAAACCCATTTTAGATCTCAAGAACAAGAAAAGAATAATGAATCAAGGTGGCAAACGTTGGAGTAAGAGAGTGGCATTTATAGGCAGTGGATCACATGGGATGTGAAGTAATTAATATTAAAATAACAAAAGATTAATATGAAAGTGCGAAAAAAAGCATAGGCACATCCTGGAATGATGGTAAAGGTGACCCACTCCATGCACTTGTTAGAGTTGGCGTCACTGTATGTAGACTTTTCTCTATTTCTTTACTCTTCTCTATATATTAAAATAATGTATAATTTATCTATTCTTGTTTAATATTGAACAAAACCCAATAATATTATGCATATGTTTTACTATTTCTCATTCTTAAAACTAAAAGAAATCAACTTACAATAATAGCAATGGCAATATGAAGCTAACCCTAACCCTAATGAAATATTTAAAAAATCATTAAACATGAATTAGTTTATGTTAAATTTTACATGTTTACAAACATGATTGACTAGCATATCTTGTAATTTCTCGAAAACTAAAATGACATGTGATAATGGTTAAAAGAAATGAGGCTAGAATGACTATATAGTATAATATTCATAGAGATGAACCTGCTTATATCCAATCAAATTGGTAGTTAGTAACGATTAAAACGATACGTGATCCAGTTCTTGATTCGTTTCTGACTAACTAAATCAACACGCACATGTAATTAATCTACTAAGTTCATTGAACCACTTTTTCTTCTTCTTCTTCTTCTTCTTCTTCTTCTTCTTCTTATTATTATTATTATTATTATTATTATTATTATTATTTAATTTCCTGTGTTTTCTAGTCAAATCGGTCTCATATATTTTCTTTGTCTAATCATTTGATTTAATTCGAAATTGTATTTAGGCTCATATAAAAAAATAAGTGCTTATCTTTAAATATATTTTATACTTAGAATTTGAATCTAAAACGTCTGAAGAAGAAAAAATGGACTTTTGCCATCCATTTATACACGCATTTAGAGTGTATAATATGCATTTTAAATAGTTTTTCCTGCATTAGGTGCATATCATGTGAGAGTTCCATATGAAAAATCATTGCGTGGAGGAGAGACTGACCTTTATATGCTGACTGAATAATAATATTATTATTAGAATCCCACATATTTAGCATACTCATAGGTTGAAATTTCATATGCGCTTTCTTCTCTCTCGTTATGCATACATATATAGTAAGTACACATTCACATGCATATGATATTCAAATAAGATTTGGCAGAGAAAACCCCCACATGGTTCCATGTGCATTTCAAAGGAATGAATAAAAAAAGAAAAAAGAAAATCAAAAGGGCAGTTAAAATGATTAAATCTCCATATCCTAATTATTTTATATATGGTCTTCTGGATTTATAAATTAGTAGAGACGCAGAAATCATGGACATCCCATATGCCACAATCATGGACTAGTTACAACACAGCCCCGCACGCTGCGCATACTACTTCAGCGTGTACACACACAGCAGCTCTGCATCGTCCAATTGAATGAACACAAGTAATTGCATAGTATAAATACATTTATACCATATACGTCCGTGCAATGTATGGCACTCCCGTATGCTACATATAAAAGTACTAAATTTTTTTAAACTACAGATCTCTTATATTATAATCTAACTTTCAAAAGTAAACTCAGTAATTAAAAAAATGTATATAAATGTATCATTATAAATACGAATTTTCAAAAATAGACTTGACGATAAAAATAAAAATGAATATAAAAGTATCATTATAAATCCGTGTGAAGGTAGCCATGAAATTAATTAGGAGTATTTTATTAATTTCCTTGCACCGCAGTGGCGAAGTCAGGTTTTACAAGTAAGGAGAACAAAAATTTAAATCATGTTTTAAAAAATATAACATAAATGTTATAAATAAATTATTAAATAAAAAATATTCATTAATATATTTAAAAAAAATTATAATTATACTCTACGAATTCGCATGCTTTAATAGCGACAAATAATGATTTCGTTATCAATAGCATTAAATATATTTTTTTCAATATAAGTGATCAAACAATCAAACATCCATATATTCCTTATTTTGTTACGTAATCAATTTTTTACATATTTCATAACAAAAAATATTCTTTCAATTGTTATAGTTACAACGGATAAAACAAATGATAAAACGATGAATTTATAAATCAAATGATATAAAATAACCCTTTTTGTTTGTATCATTTTTTTCAGCAAGATCACTAATTCTTATAATATTTGAAAACTCACTATTATACCTTATATCAAAGATATATGTTTTCGATTGATTTTCAAAAATCACGAGCAGAATAGTAGAGAAAACTAATAGTATAAAATTAAGTAACACAGAATAAGTTGCCTTTGTTATATGCAAAGAAGATTCCATCATTGTCAAATATTACAAATGGATATTTAATTTGTTCAATTTAATTTGTTCATGTGTATTTAAAATGGACCTAAATTTTACAAATTACTATTAAATTTAATTTTTCATGCTTTTAAAAGAATTAGAATTGAAAATAAACTCCACAAAAATTAATAAAAATATACAAATATGAAATATTGCTAATACTTGAGAGATATAAAAGAAAAAAAATTGCAAAACTAAATTACTAACATTTAACTAAAGATAATTTTTTTATTGTAATTTTATTTTTTTCTCAAATTTAGCTGATTTTTGAAAAAAATTTAAGAAATAAAAATAAAGTTTTGTACTTTTATTTTTTGTTGATCGAAAAATTAAAAAATAAATTAAAAATAGAAGGGTAAAAATAAAATTTTAAAGGGATATATATATATATATATATATATATATATATATATATATATATATATATATATATCAAAAATTAAGGGGGGCAATTGCCCCCTTCCACTCAACATCACGTCGCCACTGTTGCACTGTCTATTAATTTTTTTTATTTCCTTACAGTGTTTTATTATTATTATTATTATTATTATTATTATTTAAAATTCCTTTTATCAGTTATATTAAATTTATTAACTAGGATATTTTGACGATACTAATTAATTTAAGAAAAAAATATTTTAATTATAAAATTAAACTAATTTAATTTACTTATTCTCTATATATTTGAATAATTTTTTACAGAAATAAAGGTGTGAAATTGTCCATTTACTTTTACGAGTAAAGTGTAATATATCTATCCCACTTTACTTTGATGCTATATTATCCTTATAAAAAATTTTTAAATTAGAGCAATATTATTCTGATATATTAAAATTGGTTGGTTTTCGCCCATTGACAAGTCAATTTCATTCACGGTCATTGAACTTACAACTTATCACCCGAAAGTAACTGACTTTTTTTTTGACTAAAAGTTACTGAACTTATCAAATTTTTGCATAAAAGTCATATTAACCGATTTCCGATGAGAACCCTTGTCGGATTGATGACATGACACGCCACATCATATGTCTTCGCACACGTGGCACGTCCATATGTTTGGATCAATTTCATCAATGATTACTGAATTTATAATTTATTATCCAAAAGTAACTAACTTATTTTTTGTAACTTAAATGTCACTGAACTTATCGTCGTTTTATAGAAAAACGATCTTGATCGAACACACATGGAGATGTATTTATTGTCATATCATGAGCTATGGTACATTAGCTATGGACGTCATTAGCTATGGACACACATGAATTGTTGACGTATCAAATATGATACATTAATTAATGACTGTGATTTGGTTGCTGAAGTGTCAAAAATAAAACATTAGCTGATGATGTGGCAATAAATCAATCTCCATGTGTATCCGATCAAGATGATTTTTCTGCGAAAATGTGATAAATTTAGTAATATTTAAGTCATGAAAAATAAATTAGTTACTTTTGGATGATAAGTCGTAAGTTCAGTGATCGTTGGTAAAATTGATCTAAATATGAGATGTGTCACGTGTGTTCAGACATATAATATGATATATTATATCATCAATCTAGTAAGAGTACTCGCTGAAAACTGATGAATATAATTTTTATATAAAAATATAATAAATTTAGTAATTTTTAAGTTATAAAAAAAAATTTAATACTTTCGGATAATAAGTCATTTATTTTCACTAAAAGTATAACTTAGACTCCTACTTTTACTTCGATCAAATGTTATCTCCATCAGAGCAATATTGCCCCCTATTAACTTTTTATTAAAATAGATCATTTTTAATTTGCTAGCCTTAACACATGATATTTGAATCAGTAATAAATGATTGGGTAGTTTGTTCAAGCCCCAAGAGACAGTCAAGGGCACTTTGCGCTTCACATGCTCAGGTATGTAAAGGGTTGACCTGCTGCATGATTTTTCCTGCCTCCAATTCTTTCTTCTTTAAAAACCAACAGTGATGCAGATTGGGGAAGACGACAAGACACTAGGATGTCTATAAAAGGGTACTGCATCATTTTTGAAAAGGCTCTAATCTCATGGAAATCCGAAAAGCAACATATAGAATCTGGAAGTTCTATAGATGCTGTGTAAGAAGCTTGTAGCCACTGCCTGGGAGATACAGTGGCTCATTTATCTTTTACCGGATTTACAAATTTCAGTTCTATGTTCCAGCGACTTTGTGGTGTGATAATAGATATACAATACACGTAACTCAAAATCTAATGTTCCATGAGCGCATGAAGCATCAAAATATTGACTACCACCTATATTGCATTAGTACGGGTATGCGTATGCGTAAACGTATCAATGCAGATACATGTATAAAATATGGCAATTTTAAAAAATAGAATATAGATATGCGGTGCAATATTATCAATAAAAAATTATATACAATTAATAGTCATACTATAAAATTATAAAGATATTATAATTATAAAAATTAACTATACATACTAAAATTATAAAATAATCTGCTCCTAATAATGAAATAAGGCATAATTTATATGGATATCACACATAAAACAAGCTGGTTGAAATTTTGTGTTGTCAACGCAAATTGATCCTAAAAGAGTTATGAATATGGATATGAATAAATGTCATGTTAAAGTAATATATGATAATTGAAAACTATGAAAAATACATTCTTAAAGGTCCGATTAATGCAGCCCCAATAAAATATGGGACGGCCCAAGTCCACTAACAAAAAGACAAAGCGTGAATTGGAAGATAACACAGAAAAACGTGGTGTCCGATCGGACTTGATATGCTTTTTCTAAAGCTTAAATACCGCAAGTATACGGTGTACCGGTTATAGTACTTCAGATATCGATCCCACAAGGAAATGTTGATTTTAATCATCCACTATTACTACTCAATTTAAATCTTGTTTACGATGTTCAAAAATGCAAGTTAATTCTAACTAATCTATTGCATAAAATTAATTTTATCCTAGTTAAGTATAATCAAAGAAGACAATAAATATTATGAAATTAAATAATCATGCATTTGATACCATCATTCTAATTATAAATTTTAATCTTATTAGTAAGCCAAGTTGGAATAAATTTCTAAACCACTCTCTCGACATGAATTAGATTGCCTAAAACATACAATTAAAGTACTAATTCTCAACTCTCGTTAATGAACTAGTGGATTTCAATTACACATTTTAAGATTATCTACCAACCTATAGCAATTATCTCCACATGTGATCTCTCTAACTATGCTTCGATAATGAATTTCCGATTAACTTTCAATAAGATGTTGCTCTCGCTAACTCCCTTATTTATGACCATTATGTTAATTTTCAGAAAAGGAATTGCACATTGAAGGTCGTCTTCCTTAACTTATAATGATACCAATAAACTTTTAATAGAAAATACTACAACCAAAGATCAATATAATAAATGGAAATAGAAATTTGTTCATATATAATCAAATGCAAACATAATATTCATGTAAAGATTACAAGGAAGAAAAATAAAACATAAGAACAAGAAGAAGGGGATCTCTCAACCCTTTTCCCTTCATACAAAATTTCTTCTTCCTTGCTTCTTGTCTCCTCTTCAAAACATAAAAATAAAAACTAAAGTACTACAAGAAAAGAATTGTTCTTAGGATCACAAAATCAAATTATAAAAATTCATCCTCCTCAAATTCTGTTCACATGGCATATATATGCCTATCTAAAAATTGTGTCCCTTCAAGATGTCCTTTCACAAGAGTTGTCCTTGTTCATAGAAAATTGCATCACTTCAGAATTCTAACTGCTCATCCGCACTTTGTCGCGCCCTCGCGACTCCTGTCACGCTCGCGACAAGACACGCCTCTGCTTGGCTGGCTCCGCTGGCTGTCGCGAGCCCTTCTGCTTTGTCGCCCTCGCGACTCGGCACGCTTATGCTGGATTGGCCTGGCTCTCTGCCCTTCATGCTGTCGCGACCTCGCGCCCTTGTCGCGCTCGCGACACTTCCTTTCTAGCTCACCTTTGGCTTTCTTTCTTTCACTTGACTCCTTTAAACTCTAAATCATCCCCTTCTCCTATAAAACAAATAAAACAACTACACATACACAAAACACATAAAAGCAACAAAATATAGATAAAATACCAAAATAATAAACACAATACTGGACAAAACCACACATTAACACACAATATTTATGAGCTTTTCAAGCTCCTATCAATTCCCCACACTTGAACTTTTGCTTGTCCTCAAGCAAAAACTCTAAATGCTAAAAACCATCAAAGCTCAAACATGTAATTTAAACATAAAACATGAAATATGGAGTTGTCCTTCTTAAAATTCTCGCAAATTAACACATGGAAAGTTTCTTTAACATATTAATCATGAGTCAATGTCAACGAATATCAAAATAAAATCTTGGATCTATAAGGCTTAATACTCATATGCCCAACATAAGATAAACAAGAGAATGCAAAGTTCAATTATATAAAGCCCGTTAAACCTTATCTCTTATACATGTACTCTATCTTAGCAAGTAATACAAAATATAGAGTTATTCTCTCATAATATGTGCCTTACACCACTCAAGTGTTTAGTGGATAGTGTTTAACTCATAATTCCTCTTGTACCACCACATACCATAGGCTTGTATTAAACAAAAATCCCCATCACTAGCATAAAATAATGCACAAAATCAAAAGGGTCTTAAAAGGGTTATAGCTTGGCTTAGGTTAGGGTAGGAAAATTTTGGTTAAGTAGCTCAATCATGTGGAAAATATAGCCAAAACTCAAACAAATAAGACTTTGTATTTGCAAAAATTACACTTAAGCATGATTTCCAATTATACTAATGCAATTTCCATATCCCCTTACAACAATGTTTCACTTCCCACTAGTTTTCTCCGATACTCAATTTCAACTAGTTGCCTTCCTTACTTTTGTTTTCCTTCTTTTAAAAGCAAACTAGTGTAATTATAGGTTTCTTCCTTCTTTTCTATATTTGGTTTTTTTTTCCTTACTTTTGTTTTCCTTCTTTTAAAAGCAAACTAGTGTAATTATAGGTTTCTTCCTTCTTTTCTATATTTGGTTTTTTTTTTTAGTAAGGAAGTACTAGTGGCTTAAAATTTCAGGGATTAGACACATATTAAAAAAAAAATTCATGCTTAAAATATATCAATACTATATCCTACTCATCAAAGCTTAACTACATTGTCCACATGAGGGTTCAAGCTCAAAGTTGAATTGGTTAGAAATTGGCTCAAAGCTAAAAATAAGCTCATGAATAAAATAGTTCAGGCTCAAACATGGCTACCTAAAGTCAAAAAGGTAAGTTTTTAAAGCAAGCCAAAATGGTGTAATCTAAATGCCCTTATCATTTTTCATGCACATCTCATACTAAATGTGATCTCAAAAATTATCTAACACAAGTTCTAGAGTAATGAATACAAGAGGAATTCTCTCAATAAAACAATAAATTTCATATGTTAAGGCTCAAAAGCTCACCATGGCTATGGCAAAACTCTATAGCATGCATTCTTACTATTCTAAAGCACATATATAAAGAAACTTGGCTTAAAAGAACTATATACCAAAGTACTTTACCTAAACATGCCTATCTATGGAAGCATAATCATATTAACACTAAAGATCCTCAATTCCAAGTTAGTAAATGTATCAAACCGACTCATAATTAACTATGCAAAGACTAATTATATATATTAATAGGCAAGAATCTCACAAAGAATAACTCCATCACACAACTCAACATAAAACATAAAATAAAAATTAACACTAATCCTAGATGCATACTACCAACTAGCTTCCCCCCCACTTAAAGAACACAATGTCCTCATTGTGTAAGGAAGACTCCACAAAACAATACATACAACACAGACAAGCACAACACAAACAATACGAAAATAAAGCAAAAAGAATGACAAAAAGGAGAAGGTAACATTACTCATTGGCCCCACTTGGGGACCCCGGTGGAGAAGGCGTGAAAGGAACGTTGTGGTGGCGAAAGAAGGAAAGGAGCTTGCGGCTGAGGCTCTTATGACTCTTGTGCATTTGCTGAACAGTCGCCTCAAGGGAATCCATCCGAGCCGCCATACTTTGATTGGCAGCCTCAATCCCATCCAACCGAGACATGACCCGTTGCAATCCAGCAGTGTCCTCTTGTGCAGCACCGACACTGGGCTCATCACGATCATCGCGACCCATCCCAAAAGCACTTGCCATAGCAGCTTTGTCTTCATCATCATCCTCATCAGAACCATAAGGTTCAGCAGTAGATGTTTCTGGTGCTTTGCCTTTTCCTTTGGCACGACTAGATCTTGCTTCCTGCACAAATCGGGACAAAAACTGCGGAGGCATAGCATGTCTATCTAAAACATGGGAGTTACGAAGATAACTTATGTCCATTAAAGTCACATGTTCATTGTCAGCCAAAACAAAATTGCCTAAATCACCTAAACACCCCAAAATGATACCGGTTACCATGTGGCACATACCTACAGTTTTAGTTCTAGCAATTGATGCATGGTATAACCCGTCAAAAATAAAATCTATGGAACATGGTGTTTTACGTGATAGTAACAAATGAAGCACAAACAAGTCCTTGGATTGAACCTTGGTGCTTTCTACGCGTCCAAACAAGGCATGGCATAAATACTTATGAAATAAAAACAAGCCATTGTCCTTAATAAGTCTATTAGAGGCATTTTTGTTATTGAATTCTGCCAAGCCAGTTAATGTTGTCCAAATTGGTCGGTGATCAAATAAATTAGAATTAAAGCGTGTTCCATTCAATGGAAAACCAAACCAATCATGAAGTTCATCAAAACCAAATGTAAACTCAGCACCTTGGTGTCTAAATTTAAAGTGAGTCTTTTTATTATCAACATAAGCCAATGTGACAAAAAACTCTACAGCCCAATCCCTCCTAATAGGTAAATTCATGACAGAAAATTTCTCCCATTTCATGTATTTGATATATTTATCAAATTGAGCAGTCAACCCTAAATCTTTAAGCAAGTCAGTATCTAAATGCAACATGCCTACATAGGTTTTGGTGTTAAAAAACTTAAATTTTTTTCCTTCGTCTTCAGAGTAGATAGGGAAGGGACACTCAAACCTGGCCTGAAGATACTCAACAGGTGGTGTAGGTGGAGAACTTGGCTCGGCAACTGGCTGCTTATCCTTGCGTCCAATGGATTTTGTACGCACCATGATGGAAGATAAAGAAACCCAAGCTAAAAGCACAAGAACAAGTGAAGAAAAAGAAGAAACAACACAGCAAAAACTTTCCACAAAACCCAAAAAACAAGAACTGAGGAGAAGAGAACTCAAAACTTTGAGAGAAAAACGTTGAACCCTCAAGAGTTGCTGAATGGAGAAGATGAATAGACTACGTAGGGTTTGAACTATATATAGGGGAAGGAGAAAAGGCAGCTAAAACCCTAAGAAATTCAAATCCCGTGTCCTGTCGCGACCTCGCGAAACTATCGCGCTCGCGACAAGGCACGGTATTTGAACTAGCGAGCTCGCGAAGCAAGTCGCGCTCGCGACAGAGAGTATATGATCTTCCCTCAAAATCAGCTGTCGCGCTCGCGATGTGCTCGCGCTCGCGACAGAGACTGTTGGCACAAATCAAGATGAATGAGTCGCGAGAGCGAACGGGGCGCGCTCGCGACAGAGGCCTGTGATCCGTCCCACTCATCATTGTCGCGCTCGCGACAATAATGAAATGTTCAAAAATTTTTCCTTTTTTTATGGAAATATCAACAACATAAAGAAAGAAATCATAAATACCTGTAAAATAAAAAGAAAAATATGTAAGTATTCCAAATAAGGTACGAAACAAAGAAAAACAAATTATTTACTTAAAAACAATAGAAAGTAAAAATAAATGAATAACACTAAGCCAATTCTAATGAGATAAAAGATACCTCTTTACTCTCATATGCCCCATCAAAATAGATTTTACATCGATGCCCATTAACTTTAAACAAGTCCCCTTTATTATTTCTAAGTTCAAGATATCCGTGGTTGAAGACTTGAGTTACTTCAAAAGGTCCACTCCATCTAGACCTCAATTTTCCAGGAAATAATTTTAAGCGAGAATTGAAAAGTAAAACCTTATCCCCACTCTTAAAACTTTTATATTTGATATGAGCATCATGCCACTTTTTAGACCTTTCCTTGTATAATCATGCATTATCATAAGCAAAAAGACGTAATTCATCAAGTTCATTTAATTGCAAACATCTTTTTACACCAGCATCTTTTATGTCATAATTTAAGGTCTTAATTGCCCAATAAGCCCTATGCTCTAACTCAACAGGAAGATGACATGCTTTCCCATACACTAACCGATATGGAGTCATTCCAATAGGTGCTTTGAAAGCAGTCCGATATGCCCATAGTGCATCATCAAGTTTATGTGCCCAATCTTTTCTAGAATTAGAAACAGTTTTTTTCTAAAATCCACTTAAGTTCTCTATTAGACACCTCGACTTGACCGCTAGTTTGTGGGTGGTAGGGAGTAGCTACTCTATGGTGAACACCATACTTATTCAATAATGATGCAAAAGAACGATTTATGAAATGCGTACCTCCATCACTTATTATAGCCTTTGGTACTCCAAATCGTGAAAAGAGTTTCTTCAAAAACGAGAGCACCACCTTTGAATCATTGGTTGGTAAAGCTTCAGCTTCAACCCATTTGGAGACATAATCTACCCCAACCAATATGTATGATTTCCCAAAAGATATAGGAAATGGACCCATAAAATCTATTCCCCATACATCAAAAAGTTCAACCTCCAAAATATTATTCAAAGGCATTTCATCTCTCTTCCCTAGGTTTCCTGCCCTTTGACACTTATCACATTTAGCTACAAAAATTCTAGCATCATTAAAAAGAGTAGGCCAATAAAATCCACACTCTAAAACCCTAGAAGCAGTTTTGGCTCCACCATTATGGCCCGAATACAATGATGAATGACAATGAGCTAAAATATCCACTGTTTCTTCCTCACTCACACATCTTCTTATGATACCATCCCCACTAATCCTAAATAAGTAGGGCTCCTCCCAAAGATAGTTTTTTACATCACTAAAAAATTTCTTTTTCTTTTGCCAAGTCAATCCATAGGGTATGATTCCTGCAGCAAGAAAATTAGCAAAATCTGCAAACCAAGGCACATGCTTATAATTCATTGACATAAGAGATTCATTCGGAAAAAATTCATTGATTTCATGACTATCCCCTAGTGGTCCTGCAGCATTTTCTAATCTAGATAAGTGATCAGCTACTAAATTTTCAGAGCCTTTCTTATCTTTAATTTCTATATCAAATTCTTGCAATAAAAGGACCCAACGAATTAACCTAGGTTTAGCATCTTTCTTAGCAAATAAATATCTCAAAGCTGCATGATCCGTATAAATTATAACTTTAGATCCTAACAAATAAGACCTAAATTTATCACATGCATAGACAACAGCCAACATTTCCTTTTCAGTGGTTGTATAATTCACTTGAGGAGGTGACAAAGTATGACTAGCATAGTAGATTGCATGCAAATTTTTACCAATCCTTTGTCCTAACACACAACCAACCGCTAAGTCACTTGCATCGCACATAATCTCAAAAGGTAACTCCCAATTAGGAGTAGTGATAATAGGTGCAGTTGTAAGGGCCTTCTTTAAAGAATTAAAAGCATGTATACAATCATCAGAAAATTCAAAAGGTACTTCCTTAACCAATAAATTAGTTAAAGGCTTAGCTATTAGTGAAAAATCCTTAATGAATCTTCTATAGAAACCAGCATGTCCTAAGAATGATCTTATGCCCTTAAGTGTAGTGGGAGGTGGTAATTTCTCTATGAGTTCAACCTTGGCTCTATCCACTTCAATGCCCCTACTAGAAATCTTATGGCCAAGAACAATTCCCTCTTCAACCATAAAGTGACACTTCTCCCAATTTAGCACTAGGTTAGTCTCCTCACACCTAGCCAACACTCTATCTAAATTATTTAAACATATCTCAAATGAATCTCCATAGACTGAAAAATCATCCATGAAAACTTCCATGATGTTCTCAATCATATCTCCAAAGATAGAGGTCATGCACCTTTGAAAAGTTGCAGGTGCATTACACAATCCAAACGGCATTCGTCTATAGGCGAAAGTGCCATATGGACAAGTAAAAGTAGTCTTCTCTTGGTCACTAGGGTATATAAAAACCTGAAAATACCCCGAATACCCATCCAAAAAGCAATAATGAGTATGACCAGCTACCCTTTCTAACATTTGATCAATGAAGGGTAAAGGAAAATGATCCTTTCTAGTAGCTGAATTTAACTTCCTATAATCAATACAAACCCTCCAACCAGTGGTAGTTCTAGTAGGAATTAATTCTCCATTCTCATTCCTAACTACTGTCATACCTCCTTTCTTAGGTACACAATGTATTGGGCTCACCCAAGAACTATCCGAAATTGGATAGATAATCCCAGCATCTAACAATTTGATGACCTCTTTCTTAACTACTTCTTTCATGTTTGGATTAAGTCTCCTTTGCCTATCTGCTCTAGGTTGACAATCATCTAACAAATTAATCCTATGCATGACAACATTAGGACTAATTCCTTGCAAATCCGAAATTTGCCAACCTATACTTTTTATTCTCCTTTTAACCACCCCTACTAGCAAAGATTCCTGATTACTAGTAAGTTTATTAGATACGATGATAGGTAAAGTATGATTTAAACCAAGAAATGCATACCTCAAATGATTTGGCAACTCTTTGAACTCTACCGTAGGGGGACTTACAATTAAAGGTGGTATAGGTGCATCATTCCGATATAATCGTTCTGGCCTTGCACCCTCTTGCTCATCCTTCCCACTAGCTTCTTCCTCAATGATTTCCCCATCGACACCTGCTTCATTAAATACTGCTGCAATACAAACATCAATGACATCTATTCTCATGCATACATTTTCCTCCATGGGGTATCTTAATGCCCTATCCATGCGATATTCTACACTATCATCCCCCACTCTTAAAATTAATGAACCCTCATAGACATCAACCAATGCCCTACCTGTTCTCATAAAAGGTCTCCCTAAAATCAATGGGCATTTCACATCATAAGTAAAATCTAAGATGACAAAATCAGCAGGCAAAATAAATTTGTCAACCTTAACTAATACATCTTCCACTATACCATATGGTTTTTTTATGGATTGGTCAGCTAATTGTAAAATCATTGAAGTAGGTTTAACATAATCCAACCCCAATTTCTTAAAAATAGATAATGGCATAAGGTTAATGCTTGCTCCTAAATCACATAAACACTCAGGGAACTCAACATCTCCTAAAATGCATGGAATGGTAAAACTACCATTATCCTTCAGCTTAGTAGGCAAATTATTTGTTATGATAGAACTACATGCCTCAGTCAATTCAATTGTTGAAACATCTTCCCAACTTCTTTTCTTAGCAATTAAATCTTTAAGAAATTTTGCATAGTTAGGAATTTGTGTTATAGCCTCAATAAAGTTTAAATTTATATGAACATGCTTCAATTTATCAAGAAAAGATTGAAATTGCTTATCTCGACTCTCTTGCTTCAACCTTTGCGGAAATGGTGGTCGTGGGGTGAAAATCCTTGGAATTTTTCCTGGTACAACCCCCTCCGTCGCGCTCGCGACAGGTGTCGCGCTCGCGACAGAGGGCTCGTTTGCTGTAACTGGCACGCTCGCGACATCAACCTCCCTCGCGATGTTGGTAGATCCTTCTCCTGTCGCGCTCGCGACACCAAGGCCATCTTGCCCTTTAGTCTCCTGCACACTACCAAAATTGTTAGTGTTAACAAATTCATTAATGTAAGATTTTCCTGACCTCAATTTTATGGCTTTTAAGTGTTCTCTTGGGTTGTCCTCCGTATTGCTTGGTAAACTCCCTTGTACTCGCGACGGAAGAGCCTTGGTAATTTGCCCCAGTTACACTTCCAAGTTATGAATTGAAGAGGCTTGATTCTTGGTTATTTGATCAAACTTAGTTTCCATCCTCTTTTGGGTCTCCTCTTGAGCATTAAACTTCATATTAATGCCCTCCAAAAATCTATCCATTTTAACCTCCAATGCTCCAAATCTATCTTGGGGTTGTTGAAAACCCACTGCCCTATTTTGGTTACTACTATTGCCCCAAGAAAAATTCGGGTGGTTTCTCCAACCGGGATTGTAAGTGTTTGAATATGGGTTTCCTCTTCCTTGTCCTTGGATAAAACTAACTTGTTCTTCAGTACTAGCCATACCCAAATTACACCCTTCACTTCCATGGCCCAATTGTCCGCATATACTACACCCACTGGTTGGACTACTACCCACATCTAGGCTATTGATCTTTTACGTCAACTGCTCAATTTGAGCTTGCAAAGCTACTACTGAATCTACTGCATGAACTCCCCTTGTATTTGAGAAATTTGTCTCCCTAACTCTCTCAGTGGGCCACATGCAATTGTTCATTGACATTTCTTCCAATAATTCAAATGCAGCCTCCGTGGTCTTCCTCATCAAAGATCCCCCAGCTGCAGCATCAATGGTGCCTCGAGTTGTTGGATTTACACCGTTATAGAATGTCTGCATAAGCAATTCCCTTGGCAAATTGTGGTGTGGGCAACTTCGCTGCAATTATTTGAACCTTTCCCATGCCTCATACAAAGATTCAGAGTCATGTTGAACAAAGGTAGTAATATCTTTAATAATTTTGGCAGTTTTTGCTAGGGGAAAGTATTTTGATAAAAAGACTTGGGCTAATTGGTCCCAAGTTGTGATAGAACCCCTAGTAAGGGAATTTAACCAAGCTTTTGCCTTGTCCTTTAATGTAAAAGGGAAAAGCCTAAGCTTGATTGCATCCGCCGAAACTCCGTTAATCTTAAAAGTATCACAAATTTCTAAGAAATTTGCCAAATGAGCATTTGGATCCTCATTTGCCAAACAATAGAATTGGATACTGTTTTGAATCATTTGTAAAAGCGATGGTTTAATTTCAAATTGGTTTGCATTTACCGTAGGTCTTACCACTCCTTGTTGAGCACCACTCAATGCTGGCGTGGCAAAGTCCATCAAGCGCGGTGGATTTTCTTCTTCAGCCATAATAATCCTTCTACTCCGATTCTTCTTTTTATTTGACTTACGATTACTCAATAAAAATCTCTCTATCTCCGGATTGTACGGTTCAAGTTCTTCTTGCGAACTCCTCGTACGCGGCATGAACAGTCAAATCCTGAAAATTCACAACAATCAACAATAAATTAAATATCGTAATCCAAAATCTTAAATCAAGGTTCATAATGTAATAAATTAAATCAATCAAAATCCCCGGCAACGGCACCAAAAACTTGATATGCTTTTTCTAAAGCTTAAATACCGCAAGTATACGGTGTACCGGTTATAGTACTTCAGATATCGATCCCACAAGGAAATGTTGATTTTAATCATCCACTATTACTACTCAATTTAAATCTTGTTTACGATGTTCAAAAATGCAAGTTAATTCTAACTAATCTATTGCATAAAATTAATTTTATCCTAGTTAAGTATAATCAAAGAAGACAATAAATATTATGAAATTAAATAATCATGCATTTGATACCATCATTCTAATTATAAATTTTAATCTTATTAGTAAGCCAAGTTGGAATAAATTTCTAAACCACTCTCTCGACATGAATTAGATTGCCTAAAACATACAATTAAAGTACTAATTCTCAACTCTCGTTAATGAACTAGTGGATTTCAATTACACATTTTAAGATTATCTACCAACCTATAGCAATTATCTCCACATGTGATCTCTCTAACTATGCTTCGATAATGAATTTCCGATTAACTTTCAATAAGATGTTGCTCTCGCTAACTCACTTATTTATGACCATTATGTTAATTTTCAGAAAAGGAATTGCACATTGAAGGTCGTCTTCCTTAACTTATAATGATACCAATAAACTTTTAATAGAAAATACTACAACCAAAGATCAAAATAATAAATGGAAATAGAAATTTGTTCATATATAATCAAATGCAAACATAATATTCATGTAAAGATTACAAGGAAGAAAAATAAAACATAAGAACAAGAAGAAGGGGATCTCTCAACCCTTTTCCCTTCATACAAAATTTCTTCTTCCTTGCTTCTTGTCTCCTCTTCAAAACATAAAAATAAAAACTAAAGTACTACAAGAAAAGAATTGTTCTTAGGATCACAAAATCAAATTATAAAAATTCATCCTCCTCAAATTCTGTTCACATGGCATATATATGCCTATCTAAAAATTGTGTCCCTTCAAGGTGTCCTTTCACAAGAGTTGTCCTTGTTCATAGAAAATTGCATCACTTCAGAATTCTAACTGCTCATCCGCACTTTGTCGCGCCCTCGCGACTCCTGTCACGCTCGCGACAAGACACGCCTCTGCTTGGCTGGCTCTGCTGGCTGTCGCGAGCCCTTCTGCTTTGTCGCCCTCGCGACTCGGCACGCTTATGCTGGATTGGCCTGGCTCTCTGCCCTTCATGCTGTCGCGACCTCGCGCCCTTGTCGCGCTCGCGACACTTCCTTTCTAGCTCACCTTTGGCTTTCTTTCTTTCACTTGACTCCTTTAAACTCTAAATCATCCCCTTCTCCTATAAAACAAATAAAACAACTACACATACACAAAACACATAAAAGCAACAAAATATAGATAAAATACCAAAATAATAAACACAATACTGGACAAAACCACACATTAACACACAATATTTATGAGCTTTTCAAGCTCCTATCAATTCCCCACACTTGAACTTTTGCTTGTCCTCAAGCAAAAACTCTAAATGCTAAAAACCATCAAAGCTCAAACATGTAATTTAAACATAAAACATGAAATATGGAGTTGTCCTTCTTAAAATTCTCACAAATTAACACATGAAAAGTTTCTTTAACATATTAATCATGAGTCAATGTCAACGAATACCAAAATAAAATCTTGGATCTATAAGGCTTAATACTCATATGCCCAACATAAGATAAACAAGAGAATGCAAAGTTCAATTATATAAAGCCCGTTAAACCTTATCTCTTATACATGTACTCTATCCTAGCAAGTAATACAAAATATAGAGTTATTCTCTCATAATATGTGCCTTACACCACTCAAGTGTTTAGTGGATAGTGTTTAACTCATAATTCCTCTTGTACCACCACATACCATAGGCTTGTATTAAACAAAAATCCCCATCACTAGCATAAAATAATGCACAAAATCAAAAGGGTCTTAAAAGGGTTATAGCTTGGCTTAGGTTAGGGTAGGAAAATTTTGGTTAAGTAGCTCAATCATGTGGAAAATATAGCCAAAACTCAAACAAATAAGACTTTGTATTTGCAAAAATTACACTTAAGCATGATTTCCAATTATACTAATGCAATTTCCATATCCCCTTACAACAATGTTTCACTTCCCACTAGTTTTCTCCGATACTCAATTTCAACTAGTTGCCTTCCTTACTTTTGTTTTCCTTCTTTTAAAAGCAAACTAGTGTAATTATAGGTTTCTTCCTTCTTTTCTATATTTGGTTTTTTTTTCCTTACTTTTGTTTTCCTTCTTTTAAAAGCAAACTAGTGTAATTATAGGTTTCTTCCTTCTTTTCTATATTTGGTTTTTTTTTTAGTAAGGAAGTACTAGTGGCTTAAAATTTCTGGGATTAGACACATATTAAAAAAAAATTCATGCTTAAAATATATCAATACTATATCCTACTCATCAAAGCTTAACTACATTGTCCACATGAGGGTTCAAGCTCAAAGTTGAATTGGTTAGAAATTGGCTCAAAGCTAAAAATAAGCTCATGAATAAAATAGTTCAGGCTCAAACATGGCTACCTAAAGTCAAAAAGGTAAGTTTTTAAAGCAAGCCAAAATGGTGTAATCTAAATGCCCTTATCATTTATCATGCACATCTCATACTAAATGTGATCTCAAAAATTATCTAACACAAGTTCTAGAGTAATGAATACAAGAGGAATTCTCTCAATAAAACAATAAATTTCATATGTTAAGGCTCAAAAGCTCACCATGGCTATGGCAAAACTCTATAGCATGCATTCTTACTATTCTAAAGTACATATATAAAGAAACTTGGCTTAAAAGAACTATATACCAAAGTACTTTACCTAAACATGCCTATCTATGGAAGCATAATCATATTAACACTAAAGATCCTCAATTCCAAGTTAGTAAATGTATCAAACCGACTCATAATTAACTATGCAAAGACTAATTATATATATTAATAGGCAAGAATCTCACAAAGAATAACTCCATCACACAACTCAACATAAAACATAAAATAAAAATTAACACTAATCCTAGATGCATACTACCAACTAGCTTCCCCCCCACTTAAAGAACACAATGTCCTCATTGTGTAAGGAAGACTCCACAAAACAATACATACAACACAGACAAGCACAACACAAACAATACGAAAATAAAGCAAAAAGAATGACAAAAAGGAGAAGGTAACATTACTCATTGGCCCCACTTGGGGACCCCGGTGGAGAAGGCGTGAAAGGAACGTTGTGGTGGCGAAAGAAGGAAAGGAGCTTGCGGCTGAGGCTCTTATGACTCTTGTGCATTTGCTGAACAGTCGCCTCAAGGGAATCCATCCGAGCCGCCATACTTTGATTGGCAGCCTCAATCCCATCCAACCGAGACATGATCCGTTGCAATCCAGCAGTGTCCTCTTGTGCAGCACCGACACTGGGCTCATCACGATCATCGCGACCCATCCCAAAAGCACTTGCCATAGCAGCTTTGTCTTCATCATCATCCTCATCAGAACCATAAGGTTCAGCAGTAGATGTTTCTGGTGCTTTGCCTTTTCCTTTGGCACGACTAGATCTTGCTTCCTGCACAAATCGGGACAAAAACTGCGGAGGCATAGCATGTCTATCTAAAACATAGGAGTTACGAAGATAACTTATGTCCATTAAAGTCACATGTTCATTGTCAGCCAAAACAAAATTGCCTAAATCACCTAAACACCCCAAAATGATACCGGTTACCATGTGGCACATACCTACAGTTTTAGTTCTAGCAATTGATGCATGGTATAACCCGTCAAAAATAAAATCTATGGAACATGGTGTTTTACGTGATAGTAACAAATGAAGCACAAACAAGTCCTTGGATTGAACCTTGGTGCTTTCTACGCGTCCAAACAAGGCATGGCATAAATACTTATGAAATAAAAACAAGCCATTGTCCTTAATAAGTCTATTAGAGGCATTTTTGTTATTGAATTCTGCCAAGCCAGTTAATGTTGTCCAAATTGGTCGGTGATCAAATAAATTAGAATTAAAGCGTGTTCCATTCAATGGAAAACCAAACCAATCATGAAGTTCATCAAAACCAAATGTAAACTCAGCACCTTGGTGTCTAAATTTAAAGTGAGTCTTTTTATTATCAACATAAGCCAATGTGACAAAAAACTCTACAGCCCAATCCCTCCTAATAGGTAAATTCATGACAGAAAATTTCTCCCATTTCATGTATTTGATATATTTATCAAATTGAGCAGTCAACCCTAAATCTTTAAGCAAGTTAGTATCTAAATGCAACATGCCTACATAGGTTTTGGTGTTAAAAAACTTAAATTTTTTTCCTTCGTCTTCAGAGTAGATAGGGAAGGGACACTCAAACCTGGCCTGAAGATACTCAACAGGTGGTGTAGGTGGAGAACTTGGCTCGGCAACTGGCTGCTTATCCTTGCGTCCAATGGATTTTGTACGCACCATGATGGAAGATAAAGAAACCCAAGCTAAAAGCACAAGAACAAGTGAAGAAAAAGAAGAAACAACACAGCAAAAACTTTCCACAAAACCCAAAAAACAAGAACTGAGGAGAAGAGAACTCAAAACTTTGAGAGAAAAACGTTGAACCCTCAAGAGTTGCTGAATGGAGAAGATGAATAGACTACGTAGGGTTTGAACTATATATAGGGGAAGGAGAAAAGGCAGCTAAAACCCTAAGAAATTCAAATCCCGTGTCCTGTCGCGACCTCGCGAAACTATCGCGCTCGCGACAAGGCACGGTATTTGAACTAGCGAGCTCGCGAAGCAAGTCGCGCTCGCGATAGAGAGTATATGATCTTCCCTCAAAATCAGCTGTCGCGCTCGCGATGTGCTCGCGCTCGCGACAGAGACTGTTGGCACAAATCAAGATGAATGAGTCGCGAGAGCGAACGGGGCGCGCTCGCGACAGAGGCCTGTGATCCGTCCCACTCATCATTGTCGCGCTCGCGACAAACGTCGCGCTCGCGACAAACGTCGCGCTCGCGACAATAATGAAATGTTCAAAAATTTTTCCTTTTTTTATGGAAATATCAACAACATAAAGAAAGAAATCATAAATACCTGTAAAATAAAAAGAAAAATATGTAAGTATTCCAAATAAGGTACGAAACAAAGAAAAACAAATTATTTACTTAAAAACAATAGAAAGTAAAAATAAATGAATAACACTAAGCCAATTCTAATGAGATAAAAGATACCTCTTTACTCTCATATGCCCCATCAAAATAGATTTTACATCGATGCCCATTAACTTTAAACAAGTCCCCTTTATTATTTCTAAGTTCAAGATATCCGTGGTTGAAGACTTGAGTTACTTCAAAAGGTCCACTCCATCTAGACCTCAATTTTCCAGGAAATAATTTTAAGCGAGAATTGAAAAGTAAAACCTTATCCCCACTCTTAAAACTTTTATATTTGATATGAGCATCATGCCACTTTTTAGACCTTTCCTTGTATAATCATGCATTATCATAAGCAAAAAGACGTAATTCATCAAGTTCATTTAATTGCAAACATCTTTTTACACCAGCATCTTTCATGTCATAATTTAAGGTCTTAATTGCCCAATAAGCCCTATGCTCTAACTCAACAGGAAGATGACATGCTTTCCCATACACTAACCGATATGGAGTCATTCCAATAGGTGCTTTGAAAGCAGTCCGATATGCCCATAGTGCATCATCAAGTTTATGTGCCCAATATTTTCTAGAATTAGAAACAGTTTTTTTCTAAAATCCACTTAAGTTCTCTATTAGACACCTCGACTTGACCGCTAGTTTGTGGGTGGTAGGGAGTAGCTACTCTATGGTGAACACCATACTTATTCAATAATGATGCAAAATAACGATTTATGAAATGCGTACCTCCATCACTTATTATAGCCTTTGGTACTCCAAATCGTGAAAAGAGTTTCTTCAAAAACGAGAGCACCACCTTTGAATCATTGGTTGGTAAAGCTTCAGCTTCAACCCATTTGGAGACATAATCTACCCCAACCAATATGTATGATTTCCCAAAAGATATAGGAAATGGACCCATAAAATCTATTCCCCATACATCAAAAAGTTCAACCTCCAAAATATTATTCAAAGGCATTTCATCTCTCTTCCCTAGGTTTCCTGCCCTTTGACACTTATCACATTTAGCTACAAAAATTCTAGCATCATTAAAAAGAGTAGGCCAATAAAATCCACACTCTAAAACCCTAGAAGCAGTTTTGGCTCCACCATTATGGCCCGAATACAATGATGAATGACAATGAGCTAAAATATCCACTGTTTCTTCCTCACTCACACATCTTCTTATGATACCATCCCCACTAATCCTAAATAAGTAGGGCTCTTCCCAAAGATAGTTTTTTACATCACTAAAAAATTTCTTTTTCTTTTGCCAAGTCAATCCATAGGGTATGATTCCTGCAGCAAGAAAATTAGCAAAATCTGCAAACCAAGGCACATGCTTATAATTCATTGACATAAGAGATTCATTCGGAAAAAATTCATTGATTTCATTTATAAAATTATTTGCACAATAGAATTGCAAAAAATTATTTGCAGGAAAAAATTTTAAAGGGGTAATTCCCAAAGTTGGCATCTTAATTTCGATCGATCGATACTGATATCCCCGATCGAGGTATTCTCCAAACGGGTAACTTTTCATAAGTGGATAACTCCTATAGACAAGGTATTCTCCAAATGGGTAACTCTCCACAAGTGGATAACTCCCACAGATAAGGTATTCTCCAAACAGGTAACTCCCCACAAGCGAGTAACTCCCACAGATAAGGTATTCTCCAAATGAGTAACTCTCCACAAGCGGATAACTTTTATAGACAAGGTATTCTCCAAACGGGTAACTCTCCATAAGGGGGTAACTTTCAAAATTATCGAGTATCAAGCCTTCGATCTCAAAGATTGAATTGCGTAGAGGGGGAGTAGATTGATAATACCCAAAATAAAATTAACAATAAAGCTGGCTCATTAAAGGCCCTGAGTAGTCATAATTCCATCACTAGGCTCAATATCCATCCCGAGCGTAAAATAAGAAAGCTCCCCCTATCGCAAAATTCGTCTACCAGGATCGGACATTATTCTTGAATCCAAATTGTAAGACACTTCAAATTGATCTCCATCAATCTAGTCATCAGATTTGATGTCTATCCCGATGATCGACATCGCCATCTTAATTTCGGTCAGATAAAAATGTCTTGACCCAAATCAGTAACTTCCTGCAAGCGGATAACTCCCTTGAACTTTCAGGGTCAAAATTCCCTGCTTGGCACAACTTATTTATAATAGTCCGATACTTATCTCAAGCTCGAGATATGAAGGGCGTTTACACCCGTTCAACCTCTGTCAAATAATTTGCTTGATTCAATGCCTATTTTGAATCCAAGATGTGAAAGTTGACAATTGAGTTAGCCAACTCCCTCAAACAAATATCTTATCAAAACAATGAATCTGAGTTACAATTATTGACCAAACAGTTCGTTTTGTACATCTGATTGTGCTAAGCAACTGTTGATAGAATCGAATGTCGCAATGCTTGAAAAAGCAAATTGAAGTTCAGGGAGTATTTTTCCTTAGCCGATTTCATACATTCTCCATGAATGACTTACACGATTCTTCCCAGTCAATTTAATATTTTCCTCTCAGCTAAACCTTATGATAAATATTGATTGAAATAAGAATTGTAGTCTACAGATATGACTGAAAGGAAGCTCCACTATTATATATGAATAATTCTTACAAAGTGGGGACAAAATCATTGCAGCAAAAAGCTACACTTCCATATTTACTACTTTTATGCTAAAAGAGGGCCCTGCAATGGTTTTAACGGGATGTTAGGAAGATTTCACTATTTCCCCAGGGGCATTCTTTGTCAGAGGGAAAGTTGCAACATCAGAGATGATCTCCACATCGATGTTCGGTCGAGAAGGTGCAGATTCTAGAGGGATTCTGTAACTATTGTGGCTAGAAAGAGGATCAGATGAAATACTCAAATCATTCATCTGGCTGAGATCAGCCTTGGAAAAATGCCCGCTGACCTCATAAATTAGTTAAGACTGCAATTTTCCCCAAGCCTCTCTCAGTTGATCCATGATATCTCCTTTGTAAGCAAAAAGCCCTCCCTCAATCTTCTTCCTCTGCGCCACCTCCTTTTTTAAGGCAGCCTGCAATGAATCCAGCTCCCCGCAAAGAGCATTACAATCGGACTTAGCGTTAAAACATTCAACAGATAGACGAGCCACGTCACCTTTGAGGTGGTCAATCTCTTTCTGTCGAGCTTTCAGATCCTGAGAAAGACGGGCGGACTCCTCTTTCAACTTTTCAATTTTCGATCGGGCAAGCATAGTCTCCTTCCTCGCCGAATTGTATTTGGCCTCCGCCTCCCTCTTAGCCCGATCGGAATCTTTCCATTTCTTTCTACAAAGGTTAGCTACGCCGTGCAAGCGCAAACCCCTTTTTATCAACTGAAAATTAGATAAGTGAGAAAAGAAAGGTTGGGGAATCAAGAGGATAGCCGACAATAAGATGAATGTTTGTTTAGGAATGAATATTTTGAAAAAATACCTCGAGGCTTTATCGTTGAAAAAGGCTGCATTTTTGAGACAGTATGTTGGGATCTCCCATTGCTTTAAAATCATCCTCTTGAAGCATACCTCGACACAAAAAGCTTGCGATCGCCCTGTTTTCAACGAACCAGTCATCGCCAAACTAACCTTTTAGAATTTCTCCCAATGATGTGGCATGCCTTTTAGAAATTCTTGCAGTAATGCTCTTAATGGATTCGTCTCGAAGTGGCTCTTTGCCCTTTGCAACAACTCTAGCGCTTGCAGCAGCCACTAACTTAGCAGTTTCTTCCTCAGCTCCCTTCTGTGCGGTTTCGCCTCCTGAGGGCGCATTGATTTTAACTGACCCCATTTGAGGAAGTACGAAATGCTCCTTTTCTGCATCAGTTTCATCTCTTGATGAGAAATGTGATAAGGGGTGCTAACCCGCTGATAAAGGATGATCAACAGCGGGCATCGGAAGACGTTGATGGGGATGAAAGATTGAAGCGCTGGCAGAAGGTGTGGAAGCCCGCGCTCCCAAAAAAGACACAAGTCTTCTCTTTTTCGATTTCCTCTCTTCCCTAACTGCATGATCCGCTTTCATTTTTGCCTTAGCTCGATCGGCCAGCCATTTAACAATATCGTCTCCCTTAGCTATCACACCTGCAGCTACGTCATAAAAATAAAAGATAAGTACTCCCTCCAGTTATTGTAGACTCCATAAACATGCAATGCATGATGTTTAACATGCATTTAGCTTTGACATTCATGATATGCGTCAATGTCAACGTCAGAGTCTGAAGATCTGATTAAAGTACGAGGAAGATGATTAGAATTATATGGTTTCCCATGTCTTTAACATCGATCTCCACAAAAATCAATCGAAATACTGGTTCTTCAAAGGCATTGGCTATGACCGGTCGGATTATATGCGGCAAATCAACCAATTACCTTTATGGGAAGATAATACAACGAACGACTTCTTTTATGATAAGATTTTGAATAGAGTGTTGATCTTCGTCCATTCAGAAGCCCAAGGGCAATTCTATAACACTTAAGAACCATAATTTCGAAGACGTTAAGGGAAAGTCTCGCTACCACACCCCACTTCTTGGATGGTCAATAAATCGCTCATTATCTTCGTCATCCTCTCTTCTGTGAACCCTATGGTTGAGGAATAATGTAGCTCGAAACTATTTTTCATGGAAAGGGAGGAATAATGAATAATGTAATGTGATGATGTTACGAAAGATGAAGAAAATTAAATGGTAGGAGTTGCCCATTTACTTGGGTAATTTGATATCCTTGTGAGAAATACTGAAATCTTCAGATCCTCGAAGTATGAAGCCCAAAAATTTTTTACATAGAAAGAATAAAAAGAGGGGACTTTGCAAAGAGAATTCGGCAGAGTTCTGTCAAGAATCATGGAGGGGTCATATAAGAATCACCTATTTATAATCGCAAAAACTTCTAGAACTCTCCAAATGCCTCAAAAATCGAATAACCGCCATGCGTCTCTAAGCCATCATGATGATTCTGGAAAAAAAAGCATCGTCCTCGAAATATGCATCGACAATAAATGCGTAACAGCTGAGATGAACAGGCACGACTTATTAGATTCAAGCCAATTTGAAAACTTTCGCCAAAAGGACCTCCCGATATGGTTAATCTAATATTCAGAAAAGATAGGTGTAGGCATGGGAAACGCCGAAAATGAGAAGCTCACATTAAGTTAGGAAAAACTCCTATGAAGTCTCCAAAGTATTTGTAAACTTAGAACCCTCGCAGGGCCGCACGTCCCTAGAAGTTGGAATATTGAAATGCCCAAGAATTGTTGAGTACAATCATGTAATGATTGACATCTAATAAAAAGAATGTCTCCTATTTTTTTCATCTCTGGAAAAAGGTACGTTTTGTTTATTTGTTTTTAAATTTTGTTTTTCGTTTGCAAGTTGTTTATCTTACTCCAATCGACTGAAATCCTGACTGATGAATACTCCAAGTCCGATCGGACCTCCAAATGTGAGGAATACGAGACAAGATCTCATACCGATTGGCTAGAGAGCAATTCATCGCCTATAATCGATTAAGATATCTCCTGAAAAGACAATTTCCATAAAACAACTAAGGGGTCTGACCGATCGGCCCGTGTTGTCAAAGTTTGCTAAGCTTGACATAAATGAAGATGTGAAAGTTGAAACCCATTTGCTTGCGAGCTAAATCCTCCTGTTAGGCTCGACGATTCATTTCGGTCTAAGGGCGCGAGTCGCCGAATCCTCAGAATAATATAAAGACTGAAAGGTCATTCGCCATGTATGATTGTCCAATGAATGACCAATCGGATGGTATTTCAATCAAAATAAAAGATTGAAAAGTCACCCATTGCGCTTGTCGTGATAAATTTAAGATACAACTTTCGCTTGAATGAAAGGCATGTATTTTAAAACTTCGGTCGGATCAAGCGATCATCGACCCAAGATGGTTGGGCACTAGGATGCTCGAAAAACACATTAAAATTCAGGAAGTATTGTCCTTAACTGAATCTACGCATTCTCTACATGGGATCTTCATATATTGTCAACAATGTTTTTTCTCATTAGTTATTTTCATGACAAATTTCACCTACAATGAGAATTGCAGTACAAAGACGTAATCGGAAGACAAATCAACTTTCATATATGAAGAGTTCTTACAAAAAAAAAATAAATAATAATAACTATGTTTCAGAAACTTCGTCGGAGCCTGATCGGTTAAAGCCAACAAACTGACGACAATGTAAATCTTGAGGTTAATACTGAACAAAATTGGATGTGTAGACAACCTTGATGATGGTGGTTTTCCTTACATTGGTGCCAATTGGCCGACTGGCGATGAAATAATGGAAAGTGCACAGAATCTGGCCAAGATCATAGTATAAATTGAAGCACACTGAAAGAGGCATGGTCCAGAAAGTTGTTTCGACTTTCCATAACAAGGAAAAAACTCATGATATACTGCCACTGCAACTATATCTGCGAACGGCAAGTGAATGGTTTACTACTTTGACTTGCAAGCGTTTTCTCATTCTTCACGTGGAATTTGGGTGAACCATTGCAGATATTTTTGTGGGAAGATCATATTGTAAAGCGACTTCAATTACTCTCTCCTCCGTGAGCTTCGAAGGACGAGTCATGGTCCCATGGTCTTCATAAGCCTCAAGAAAAAACCAATCTACAAACTTTACATTGCTTGCAGACATCTTTGATAAAAAAAGAAGAAGAGGCAAGAGATATCATGGATGATGAATTACTTGGTTAATCTCGCTGAAAAAGCATGATAAGAGTTTTGCCCCGAAGCCATCTATTTATAGGCTCCAAGCTTCTAGAATTCTCCAATCACCTCTTTATTGAATAATCGCCACATGTCTCCAATCAACAAAATGCATAACAAAGAGCGAAGCGTCGCCCTCGACGCATGAGCTAGTGTTAAATGCACGACGGAAAATAAAGCATCGTCCTTGGCGCATGTGCAGGCATTAAAGGCATAACAGTTATCCAAAATTGGCGGATGTAACTCCTCAAATTGAGCGCTTCTAGAAAATTCAAAAATTCCGCCAAAGTAACCGAATAGCACCTCACCCGGTCGGACCTGTTGGAGGGGGGACAAGTGATAACTATGGAAAATACATTCTTAAAGGCCCAATTAATGGAGCCCCAATAGCATATGGGACGGCCCAAGTCCACTAGCAAAAAGGCAAAGCGTGAGCTGAAAGATAACACAGGAAAACGTGGTGTCCAATCAGATTGATGGGACAGCCCGTCCTATCAGCCCACTGACATAAGCCAGCGCCTATACTCTCCATCTACTTCCTGTCACATCGCCGCTCACCCACTCTGACTGCCAATTATCACTCTCCGAGGTACTCAAGTACCCCTCCAAATGACTCCTATAAATAGTCTAAAACACGATGGCTCCAGGTATTGAATTCCTGAGACTTTCTCTCTCCTTTTAAGCATTCTCCAAAGATACTAACTTAGGCTTTGGAGTGCTAACGGCTGGGTCCGACCGGATACTTCCTTTTGTAGGTCCATCTATCCGACCGGCCTTTCGATTGCTAGCTCTCCTCTTGCAGATAATTCGGCTGTCTAATCAGCTACTTCAACTATCAATTTCTCTCACACAGATAAATTATTTTAGATTTTATCAATAATAAATGTTTTAATTTATTAAAAATTTATTATCAATATTTGTATGTTTAATTTGCGTTCGAGAGACACATTGACATAAACTGATAATGTTCTTACATTGTTAGTTCCAAAAAAAAAAGTATTATTTCACCATCTCATCATAATTGCAAATTATCTATAACTTTACATAATCCAAAAAATAGGTTAAACTGCCACCATATATATTAAATTTAACATATATAAATATAAATTTGTATTCAAATCGCACCCATTGATACGTAACATATATATGTACCCAAAATTAAAAAAAAAAAATGTAGCGGTTGCAACTTTATGTGTATCCAATAAGTACCGGTTCCTCATACATACTTTGTACAAATATGGCAATCAAGTGGAAGTACCGTTGCTTTTTAATAGTAAAATGATGATTACAAGATTCTCATCGATATAAAATAAACTTTTTTTTTATTTATTTAAATTTTATATATATACGCGTATCGTAATAGATTCCAACGTAAATGGAAAGAAAAAAACTAAAAGTAAACAATGATGGAAGAACATTTTAGATATGAAGTAAGATTTAGATTGAAAGATATTAGTATCAGATAATTTTAAGAAATTACAGACCTTTTTCTACAAAGGAAAAAGAAAATAAAAAAGTTTCATTTTCCTGGTCTGCTTCACTAACTATTAGAGCTCTCTCTACAATCCCATTCTTCTTTTCTAGAACTGTGAGCTTAAGAGGATTGCAATAGAGAAGTAAGATGAAGGAAGAGATGTTCATTGCAAGGAATAGTTAAGGGGCCCATTGGATGATTGAACCCAAGCTCTTGTTCTGCAAAGTTAAGTAAGTCTAAGAACAGAGGATGATTTACATATGAAATCGGAACGACAAACCGTTTCTTCTTCTGGTATTCACCGACGTAAACTGCGAGATGACCTTTTGGCACTTGATCATGCTGCTGCCTTTTCAAGATTTGCTTGCCACCGAAAATCTTGGAATGGATTCCCATTTGTATTATTGCAATTTGAATTAGTTTGGTTTGATATTTATAGATATTATGATCTGTTGAAATGGGATCCAGCGGGTGAAGGGGGTCACAACTCACATGCTACCTTTTCCTGAATTAATTCATTGGGTGATGGAGCAGAGCCAAGTTGATCTTTTTATTTGTTAAGAACCGAGCAGGGCCAAGTTTAGTGTTGGAAGCTTATGCTACCAAAATCGATCAGTACATTTCCCGATGCTTATTATATATTTTTGCTGTTTTCTGCTCAAATAATTATTTATTTCTTTATAAAGATAATAATTTATTGGGTAAAGATGAAATAGTAATAATAATAAATATCCAAGAAAAGAGCATGATGAAGTTGGTTGGTAAAACGGCGGAAACTAGAGAGGTTTTTGGCAATTATTCTGAAAAGCACATGGACATGCACACACTCTTTCCCCCTCCCTTTGCCTGTACATATTTTCACATGGCCACTATTTATGTTGATATGGGCAATTGCAAAATCAATTCAACATTATAATCATAATTAATTTCTTGGATCTTCACAATAAAATCATATTTGGTTTCAATTAATTTAAATAAATTAAACTTAATTAATGATTGTGGTATATATGCCATTGCCATGCCATATTACAACAAGTCCTTGTGATGTTGCCTTAGTAGCCAAAGATTGAGTTAATTACGCTAGTGCATATTGAATTTAGCATGTACATTTTCTGTACATATAGAATTAAGGTAATACAGTGAAATTATTTGCTTCCTCTGATCTATACGAAAATCATTGTTTTTGTTTATATAAAGACAATTTATTTATACACAAATGCCCAAAAAAAGTATTTTTAAATTTGTCTTTTATTTCTCCTCCCTTTCACAAATGCAATTTCTTGAATTTGCTATTTCAAAAATACTCTATTCTTCTTTTCCTAGCAATCTATAGATTCCTAGCTTCCAAAACATACAGTTAAAATGGCTAGTTTAATTATAAAATAATTATAAGGAATTAAATCATCTTCATTATAATGAGTTGGTTTTTAGAGTTTAGTCAGAAAAAAAAATTCTTGTGGATATGATATCAGAACTACTAATTTGATCATATCGGATTGCTTATAAATGTTTATTTCTGCAAAGTTTTTAGCTTATATTTGGCTGTAGCCATAAGTATATTAAGTATTTTATTTGGACAAATAGTAATTATAAAGTATATTGTTTTTTTTGGACAGTCCTCCTCGACCTTTTGGGAGTTGAATTAGATCAAAAGCCCCCTTTTCTGGTAGTTGGTGCTTTAAAATAAACTAATTGCATATATACTATTTTTGAAAATTCATTCGATTTTAGACTAAAAAACTCCAAATTTATGGATTGAGATGGAGAAGTCATTTTTTTTAATTAAAAGTTTTATGTTTTAATTTTAAATATAAAATATTTTAAAAAAACTTTTTTCCTCTTGCTCTCGTAGCAAGTTTTTCTCCTTACTCTTGTAGAAGGTCTTTGTTTATGCCTTGTGTATTTTCCTTCTCCTTTGGTATTCTATCCTTCAATCTGTTATGGCTTCAACATCATAGACAAAAGACATCACAGAGTGCTATGGGAAAGTTACTTTAGAAGATGGTTCGGATGATGGCTTTGTGCTAGATGATGAAGACTTCATTGATGAAAAGAAAGATCTATCTCTATGTCTCATTGGCATGATTATTTCGAACAGATCTATTAACGTTGCAGCATTCAAAGCTACAATGGCAAAGGCTTGGTAACCTGGTAAAGGTATTGAAATACAGGAGTTAACTCCCAAACAGTTTAGTTTCCATTTTTTCATAAAATTGATATGAATATGGTTGCTATAACCTACCTATTGGTTACTGGACTGAACGTATTGGTCGAAACATAGGAAAGCAGTTAGGTTCTTTTGTTAAAATTGATCCAAAGAGCTTAGATGGAAACTGGAAATTGTTTATACGTATTCGAGTAACGTTGGATATAAGAAAGCCACCAAGAATCTCGTTGAAAGTAAAGAAACATGGGGGCGATTGGGTGATGATATCTTTCAAGTATGAGAGATTACCAAGTTTTTGTTTCCTCTGTGGTATTATTGGTCATCAAGAGAAGTTATGCGATACGAGGTTTGAAGTAGATGTGACTAAACATGTATTAGAGTATGTAGATTTTCTTAGAGCCCTGTTGAAGAAGACCATGACCTACGCCGGTGAGCGGTGGTTCAGGGCAAACAGGACGGCATTAAATTCTAGTTCTGGTGATTCAGATATTCACGGCACTAAATTTGGTCACTTGAATAGTTACCATAGGCAGTAGGAGTCTAAGCTGGATCAAGAGTCTAGAATCCTAGTTCCTAAAGGATCTTATCAACAAAATAATAAAGCCTTAATTTTAGCTAATCAGTATGATGGTAGGGATATGAATGTTAGTGTTATTAACAAGAACGTGCATGGAAAGGAAATCATTATGTCCAGTAGGATAAATACACGTGGGAAAGGAGTGAAAGATATGGGGGACCCATAAGATGTTTGTACTATGGAAGTAGATAACAAATGATGTCGCTTGAGTCTAACTCATTCAGAAAAAACACCAATTTCTTCTTCTTATGACATACAGGATCAAGGCTTTGGAGATTCACAAATGTTAGAGGCAAGATCTATTGATCAAGCCTGCCATTCGCCGTGATATCATTAGCTTGGAACTGTTATGGTTTAGGCCGGCCACAAGCAGTTCTTGAGCTGGTAGAAATAGTCTCCACTCTTCATTCCTCCCTCATTTTTCTTATGAAAGTTCGAGTTAACCAAGCCCAAATTAAGAATGTTTGTCATCGTATCAAATTTAAAGGCAATTTTTTGGTTACTTTTGGTGGTGGTTTGGCTTTACTTTGGAGATAAGATCTCTCTGTTTCTTTTCGATCTTATTCCATTTCTCATATTGATGTAATTATCTCTTCTTCTTCTCATCAAATGGTACATTTTACTGGTTTCTATAAGAATCTAAAAAGGAATCAGAGGCATCTCTCTTTGCAATTATTGCTTCAACTTTCTTTAGATAATTCTTAGCCATGGGTTATGTTAGGTGACTTTAATGATTTACTCTCTAACTCCGAGAAGATTGGTGGTAATCCTCACTCTATCTTTAATATTAATGCTTTTATTATTCAGTCATGTGGGCTTTTTGATATAGGGTATTGTGGCTACCAATTTATTTGGGAATGCTCGAGAAAGGCTTGATAGAGGCTTAGCTAATGATTTTTGGTTTATTGCTTTTCTAGAATATCGAATTAACCACGTTAGGATGATCTACTCTGACCATATGGCACTTTTATTATCCACTAATCTTGGTCATTCAACACATAATTCTCGTTTCCTCATTGAAAATATTTGGCTTCAAGAACAAGACGGTAGAGAATTAATTCTAAAATGCTGGTCAGACTCAGGCCCTCTTCCTATTCTATAACGTCTTAATTCTTGCTCTATAGCTTTGGGTATTTGGGGTCATTCCTTTCAAAGGCATTTCTTAGATGACATAGCTGAGTGCAAGTAGGATTTAAATAAGTCGAGTCCTAAAAATGATATTGCTAATTTTAAACAAGCTAAAGAAAAGCTTGCTGGTTTGTTATTCTAGAAGAACAAATATTGGCAATAGAAGGTGAAGGTTTAATGGCTCAAAAAAGGTGACATGAACACAAAATTCTTCCATGTTTATGCTTCAACAAGGAAGAAGAAAAATATGATTCATCATTTAATTGATATGGTAGGTGTTCAAATGGACTGGAATTCAACCTTTAAGATCATATTATACAGTATTTTTAGACTATGTTTCAATCCTTAAGGTGCAATAATTTGGAGTTTCTTAACCATATTAATTCGTGTCTTACAGATGCTCAGAATGAGGAACTACTTTGACCTTTTGAGGTAGCTGAAGTCAAATAAGCTCTCTTTTCCATGCATCCAGAAAAGGCTCCAGGCCCAAATGGCTTCAATCCAGGCTTTTTTCAATCGCAATGGGAACTAGTTGGTCCGGACATAACCTCATTCATCCTTGATATTCTTCATATTGGTAATATGCCTCCTGAACTTAATAAGACATTTATTATGCTTATTCCAAAAACTAAGCAACCTAAGCATATCTCTAAATACAGACCAATTACCCTTTGCAATGTTGTTTACAAAATCTTATCTAAAATGGTTGCGAATTGTATGAAATTTTTGTTGAAAGATGTGATTTCAAAGAACCAAAGTGCATTCATTCCAGGAAGATTTATAAAATAAAATGTTCTTCTTGCTTTTGAAGAGGATCATTATCTTACTTGTAATTCACAAGGGCATAGTGGAACTATTGCATTGAAATTAGACATGGCTAAAGCATATAACAAGATGGAATGGTCTTACTTAAAGGGTGTATTGGAGAAAATAGGCTTTGATTTCAGATGGATCAACACCATTATGATGTGTATCACCTCGATTTCTTATCAAGTGTGTACTAGCGGCACTCGATGGGACCAATTATTCCTGGAAAAGGCCTAAGGCAAAGGGATCGATTCTCGCCATACTTATTCATTTTGGGTGCTCAGGGTCTCTTGGCTACAATGATAGATTTAGAATAGAGCAGAATGATCCATGATTGTAAGGTTGCTAGGCAAGCACCAGTTAATAGCCATTTATTATTTGTTGATGATTCTTACTTTTTTTTTAAATCTAAGTTATATGAGGCTATAGTAATAAAAGATTGTCTTACTAAGTATGAACTTACTTCAAGCCATTTAGTGAAGTTCCAAAAATCCTCATTGGAGTTTAGAAAAAATGTGGACCCATTCATATGTCGCCTCTTCTGCAATATTTTAGGTATCTTGGCTTCTCATCAAGTCAAGTCATAGATTGGCATACCTATATTTGTAAGATAAAAAAAATCTCAGGTGTTTTCTTTTATCAAAGATATAATTTAGAGCCGTCCTAGCAACTGGATGAACAAATTTCTCTCTTACGGTGGTAGAGAGATTCTTATTAAATAAGTGTTGCAATTTATTCCTTCTTATATCATGAATCTATTTCTCATACCTAAATGCATTTGTGATTCTCTTCATCATATGTTTAATAGATTTTGGTGGCAAATGTATGGCGTTAAATTAGGTGGAATTAATTGGATTCGCTAGGATCTTTTATGGGCTTCAAAAAAGATGGGTAAACTTGGCTTTAGAAACGTCCATGAGTTCAATATCGCTTTATTGGGTAAGCAATTTCAGAGGATTCTCACCAATCCTACTTCCCTTATTTCTAGAGTTCTCAAGTCAAGATATTTTCTTGGAAGCAGTTTGGACCAAACTCAATTAGGATGACATCCTAGTTACACATGGAGAAGAATCTTGGCAGCCAAAGAGTTGGTTTCTTATAATCTCAGATGCAGAGTTGGCAACGGAGAGAAGATAAATGTCTATAAGGATGTATGGCTGGTTAATCCTTTAAATTCTAAAATTTCTTCTAGTCTACTGCCGGCACTTATCAATTCTAAGGTTTTATCCCTGTTAAATGGAGGTTTTTCTTGGAATTTTTCTCTCATCTAGGAATTTTCAGTAGGAGTGATGCTGATAAAATACTGCAAGTTCCTTTAACTCACTGTACTTAACCAGATGTAGTGTATTAGCCTTTTGAAATAGCATGTCAGTATACAGTTAAAAGGGCAAATTATCTAGTACATAGAACTGCTCAATCTCTGATGAGTTTTAATTTTCATTGGCAATTCTTATGGAGTCTCACTTTACCTCTAAAGGTACGTATTTTCTTATGAAGATGCATTGTTGATGTTCTTCCCATTAGAAATTGTAATGTTGAAAAATGATGCTTCCATGTATGCAATGTAATATAAATGTATATTTTTATGGATTGTAAATGTCTGTTCCCAACCATGTCATGATATGTATAATCATTTGCCCATACTGTTAAGGAGTTATTGACAGGAATTCGAAATGCTCCAGCTAATCTAATCTTAACACTTTACCATCACTATATAAGAATAGTCTTGTCACATTCTTATAAAATCCTTATTTCTATTTCATATCAAGATGATCCCATATGCTTATTCTATAAACATAAACTATGGTCCAAATAACTAACCTCAACCATGTCAAAAACCTCCTTAGCCTATAACTGATACCTCGCTACCCTTACATGTAGTAGTTGGAAACCTTAACTGTTACTGTGTATATATATTTAGTCAAGATAGGAAGAATACCAACTATAGCTTTCTAGGTATCTTGTATTGTTCATAATAACCTTCCTTCTTATACACTGTTTCAAATGATGGTCCATTTAAGATCTCTCCAAATTATACTAGCTAAAGCTATGGTTAGTAGGGATATCTGCAGTAGGCCAACACACTTCAACCTTTTATAACTATTTCTTTTAAAACTCTTATTGGCTAGAACCGCCTAAACTAAGGCACTCTGATACAAAAAATGTAAGGACTACCCTAGCAATCCTATCATTTATTACTATACACACTATTTGCATGTAATTAATTGTACATTAACATGTCATAATTGGCCCATATAAAGGAAAATACTCGATTAACTTTTATTAATAACATTTTATTCATTTTATGGTCTTATATTTAGCACAATACATCATTGTATACAAACTACAACATAATATAAATACTTTAGTTCACTCTTTCAACTTTTGGTGTTGGCCTTGTAGTTATAAGTCCTTATCCTTGCAGAAGCTCAAACTTGTGTACCTACACGGATAAGCACCCGTGTTAAGCTATACAGCTTAGTGGGGAACATAAACTATGAAGACAACCTCTCACAAAAGTTATCGGTAGAAATCATACATATGGCATGCAATTAGACGTATAATAATAATCATATATAACACATCATCTATTCTTTATCTTGATATATATTATGTGATTCACACAATTATAGTTAGTTGTTATGCTTTACTAAAATCTTTAATTCCTCTTTATGTATCACATACCTATTTTGTTTGCTTATTTATTTAGGTACTTATTTACTATATAAGGTCATGCAAACTGTATTGAGTTTTAATGAAAATATTTATGTAGTACACTATAATACCCATGTGCTTATTTGCTATATTCCACTTTATCATTAAAGCCTTCATGTAACGTCCAATGCATAATATATACTTTTATCAATTTGATATGGTTTACCTTTATTCTTTGATTTAGCTTTAGTCATGTATGTGGTTTATATATATATATATATATATAAACTTATACATAGATTGGATTTGAAATTGAATCCTATTTTATGCGTTTACTTATTTTAGTAGTTATCATTTATAATAAATTTTATATAAGCTATACTTTAGCTTGGATTATATTTTATAATCTCTTTTCTCATTGCTACATTTAATAAGGGTACTTAATTAGTACTTTATAATATTCTTGTGCTTAGTTGCTTTAGCTCATGTTGATTTAAGAGATTCATATAACTTTCAATGCATATTCTCTTATCAGGTAGACCTGGTTTACAATTATTGTTTGAAGTTAGCCTTAATCATATACAAAGTCTTTATATGTATGCATATCTATAAACTAACTTCGATATTGCATCTTAGTACAAATTTCTAACTGATTAAAATTAGTTAGCTAGTTCCATGCGCATCTATTTAGCTAATTATGGTTCTAAACATACCAATTAATTGGTTATCATTAATACATATGATATCGTGCTTATTAACAATCTGAGTTCACTTGTCATTGCTAAGTTAATCTTATACTCCTTACTTATCTTCTAATTTGTTAATACATTAACATAATAACTTATATTAGGTCCTTATGATAATTGTGTGCATATATGTATATTTATGTCAACATATAGGTATATAAATTATAAACTTGTATTTGAAAGGTTCATCTTAGTTATGATTAATTAAATCTTATATTAAATATAATTCATAAATTAGAGTTCCAATGTTAAACAAGTAATAAGTGACATTAAGGAACATATGTATTCATAGCATAATCATTAACGGTTCATTACATAATTATACCTATTTAAGGATAATTATATTATAACTCTGTACATTTTGGGTTCAAATGAGATTTTAATTAATCTTATGCTATACCTTTTTAATGTATAATTGCATGAAAATAGTATTATTGAATGTCATGCCATCTTTATCATGTAAGTACTTATGACAATTTGCTTATATCTTGTATTAAGCCCGCATCTTCCCTAAGGGTGTGGGTAACAGGTGCTGTGAATACCCGTAGGTATCAGTTGAGTGAATACCCGAAGGTATTAATCCTATGGATACCCGAAAGTATCAATATGTAGACCCAATTGGGATCAAGACTATGATCCAAAACGGGGATAAACTATAGCAGTTGCAACTGTAACCCTATAGGCATGCCTATCTATCCACAACTTAGACATAGACGCAGAAAACTGTATTTTTTTATCTTTAACTTCTTTATACTTATTTGTTTGTAACATATTCATATGAATATGTTTATGAACAATAGTCATATATACATTTAATTATTTCGGTATATCTTTTATGGCCCCTGTGTCTCATTTTCATGTATTGGAATCTATGAGATAACTGTAATTATGTTCATATATTATATTATCAAGATCTTTTCATAGCATGACAAGATCATACTTATATATTATCATTTAACTCTTTTATTCAAGTACAATAGCATATAATTGTATAGTTTATTGGAAACATAATTAAATTCCTTTCCATGTTTGTATTCACCTTTGAATACTCATTGGCAATTTCATATACTTTAGTTGTTTAGGATGTATATTTATGTATATGTACTAACATCTTCTATATTTAGAATAACATATCACAAAATATCAATGCATTATTACAATTTAACCTTCATGCAAGTTTGCATTCTTTAATTCTAATACCTTTAAAGACCTTTATATATATTCACATTTCCTTCATAGTTAGTCATGTTACCATATGTCTTAGTCAAATAATATCCTAATACATTTACCACTTGCTTTACATTTCTTTATATGTCATTTTTATTACTCTATATTTAAAGTATCTGTTTATCTTTGTTCCTATAATGAGAATGCTCTGGTTTATGTTTAGAAGGGTTTACACTAACTTTAGTAACATTTGAGACCTATCTTTAACTTTAGAGTAAGAAAAAATAGGGGGTCACGGTTACTATGAAATACCTAGTAACCGTGATATAGGTTTTCTTTAGGTTTTGGACTGAAAATTAGGGTACCTCACGGTTACTAGCCAAAACCTAGTAATCGTGAGGTCCATTCTGCACCGAGACAGAATTCCAGTTTCAAATTCTATACTATTTTTGAGCCATTAAACATCATTTTAGGTAAAGTATCCTTCTACAAAGTTATATAACTATGTTTCTAGTTTTCAAAACATCAAAAGTCATCTCAATCAGGCCTGTAAATCTCTATATATTCAATAAAAACCACCAACTATTCCCAGTAATAGGGCAGCAGTCGTGAACAGGATTAAATCCTATTTTTCTCTATCATAAAAATTGATTTAAGTTCCATGTTCTTCATATAAAATGAATATCTATGAGTCTAGGTTTATATCCAATTTGAATTTCTCAATTCCAAATACTATAACTCAATATATCATCAAATTAGTAAAATTTGGTCCAATGAACCCTAGGTAGATTTTTGAGATTTCAAGATTTTCATGCATAATCTGGTTTTCAACCCATCCCAAGCTTATTTCTTAAAAAAACCACATTTAATAACACCAATAAACACGTATTTAATGTCCATGTTCAATATACACACATACACAACATGAGAAAGTTCTCATACCTTATATTGCTCCCTCAATCTCTCTCTTCATTCTCTTCCTCTTTCTTGCTATCTTCTTTTTCTTCATAGCATCAATCACACCCATAGTTACCTATATAGCTCAAAAATCTTAATCCCTATTACATATGTGAAGTTATTGAATTAAAAGAGGAAGGATGGTTACCTTAAAGTAAACAAATCCTAATTTCTCTCTCCACCTTCTTTGAGACACCATAAGCTTGTATTTTTGAGAGAGCAAATGAGTGAAAGGAGCAGAAATTTTTTGAGATTAGGGACTCTCTTTTGGCCAGCCACCTCATTTGCCCTTTTATACCATGAGATCTCTTTATTTCTCATGAGATTTCATAAGTTTTCTAGAATGCTACATGTCTTGCTTCTATTGGTCCCTTTCTAGCCTTGCAATTTACTCCTTCTACTTTCTTTATTTCTATTTTTGCCATAATTTTTTTACTTTATCTTTTCAATTAAGCCCTCAAATTCACATTCTTTCTAATTTACACACTTATATCTTAGTGTAAAATTACCATTTTGTCCATACTCTTTTAATTTAATTCCTTTCGTGTCCTTTCCTACATTTCCAATATACATTTCCTCGCATTACCTCCACTATATACCTCAAACATATCCGATTACTCCTAGGGTGAAATGTGGGGCATTACAACCTTTATCAAAGTAAGGTGAACAATATAGGAGACATGTTTTCCCTTCCACCTAGCAAGCTTGCGATGAAAGTTTCATATAATGGGCTTTCATGTATCAAATTTTCCTTAGATTAGCTCCCAATAACGGTCCCAAACAAGAGCACGGTAAATTTTAAACCATACGCCTGCCTGAAGTTGTGCAATCTATTAACCATTCATGATGTACATTAACTCAACTAAGGTAACTATTGTAAACGTTGACAAATAGATTAGAAATGATTTCGATGACTTTCAAGATCCTTTTCATTTGCATGATGCTTTCAAAACTTAGATAAAGGAAGATAAGCATATCATCTGCATATCGGGTGTGAGTTAAAAATAACTTAATGAAACTGTTAAAAATAAGATTAACACCTCTGATTGGGTTAATCTTAACTTCTTTTTTTGATAAGAATAGACAATCCTTTAGCAGTAATAAGGAAGGAAAATGGTGATAGAGGATCACCCTGTCGTAAACCTCGAGATAGGTGGAATTCTGAAGTAAAAGAGCCATTGACCAAGACAAAAATCTTAGTTGAACCAACATATTATTGAATCCAGAATCTCTATTTAGATCCAAAATTCATGTGGTCGAAGATAGAGTTTAAGTACTTCCAGTTAACCGAGTTAAAAACTTTGTGAAAGTTAATTTAAACAAAATACTTCTTTGATTGTTAGCCTTCAAGAGTGAATACTTTTGTTTGCTACCAAAATCCCATCTGAAATTTGCTGACATTTAATTAAAGTACATTACTCTTCTAAAATCACTTCACCTACCACTTTTCTAAGTTTGTTTTGCTAGTGACTTTGCTATGATACTGTATAAATAACTAATCAAACTAATAGGATGAAAATCTATGATATTAACAACTTCAATTTTGTAATCAAAGCTATGAAGGAGGATGAAACACCATTAAGAAGCTGCACCCTTTATAAAAAAACCACCATGATAAAAATACAACTCGAGCCTATCATTTCCTAAGTCTCTTTTATAAAAAAAATTAAATCCATTAGGACCAGGGGCCTTTGAGCTCTCATAACTCCAAATCATTGCTCTAACTATTAGAGGTAACCCGAAGTTCTAAAAAATTTGTTAAGGAAAAAAAGAGTTGTTTGAAGGAATTAGTAGGAAAGAAGGGTATATTATAAAGATTTTCACTATAAAGGTCCTTATAGAATTCAAAAACTTCACTCTTAATCTGATTTGGACTTGTAACCATAACACTCGTCGTTAAAGTCCAATAATACTATTGTGACTACCCCTAACTAAAGTTGAAAGGTGAAAGAATTGCATGTTTTGATCTCCCTCCTCATAACATTTCACCATTGATTTCTATCTCCAAATAGATTTCATAGCTTTTAGTTTTCCCCATAACAAGCTAACAAGAAAACTTCTATTTAAAATCATAAATTTTCTAATAATTGCATGAATATCATCACACTCTAATTAAATCACAATCAAGAGTATCAATATATTTTTTAAGTCTAAAAATAGCTTGGTCAACATTACCAAAGCATGATGTATTCCATTCTATAATGGACTTCTTGAGCAATTTTAGTTTGCTATGCACATTTTTATTTTGAGAATTACTAAGGTTAGACCACCAAGAACTAACCTTATTCAGAAAATCAACATCTTGTAACCAAACATCAGGAAATTTGAATTGCCTCGAGCCCTAATTTATATTAGAGTAGTTCAAATAAGGGGAAGCGATCATATATGCTTTTTTGGAAGAGTACTTAAGGCATACCATTTAAACATAAAAGTCATCTTTGACTTACCAAATAGGGATGTGCATAGATTGAGTTCAGGTTAACTTGACCCAAATCGAATGACTTGAGACTTGAAGAAATGGAAAACCCCTCACCCAAATTGACCCTAACTATTCTTCAGAGCCTACTCGATCAACCCGATTTTTTCAAGCCTTGATCCTATTAAATCAATTAAGTCAAAATTTGAAATAATTTTTTATATTAAATAATTGATTTCATTAAAGCAAATCAATATAACAACTTGAGATCAAATGCCATACATAAAGAGTAGAAAATAAAATAAAGGACCGAGCAGGTTTATAGGCTTATAAATTATCTTATCTTTTTAACCATTTTACAAGATAAAGATTTATTATCTTCAACAAATCCTTACACTCTGCATTCTGCAACAATAAATCCAAACTCATAATCATCCTCCTATAATGAGCATATAAAAAGAGAAATTTGTTAGGCATCCATAAGGAAAATACTAGCATTTTCCATATGTATGATAACCCACTTGATATTTTTTTATAATATCCAATTATAAAAGTGAGAGATGGCTTACCAAAATCTTTGATTTTGATAAAGTTGTAAAGCACAAGGATAGAGAGGACAAAATAGAAACAACAAAATAGAAAGAAAATGAGGAAGTGAAGTGTGAAAAGAACTTATAGTATAATGGTTGATTTGTTATAGATCTACAATGATAGAGGGTGGTGACAAGTGGAGCTCTACAGTGATTGTGGGTGGCAACAGGTGGAGGAGAAAGGAGATCGATTGGGGTTTTTATTTAAGGATTTGAATGTGAAAGTGATAGAAAAAATAAAATGGGGTCTATGAGGATTTTGACTTGATCCTAATAATCCGAAAACCTTACCTAAATGTCTATTTTGGGTTTTTCGATTTGAGTTAGGTTTTACACACTCTTATTACTGGAAATTTATAAATTTTGCTTTTACTAACCGAATTCCCCTAAGTAAATTTTTTGCCTAAAGAGCGACAGATATATCAATCCACTTCTGAAAACAAATTCTTGAAAATTTTTGTCTTTTCTACTCAAATTAGCATTCCACTATATTCAATTAACATTAAGAGTAGCATTGAAATCTCCCCCAATAAAAGTCGGAATATCACTATTGAGCACAATTTCTAGTTGAAGCCATAAATCCTCCTACTCTTGAGTACTAATTGGCATGTATACCACTATGATCCAACAACTCAAGCTAAATTCTTTTAAACAGCCATTAACTATTAACCATCCCTATCCCGAACTCATTGCAACCTATTGAAAAGACTCTACACACTAGGAAATAAGAATATCACCATTGTTTCCTACTACATCAAGTGTTACCCAATCAAATTTCCTATTGCCCTAGAATATTCTCATGTGTTTTGCTCCGATCCCCTGTAACTTGGTCTCTTGCAAATGAACCGTGCCAACACTCTTTTTGTCAATACATAAAGCCATTAAACTTTTCTTGATTGCTGAGTTTAGCCCCCTTATATACCAAGATAAAAAAATCATTAAGTAATTAGAAGAGAACTTAGGGACCAACCTTGATGGAGATTGAGGATCTTTACTTCCCTTCCTTCATTTTTCCCAATTTATCCTTTCTTTTTCCTCAAATATGATTAGTGATGTGAGGAGAGCTTTTTTATTTACTGCTTTAATAGTGCCCGACATATCTTCAACTTTAAGAACTTTTAACGCCTCATTTTCCAGGGAACTTGATATTTCTACCCTGGCTTTGCCTAATCTCTCATTCACATTGAGTTACATCTGTTGTATAAAGATTCCCTAACGATTCGATTCAAGTTGCATAAGATGTTTGAATTTGAATAAACCCCAATAAAAGATTCCCCTATGGCACCATTGCATCCTGAATACTGGAGTTATTTTACGCATGATGAAGCCAACCCATAAGACTTATACTTAAATGGTCCTTATCTTTTTAACCCCTTCATATTGAAAGTTAACAAAGCTCGCTCTCAAGATTTTGTAAACATTTTTTCTCCTACCACCAAACTTTGACAAACCTATCTCAGTCACCTTGGCATATGATCTCGAATCTTTATGGCTAGGTAACTTCACTTCCATAGGTTGGGGTTTTTTCTCCACCCCTCTTTTAAAGCTTATGGAATTATAGCATGTTAAATTAACTTGTGTTTGACAATTTCCAATCCATGCTTCATCCAATCGTTTAATGATGTCATCAATATCCTTTAATGTACTTAGGCTGACAAAACCAAACTTTATTCCCTTTGTACTTAGCTTCTTAGGAATGAATACCTGTTCCATTAAACCAAACTAGGAGAATAATTTTCATAGACCAAAAGACAGCCAGCCAAAGGGAAGGTTGTTTACTTAGATTCTGTATATGTTGGATCAATTATTTGAGCACTCAACCTTATGAAAGGGAGCATATCTAGATCCACCATCAAACCACCTTTTGGGATTCAAGACAGATGCCCATGATGGAAAATGATACAATTTACTAGTTACAAGAGATGGGTCATATATTGTGGGGTGAGGGTTTGAGAGGCTTGGGAAGCAGGAGGGGGCCATACTTCTCTAGCTCATTAATGTCCATGCTAGTACTGTTTAAAAATCAAATTAATCGATGTGAATAAACTGCTCGTAAAATAATATTTATTTATTTTCTTAATTCATTCAGCAGTTGAAGTTTACTGAATTAGTTAATTTAACTTTGCCTCTTACAGTCTCATAAAAGAGGATAAAATACTCTTTTTCAATTTAAAAATATTTTATACCCAAATTCAAATCCCAAACCTCTAGTTGAAGGGAAAAGATACCCTAATTTCCCATCTCTTTTCTTGGTCATCAAATAATACTTCTATTCTCTTCCTAAGACTTTCTCAATTTTTTTTTCATTTTTAGTGTTTTAAACTCATTATTCAAACATAAATCATGGATCTTTATCTTCGAAGCATAGATTCACAATGTTATGATTCAACACTGATTATAGTAAACATAATTTATGAATGACTTAATGATGTGCATGTTAGAGTAAATAAACATCTTTTATTTATTTCAATTTACTTAGTTGTTACAATACTAATCCAATTAGCTGTAACTCTTATCTCTAGGCTATGTTTCATACTCTGTATAAATACTGTATTACATCAGCATATACATAATAATAAAAACAAAATCTTTAGCCTCACATTTAACATGGTATTAGAGCTAAACTCCAAAACTATTACTACTTCCTCAACCTCTGTAATTCCAGCGACATCTTCCCCCTCACCCATCATCCCGTCCACCTACTCCTTTGCTATCAAACTTAACTCAATTTTTTTTTGCATGGAAAACTCAATTTATTCTCATTCTAAATTATCAAAAGCTGCATGGATTCATTGATTGAACAATCCCTGCACCTCCAAAAATAATTGTGTCCTCCACAGATGCTTCCCAACAAATTTCAAACCCAGATTATCAAGAATGGTTTAAGAAAGATCAACTTCTCCATTCATGGCTGCTCTCTTCACTTTTCGAAGAAGTGTTCTCATATGTTATTGTTTTAGAATCATTCTTTTAGGTCTGGCAGGCTCTTTCAAATGTCTTTGGTGCTATTTCCCAGAACAGGCAACTACAGTTACACATTGAACTTCAAGAACTCAAAAAACATGACCTCACTATTTCTCAATTTCTTCAAAAAGCTAAATCTCTTGGTGATGAATTAAGTGTTGCTAGAAGTCTTATATCCATAGCTAAATTTAATGCGATTATCTATCGCAACGTTACCATTGAATTTCATCCAGTGATTACAACTCTAAATTTACGTCCAAAACTTGTTACTTTCTTTGAACATCATGGGTAACTTGTTGCTCATGAAATCCTTCTCAAAAATATCAATAAACCTATTGCAAACATATCTCTCAAATCCAACCCATGTTTGTTACCCACTCAAATCTCCACCACTCAATTTCGACCCAGACCACAACACTCCAATTCTCATCCATCTCACTCTAACCAAAATTCTTCTTATGGTCATTATGTTACTTGTCAGATCTGTAGTAAACCAAACCATAATGCTTCTGTTTTTCATTGTTGTTATTATCGTGAGAACACCATACCACATCAATCCTTCTTTTCATCTTCAACCCGCAATCCTTCTTATCCAATATCAAACTATTCCACCACTAGTTTCCATCCTTCTCAACTTGTGACTTGATTTTCGGATACAGTTGTCAATTACCATATCTCTCCTAACATTGAGAGCTTGGCTTCAGTTAATGAGTATCATGGTCATGATCAACTTCATGTTGGTAATGGTTAAGGCATTCAAATCACTCACATTGGTAATGGTATCATTCCATCTCCTCATGGTAATTTAAACTTGAATAATATTCTTTTTGTTCCATATATTACATCCCATCTTTTGTCTGTTCAAAAATTCACATATGACAATTCTTGTTTTTTTTTTTGAATTTTGGCCCACTTTTTTTGTCATCAAGGACCAACACACCAAGAAGATTCTGATGCAAGGTCCAAGTGAGAATGAGGTCTATCAGCTCAAACCTGCTGCTAAGTGTGCCATGATAGCCATCACTTATACTCTTGATGACTGGCATCAGTGTCTTGACCATCCCAACATTTCTAAGCTTTCTTCTTTAATTCATAATAAACATATTTCTAGCTCAGATATGTCATTGAGTCCTTGTTCTAGCTGTCAGTTAGGCAAGTTATCTCGATTCTATTTATCCTTTGTCATACATTCTAGCAATGCTCCATTTGTTATTATCTACTCTGATGTTTAGGGTCCTATCCTTCTTCAATCAAAATTGGGACATCATTATTTTGTTATTTTTATTGATGATTTCACCTGCTTTACTTGGATCTACTTTCTTAAAAATAAAAGTGATGTATATTCCACTTTTCTAAACTTTGAACAATTTATTGCGCTTTCATTTTGATTGGGGTGGCAAATTCCAACGCTTGCACACTTATTTTAACAAAGTTGGAATCCTTCATCGCATTGCTTGTCCATATACTCATGAGCAAAATGGGATAGTTGAACGTAAAATTCGTCATCTTGTTAATATCGGATTGACTCTATTAGCACATGCAAGCTTTAATTTCATTAACCTTTTGGAATTATGCTCTTGAGCAAAGTGCAATGCTAATCAATGTTCTTCCATCTATTGTCCTAAAAAATGCCTCTTCCTATTAGTTACTTTTTAACAAATACCAAAATTATCTAGCTTTTAAACCTTTTGGCTATGTTATTTACCCTCCATTACATCCCTATAACTCCCATAAATTCTTTTTTTGGTCCCCCCAATGTGTCTACCTAGGTACCAGTCCTATCTATTTTGTTTATAGATGCCTTGATCCCGGGACTAGTAGTATCTATTTAGCTCATCATGCCTAGTTTCATGAAAAAAATTTTCTGTCCAAACTCACTTATCATTTTGTTCCTCTGCCTCTAACAGACTCACCTTGGCTGCAAGTCACGCATAGTTCCCATTCTACTCTGGATACTGCATCGGCATCTCATTTGGGTAAGTCTTATACTCCATCCATCTCTTCTCCAAAGTTATCCTTATCTTCTACAAGTCCTATCTCATCTCAATCTCCCTCTTCTACTTTATCTCTTTCTCCCACTCTACCTTCTAATTCAGATACCTCTCCTCAACATTTATTCCCATCCAATTCCATCTTATCCACTACCAATCTCGATCTTTCCTTTATTGTTAACCTTACCAAGTATTCATCTGACTCTATCACCACCTTTCACTCCCCACCACGTGTCCACCATATGAAATTGAGGCCCTATACTATGAATTGAAAACAACCCCATATTGCTACCTCCTCTTCCTCGCCAATTTCGTCTTCCCCACCCTATGTGGAACCAAAGAATCTTACTCAAGATAAATGCCATCGTGAGTGGCTTGATGCTATGCTTTGTGAACTTAATGCCTTAATGCAAAATCAAACTTGGAATCTGGTTCCTCGACCACTTGACAAAAATATATCATTGGTAATAAGTGGATTTTTTACATTAAAAGGAACTCTGACTGGTCAATTGAATGCTACAAAGCTTATCTCATAGCCAAGAGTTACTTTCAATAGTCAGGTTTGGATTATCAAGAAACTTTCTTTCCTATTATTAAGTTCTTTAGTGTTTGCACTGTTTTATCCATTGCCACTGTTAACTATTGGCCTATTCGGCAATTAGACTTTTGAAATGCCTTCCTCTATAGTGTACTTGATCTTGAGTTGTATGTGGAATAACCTAATGGTTTTCGTGATCCATCTAAACTAGACTTTGTGTGCAAGCTTCACAAGTCTCTGTATGGTCTTAAGCAGGCCCCCCGTGTTTGGTTTCAACAGTTGTTAGAGTTTCTTCTTCGGCTTGGATTTTAGTTATCTAAATTGGACCACTCTCTTTTTATTCTATCTCAAAGCTCTTTATAATTTTTTGTTCTTGTATATGTAGATGAAATTATCATTACATGCTCAGATCTTAGCAAGATAAACTAGTTTTTGCAGCAAATCAAGTCTCAATTTTCAGTCCGTGACCTTGAAGACTTGCATTCCTTCCTTGGCATTGAAGTCAGCTCTACTGCTGCAGGTTTAATTCTTTCCCAACAAAAATATATTGATGAATTGTTGACTGAAACACATATGCAAGATTCAAGAAGTTGTGCCACTCATATGGCAACCAGCCCTAACTTAAGCAAGTACTCTGGTTCACCTCTAGAAGATGTTATCCAATATCAACAGATAATTGAAGCACTCCAGTACCTCACCATGAAAAGACCTGACATTGCCTTTAGTGTGAAGAAGTTGGCTCAATTCATGTATTGTGCCATGGATAGTCACTGGCAAGCATGCAAATTTCTGCTTCGCTATCTCAAGGCCACCAAATCTCACGGTTTGTTTATTTCTAAGCACTCAAGTCAAAATTTTGAATGCTTTTCTGACAGTGACTGGGCTGGTTGCCCAGATGATCGCCGCTCAACAAATGGTTATCTTATCTATTTAGGTACAAATCTCATCTCATGGTTCTTTAAAAAGTAGCCTATTATGGCTCGTTCTTCCATTGAAAGTGAGCACAAGGCTATGGCAAACACTACTACTGAAGTTATGTGGGTCACTTTCCTTCTTTGTGAACTTGGTTGCTCAGTTTCTTCTCCTGCCACTCTTTGGTGTGACAATGTGAGTGCCATCTACTTATGCTCCAACCCAGTCTTCCATGCCAGAACAAAACATGTGGAAATTGACTATCACTTCATCAATGATCAAGTCATGTGTGATCTTTTAGCTATCAAATTTATCTCCAATGCTGATCAGGTTGCTGATATTATGACAAAACCTCTTGGTCTAGCTTTGTTTGAGTCTCATCGGGACAAGCTTCACCTCTGCTTCATGCCGGCATCAGCTTGAGGAGGGGTGTTAGAGTAAATAAATATCTTTTATTTATTTTCAATTTACTTAGCTATTACAATACTAATCCAATTAGCTGTAACTTTTATCTCTAGGCTCTGCATATATAGAAGATATAATATACATGCTAATGCATGTATTTTATATATGCATGCATATCCAACTAACACCACTGCATTTTGATGTGTACAACCATTAAATTAGTAGTTATTTTCACCAAAATAACTGATGATCGAGAGGAGAGATAAAGTTGCATATTAATGATGATGAATCAATCTCATTTCAAAAAAACTATATACAAATGATCGACAAGAATCATCAAACACTGTAGTTAACAAAGAAAATGGAGAAAAAAAATTGTTAAGAAAGATTCCTCAAGAAGCATGGAACTTGGAAGTGAGATCAAGAAAAGCATCTTCTTTACAAGGAATTGTAAGGGCACCCATTGGATGATCGAATCCGAACTCTTCTGCAGCTCGATTAAGCAAATCTTGAAACGAAGGCTGTCTCAAATAAGATATTGGCACCACATATCTCTTCTTTTGCTTTTCTCCTACGTAAACCGCAAAATGTCCTTTCGGAACATCTGAATTATGACGATGATTATTTTTCAGAGATAAGTAGCCTTTAAGAATTTGCTTCACGGATGGCATGCGAATACCCATAATGTATATCGATGACAATGTGTAAGTAAGCTTTAGAATTAAAAGGGACAAATATCTGAATGTGGTGAAAGGTGAAATTATGGAGCATGTGTATTTATAGGGCTGTAAAAGGTGTGGAGAGCCATGCTTTTCCCTATGGGATGGGGATGTCGTAAGGGAATGGGACCCCCAAACACCAACAGGCATCAAATGGATCACATGGCTTTGCTCAACTATTTAATTATTGCTCCTTTAAAACCGAGGCCGTACACAGGATATATATATCAGTGTTTCTCTACCTAAATGGTTATTCATCTTACAATATTTGATTTCGGTTTTCAAAATGGTAATGCAATTATTGTAGACTATCTGAGTTTTGGATTGGCTAAAGCTAGTCCAGCTTCTTGCTGATATATGCTGAATTCACTGGTTACTGTACTATAGAATGAATGCTGAACATTAAATTCAGTTTCTTTAATATCCGCAGCATCAACTTTAGACTTGCTCTTTTGGATTGGCTTTAACTTATTTTCTCAACATCCGCACCCCTTATATAATATAATAAGTTGGTGATGTATCCTAACCACTATCCTTGTAAATCTAGCTAATCCCAAACTGACATATCAAAGAAAATTCTTTAAGCATTAATTCTTGGTCATTTTACTATAAAATAAAATATTGGTAGCAGCTAAAAATCTCAGAAATATCTATCCAAACATTAATTCCCACTATAGTCCTTTAAAAAAGGAAAAAAAATCTACGGTGGTTCGTCTGACTGCTAAGTTTATATTTCATTATCAATGGTTGTTAGTCCGAGTGGTAAGGAACTCGAATTTCCTTAAGTAAGGTTTCAGGTTCAATCCTTACCTCATCCATTGACCGTATGCTGTTGAAAGGACCATCCCCAATTATGAATCCGACAATGCATGACTTCGGATTAGTTGGTTCTGTAGCTTAACAGAGCCGGGCCAAAAACTGAAGGATCGTAGACCCAAAAAAAAAGAAGTTTAGATTTCATTTAGCAAAATTTTAGATTCAATTTTCATCTCGTGTATAGAGGATACGTCATCAGAAAAAATGCTCTCAATTATAAATCTGATAATATCCAACTTAAGATTAATGGATTTTGTAAATTAAAAAAATTGAGATCCGAAACATTAAGCAGTGTAATAACACAACCTTGGATATTTAAGCAAATTAGAATATTTTTCTAAAATAGTTTTATGTGAAAAATGAAAAATATAGATGATGATTATTAATTATTGTGGCACAATTGTTTTAAATAAAAAAATAAACAAATAAACTTAAAAAGGAGAAGTTGGAATGCAGATATAGGATGGGTTTATTGATTTTATAAAAAATATGTAATAAACTCAAAATATTTACTATCACTGAATAACTGACTCAATTTGCCGTTTTTTATATTATTGTTGTTAAAGTAAGAATTTAGATTTATAGGTGCAAAGTTTTAGTAACATTTTGACATGCATTGACTCTTACAATTAAAATTTGTTGATCAGTTTGGTGCATTATAAGATAAGAATAACTGCTCGTGCTTTAACGAACCTTATCTCAACATTTGTAATGCTGATCGATCAATCCATTTGATGATTGGGCTGAGTGAATGATTATATATATAATGTATATCTTCTAAGCTTACTTGGCCCTCATGATTTGGGAAGGAATGGGCGCACCGCAATTACCATTTACCAAAAAAAAAAAAAAAAGAAAGAAAGAGAATATCCATGTTCTATTTATTTTATATTCCAACACATGTTGGAAACAATTAAATTCCATAAAGTTCATTTGTTATTCTAAAATTTTAGAAAAAAAATAAAAAATAAATTTCTATTTCAGAATTTTGATTTCCAATATAAATATTTAAAATTTCACCAAAATAAATGAAATTTGCATATAAATTTTTCTTATTCCTCGTCTTATATTTCTCTCCCTATTTTTTTCCCTCCTATTTCTCTCGCTTCCTCACTATCTCTCTTTATCTCTCCGTCATCATCTTTACCTCCTTGAAATCTAGAATACTTTTCGAAGATCAAAGAAAAATATTAATGAAAGTGATTTATTTATTTTTAAATTCTTGAACTTGTTTATAGTTTATTTTGGTGGTGGAATTTGAATTTGTAAATTCTTGTTTAAATATCTGTTTAATTTGAAAAATTTTGAAATTATGATTTTATTTGTTTTATAATATTATAGTGTTAAAGATATTTAATTGAAAGTTACCTTCAGTGCAATCAGTTGACAGTTTGATTACTTTTTTAATTGACTAGAATTTGAATCTTACTCTTTTTTTCTTCCAAATATATATTATAAAAAAGATTTTAATTAAAAGGTAAGGCAATTGAGTTTTAATTTTGCATTTTTTCAAAAAAAAAAAAATCAAATGCATATTTTATGTTTTGGCATTCTAAACCTGATCAAATTTTCTCGAAAAAAAGCATGATTGAATTTATTTGAGTGCCAATTTTTCAAATAAATTAATGGAAAATTACTTTTGGTTCCTGAATTTGTGAAAAAACCACAATTAAACTCTTCACTGAAAAATGATTTAAGCACCTGCATCTCTAAATTCTATTCAATTGAGTCCTTGAGCCTCTATTTTCATGCAATTAAGCCCCTTTTTGATGGAAAAATAAACTATTTTTTCTTAAAACTGATAAAAAACTAGAAACATGGTTAATTTTAGCTTCTGAATTTCTAATTTTGTTCAGCTTAGCTCCTAAATTTCGAAACTTATTTATTCATTTAAAGCCATTAGAACTGCATTTTTTATTTTTCAAACTTCATACGTCAGAAGGGTATGCACACATTTTTCGTCGAATGGGTAAAGGTTCGGGGATTAATTAAGTGAAAGTTCCCTTGAGGGGCTTAATTACGTTTTGAGTAATTACAAATTCACCTAATTTTTCACACTTCCTGAAGCCTGACAATAGCCTTTAGTTAATATCTTGAATTCAAATGTCAAGGGCCTTAATTACCTTTAAATCTAACGTGTTTTGAAGAAATTATACATATTCCTTGGATTGAAATGTTAATAATAGTCAGAAGACCCTAGTTTGTTAATATTTTTAGGCTGGTCGTTAGATTGAAAAATGAACGAAAAATTTGTAATCAACCTTGCATTTTTATGCAACTTATTTTCCTATTTTAAATGAAGTGAATAAATTTGCTTCGAACAATCAGACAAGTTTATCAAAAAGGTTTATGAATAGAATATCATAAATGCTATTAAATTTGGAAATGAAATAAATGAATTTAATTGTAATATATATATATATATATAGACATGCAATAAAAAATCGCTATGATTTTTTCCTTATAAAAATGTTATTTTATTAGTTGGAAGTTGGACGTTTACGCGGAATTGACAAAGAAAAAAAAACAGAAAAAGAGGAAAGCCATGATTTTCCGGATGCAGAAACCAAATGAATTGAGCAATTAGCAGATATTTTAATTCAGAAATTTGATATGAAAATTGAAAACCGCTGATTTATTTTCTACTTTTATAGCAATTAGCAGTCTTTTGTGGGACCCTAAACATATCCAGTCTTTTGTATTCCCTTGATCTTCGGCTATAGGTTTAACACGCCCTCGCGAGATTGAGGCCCCATTTGAGACTCCGATCTTGGAGTGAAGAGTGTGAAAACGATGGTAACTCAAAGATTTGAGAATATCAACAAGCTGGTCTTTTGTGGAAATGTGACAGACCTTGAGATTGTCAGTTGCAACACGCTCTCGCACAAAATGATAATCAAGAGAGATATGCTTCATACGCGAGTGAAAGACTGGATTCGTATAGAGATAGGTAGCACTAGTATTATCGCAAAATAAGACCGGTAAATGTGGTAGCTTAATTCCCAAGTCAAGAAGTAAGTTTTGAATCCACATAATATCAGCAATGGTATTGGCAATGGCTTTGTATTTAGCTTCTGATGATGACCTTGAGATAGATTTTTGATAATTGGACTTCCAGGAGATTGCATGAGACCCTAAATAGATAATATAAGCTGGTGGAGTGACCATCATCATGATTACCACCCCAATTCGAGTCACTAAAGGCAATAAGTTTTAAGGAGGTGTCTTTGCTTAAGAAAAGGCCATGAAAAATGGTGCTCTTTAAGTAGTGTAGAACATGCTTTAACGCTGTCCAGTGCAACTTAGTGGGTGAATGTATAAAATGAGAAAGCTGATTTACAGCAAAAGACACATCCGGATGTGTGAGAGATAGGTATTGAAGCCCACCAACCAATTTCTTGTAAGGAGTCGGATCTATGGGAGCATAACCATCTTTAAGTAACAAAGGGGTCATGTGGCACATGGGAGTATGAACTTCCTTAGCTGCTGACATTGAAAAGGATTCAAGGAGGTCTACAATATGTCGATGTTGAGACAAAAAGAGACTAGTAGTTGTGTGAATTACCTCAACACCTAAAAACTAATGGAGCTCACCAAGGTCTTTCAAGAAGAATCGACCACCAAGTTGCATAACAAATGATTCTAAAAATTTATCATTGTTGCCTGTAATAATTATGTCATCAAAGTAGACCAAAAAATAAAGATAAATGCCATCCTTATTGAAAACAAATAAAGAAGAATTAGCCAATGAATTTGTAAAATCAGATTGAAGAAGGAAGCCTTTAAGTTCTTGATACCAGGCTTGCGAAGCTTGTTTCAGACCATAAATAGCTTTTTTAACTTACAGACATGATCAGGCAGTGAAGAATGAATATATCCAGGAGCTTGAACCATGTATACATCATTAGAAAATATATCTTGATGAAAGGCATTATTGATGTCTAGCTGGCGAAGCTTCCAGCCATAAGCAAGAGAGAGGTTGAGTATTAGGCGAATGGTGGTTGGTTTAGTGACAAAACTAAATGTTTCTGAATAGTCCAAACCTGGTTGTTGGTGATAGCCCTTGGCAACAAGTCGAGCTTTGTACTTGGCAATTGTTCCATCTGAGTTCCTCTTAATCCGATAAACCCATCGACAGCCTACGAGATTTTGATTAGCATGTGGAACATAATCCCAAGTATCATTACACATAAGTGTATCAAACTCATCTGACATTGCTACTCGCCATTTTTCATCCTTCATTTCTTCAGAGAAATTTTTGGGTTCAAGAGTTAAAGGCATGGGGTGAGCAATGGTGTGATAACAAACTTAGAGTTGTAGTATTTGGAATTTGATTTTCTAGTATGAAGAGGATGAAGGTTATGTGAGGGTGGAGGAGTAGATGTGTAATAGCCCAGATCGTCCACTTGCAAATATTATCTGCTTTAGGTGGACCCTCGGTGGAATAAACTCACACCGGCTCTCACACCCGTACAGTTTTACTTTTGAGAAACCAACTCACCCAAAATGGATCTACAAGGGAGAGGTATCCACATCCTTATAAGGCATGTTTTGTTCTCCTCTCCAACCGATGTGGAATATCACAATCCACCCCTTTAGGGAACCCAACATCCTCACTAGCACACCGATCCAATATTTGACTTTGATACCATCTGTAACAGCCCAGATCGTTCACTTACAGATATTGTCCGTTTTGGATGGACTCTCGGTGGAACCAACTCACACTGTCTATCATACCCGTACGATTTTGCTTTTGGAAAATCAACTCATGCAAAATGTATCTACAAAGGAGAGGTATCCACATCCTTATAAGGCGTGCTTCGTTCTCATCTCCAATCGATGTGGAATATCATAAGATGAGATAGGAGATAGAGGTGATGTCAAAGGATTAAAGGAGGTGAGTGGGTCAAAGGATGTAAACGGAGAAGAGCTTGGTGGTGATGTATTGGTTGGGTTCAAATCATGTAAAGGGTGAGAGAGGTTTAATTGATGAAGTGGAGATAGAAGTGAAAGTTGAAGAAAAAGGTAGGACAGGTGTTCATGATGTGGGCATTGGGTTAGAGGTAAAAGTAGTGAGTGAAGAGGTAAGTAGGTGCATTAAAGATGAAAGTTGAGGAGTACTTACAGTGGAATCCACGTGGGAGGAGTCCAGTGCTGGCGAGGAAGACAAGAGATGCCTATTGCAGTCCTGCATTGGAAAAATATGCTTAATAAATTTGACATGGCAGGAGAGGTAAATCTTTTTAGAAATTGTGTCATAGCATTTGTAGGCATATTGACTTATGGGATAACCAAGAAAAATACATGGTGATGATTTTGGTTGAAGCTTGGAGGTTGTATAGGGTCGTAACCAGGGGTAGCACAGACAACCAAAACCTTTAAGTCAAGAGTAATTGGAAGTGCGATGAAATAACAATTGAAAAGTTTATTAATTTTTTAGGATAAGATTTGGAAGCCGATTTATGAGGTAAACAGTTGTTTGAAAGGCATATGACCAGTAGGAGGTAGGAAGAGAAGTAGTATGAAAGAGGGTTAGACTGATTTCAACAATATGACGATGGCATCGTTCAAATGTTCCATTGTGTTCTCGTGTGTAGGGAGGTGTTTTAAAGTGAAGACACCATAAGAATTAAGAATGGGAGTCAAAAGAAATATATTTTCCACCAGTATCTGTGTATATAGTTTTAAGTGGATATTGAAAAAATTTTTCAACCAATAATTTGAACTGGGAAAACAGAGGTAAAACAACAAATTTTTTTCTTATAGGGTAAAACCAAGCATACTAACTAAAGTGATAAACAAATATTAAGTAATATCAAAAACCATCAATAGATAAATTTGTAGGATCCAAACATCAGAGTAAACTAATTCAAGAGGACTAAAACTATGGAGATAATTTTCTGCAAATGGCAGTTTATGAATTTTATTAGAATCACAAGAGTTACAATGAAACCTTGGAACTGACAGTGAAGGAAAATGCAAGAAACTTAAACGAAAAATGGAGCGAATAATGGGGAATAGAGGGGTGACCCAAACATTGGTGACATTCATAAAGTTGAGATTTTGTAGTGTGATGGACTTGAGGATTTATTGAGCTGGGAATGCAGTAGACATCATTAATGTTCTCCCCACAAATCATTGATGCCCCCGTTCGTAGATCCTTCCCAAGAAAATACAATGGAAAAAATTCAAGTGAGACATTGTTGGACTAGCAAAATTTAGATACAGAAAATAAATTATTTTTTTATAGAAGGAGCACCAAGAATATTGTCTAAAGAAAAAGAAGTATTATTGTGAAAAAGTTTAGTATTGCCAACGTGAGTGATCTGCAAACCTGTACCATCACCAATACTAATTTCATTCGGACCACCATAGTTTGAAAATTGTTGCAAATTATTGATATCACCAGTGATATGATGTGAAACACCTGTATCAAATAACCATGATTGAGGAGTAGGCCTTTTGAGAGAAGCCATGTTAGCTATGGGCTGAGAAGGAGTGAGCTGCACATTATTATTTTTGAGGAATTTTGCTAACTTGTACCACTCATTAGTTTGATGACCAGGTATCTCATAAAAATTACAAAAAATATCAGATTTGGTGTTTGGTCGAGAGAAGTTCCCGTTAGAACGATTGGTGAAAGAGGCTTGGTTGCGGTTTTGAGTGTTCAAGGCATTACGATTGGAGTGATTTTGTGATATCTTGTTCTAGAAACTATTGTTATTGGATTGTCAAGTGGTATAATTTGCTATTGCAAGGGTAAGAAATGGATTGGAATTTACTGACCGTTTAAAGCGACGCTCAAAATCCTCTAATATATCAAACAGTTCATCAAAGGTAATTGAGATATCACAGACACGAACAACAGAAGCAACATGATCAAATTCATCCCCAACACCCTTAAGAACATGCATGATTAAGTCTTCTTCGGCAACAGGAGTGTCAACCATGGAAAGAGCGTCAGTAGTGGTTCTAATATCTTACATGTATTCTGCAATAGAACTGGTTCCACGTGGGTTATCATGAAGTCTTTCTTTAAGAGACATAATACGAGAGCGAGATTTTATGGCAAAAAGGATAGAGAGATGGTTCCATGCTTCCCTAGAGGAAGAGACAGCAGAAATATGGGATTGAATTTCAGCTACGCAATTGCCTAATATTGCATTGAGGATGAGTTGATCTTGTCTGTACTAGATATTAATGAATTCTAAGTTTGTAATGGTTTGGGTATCGTCTTTTGGGTCAATAATTATTGCAACAGGTTGGAAACTGCTACCATCGATGTGGCTAAGGAGATTGTATCCAAGAGAGCAGAGTGAAGCTGGGTTCTCCAAAAAAAAAAATTTGATTGAGTAAGTTTGGTGGGAAGGTGGGAGGGTGCAATGAAAGAGACTATTTGATTTTGGACAACAAAAGAGGCCATGGATCTGTTTAGAGAGATTTTAATCAATTATGGCTCTGATACCATATAAAACTACGTGTATATGTTTGAAGTTAATAATTTCTATTAACATTTGTGAGTTTAAATACAAAGGATGCTTGTAGAGATAGACTCCATAGAATGATAAGATTTGTTACAACAAGAAAATAATAGAAGGATAATACAACTATTCTAACTAATATTTGACTTGGTATTCCCTTGATCTTTGGCTATAGGTTTAACAGAATCAACTCTTCATTTTGCAGCAATATGGATTTATTTAGTCCAAACATGGCCATTGTTTGCATTTTTAAAAGAGGTAACATATTTTCAGCCCTATTGGTGCATGCAGACGATCTTTGGATTGCTAGAAATTTAGAGAAAGAGATTACTGTAGTAAAAAAGTTTTTGCATGATTAATTTACAATAGAAGATCTTGGTTATACCACTACTTTCTTGACTTGAAAATGACCAAATCTGTTGATGGGATTTATATTAATTGAAGGAAATACATCCTTGATTTAATCAAAGATGCAGTTTTATTGGTGTAAAACCAATCATTATCCTTTTACCTAAAGGAACACAAATGTCAGCAGGGGAATTACTAAGTGATTCTTAGATGTATAGAAGGATTGTAAGGAGAGTACTATATCCAGATTTTAGCAGGCCTAACTTCACATATGTTGTTTGCAACTAAGCCAATTTGTTAATGCTCCTAGAAGTTTAGGATTGCAAGAAAAAATGATTTCAATGATGGGAAAAGTAGTCACTAAATATGTAATTTCCAGCATTATTGATTTTTAGGGACAAAATTTTTTAGGTAGCATATCACCTTTACGTTAATGGTTAGGAACGACCTGATGACAAGTGATCCTTGAAGACCAATAAAAAAAGTGAAATCCTGTCACTAATATATCCTTTTAGCGATGAAAATTCCATTCACTAATATGAAAATAAACCATGGTTAACTTTTCTTTTAGTGACCGAACATTCCTTAGCTAATACGAAAACTAGCCATGAGTTACCATTCAAATGGTTATAACAAATCAGTTCATTATTTAATTTATAAAGATGGATGGAAAACAAGTACCGAACAATGGATAAAGAGACAACAAATTATTAGATAGAAATTTTAGTGCTAAAAAGAGAGATTATGGACCCGAGTAAGAATATAACAACGTTGGCATTTTTTTGTTCAGAGACTACATGTTTTTCCCTTTGCTGTTTAGTGTTAAAAAATGAAAGTTGGAGATGGGAAAAATTTTGGTCATTATTAATATATTTATAGTGACAATCAATGTTCACCTTCGCTATTTTTTGTTGATAATGTTCCATTTTCTTGTATTGATATGTATTAAGCCAAAAATCAACATATAACACAAGTAAAAGCATTAAACATTATATCAGAGTTTTTTTTTTGAAATATTATATTGTAAAAGATTAATAATTTTTTTTATTTTTCACTAATATTCAAAATAAATATTTATTTATATCATATTATTATATATTATTACACAAATACTTATATTATTATAGAAATAATGTTATTAATATATATTATATTATAAATAAAATTATATGACAACACATCATTTATATATTTAATATATAAATAAAAGAATGAATTTTTCCGATTTGAAACTTTAATTGAGGCTTCAATTTCAGTTCAATTTTGATTTTAATTTTTAAAATGCATAATTAATATTAAACCGTTTCCTTATCATTTTAATTACAGTATAAAAAAATAAATTTTTACTACAGTTCAATTTCAATTTTGACCGAATTAGTTCCGGTTTTCACTATAATCGTAGTCGGCCATGAATATGGCATTACGTTTTATTAATTTAAGAATTATTTACTGATTATGTGACCCCACTTTTCGGATTTTTGGGTTGATAGCCGATGGGGTCATCCTGGTCCTATAGTATAACAAGAGGACTATAAAGCCCACGTGCCCACTTGTTGTGTTGTAGATGAACCCAAAGTTTTTGCTTTTGGATTTTTCAATAGCATTATAGAGATACGAAATTATAATTTCTGATGCTCCATTCAAAATATTTTTGAGGTGCCTGCGTTGCACGTTCTAAATGCATACTTACCGTTAGATCTAATAATAAAAATTTATTTTAAACTGATTAAATTATAAATATATAAACGTAATTACTATTGCATGCGCACGCCGCAATAATACTCATAATTTTATTACTTTTAAGTAAATTTTTTTTTTTGAAGGAATATAAACTATTGAAATTTCATTTATGAAGTAGGGAATAATTTACAAATTTAACAGATATATAAAACCTGAACACAATTAGCTAATTAAGAAGAGCAAGCAAAATTGAGACAGCCTTGCTGTAGTCTCAAATTGCTAACAATTTGTAAGAAAAAAAAAAAAGAATCTATTTAAGAAGATGAATTGGGCAATAATAATGGAAGGCAAAGGTTGTATATAAAATTAAGAAGAACTCAAAGCTGAAGTTAGAGAAGTGAAGTAGTGTTCAGAGCAAGGCAAAGTAAGGCCACCCATGGGATGATCAAATCCGAATTCTTCCTCAGCACGATGTAACAGCTCCAAAAATAATGGATGGTTTAAGTATGAAATTGGAATTACAAATCTCTTTCTGTATCCTTCTCCAACATACACTGCAATGTGACCTTTGGGAACGTTGCCACTCGTCGATAAAACACTAGCAATTTTCGCAGAAAGACTTCGTCGAAGCTTTTGTTTAGCATGAGCTATCCCCATCAACTGAATTCCCATTCTCTCTTTCTTTTTTCTTTTTCACAGATTTTAGGGTTAGTAGAAGATTGATGATTTTTGGTTGAAGCAACTGTGTGTGCATTTATAGACAGTAGCAGTTAGATGAGTAGTGCGCATGAAATTAAGAATATTAAGGGACATATCAGGTGAAGTACTTGTTGAAGATACACATGGTGTGCTTTGTTTTATACTGGACATTATGCCCTACCATATACCATTAACAACAAAAGAGAAAGTTATTGTAATTTTTTTTTCTTTCTTAATTCTTCTGCAGAAAATGATTATACAAACATATACTCAACTAATAGCACCATCATTGAGTCAATGATGTAGATATATATGTTTTTGGTTTAACAAGGCTTGTCTCAATCCTATAAGGTACAGTAATTAACTGTTTTATTATTTATCACTCACTCAAGCATTGTACTTAGACCATTCATAGTATTTTTTTTTATTATTATTTTTAACATTTTCAAGCCAACTAGCTCTTGCTCTTATGAGTTAATTTTTATGATTACGGCCCCACTATCTTTGTCCAAAATGAGAGGTATAATTAGGCTACTTGTATTTGATATATTGGTTGCTATCCTATCCGCAAAGGTGTGTAGAATAAATAGATTAAAATTTGTTGAAAAATGTGGTTTATCCAACTCAATTTTAAAAAGTTAATTTATGAAAGGAATTATTTAAATCATAAGATAATTAATACATTTTTATCCGTAAAGATAGTCAAATTTCTTGTTATCCGTTGCACCTTCCTAAATCCAATGCCAGTCAAGAAACCATTCCATCCTTGCTACGAATAAACAAGGAACTGTCAGCAGCAATAACACTTGACCTGTAGCTTTCCATTGGCGACTCTTTCTTTTATAAAGTGGTAATCTAAGTTATATGTGCTTGGTGCGTACCTGCATGAAAAATCGGATTAAAGATGAGCTATATAATCGATCCCAATATTATCAGAGAATGGAATACCCAATCAGTGAGCAAAGATTGGAGCCAAATGACTTCAGCCCTGCCATTGGCGAGGAAGATTGCTTCTGTTTTTGAGAATATGAACACAACACTTACTGTAACAGTAAAACTCTATCGGCAATTGCTGACTGCAAAGCTCACTACCATATACTTATAACTCACACACCCTACTGACATCTAACCGATGTGGGATCCCGAAGGAAGATTGTTTCTTTGGTTGTCCAAGAGACTGAGTTGCAACCCAAACAAACAACATAACCATTAGTCGGTCATCATTGAAGTCAACTCCAGTCATAGATTAAAATGTATAAAAAAACATGTTTAACTTTGAACTCAATTTTAAAAGGGGACTCATGAGGAAAATTATTTAAGTAATTATAAGAAATTCTTCTTTCTATAATTAACCAACCCATATGAAATATTCAATACATCCTCATCACTCCTATAACTGAATATATATGAAAAATTTAGAATATAAAATTTATAAATACGAGCTTCTTCAACAACACGGAACTGATTTAATATATATATATATATATATATATATATATATATATATATATATATATATATATATATATATATATATATATATATATATATCTTCAATTTTTTTCTATTTATTTCTCTCTAAAATTTGCATAAAATAATACTTAAAATATATTTAAATTATATATTTATTTTTATATCTTAATTTTTTATATTTTTCTATAAAATTTATATAATTTTTTGAACTAAATTTATATTATCTCATTCTCTTTAATTATATAGTAATATTTATATATGGTATCAGATTAACTTTTATATATGTTATTTTTTATCATATATTGGTGTTCATATTTTACTTAATAGCATTTAATTACGTTTTCTTATATTTTAGAGTTTATGTTATAATATTTAATATTATCTAAAATTTTATTTGACTTAGAATTAAACATATTAATTTTCAACAAATATAAAATCTATTTTATAATATTAGCTATTAATTTATTAAATATAATTTTAGCTAGTAAATTATGTTCGTTTCGTAATTTTTATATTAAATTACTTTGCACAATTGAAATTGAACTGAATTTTATTTAATTTTTTTATAATTTTATGTTATAAATTTTAATGGTTAGCCGAAAAATATTGGTTAATCAAACCGAACAATCGAAACTGATAGACTGGTTAACCGAATGTAATGTACTGATTAATGGTTAGTGATTTTAAAAAAACTAATATTAATGGACTGATTAATTTTTTTCTTCATTCTCACCCCTAGTTCTAATATTGAAAAATAAACTTAAAAATTAAAACGGAATTTGATTTGAACCTAAAACTTAAGAGATTTATTCAAAAATACTTGAAATTCGATCCGATTCGACATAAACTTGTGACTCAATTTTTTTCAATTAAATTTTAGTCTAGGTCATATATATATATATATATATATATATATATATATATATATATATATATATATATATATATATATATATATATATATATATATATATATACACACACACACAATTTTATTAATATCCTCGTTCCAATTTTATATAAAAACTAGATTTAATTAAAAGAAAAAAATATCTAATCATTTAAGTTATGAGCTATAAAAGATAAAATAAAAAAAATAAAATGAAAATAAATAATTAAATGGCATATAGTGCATGCTATATTTCACTATTTATATTATTTGCATATTTCATTTTTTAATTTTTCTTCGCTCCATATCATAATTAGTCGTTGTTCTACTATTCACAGTTTTTCATCATTTTGCTTTGCCGTAATATTGCTTAATTGCACTTTTTCAAAATTTTCGTCAAATTATATCATTTCAAACTTGAGAAAAATGTAATACCCCCAAAATTTTGAGTTCGTGAATAATATATTCTGAACTATAAATAGTAGTTTCCAAGATGAATAGTGCCATTGGGGACTGATGAAATAATAGTAAAACTCACCATTTCATTCATTCATTTATAAACTCATAGTTTTATTTATTAATTAGTTAGTTAGAATTGGTTTTGTCTTTATTAGCTAGAAAGCTTGTGTATATAAAAATCAAAGTGTCATCTGCATATTGAAGTGAGTAACCTCCATACTCAAAAGGTCTCATAGGGCAGCTTTAATTCCTATGAAGAGATTGACCTGATTTGCCAATTTAATCAAGTTTGACAACCCCTCCAAGGAAAGGATAAAGAGAAAAGGTGACAGTGGATCTCCTTACCTAAGCCCACGATGTAGATGAATTTCTATTAATTAAAATAGATAGCCTCACTGTTGATATACATTTCCTCATCTAAGATCTCCATTTAAAGCCAAAATTTATAGATTCCATCACATGATCTAGGTAAGACTAGGAAATTGAATCAAAAGCCTTGTAAAAGTTAATTTTTAGTAAGAGCCCATTGTGCTTGGATTTTTTGAAGGAATGAATCACCTTATTTACCATCATGACTCCATCTAAAATTTTCCTTCCTCGAACAAAAATACTCTATTCCTCATAAATCACTTCCTCCAGAATGTCTTTTAGTCTTAAAGCAAGAGTTTTTGAAATGATCTTGTATAGACTCCTAAGGAGACTGGTGGGCCTAAAGTCTTTCAAACATGATGCATTTGTAGCCTTAAGGATTAGAGTGATGAAGGAGGAATTAATACCTTTTGGCAATTTACCTTTGGCAAAGAAATCATGAACCATTTTGAAAATCTCCTGATCCAAAATTCCCCAAGCTACCTCGATAAAGCTGAAGTTGAACCCATCAAGACCTGGAGATTTTGAGCTTTCACGGCTTCAAACCGCTTTTTAATTTCCTCCAAAAAGATAGGTTTTCTAAAACATCAGCTGAATTAGGAGAGTTTTTTAAATAGACCATCTAGCAAAAGGGGTAAAAAATCTTGCTTTTCTTTGAAGAGATCCTCATAGAATGAGATGATCTCATTCTTGATGGAGGACTGATCACAAATCAAACCTGTCGAAGAATGAAGTTGGGTAATACGATTAGCCGATGCTCTCATGGATGTAGACATATGAAAAAATTAAGTATTTGTATCCCTATTTTTGACCTAGTATAATCTAGCTTTCTACCTCCAGATGGATTCTTTGATTCTATATTTGTTCTGTAAAAAGTTCAATAATTGCCTCCTTTTGTCCCACATGTGTTTTCTAACAACCATATTGATGTTCTCATTTTCCAAATCCACATCAATAGTTTCAAGCTCTTTCTCCAATTGATCTATGGCTTTATATACTAAACCAAAATCAAATTTATTCCACATTGCTATTTTGGCTTCAAGGCTTTGAATTTATGGTGAATTTGATAACCACCAGGAAAGTCCCTCTCCAAACCCGAACACCACCCTTTAATTAAATTCATGAATCTAGGAGCTTGCAACCAACAGTCCAAAAAATGAAAAGGCTTAGGTCCCCAATTTTCTTTATTAAGAATTAACAGAATAGAACAATGGTCAAATAAGCCTTTAGACAAGCACACTTGCTTAACAAAATCCAAGCTAGAGATTAAATCCCCACTAATGAAAAATCTATCCAATCTACTTCTACATAACGAATTTCCCCAAGTGAATTTTTTACCAATAAAAGACAAGTCAATGAACTCGTTGGAATTCATAAAATCCATAAAAGCTTTATCTATCTTATTAATACCTGAACTCCACCTATCCTTATTACATATCACAACATTAAAATCGCCAAAAAAATAGCAGTCAGACTTAATTTAGTCATTGGCATAATATAGTTCTAGAGAAGGAATTGTTCATTTTTGTTTGAAGGAGCATAAATAGAACATATTATACATTCAAAATTAAAAGAAAACAGAGTGCCTTTAACTGCTAACCATCCTACCCCTTTAGAAAATAAACTCCCATTAAAAAAATCCAACCTTTACATGATGATGATACCACCACTGTTACCTTTTGAAGCTAGATAAAGCCAATCATGGTTCAAATTTTCCCATAACTATTTAATCTTAGAAGAATTGGGAGATGTCATTTTATTTTCTTGAATTAATGCCATGCCTATATTTTTCTTTTTTACCCAGGTACCCACAGCTTTCCTCTTAATCCCATAATTTAGACCAATAACATTCTAAGAAAAAATTAACATAGAAAATATAAAGAAAAAACCAAGAAATACCAACCTTAAAAAACACCGGGACCATCTATTCCACCTTATGAGCAAAACTAGTCGAGGATCTATTCCGTCCTATGGCTGATTATATACAGCAGAGACTGCAATTGGGTCAAAATATATAGCTGCAATGCATGATGTCTTTTAGAGGCTAAACTAGGGTAACAAGATAGTGGTAGAGTATGAGCACGAATTGAGCGCCTAAAAGCCTACCTGGATGAGAGTCAGTCAACAAAAAAGAAATTGTATCAAAGCTTTAAAAGGGGACTACTCTTTGAGCTTAGACAGATTATAGAAACACGGAGATACCCTGACTTAAGGGCCATGGTTGAGGCTACTATCAAGTTAGAAGCTATACAATCATAGGAGGATACCCCTGATGTGATAGTAGGTAAATTCCTATTATTATCTGATTTAGTACAAGCATTGATCGATCCTGGTTATACTCATTTCTATATAAACTCTATGTTAGCATAGGGTAAAAGGATGAGATATGCATGTTTATATCAGAATATCCTTATGACTAATCCTTTGGGCTATAGTGTAGTTATGAATAAAGTATCTAGAGAGTGCCCTATTAGTGCCCAGGGTCATGTGTTCCTGGCAAACTTGATTGAACTGCCCTTCCATAAATTTAATGTGATTTTGAGGGTGGATTGGTTATCTGCCCATCAAGTGACAGTAGACTATAAAAGAAAGAGAGTCACTTTGAAACTTGAAGGAGGTTAGGAAATCACAGTTGTAGGTGTCAAAATCAACTTCTTATCTAATGTGATTTCTGCTACAGTTGCCAAGAGATTAATCAGAAAAGGGTTCATAGTTTACTTGTGTTATACAGTAGAGATAAAAAGAGAAAGCCCAAAAGTATCAAAAGTGCCTACTATCAAAGAGTTTCTTGATGTGTTGATGAGTTAATAGGTTTGCCACCTGACAAGAAAGTGAAATTCTCCATTGATGTTGCTTCAAACACTACCCCAATCTCCATTGCTCCTTACAGAATGACACATGTTGAATTGAAAGAACTAAAAATTTAGCTATAGGAATTGCTTAAAAGGGGTTTATTAGATCCAGTATCCCTCATTGGGGAGCATTAGTTCTGTTTTTGAAGAAAAAGAATGAACGTTCAAGTTGTACATTGACTACCAATAACTTAATAAAGTGATCATTAAGAATAAATACCCCATTCCTCGTATAGAAGACTTGTTTGATCAGCTGAAGGGAGCAGATGTATTTTCAAATATTGACCTGAGATCTGGGTATTATTAGATGGTGGTGGAAGAAACAGATATATCCAATATTGCTTTTCGTACTAGATATGGCCATTATAAGTTTTTGGTCATGCCATTTGGACTTACGAATGCACCAGTCGCCTTTATGAATTTAATAAATAGGGTTTTCCACCTTTATTTGGATCAGTTTATGGTGGTTTTTATCATTGATATCCTGGTGTATTCCAAGACATTGAAAGAGCATGATAAGCATTTTAGGATTGTACTATAAACCTTTAGAGAAAAGCAATGGTATGTCAAGTTTAGTAAATGTGATTTTTGGCTAAATAAAGTGTCGTTTGTAGGTCATGTAATGTCTACTGAAGGTATAAAGATGCATCCTTCAAAGATTGAAGTGATTAGTCAGTGAAAGCCACCTAAGAATGTTATAGAAGTGAGGAGTTTTCTAAGTTTGGCTGGATACTACAGGAGATTTATAAAGGATTTCTCCACCATTACAGTTTCTTTGACTCAACTACTGCAAAAACATACTAAGTTTGTATGGACTAGCAGATGCCAAGAATGTTTTGAGAAGCTTAAAGGTATGCTTACAGAAACTCATATTCTTACTCAACCCGAGTTATGTAAGGATTTTATGATCTATAATGATACCTCAAGAAATGGTTTAGGCTGTGTATTGATGCAGGAAGGCAAGGTGATTGCTTATGCCTCCCGACAGCTCAAGCTTTATGAGAATAACTATCCTACTCATGATTTGGAGCTTGCAGCCATTATTTTTTCTTTGAAGATTTGGAAGCATTATTTGTATGGAGAGAAATGATACATCTACACATATCATAAAAACTTAAAATACTTGCTCACTCAGAGGGAGCTCAACCTTAGACAGAGATGCTAGTTGAAGTTGATCAAAGATTATGATTGCTTATGGGTGTCCAAACCAACAAAAATAAAATTCCTACTTAAAACTAACTTGTAATTAGTGATGAGTAAGGTCGAATCCACAGGAATTGGTCGAGTTTTAATTCTTTAAATAACTAAAAAATTAACAAACTAAAAATAAAAGATAGGGGATTTTGTAAACTAAAAAACTAAAAATTAAATTAAAAATGAAACTAAAACAATAAAATAAAAATAAAGAAAATAAATGAAGATAAAATCAATAGATGGAAAATTTTAGTTAGACGAATTCACAGCATAGGATTCAATTTACTAATCATAGATGAAAAGATAATTCTTAAATCATGCAATGGACCGGTTATAGCCATCGGCTTTGCACTCCCAACCTAATCTTTTCGTATTAATAGATTAATTAAGCAAGACTATAATTAATCTATAACCAATAAATAACCCTTTAACAAGCAAAAGAATTTAATCTATTAACAACATTATGAAATAAAAAGATCCGACTTAAGCCAATTACAAGCGAGATCTAATTAAACCAAATCATGCATTTACTTAGAATAATAGCCCTTGTAAGGAAGCTACCCTAATTGCTATTTGCTATTGATTTCACTAAACAATTATGGATTTGGCATTCTCAAATAGCTATATGTTATTTAATTAAATGAACAATAGGCCCTTATTGAACATGAAACAAATAACAATCAAGATATGATTTCTCTAAACTATAGTAAATAACATTAACATCACAACAAAAATTAAAGAAGGAATTAAAGCACAAACAATCTCATAGCAATTGGTTGAATCCTGCCTTTGAATTAACCTTTAATCAAAATAAATATTTGGCCACTCATAGATGTTACAAAACTAAAAACAAAGAATGAAAAAACTTGAATTTAGAATGCTTTCTAAACCATATCTGATTTTTCCCTTTTATTCCTAACAAAACTCCTAAAATAGATGTAGTTTAATGCTACCTAAATAAGAAAAATAAAATAAAATAAAATACTAAATAGAATCTAAACTTTCTAAAACTATTATCTTTTATCTTTCTAAATTATGGTCTTAACATCCCTAAATATAATCTAAGGTAGAAGTGGCGGCTAGGTCAAATTTGCACAAGTAACACATTAAAATCGTGATCCCACTGTCAACTTCCTTGGGCAATTGAGCAACTCCTCTTGGGTAAGGCAACCGGGCAAGGCTTAGCTTTCTCCTTTGAGCAATTATCAACTTCCTTTAGGTAAGGCTCCTGGCCAATGCACTTTCAAATTTTTTCATCCATCAATTTTTTACTCCAAATTTGCTCCAAATTTCCTTATTTCTCCAGATCATCACCAATTAGCCTCAAAAGCATAACTTTCTCAAAATCCTCTCCTAAAGTTAGCAAAATAAATTAACCAATGAAAAGCACCTAAAACAGACTCAGACGAGCACAAAATAATAAGTATATTTCAATCAAATATATGCACTTTTATAAACTTAACAAAGTTCCCCACACTTGTCCCATGTTTATCCTGAAGCATCAGTGAAACAACACAATCAATCCCTTCAGAAGCATTCTTATCCTTAAACAAAATACAATCCTAAAAGTTTCAACCTTATTAAAATGCAAGGCAAATCAAAGAATGATATTCACAATAATTTCCTTCAAATTCATATCATAACATGGATTCCTCAGCAACCTTTTTAAATCAGAAACAGAAAGGTGCAAAATAATTTAAGCATGCAAGAATTTAAGGTAATTAAGTTACCAAAACTTTTATTTTTGGCATCATTTTTACTTTTGATACTTTTATTTTCTTTTCTTTTTTTTTTGTTTCATAGGGAAGACTGGGATTGCTTACAAGGAATGTAGAGATCCTTTTTATGCGAGGGTGCCCGATTCTGATCCATATACACCTGGTTACTCAGATAACACAAATTCAAATGTCTACTAGATCTACTCATATCCAAATTTTTAATGGACAGTGGAGTAAATTTTTATTTGCTAATCTCTTATTTTTTTCTTTTTCATAGTAAAAGATTTTGGCAACTAGATTCCTAAACTATAAGCACACAAAATTTTATTTGATATCTCAACTAGTTTTAACAACTACATAAATTACAAAGATCCCAAATTAAGTTTCATGCAGAAATTTATTTCACCCATTAAATTTAAACCTTGAGGTTTCTAATTCAAAAAAAATTGAGGCGACCATGAAATGAATGAAAAAGAGTAAATTATCAGGAAAATCAACTCTTTTTTTGCCTAACATCCAACATGTCAAATGGTCAAGAAATTGAATTAAGAAAAAAATTCTCTTCTGAAAAATAGAGTGAAATTCAACAAAATGATAAGGACAAAGGACTAAAAAGCAAAAATTTTTAAACATTAAAAATCATGGGACAAGTGACATTCCATCAACACTTAATTATAACAAAAACTTCAATATACCCGCCAAGAATCCCCATACAATATCAGCAAAAATTTATTAACATTTTCCATAATTTCCAACCAATCACCACAACGCAATCACAATAATTAACACACAACACTTTTATCTTAAATCCCTCTACTAGACTTTCTCCTCGCATTATCCTTAATGCAGAATTATCACACAATTGTAAGGCGAAAGGTGCAAAAATAAATAAATAAAAGTGAAGTATAGAGTACTTTCCCGTTATGGAGATATGGTGCAAAGCTATCAGCGATTGCAAAGATAGAGTGATAGCATCCATCTTATCAATTCTTGTACCTAGCAATTTTTTCCATAACTTCACGTAGAGTTATTGAATAGAGAAATCAAAGCATGAGTATACCTAATGACAAACTAATAAATTAAAACAAATGATAAAGTAACTAACTAAATTAAGTAGATAAAATACAGATGAAAAAAAGATAAATAAATTAAAATATTTATTATTATTATTATTATTATTTAGAAGAATAAAATAAAATAAACACCTTAATATCTAAGTAGAATTTAAAACTAAATAGAAAAAGAAAAAATTGCAAATAAAAAATTAATAAAAAGAAAAAGAAAAGATAAACAAACAAAATTAAATAAAGACCAAAAAACAACATAATGGCAGGTGATGACGAGAATCCAAAAGTAAAGTTTTACAATTTAAAGAAAAGGAAAATTATAAAAGAAAATTGAAAGCACCATGTTAATTACCAAGCCCAACCAAATCACCCATTCATTTATTTTAATTTTTTTTTGGCATATGATATAATCTAGAGTAAAAATTAAAATTAACAATATGAAAATAACAACAAAAAAATAAAAATCAAATAAACAAGAAAAAAATGAAATAGAGGAGATGAAAAGAAAATTAAAAAAGAAAGAAAAAAATCACAAGAAAAAAGGGTACTCTACTTCGGTTTGCTTGATTGCAATTGGTGGTATGAAGGACTTGATAATGGTGGCTGGTTGCTGATCGGCAGTGATAGAGAAGGCTGATTTGGCCGACGTGTTGATTGGAGGAGGGGCGACGACTGAAGTTCCTATAACTCCAAAAAGTTTATGTTAAGGTTTGTGGAGTAAAGAAGAAAGTGCACAATGAAGTGAAAATAAAAATTAATTAGATGAGGTAAAACAAATGAATGAGTTAAAAAAAAATTAAAGCCCATTAAAAGGATAAAGGCCCACTAAGAGAAACATAACCCATCACCTTAAATACCCAATTCAAAAAAAATTATTTAAACCCAATAAATAATGGTCTTCCTCCATTAAATCATGAGAAAAATTCCCAGCAAACCTAACCTTCAATTCCCAGTAACTTCCCAAATTTAAATACATGCCCACTTTCTTTCTTTCTTTTCTTTTTTTTTAAAATAATGAACTTTAAATAATGGGCTTCTCCTATTAATTGCAATTGAAGCTTTGAAAAAACTCCAACAAACCCAACCTTCAAAAAGAAATATCTAAAAAATTTTAACCCCTCACGATTTTTTTTATATATTGCAAAAATAATTTTATTTTTTTCTCTCTACCATAAAACCATCTAGCTGCTTACTTCACCGGCAAAAATGAACATAAAAATAGATAAAGACTTATTAAATTAGGTAAAAGGCAGTAAATAAAAAAACAAAAATAAAAAAAAATATTGTAATTTAAATCTAAACAATAACAGTGTAGCCTTGGGTAAAGCTGAACATTGATTGTCTCCCAGAAATATCTATCTTTAATGTCTTTGGCTAGACATTTTTAGAATTTTACACCTTTTAACCTGATCTAGAATCCTATTTTAGTATTCTTCCATTCATCACTTCATACAAACTAGTGTGAATCACCAAATTCTTCTCAAATTTGTTAGACTTTTTGAAAGTGGAGTCCAAAAAATATGAAAAATTCAAATTGTTAGAATTATCACACAATTTAAATGAGTCATTAATTAAATGTTTAGTAACATCCACTTTAAAAATATTAGACATATCACTAAAATTTTTCTTAGTATCATAAACATAAAATTTAACGATTTCTCCATCAAATTTCATAGTGAGTGTACCTTCATACACATTAATTTTTGCTTTTGTTGTGTTGAGAAAATGCCTTCCTAACAAAATATTTAAAGAATTTGAGGATTTATCATCATCTATGTCAAGCACATAAAAGTCAGCATGAAAGACTAACCCACTAACTTGTACCAAAATATTTCCAATACCCCTTCAGGATAAACAATAAACTTATTAGCAAGTTGAAGCACAACATTTGTCTCTTTTAATGGACCAACATGCAAAGATAAATAAATAAACAATGGCATAATATTTATTGAAGCTCCTAAATCATACATAGCTCTTTTTATCATAACATTGCCTATAGCACAAAGGAAAGAAAATATACCTTGGTGTTTACATTTTGGAGGTAATTTTCTTTGAATCACGTCAGAGACATTTTCTCCTATACTCATTCTTTCATTACCAACTAGCTTCGTCTTATTAGTGTATAATTCTTTAAGAAATTTAGCATATTGATGTATTCGTTTAATTGCGTCAAGTAAAGGAATATTGACCTCAATCTTGTGTAAAATCTCAAAAATATCATTCTCTTCTTTTTTCTTTTTGGACTTGGCTAATCTCTCGGGAAAAAGGGGCTGGATAACAATGGTTGGGGGCTATTCCGGAACTCTATCTTTGGGCTATCCTTTTCGTATAATTTTCACCTCTTTATCAACTTCATCTTCACTTTTCTGATCACATTTCTTTAGTAAGGACTATTCCAACTCTTGTTCACTCTTCAAGGAGATTGCACTAACATTTTGCATTGAATTAATAATTTATTCTGAAGGAAATCTCCTTTGAGCCTCTAATCTGTTTATCAAATTTGCCATTTGACTCATATGTTCCTTCAAGTTTTGAAATCTTGCTTCTGTCATCTCTACATATTGTTGAAATTCTTTAGTTGTTAAAGAATAAACCATATCCTCAAGAGACATACCTTGCTTAGGAACTAGTTGAGGGGGTTGTATAAGCTAAAAATCTTGAAAACTTTATGGCCATCCCCCATAATTGAAGTTTGACTGACCGATCCATCATGAATTGTCATTATTTGCATAAAGGTCATAACTCCATTATGGCGGACCTAAAAATCTTTCATGTTTATAAGAATTATTATGGTAATAAGCTCCAACATATTGCCTATCTTATGTAATTAAATTCTAAACCGAAGATATGAGGTATGAGAGTCTAGAGTCAATAGAACACCAACCTTCAGCCATTTAAAATAATTAAAACTAACAGCCACCAATCCCCAGCAACGATGCTCAAATTTGGTGGGTTTCAAAACCAAGAAAAATAAAATTCGTATTTAAAACTAACTTATAATTAGTGATGAGTAAGGTCGAATCCACAGGGATTGGTCGAGTTTTAATTCTTTAAATAACTAAAAAATTAACAAACTAAAAATAAAAGATAGGGGATTTTGTAAACTAAAAACCTAAAAATTAAATTAAAAACAAAACTAAAATAATAAAATAAAAATAAATAAAATAAATAAAAATAAAATCAATGGATGGAAATTTTCATTTAAAGAAATTCATGGCATAGGATTCAATTTACTGATCATAAATGAAAAGATAATTCTTAAATCATGCAATGGACAGGTTATAGCCATCACCTTCGTGCTCCCGACCTAATCTTTCTGTATTAATAGGTTAATCAAGCAAGACTATAATTAATCTCTAACCAATAAACAACCCTTTAACAAGCCAAAAAAATTTAATTTATTGACAACATTATGAAATAGAAAGACCTGACCTAAGCTAACCAATCTACAAGTGAGATCAAATTAGACCAAATCATGCATTTACTTAGAATAACAATCCTTATGAGAAAGCTACCCTAATTGCTACTTGTTATTACTTTCACCAAATAATTACAGATTTGGCATTCTCAATTAGCTATATGTTATTTAATTAAATGAACAATAAACCCTTATTGAACATGAAACAAATAACAATCAAGATATGATTTCTCTAAACTACGGTAAATAACATGAAAATCACAATAAAATTAAAGAAGAAATTAAAATACAAACAATCTTATAGCAATTAGTTGAATCATGCCCTTGAATTGACCTTTAACCAAAATAAATATTTAGCCACTCATTGATGTTACAAAACTAAAAATAAAGAATGAAAAAACTTGAATTCAGAATGCTCTTTAAACCATATTTGATTTTCCCCTTTTATTCCTAACAAAACTCCTAAAATAGAAGTAGATTAATGCTACACAAATAAGAAAAATAAAATAAATTACTGAATAGAATTCAAACTATCTAAAACCACTGCTTTTTATCTTCCTAAAACATAAGAAACACATTAAAATCGTGACCCCACTGTCAACTTCCTTGGGCAACTGAGCAACTCCCCTTGGGTAAGGCAATCGGGCAAGACTTAGCTTCCTCCCTTGGGCAATTATCAACTTCTCTTGGGCAAGACACTTCCAAAAGTTTTCATCCATAAGCTTTTTACTCCAAATTTTCTCCAAAAATTCCTTGCTTCTCCATATCATCACCAATTAGCCTTAAAAGTATAACTTCTTCGAAATTCGCTCCTACAGTCAACACAATAAACAAACCAATGAACAACATCTAAAACTAACTCAAAAGAGCACAAAATAATAAGTAGAATTTAATCAAATATATGTACTTTTATTTACTTAACAATTACTTTATCGACTACTATCCAGGAAAAAGCAATTGTAGTGGCTGATGCACTCGGTAGAAAATTTATATCAGGTAATGTAAATATTTTCAAATGAGTGTATTTAAATGATTGATAGTGTTTGTAGCTTTTCGGGCTATGATTGTTAGTTTAAGTTTGGCACCAGATGGGGCATTTTTAGTTAAAATGCAGGTGAAGCCTAACTTTGTGCATCAAGTAAAGATGGCCCAGAAGGAAGATGATCGATTGGTGACGATTGTGAACAAGCTTAAAAATAGTAGTGATGAGGATTATTCTTTAAATGATGATGATAGCCTTTGCTACAAAAGGCAACTTTATGTTGTAGATCAGGAGGAACTAAAAAAAAACATCCTTACAGAAGCTCATCACAGTGGCTATACAATACATCCTGGAGGTAACATGATGTATCAGGATTTGAAAGCTTCTTACCGGTGGCCAGGTATAAAGCGAGATATGATAGAATTTATGAGCAAATGTTTAATATATCAACAAGTAAAAGTAGAGCACCAGGTTCCTTCGGGATTGCTTCATCCTATTTTGATACCGGAGTGGAAATGGGACAAAGTGACTATGGATTTTGTTACTGGATTTCCTGTGAGTCAAAGAAAGCATTATGCTATATGGATTATCATTAATGGATTCACCAAATCTGCTTATTTTTTTGCCAGTATGAATGGATTTTCCTTTGACCAGGTTAGCAGAAATCTACATTAATGAGATGGTGATGTTGTATGGAGTGCTATCATCCATCATTTCTGATAGGAATCCTAGATACACCTCTCATTTTTGGAAAAGTTTGTAAGAAGCTCTGGATACTAGACTTCACTTTAGCACAACATTCCACACTCAGATCGATGGCCAGTTGGAGTAGGTGATTCAGATATTAGAAGATATGTTGTGATACTATATACTTGAGTTTGGTAGCAGTTGGGAGAAATGCTTATCTTTAGCAGAGTTTTCCTATAATAACAGCTACCAATCCAGTATAAAGATGGCTCCTTTTGAGACACTATATGGAAGGAAGTGCAAAACTCCTTTGTATTGGAAAGAACTGAATGAAAAGAAACTTGCAGGATCTGATTTGATTCATGACTTAAAAAAGATCTAAATACAGATTGATATGACTTATGAAGAGAGACAAGTGAAGATCCTAACTAGAGAGATCAGCTAGCTCAAGAACAAGCAAGTTCCACTAGTAAAGGTGCTTTAGAATTATCATAATGTGGAAGAGGCTACATGGAAACCAAAAGCAGCAATGAGACAACAGTATACTCTGATCTTCGATACCGATAAATTTTGAGTACAAAATTTTTTTAATAGGGGAGAATTGTAATGACCTCAACATTGGATCAGTTGTAAATAGTATTTCTCAATAGTGAATATGCTTTTAAGTTAAAAAGTATACCTTGAGGTGAAAAATATTTTATTTGACAATCGAAAAATATTTATCACGATTAGTTTGGAATTGAAATTTGGAGTGAAATCGAGGTCAAATAGGCCTCTAAAAATTAAAAATATAAAAAAAGAAACAGTTTGGTTCAAAGGTCAACTAGATTGAATTAAATTTGATCGAGCCTTTAAAAATAACAAATGAGTTCTAAAAGTTGCCATCAATTATAGATTTACCTAAAATGATGTGTAGAATCTTTTAACTATAAAAAGTTAATTTTTCGTTGATAATTGTTGAATCTGACCAATCTGACTAAATCGAATCAGTAATAAATATTGATTGGGCTAAAATTTTGTATATAACCTAATTTAGATATGATAAGAAAGATGGAATCAAATTTGAGATGATTTGGATTTGAAAAGTGAGAGAATTATAGAAAAATGGGATAATGGGCCTAATTAGGGCTTTTGGACTTTAATGAGTGGGCTTTAGGTTGAACCAAAGCCCAAACTATCTAGCCACTATATAAACCAAGTGGGAGAAGATTTTTTGGTGGGTAATCATTATCCCTTCAGCCATCTTCTTCCTTTTGTGTTGTTGAATACACCATTTCTCTCCCTTTTAAAATTTTTCAAGCTTTCTCTCTCTTTCTCACCAAATCCAAGCATCTTAAGAGTGGTTCTACCACCCTACTAGATTTTTTAAGCCTTTACTCTTTGATTAGAGTGAGAAAAGTGAGAGAAAACAAAGGAAAAAGTGAAATATGTGAAATTGAGGTAAGTGAAATTCAAGGTTTTAATTTGATTTAAGGGTGTCTACAAGCATTTTAAGTGCCTAAAGTCAACTTATGGTGTTAATTTGAGCAAAAAAGATCAAAAATTAGGGTTTTGCTTAATGGAAAATTTGGCCCTTATAGGTTCTTTAAGTAAGGGATAAGCTTCTAAGGCTAAAGGTAAAGAAAAGGAAGCTTAGATGAGATAAATCAAGTGAGAAAGCTTGTTGACTATGAAATCCATCTATTTCCCTCATTTTGGCATGATTTTGCTTTATGAAACTTAAGCAAACTTAGGGAAAATGCATTCTTAATTGAAATTAAACTTAGAACAATGATTTAGAACCTTAAATATAGCTATTAGAATGCATAATTTGAATTAAAAGAATGTGTAAGGTAGACAACCGTACTCGGCCAAATTGCAACTTAGTGACAATCAAAGTATATTTTGTGTATTTTCAATGTTAAATGCCTTAAAATGACTCTAGATATGAAAGATTGTGTCCATGAATTTTATTAGAATTTAAGGAAATTATTTGAATAATTTTTAAAAGAAAATTAGTTTATATATAAAGTGAACTTATTAAATTATTGGGAATTAATTCAAAATTTGAGTGAAAATGATGAATTATAGTGATATAACTCATAAACTATACAAAAGTGATGACAAAATTGATTGACTGATGTATTGAAATGAAAAACCAATGAAAAGTATAAAATGTGAAGTGGAAATGATGAATTATTGTGAGATAATTCATAATATATACAAAAGTGTTGGAAAAGTGAAATGACTGATGTACTAAAAGGAAAAAAACTATTGAAAATTTAAATATGTGTAAAGTGATAAGAGAATTGATTGAAAATTGTACTGAAATTGAAAAGCAAATGAAAATGTCAAAATGTGAAAGAAAATTGTACTGAAATTGAAAAGCAAATGAAAATATCAAAATGTGAAAAAAAATTCTAAAATGAGCAAAAAATTTTGCCCTTAGTAGTGGTCAGGCAGTCAAAATCTAGTTCAGGATATAATTAGCTAGCCATAAGAACACCCATATCGCGGTGCAAGTCATAGTGACTTATTTTACTATGGCAGGATCGTATTGATCTCCCATAGTATATAATTTGCTCTGTATTCTATTCTGTGAGAAATGGTCCTTCGGGATCATTTCTCAACCTGTACGATGATCCTATGGGATTCACGTCCCGTATATCCTATCTATAAATTTTTACCGGGATTATACTAGGGTTATAATGGTAAAAATAAGTTAAAAGTGCAAAAAGAAATGTAAAAATGAAGTTTAGAATAAAAAGGACTTAATTGAAAAGAAATGAAAAGTTTAGAGGTAAAATGATAATTTCTCCAAATATTGAATTTAATGAGTAAAAATACAAGAAAATGAATAAAGGGTAAAAAAGGGAAAGAAATAATGCGCAAACAGTCTGAAAATGAAAGGGAAAGAAATAATGCGCAAACAGTTTGAAAATGAACTTTTATAAATTGAAATGACTAAAATGTAATTTTGCATGAAAAAGTAAAAATAAGGATCAATTGGTAATGTTGTAAGCCAATAATTGAATGTGAACTGAAAATAAGTAAACTAGTGGCAATATTATAATTAAAATGTAAATGTGGCAATTTTGTAATTAAATAAAAATTAAGGACTAAATTGAAAAGTTTACCAAAGTAATGGTATTAATTTGTATTGAATGATAAGCACATTGTTAATTGTATTTTGATAGATAATTAATGAATTTATAGTGAAAATAAATGAACTAGTGGCAAAATCATAATTAAAGTGTGAAAAGGGTAATTCTATAATTAATTGGAAAATTAAGGACTAAATTTAAAATTTACCATATTAGTGGTAATTAATAGTGTAAGTGATAAATAGAATGATAATTACATTTGATTGACTAAATAAGAAATTTTGCATATGCTTGTCTGGAAAATTCATTGATTTATAGTCATTACTGAGTATATTTAATGCTCAGTACGTTGTGTTTACTGCTTGTAGGTTCTGAAGATTAATGGAGCAAGTGACATAGAGGAGCCTAAATTTTGAAGAAAAAGAGACATAAATTATTTTGGTATGGCATGTATATATTTAGCCAAATTTTGAAGTAAAGGATTGGTTTGTAATAAACAATATTTGAAGTATATGTAGTTATGAATTATTGTCAGGAAGTGGAATTGAATGGGTGTGTTTGATATGAGAATGAATGACTAAAATGTATGTATATTTTGTTATGAATTGTTGTGCCTTGAGGGGTTGTGAAAATTATCTACTTTTCAGGTTAGTTAGACATTGTTAACCGTTATATTGCCAGAGTTTTAATTGGTAAATAGTAAATTGGACAGTTATAGGTCAATCGACAAGGTTAAGTTATAAGTATTATCGAATGGAAAAATCTTGCAGTCAATGGATAAGTAAGATTTAGTATATGTTTAAAAAAAAATTCAACCAATCACTTAAATCAGTCTGATTGTATTAGTAAGGGTGTTACAACCATGTAGTTCGTGAGAAACTGAAACAAGGATTTATTGAAACCTCTTACTTGGCCTCATCGTTACAAGTTGTTAATATCTTCACAAAGGCCTTGAATGCTCCTCTGTACAACAAGTTATCCTGCAAGTTGGGACTAATTGATTTCCACCATGCTCCAACTTGGGGGGCTGAAGAAATAATAGTAAAACTCATCGTTTTATTCATTCATTCATAAACTCACTGTTTTATTTATTAATTAGTTAGCTAGAATTGATTTTGTCTTTATTAGCTAGAAAGCTTGTGTATATAAATAGATACTTTATTTCTTCTTCCTTGAGTTAATATACAGAAGTATTTTTTTTCACTTCGTCTTGCTCTTATTCTCTCTATTGATGGTTAAGCTTTAATGGAAGCATAGGGTTTGAATATGGACATGAATATATATTTTCAGGCTATTAATACATATTGAGAAAGAATTGAATTTGGTTAGATAATGTGTAGTTGGTAAACAATGATCAATTCTCTTAGCAAGGCATAAAATATATCGTCAAATATTCAATATGATTCTATCAGCCATTTGAAACAAATCTGAGGGTCAAATTTAAGTTGAAAATAAATGCATTTAAAGTGATTAAAACTAAAATTAATATTTCGATCATAGTTTTACAGTAAATAGTAACATATTTGACCAATGATCAAAGTTAACCGGAATACCAAAAAGGTCAAATTGATCAATATGATGAGTTATATATAATATAAATTATGTATTTTAAGTAGAAAAATTGAAAAATCAAAATGGATTCAAGATGTCAAAAAGTCAAAATCAAACTAGTTAAAGTAAAAGCTGAACCAAATAATTTATTGTTAAATTTTTAATTTTGGTCCGATTTTTTTAGTTCTAATTGTGATTCGAACCTCGATTCGAACTCATCCAAACAATAATTGATCCAATCCGAAAATGAAAAAAAATAATGATTCGAAAAATAAAAAAATGGCCTAAAATCATTCGAATCCGCCCAACCCAAGGTATTTGCCAGGTCAATCGCATGTGTAGATATATTTTATTTTTAAAATAAAATGACAATAATTGAATTCGACAAGGATGAATTTGGGAGTGCCACACGATGTAAGAGTTAACATGTTTTGTAAAATCCTTATTATAAATTTGTCATGTTTTTATTATTAGAAATGTCTTTTCTCTGTTTCCTGGATTTATTTATTATTCGTGTAAGTGCATGTTCAAAATTGTTACATTATTGGTCATTTGGTTGTTAAAGTAAATAAATTATGAAAGGATATGTTATTTTATTTAAATGTTTCAAGAAGTTTCTTAATTATTGATAACTATGAAAATGTCACACTCCAAGGCCCAGAAGGTCGGCCTATTATACCTAATAGAGTCCAAAGCCCATCAGGAAAAGAGCACCAAACGTGAGCAGTAAGCCAAGGAAGAGGCCACTTGATGTCCAATCGGAATGACGGGATATCACGTCTCAATCAATCCATTGACATAAGGCAGAGCCCATACCTTTCACCTGCTCCTTGTCACTTCGCCTCTCACCTGCTCTAACAGCCAATACTTATGTCTTGGGCACTCAAATGCATCCCTCTCATCTCCTATAAATAGTCCAATGCATAGTGGCTCCAGGTATTGAATCTCTGAGACTCTCTCTCTAAGAATTATATCTCTAGAAAGCTACTAACTTAAGCTTCAAAGTGCTTACGCCTAGTCCAATCGAGCTCCCTTTCTTACGGTACTCAACATCCGATCGGGAACAACCTAGCCAACTCTTTCTCTTCTTAGATATAGACTTCCACATCTTATCACTTGGTGCTTTCATTGAGAGACATGGCTGGTTCAAGATCCACTGAGCACACATCTTTCGAAGAGAATGATCGCAATAATAATGGTCAGGATAGATCTAGGCCCATAGGAAGAAGAGAGAGATCTCATATATCCCAAGCTAGGGGTAACCTTCTCCCAGAGTTCGACGATGCCATCCTGTGGTAGCCGAAAAACACCCCCATCATGGTTAAGGATATATGCACTCTTCCTAGTGATTTCACTAAGAGCATTGTCTAGACAATCAAAAAAGGAAAAATACCTAGAATTTCTAAAAGAGACCATGAATAAGACTTCATAGACGAAGAATTCAGAAGAAGGAGAAATCAAGGAATCTCCATTAATGAGCCACGAGTTTATGATGGCGGAAGAATGGGTGTCAGAATCCCAGGAAGGTATGATAAAGGCAATGAGATAATGTCCTCAAGCAAAGACTTCACATACTGCCCCAACAAGTCTTCCACCGCCTCTATTAGAGATGACATATCTTTCATGTGCATGCCTAGCCGCGGCTACTTCAAAAGATCGAAAGAAAAGTTTACCTCTACAGCTATGAGTAGAGAGGATAAATGGTTCAAGAAAAAGCTCAGGCAGTTTGGCTTGGCAAACCCCAAGAAAGGTATGTTTAAGGGGAACGCTAATAAAAATACTGCCTCTCTATTTTGCAGGGAAATAACAGAGTTCGAGTTTCCTTTCAAATGGAGAGACATAGTGATGGGTAAATACATATGTAAAACTAATCCTTCCATGGCTGAATATTTGACCAAGGTACAGGTTTATACCTATGACAAGAGGATCGCCTGCAGAATCTTCCCCACCTTAGGAGGAGATGCTCTAAATTGGTTTCATGAGCTGTCTTAGGAATTAATAACCTCCTTTAGACAGCTTAAAGAGCTATTCACCACATGGTTTATTATGTAAACCCGAATGCCAAAGTCGATGAGCAATCTGTGCAACCTCTACCAAAGGACCGATGAAAGTCTTAGAGACTACATCAACAGGTTTCAAGCCATGATGTCCAAGGTGAGGAATGTAAGTGTGAAAATGGTGACGATCGCCTTGGCTGAAGGCATCACCGATCACCCATTATTTGAATCAATAACTACAAGACCGCCAGTTAGCTTCTCTGATTTGATAGAAAGGGCTAGGCAATACATCTAGCTGGATGATGCCTTAAGTTCCAACAAAGGAAGAAAAGCCAGTGTCATGGACAGATTGCAGTATCTGGATGGGCAATCATTCAACAAAACTTCTATATCCAAGCAGATAATGAGGAGCTCCGACAGATCCACCACTTCAAAGAGTTTGGGTAAGCGAAAAGAGGTTGAACAGGGTAGGTCTGATCAATCTGACAATCAATCGGCCCGAAACTTTACCCCACACAACACCAATCCTACCTAAGTATTGATGTGAATTTAAAAAAAAAAAGCATAAGAAAGTTAATTAGCCCAAGAAGCTATCCGAACGGTCAAGAAACAACGGGAATCACAACAAATACAATGAGTTTCATAAAGAAATCGATCATATGATTGACGAGTGTTACTCGCTAAAGGAGGAGATCGAATGACTCCTACAAAGAGGGTCCCTCAAGAGATTTGTAGGTCTGGCTAGAGGGAAAATTCCCTGTAGATAGCTCGACATTAAGAGAGATAATTCTAGTTCAAATGATGATGATGAACATAAAAACCCAAGGAATCCAGACCCACGCAGGCCATATGCTGAGGTCATAAACATGATTACTAGAGGATCATCATATGGAGAAGACCTTTCCAAGAAGAAAAAAGGGGAAAGGCATTTATTTCTCCCATCAAGCCGAACGGTTTGCTCCGATCACCATATCTAGTAAAGACACTCGAGATTTAATGTTTTCCCATGAGGATGCTTTAGTCATCAGGGCTAAGATCAACAATTTTGATGTGAAAATAATTTGGATGGATAATGGCAACGCCGTAAATATGCTCATGCTTCAGGCTTACAGAGCTATGGGACTACCGATCGAGAAGCTAAAACCAAATACCACCCCTCTGATCGGACTGGGCAATGCTACAGTCCCAGTGGTGGTATCCGTCAAGCTGTTTGTTGAATTTGACCAAGAGGCACTCGCCCATGCCTGCAAGGTAACCTTTATGGTCATTGATATGATTTTTGCCTATAACACCATTTTTGGCAGGCCCTTACTCTTTCATACCAGAGCTGTCACTAGTATACGGTATATGGTGATGAAAATCCCCACCAAAGGAGGTGTTGCCATCCTTAGAGGTGACCAGAAGGCATCCCGAAAGGTGTATGTCACCATGGTCAAGCAGCAGAAAGAAGCCATGATTGTGGAGCCGGGTCTGGAGTGATCCGAGCCAACAGAAAGGCTAAGAATGGATCCTACTGAGGAGGCAAAAGGCATATGAAATTCCTCATTATAGCCATCGACCACTTCTTTAAATGGATCGAGGCAGAAGCTATGGCAACGATCACAACATAAAGGATCAGGAACTTTATCTGGAAGGACATCATTTGTAGGTATGGCTTACCTAAAATGTTTATTGTAGATAATGGCAAGCAATTCGATAGCTCTAAGGCAATAATCCCAGTAGAGGTTAGCGTCCCTTCCTATCGGATGACATTTTATTCCGATCGGATGAATATCCAAAAAAAGTGTTGAGAGTTAGACTTGATAAAAGAAATGAGAGAAGATGCCTAGGCTAAAATTGTTGCCTACAAGCAAAGGGTTGCTAGATATCACAACATAAAGGTGAAGTCAAGAACTTTCAATGTTGGTGACCTAGTGCTCAGGAAGACGGACATAAAGATAGGGAATGCAGGAGTTGGGAAGCTAAAGCCCAATTATGAAAGACCTTACGAAATCTCTAAAGCCATAAGCTCGAGTACATACAAGCTCAGAACCCTAGATGGATTGGACATCCTCAGGAGTGGGAATGTCAAGGTACACAAGAAGTACCACATGTAATGTTGTATTAGGAATTGAATTCAATAAATAGAGAAATTCCTTTCCATCTTCATAAAAGGTACGTTTGGTACAACTTATCCGCTAGGCTCGACGTTCATCCCGAGCCAAAGATGCAAAAGTTTAAGTCCATTTATTTGCAAGTTAAATTAATATTTGGTACAACTTATCTGCTAGGCTCGATGCTCATCCCGAGCCGAAAATGCAAAAGTTGGAGTCCATGTATTTGCAAGTGAAATTCCACTCGAAGAAAATCCCGATCGATGTAATTAATTTCGATCGATGAAAATTCCGATTGCCGATCTATTTAATTCCAATCGAAGAAAATTCCATTCGACATAATTAATTTTGAATGAGAAAAATTCAGATTGACGATCTATTTAATTCCAATTGGAGAAAATCCCAATTGACACAATTAATTTCGACCGATGAAAATCCCAATTGACGATCTATTTAATTCCAATCGAAGAAAATTATTATCGACGTAATTAATTTTGATCGATGCAAATTCCGATTGATGATCCATTTAATTCCAATTAAAGAAAATTCAGATCGATGCAATTAATTTCGATCGATGAAAATTCCTATTGACAATCTATTTAATTTCAATCGATGAAAATCCTTATCGTTGCAATTAATTTCGATCGATGACGATCCCGATTGATGATCTAATTAATCCTCGATCGATGTGCATCCCGATCGAAGGAGCCAGATTACTTGATCAATGTATTTATTTTGATTTCTTAAGATCGATGATTTTAGTAATTTAGATCAACGTCACATCCTGATTGATGTATCTAACTTAACATACGAAATCATCCTTAAAATCCTAAGTAAATGCAAGGCCTATGGGTCATCTGCTACCCTTGGCATTCATATGGTCGTGTGCCTAAGCTTATAACCTTGTTCCTAACTTATACCAGATGACGAACTGATTACTCTCTTCCAATTAGCCACTGGTTTAAAAGTTATTTTTCTACAAGTTCAGGAAGTATCTTTACTACTTAATTAGTTGATTCGATTAACATCGACATAATTAAAGTGGAAAATTTAAAGATATTACTAAAAATGAAAGCATTCATTGGATTACATTGAAAGCATATAGAAGGCACATCTAAAAAGTTTGCATTTCATTAATATAGTAAATTGTACAAGTTACAAAAGTTACAAACTTTACAAAAAAAAAGAGAAGAAAAATTCTAAGTTTCTATATCTACAATTTTAGCAGTAGCCGACTCCCCGATAGGATCGAAGGTAGGCTTGGGGTGCATCCTTTCTACGACAGGTTCAGACGGTGAGGGGTTTTCACCTAATGTTTCGTCATTCTCTGTACCCTCGATCATCCCCTCCTGAAGGGTCTCCTCCTCATCATTGTTAGATGAAGGATCGGGCAAGACACCTGGATCCTTCATCCAATTGAGATTAGCCCTAGGAAAGCATCTCCCGGCCTTATGGATTAACTGAGATAACAACTTTCCTTGGACCTCACCCAATTGGTCGAGTAGTTGATCCTTCTCGTGCCTCCTGCTTCATGAAAAATCCTTCTCCTCCAAAGCGACCTTCATGAAGTCCCGCTCGATGCACAATTGGTCACGCTCTACAAGGGCTTTGCTTTGGCCCTCATTGGCTTTGGCACACTCGGAGGTCAGAACTTGGCACTCAGCACTCAGTTTGGCAAATTTTTCCTTGAGCTTCTGCCGTTACGCGCCACCAGCAGTTAAATGTGCCACCTTTCCCCTCAGACAGTTGATTTTGCCCTGTTGAGCTTTTAATTCTTGGGTGCTTTAGAAAAATAAATTTCACCTCCAGGCTCTGCTGCTTGCACAGAGTGCATTCCCGACTGAGCAAGTTGGGATCTCCCATGTCCTTAAAGTCATGTTCCTGAAGAATACCCTAGTAAATGAAGCTGGAGATTGCCTTGTCCTTGACAGACTAGTCATTGTCGAAGTTCTCCCTCAGCTCTCTTTACTGCTCTCCAAGTAGATTTACCCTGGCTTGGCGCCTTGCCCTTAGCTGCAGCTCGGGCATTCATTGCAGCCACCTGGTTGGCCCCCTTCTTCTACACTGTCTCCTCTGCCTACCTCTGGGCAGCCTCATCTAGCTTGGCATCCCTCTTTTGTGCGACCTACCTTAGAAGGAACTGGTGGCAGACAGCATCTTCTCAGAGTCCGATTCATCCCTTAGTTGTAATCACCTCAATGGGGCCCAACCCTTTACACCAGATTGGAAGGCCATGGGTTCAGAAATGGTTAGCATTGGATAGGAGGCAGATGCAGCAATAACAATAATCGTAGTTGGGGAGGACTACCTGCTGGCCCCCTCGAAGGTTGGATTGATGAAGAGAGCACGAGCCTCCTCTTTTTTATCTTCTCCTCCTTTACAGCCCGCTCAGCCTTTCTCTTCACCTTTGCCCGATAGGTGAGCTGTTTAGCCAAATTATCTCCTCCGACCATTTCTTTTTTAGTTGCAACACCAACACAAAACAAGATAAGTTTCTTTTTACAAAATTCATGATTTGAATGCAAATGCAATGCATGATTGCCAAGTTATGCTCCCCCTTCTTCCAATCCTAATGCTCGCGTTCTGTGTCTTCGCCAGCATCAAAGCTGGAGGACCCGAACAACATCCCCAAAAGATAATTAGAGTCATACGGTCCCCCTTGCCTTGCCATGGCATCCATCAATTTCTTGATGTTGGCTTTGTACAGGGACTGTCCGGTAGCTTGGTCTTTCAGGATGGTCACTCCTTGCAATCAAGTAAGCTGAACTTTGAACCCCGCCAGCCATCCTTACCAAAAAATACTTCTCTTTGAACATTTTCAGTGAAGATGGGATGGTGAAGAGCTTCCTCTTTGGTCGGTTGGTAAAGAGTACTCCATCGCATCACTCCGAACCTAAAATGTAAAAGAAGTGGGTTAAAAGGTCTAGAGTTGGAGCCACCCCCTCTATTTTGCAGAGGATTTTGAAGTAGGCCACCATCCTCCACCTGTTCGAATTTAGTTGATTTAGGGCAATCCCATAACCCCTCAGCACTACTATCTCGAATGCATCGAATGGGAGCCTCATTCCTACATCCAAGCTCCAAAGGTGGCAAATGAACCACTCATTCACTTCGTGGCTTAAAGGTCCCTCCATCATCGCCAAGGAGTTGGGGCAAACCATCACAAACACTTTCGCAGGAAAGCCATACCAGGAAGGAATTTCAAAAAATTTTCCGAACTTAATTTGAAAAAATGAGCAACCACCGGTCGGTTCCTTATTCTTCAATGAAGCTCCTGTTTATTGATTGACCAGTGCTGGAAGCCATTTTCAATGAAGCAAAGTAATTCATAATCCCTAAGAAGGCTTTGAGGATCTACATTAGAAACTTTTTTTGAGGAATCGAATGAAGAGGAAGGAAGAAGTGTAATGAAGCAGATGAAAAAGAAATTAAAGATATGCGAGTAGGAACTACTTACATGGTTAATCTTACAAGAACTTTGAAAAAATTGCTAAAATCTGAAAGATGAAGGTTGAGAAGAAATTTCGGCAGGGTTTCACTAAGGATTGCTGAAAAGTAAAGAAAAAATCACTCATAAGTAACCTATTTATAGGCAAAAACTTTTTGAATGCACCAATCATCTCGCCACAGGATGCTCGCCATGTAACACCCTTACTGTAACAGTCTTATCGGATAGTCAACTAGTCAAAATTTTTTATTTTTTATCCTTTAACTTAATCATCATCATGCATATATGACATTCATTAATCCTCAACCTATAACTATTCGGAATTTACTATGCATTTAATAAAATTTTGGCAATATAACGGCTATATTCTTAACTAGCCCCTTGAAAAGCAGATAATTACATAGCCTCTCAGAGGCACAACAGTTTAAATCCAATCATATAACAAATCCATAGATATTATCAAGCAACACATGCATACCATCCATTCTCTGCAATTTCTCATCCACATACCACTATATACAATACAAAGTACGATTATCGATACAATATCGTTCTCATAAAACAAAACATAATGGGTATATATACATGCCACAAAATATTCTTTCTAACTCTTCAGCTTCAATTTCTCCTGTGTACCCATGCTCCAAACTATCTGTACCTGCAAGCAATAAATCCTACATACTGAGCATTAAACATGCCCAGTGGTGACTAAAAAACATAGCATTTCCCTAAAATATATATATCTTTAATAATTTTGATTTAAGCTATTTATTATCGATTTTTCTTATTTAAAAACAATATTTATTTTATTAGCGACTAACTTTCCATTTAATTTATAAACTTTCTTATATTCTCAATTTAGTCCTTAAACTTCTCTTTTATTTCAAAAATGCCATTTTATACTATTAATTACTAGTTTGCCCTTTTATTCCTTATTTTCTTATTTTACCTTATTAATTAGCTTATAAATTACTGAATAATCCTTATTTTAACCTTTTCCATGTAAATTTTCATTTTAGTCCTTTAAATTTATAAGGTTGACTTTTTATCCAATTAATTGACCAAATTACCATTTTACCCTTATTACTTATTTCCTTTTTCACTTTTACTTATTAATTTCATCTTTTTGGAAAATTACCGTTTTACCCCTCAACTTTTAACCCCATTTTATTTTAGTCCTTTTTTCATATTAAACTTATGTTTTAGCTTTTCATTTTACACTTTTAACATTTTCTTATCAATATGCCCCTAGTACAGATCCACCAGAAAACTCTCAGACCGGATATGTAGGATGTGGACCCCACAAGGCCACAACAGAATGAGAAATGACCTCCAAAAATCATCCCTCATATAACATATGAACATATAAAAACAATATTTATTTTATTAGCGACTAACTTTCCATTTAATTTATAAACTTTCTTATATTCTCAATTTAGTCCTTAAACTTCTCTTTTATTTCAAAAATGCCATTTTATACTATTAATTACTAGTTTGCCCTTTTATTCCTTATTTTCTTATTTTACCTTATTAATTAGCTTATAAATTACTGAATAATCCTTATTTTAACCTTTTCCATGTAAATTTTCATTTTAGTCCTTTAAATTTATAAGGTTGACTTTTTATCCAATTAATTGACCAAATTACCATTTTACCCTTATTACTTATTTCCTTTTTCACTTTTACTTATTAATTTCATCTTTTTGGAAAATTACCGTTTTACCCCTCAACTTTTAACCCCATTTTATTTTAGTCCTTTTTTCATATTAAACTTATGTTTTAGCTTTTCATTTTACACTTTTAACATTTTCTTATCAATATGCCCCTAGTACAGATCCACCAGAAAACTCTCAGACCGGATATGTAGGATGTGGACCCCACAAGGCCACAATAGAATGAGAAATGACCTCCAAAAATCATCCCTCATATAACATATGAACATATGACAGTACGTATGATATATATACTATGGTGATCAACGATCCAACCATAGTAAAGCAAGTCGCCATAACTTGCACCGCAGTATATATATCCCTATGGCCAGCCAATTATATCTTGAACTAGGTTTTACTGCCTGACTCTTTCTAAGGGCATAATTTTCTTAATTTTTCCTTTATCAGTTAATCTTTCATCATTTTCCTTACTTTTCATTTCTTACCAATACAGTATCAGTGCCTTATAATTACAGTCAGTCTTTTTTACATAATCTATGAATCATTTCATAGTAGTTCACCATTTAATCTATAAATTATGCCATAATTCATTCAAATGTCACATTTTTCAACTAATACCTAATTAACATTTATTTCGAAAATATTCATTTAATTCCCTTAAATTCTATAAAAATTCATAACCATTTATTTACATTAATATTACCATTAGAAAGCTTAAAATCACCCAAATTTACATTAGTTTCTTAGGAATCATCACTCAGCCTACACTACAACTCCATCATACAATTTCCTTTAACTTCATTTAAGGTTTCTAATAAGTATATATAACTCTTAAATGAATGAATATAGCATTACTTTCAATTATACCCCAATATATGCAATTTTTCTTAAGAAACCTAAAGGAAATTCACTTAATTAATAGGGAAATAAAAGGATTAATTAGTTACACACCTTTTTCTATTGATTAGCCTTACCTAGACTTCCTTGCCTTTTCCTTTGGCTTGAGAAATTTGCTCCTTTTCTTGGATTCCTTCACAAACCGAAATTCTCATCAAATTAAACTCAATTATTTTGGCCTCAAATGCTAAAATTAACAGCAAAAATAAACTCTAGGCACCCAAAACTAGTAGTAGGCACCTAAAAACCAAATTAAAATTAATTAATTCACTTACCTAACTTTGACACCTAAATTTTAATCCTTGATTTCTCTTGATTCTCTTCCTTGAATCAAAGATTAGATCTTTCTAGGGTATTCTAGAGAGGCTGAAATCAATTTCTTAGGCTTTGATTTGGTGAGAATTGAGAGAAATTTGGAAAAAAAAAGTGAAGAAAATGGATGTGAAGTGTTCAGCCACCAAGGAGCTGAAGGAGAACAATTTGTTGCTGGAGAGTTCTGGATTTTCTAGCATTTTATAGGTCTTTTTAATGGGCTTGGGCTGTCTTTTAAGTGGGCTTGAACGATTTAATTGTTTAGGCCCACTAATTACCCGATAAATAGCCTTAATTAATTTCTCCCACTTTCCAACTTCAATTCTCTTTAAATTTGATTCCATTATTCATATCACATTAAAAATAGGCTATGCTTAAAATTTCAGCCCAATCGGAGTTCATTTCGGGTCTGATTCAATTTTATCGGTCCGATTCAAAAATACTGGTGTTACCGAAAAATTTACTTTTTGCTACCAAAATATTCTACATATTATTTTAGGCACATATGTAATTTTTAATAATTTTTAGACTTCTTTAGATATTTTTAATAGCCAAAACAACCAAAAATTCAATTAAAAACCCTAAACCCTAATTTTCTCGGTTTTCATTCTTTTGGCTTTCGGAGGCCTATTTGACCTCAAATTCACTTCAAATTTCAACCCTGAACTATCCGTGACTAGTACTTTCCAATGGTATAATAAAATATTTTTCACTTTCGAGTGTCATTTTCAGGCCAGAGACACTATTCACGATCGGAAAAGTACTATTCATGATCAGTCCGACGTTGAGGCCATTACAATTCTCCCCTACTAAAAATAAATTTAATCCTCAAAATTTACCTGATTCAAAAAGTAGAGGATATTGCTATCTCATGGTTGCTTCTGGTTCCCAAGTAGCTTCCTCTACATTATGATGGCGCCATAGGACCTTCACTAATGGGACCTGCTTCTTTCTCAACTGTCTAATCTCCCTAGCCAGGATCTTTACCGGCCTTTCTTCATAAGTCATATCAGGCTGTACTTGAATATCTACTGGTGTAATGACATGGCTAGGGTCAGACATGTACTTTCGGAGCATAGATACATGGAACACATAGTAGATCTTTTCTAACTCTGAAGGTAGCTTCAATCGATAAGCTACTGGACCCACTCGCTGAAGTATCTCGTAGGGGCCAATAAATCTTGGACTTAATTTCCCTTTCTTGCCAAATCTCAAGATTTTCTTCCATAGAGATACTTTTAGAAAAACTTTCTCTTCGACCTGAAACTCAATGTCTTTCCTCTTCAGATCTGCATAAGATTTCTGTCGATCTATGGGTTCCTTTAATCTACCTTTGATAATCCTCACTTTCTCTTCTGAATCACGAATCAAATCAGATCCAATCAATTTCTTTTCATTTAACTCAGTCAAATAAAGAGGAGTTCTGCATTTTCTTCCATATTTAGCCTCAAAAGGAGCCATCTTTATACTGGATTGATAGCTGTTGTTGTAAGAAAATTCTATCAAAGGAAAATACTTTTCCCAACTGCTACCAAAATCTAGTACACAGCACCGCAACATGTCTTCCAGAACCTGAATCACCCATTTTGACTGACCATCTGTCTGGGGATGAAATGCTATGCTGAAATGAAGTCTTGTACCCAAAGCTTCTTGTAGACTTTTCCAGAAATAAAAGGTAAACCTAGGATCCCTGTCTGAAATAATGGATGACGGTACTCCATGAAGTCTTACTATCTCATTAATATAGATTTCTGCCAATCTAGTCAAAGAATAATCCATCCGAACTGGCAAGAAATGAGCAGATTTGGTGAGTCAATCAACAATCACCCATATAGCATCATGCTTCTTCTGAGTAACAGATAATCCTGTGATAAAATCCATAGTAACCCTATCCCATTTCCACTTTGGTATCAAGATAGGATGAAGTAATCCAGAAGGGACCTGGTGCTCATCCTTTACTTGCTGACATATCAAGCATTTACTTACAAATTCTGTCACATCTCATTTCATTCCTAGCCACCAGTAATAAGATTTCAAATCCTGGTACATCTTGCTACTTCCAAGATGCATAGCATAACTACTATGGTGTGCCTCTGTAAGGATGTCCTTCTTCAGTTCTTCTTGATCTAGAACACAGAGTCTTTTCTTGTAGCAAAGGCTTCCATCTTCATTTAGAGAATAGTCTCCCTCATTGCCATCTTTTACGTTACTCATAATAGCTTTCAGCCGATTATCCCCTTTCTGAGCCATTTTCACTTTATATACAAAGTCAGATTTCAACTGTATTTCAGCCAGTAAAGCTCCATCTGATGCTAGGCTCAAGCTAATATTCAAAGCTCGAAGAGCTGCAAACACTACTATTAATCAATTACACATATAACTTACTTATATCAATTCATTTGAAACCATTTACATTACCTATCATGAATTTTCTGCTAAGTGCATCAGCAACCACGTTAGCCTTTCCTGGATGATAGTCAATAAAACAATCATAGTCTTTTATCAACTCCAACCAGCGCCTCTGCCTGAGGTTAAGCTTGATGGAATATGACATGGTACATACATGGTAATCATGTAGTGGAAAAATGATAAAATCGATCATACATGCCAAATAATTCCATGACAAGAATCGAAACATGCAACTTTAGGGTTTTAAAAACTTACAACTTTAGATGCACTTCAAGAATTTGATTTGATGATGCCCAACAACCAAGATGGATATGTCAACCTTAGATCTTCACCACCAATGCCAAAGAACAACCTTTACGCCACTCCTCTCTATTCTCACACACACACTTGCAAAGATAGCTTAAAATCGAGATTGCTAGCTCTTTAATTAAATATTGTGTAATGGCAATGGATTAAAGCTACAAGACTTGATCTTGTACTTCTTTTAGGTGCTATTAATGCCCAAGAACACAAGAAAGCAAGAAAGAATTCTTCTCCTTGTGTATTTCGGCCAAGACAATTTTTGTGTGAGAGAGAGAGAGTTTCACACCACACATTAACACTTATGGATTTTAATTTTTCTTCTCATTCAATATATATTATTTAATTTTTGTAAGTGATAAATCTAAAAACCACTACCTTAAGATAGTTAATTTAGCCCTAATCACTTCCTTAAAATAAGTAACATATATTGATTCAAACTCCTTTTGAATTTAAAATTCAAATTAATTTGAAATAAGACATTTTAATCTAATAAATCACTTAATTAAAATTAATGCATGTGCCGAAATTCCTTGGTATTTCTCTAGGAATTTCGGCCACTTTAATTCCCATTTAAATGATTTAATTTGATTAAAATTCTTTTAGGCTTTAATACTCAATTAATTAAATTAATACAAGATAATTAATTAATTGAAATTAAACCTTGTGGGCTGAATTTCTCTCTCTCATGGACCAAGGTCTAATAGTAATTTTAATATCCATTACACACATTAATTTGACTTTAATTAAAAGCCCAAATTACACTTTATTTAAATATTTTAAGCCCAATGCTTTGTGTGCGATCCTATAGGTCCATTTAATGTTGGCAATGAATTAATAAATTAATTCAATGGCTATATATATTCTCTAGCAAGATATTATAGCATTCCAAATTAAATAAAAATGCATATGGCATTTAGTGACCTAATATAATTTTGCATAGTCCCTTATCCATAAATATCAAAATTAATATAAGGCATGGAACTAATCATCCTTATATATATTAATTCCTTTCTTGATATTTCAGTGACACTGAACTCTCAGATAAATAATGATTACTCATTATTTCATCTCGGTATGGCCATATACTTCTTAGTTCACTGATCAAGTGGTCGATGATATTTTCTCTCTTATAGAGAGGGGTAATCCCCTCACTTCTCTTATGCTCTCTAACATGAATCAATGTATACCCAAGCATACCCATACTTGTCACTTTGTTATGAGCACGTTAGGTGTATGTCAAAGTACACAGTAATTCATAAAGAGTTTCATAGAGATTTTAGGTCTAAGAACTCCGATACAAAACTTGCATATGAGAAACACTTATGACTTGTACCATGTAGTGTTCTCATGGACGGATCGAATCCAGATACCAAGTTCTAAATATGTATCTATGATCCCTGATTGACACTCTTATCCTTATGATCCGTAAGACAGAACTCAACTTATCAGAGAGAGCATGCTAGTCTTAATTCATTTGTTATTCCCATAACAATGACTGACTAGAAATATTTAGAATGAAGTCTTATTTGTTTCAAGGCCTTACAACCATGTGCCTCACACATGATAACTTAAACTGAAACAACATTCTTGGATAGTTCTATCAATTGATATGCACAGGAATATAATAGATAAAACAAATGCCTCATTTTATTAATTAAAGTGTTTTATTACAATACATTGGGGCTAGGGCTTACACTAACAATCTTCCACTAGCACTAGTCCGAATTGGGCATAGCCTTAAGACCGAACGCTCTCAAATGAGTTTCGTACAGATTTGGATGCAACTGTTTCGTCAAAGGATCTGCTACATTGTCTTCACTTGCTATCTTGCTAAACTTGACGTCCTCATGATCAATGATTTCTCTGATCAGATGGTACCTCCTGAGTATATGTTTGGATTTCTGGTGTGACCGGGGCTCCTTGGCCTGTGCGATGGCCCCGTTGTTGTCACAAAAAATTTCTAATGGATCTAGGATGCTTGGGGACCACTCCTAATCCATAAATAAAATTTTTAATCCAAACAGTCTCTTTTGCAACCTCACTCGATGCATTATACTCAGATTCTGTAGTTGAGTCGGCAATGGTCTCTTGCTTCGAGCTTCTCCAGCTGACAACACCACCGTTTAAAACAAAAATAAATCCAAATTGCGATCTAGAATCTTGAGTGCTGGTCTGAAAAGCAGCATCGACATAACCTTGTATGATGAGCTCTTCTTGACCACCATACACCAAGAAGTGATTCTTAGTCCTTCACAGGTACTTTAGAATCCTTTTTACAGCAGACCAGTGCTTCTCACCAGGGTCTTCCTGAAACCTATTGGTTACACTTAGTGCATGAGCAACATCCAACCTAGTACATAACAAAGCGTACATGATAGATCCAATAGCAGATGCATATGGAATTCTACTCATGTTGTCCCATTCCTCTTTGGTTTTAAGGCACTATTCTTTAGTCAAAGGAACTCCCAAAGCCAAAGGTATGTACCCTTTCTTTGAGCCTCCCATACTAAACCGCTTTACTACTTTGTCTATGTACTTTTCTTGACTTAGTCCCAAAAGCCGATTCGATCTATCTCTATAGATTCAAATACCAAGTATTGTCTCGGATTCACCTAAGTCTTTCATTGAGAAATATTTCCCCAACCATTGTTTAACCTTTTGCAATGTTGGAATGTCATTCCCAAAGAGAAGGATGTCGTCCACATATAGGACCAGAAATACTACTATGCTCCCACTAACCTTCTTGTACACATAAGGCTCATCTTCGTTCTTGATGAAGTAAAATTCTTTGACTGCCTCATCAAAACGAAGATTCCAACTTTGGGATGCTTGCTTTAATCCATAAATGGATTTTTGAAGCTTGCAAACCTTCTTAGGATGCTTAGGATTGACAAAATCCTCAGGCTGTGTCATATACACATCCTCAAGTAAATTTATGTTGAGGAAAGCAGTTTTGACATCCATTTGCCATATCTCATAATCATGATATGCAGCTATGGCAAGCAAGATCCTAATGGACTTCAGCATGACTACAGGCGAAAAGGTTTCATCATAGTCTACACCATGAGTTTGTTGAAAACCTTTTGCTACTAGTCTACCTTTGTAGGTCTTATTAGCTTTGAGTTTGAATAGCCACTTGCATTCAATTACCTTAGCACCTTCCGGTGGATCAACCAAGGTCCAAACCTGGTTATCGTACATTGATTGCATCACGGATTTCATGGCTTCAAGCTAATTTTTTGAGTATAGGCTCTCAATAGCTTCTCGATAGGTAGTAGGATCCTCACGATCTACTAACTCAATAGTGTCACTGTTGGTGATTAGAAGTCCATATCTCTCAATCTCCTGACGTACCCTACTGGACCTTCTAGGTGCTTGTGTAATGGGTTCTTATTCCACAACTGGTTGTGAACTTGATCCCATTTCCAACTCATCCTCTATAGGAGTTTGCGACTCTTGAATTTCTCTAAGTTCTACTTTACTCCCACTGTTTTTATTGAGAAGGAACTCCTTTTCCAAGAAAATAGCCTTGCGAGCAACAAATATTTTGTTCTTGACTTATGAGTAAAAGTAGTATCCCTTTGTTTCTTTGGGATAACCCACAAACAAGCAGACAGTGGATTTGGACTCTAGTTTGTCAGATGTTAATTTCTTAACATGTGCTTCACAGACCCAAATCCTGAGAAAAGACATATTGGGTTCTTTCCTAGTCCATACCTCGTATGGTGTCTTCTCAACTGCTTTAGTTGGAGTACGATTTAATAGAAACGCAACAGTTTCTAATGCATAACCCCAAAAACATATAGGAAGATTAGCTTGACTCATTATGGATCGAACCATGTCCAACAAAGTTTGATTTCTCATTTCGAACACAATATTCCATTGCAGTGTTCCAGGAGGAGTGAGTTATGAAATAATACCACACTCCTTTAGATGACTGTCAAACTCTTGGCTTAAGTATTCGCCACCTCGATCTGATCGAATAGCTTTTATACTTCTACCAAGTTGTTTTTCTACTTCATTCTTAAACTCTTTGAATTTCTCAAAGGTTTCAAACTTGTACTTCATAAGATAGACATGGCCATATCTACTCAAGTCATCTGTGAATGACACAAGGTAGCTAAAACCACCTCTAGCTTGTGTACTTAATGGTCCACATACATCGGTATGTATTAGTTCCAATAAGCCATTAGTCCTCTCACCTTTGTTGTTAAAAGGACTCTTTGTCATTTTTCCATGCAAACATGGCTCGCATGTATCATAAGACTCTAAGTCGAATGACCCAAGCACTCCAGTTTTATGGAGTCTTGAAATGCATTTTTCATTTGCATGCCCTAAACGACAATGCCAGAAGTAAGTAGGGTTCAATTCATTTGATTTAACCCTCTTTGTATTAATGTTGTATATGGACTCTTTGTTTTGTAGATCAAGGATATAAAGGCCATTTTACAACATGGAATTTCCATATGAAATGCCTTGGCGACGAATATGAGTATTGCCATTTTTAATAACAAAATCAAATTCATCCAAATCCAAACATGAAACTGAAATAATGTTTCTGCTCATAGCAGGCACATAATAACAATTTTTCAAAACTAAACAAAGTTCGGAAGGTAAAGTGAGTTGATAGTCGCCTATTTCCATAGCAGCAACTCGTGCTCCATTCCCCATACGGAGGTCCACTTCATTCTTCCCAAGTAACTGCCTATTTCTTAGCCCCTGCACATTTGAACAAATGTGAGAACCACAACCGGTATCCAATACCCAAGTGATAGAAATAGAAAGGTTAATTTCAACAACAAAAATACCAGAACTGGATGCCTTGGCTCCATTCTTTTTTTATTCTTCCTTAAAGAGAGCACAATTCTTCCTCCAATACCCTATTTTGTTACAGTGAAAGCAAGTGCTCTCGCTCTCATTGAGCTTTTGCGCCTTGGGCTTGGATTGGGCCTGAGGTGCACTCCCGTTTGACTTGAACCGGGCCAGGTCATTCTTGGGTTTTGCCTTTCCCTTAGCGGGTCCCTTCTTAATGCCTCCTTGAACCATCAGTACGGGATTGGTCTTTCGAATATTCTCTTCAGCATTCTTAAGCATCCCATGAAGCTCGATGACTGACTTGTTCATTGCATGCATGTTATAATTCATCACAAATGGATCATAATCATCAGTTAATGATCCTAAGATCAAGTCAGTGGCCAATTCCTTTGGCACTTGTACCTCAAGCTTCTCAAGAGTATCAAGATACCCTTTCATCTTGAGTACATGTACTAACAGGAGTACCCGCAACCATTTTACAAGAAATTAAGGCCTTTGTTGTCATGAACCTCTCGTGATGAGCTTGCTCTTGGAACATCTCCTTAAGGTGTACCATGATCGCATAAGCCTCTTGGTCCATGAATTGCTTTTGCAAGTCAGGCACCATAGTGGCCAGCATCAGACAGGTCACATCATTGGAGTCTCTCTTCTTGGTCTCAAAAGTTTCCTTTTAAACCGCAGAGGTGTTCCTACCAGGTTCTTCAGGCAAAGGTGCATCCAAAACATACAACTTTTTCTCTTGCTTAAGCACTATTTTTAAGTTTCGAGACCAGTCTATGAAATTGGTGCCATTCAATTTGTCCTTTTCAAGGACCGATCGCAATGAGAAATTATTGTTTGAAGATGCCATTTTCAATCTATAATAAAATTTAGCAAGATTAAATGAGGTCTTATTTATAATCCCACAAACCGAATTAATATCCCTTTAAATAATTCGCATTAGTGATTTAATGTGGGCCAAGATCCACTTTTCACAACAACTTATTAGTCAAGCTGAGCTTGTACACCTAACAAGTTAAGTTACTTAGGTAGGAAAATTCCAATCGTGTCTCGTACATGACTCTTGGATCAAATGGGCTAACATCTTAAGATATTATAGCACAAACCCATTTATTAGTTTCCTAGATCTGGGCATCCCTTTCCATGTTAAGTCCAACCTACATTCACAACCCATGCCTCACAAAGATAATCGGGCGCATCTAGGACTCCTAGTCTACATGACCGATGATCGATGCCTTGACATGTTTCGAATTAGGAAGGCAACTTTGTGACTTACTATTTTAGGGATTCATTTTATTATGGCTTAAATGGCATACGCTTTGTCATCCATTCATAACATGCATATATATATAATTGCATATAGTAAAGCATGACAAACATGGGCCCAAAAACCTACAACTAAGATTCTATACTATTACATAAGAATCTTCGAGTTGGGCTTCTCCATCCCGATGGGCTTCGTCTTGATTTACAAAGTCTTCAAGTGAATTCTATTCTAAGAAATAAATGAAAATTTTACAATAATACATAATGGCTCGCATGCCATATTTAATTACAAAAACCCAGGGCCCATGAATGCACCATGCATATCCATTCATCACACCAAACAAGCAAATAAATATACATAAATTCATGGATCAAACTAAGTCCAATTTTAATTAATTTAGCCAAGCCCATTAATGGAAATTGTGTACTTGAACCTTTAAGAGATGACCCCGTGATGGGCCTGGACCGAAGCCCAATGGACTAAATCCTCTTATTGAATAAGTTCTCTTAAAAGCCCAAAACACAAACTAGTTAGATTTGTGCTATAAATCAATTCTAGTATAATTTTCAATTTTGCCATTTTTAATTTTATGTCATATAGCCCATAAACATTAAAAATACATATAATATGTACCAACATAAATTAAAACAAAAAATCATGAAGAACATATATATGATCCACGGCATGCATATAAAAACAAACAAACAACAAAACTAGTTGTTTAATGCTTATGTGATGCCACAAAAATGCACAAATATTTAAATCAATTTTATGAGTCATTTAATAATTTAAACAAGGTCATAAATATTGATTTAATATTCTGTATCAATCTGATCTAAATGTATTTTTACCATTTTAATCAAAACAAAACAAACAATGTTGATTAAACATGTAACAAACACAAACTAGTCATAGATTTAAGTGATTTTAAAATTAATCAATTAAATTGTCATGGACTAGAATTAAAATCAAATTTAAAATATGTCCAGACCTGATATTTAATCTTTAAAAATCACTTACAAACATGCCAAAATCGTTTTTACATTTAATATTTAAAACTAGTTGTTAAACTAACAATTAACATGTCAAATAGCACCTAGTTTTAATATTAACATGTACCATCAGGTATTATCAATTAAATCCGACCATTAACAGCTCCTAGAACATTTTAGGACATTATATTAACATGTCATATTAATTATAATACCTATCTAATCATTTAAAATCGTTTTTACACCAAAACAATGCAAAAAAAAACTCAAAACAGAAAATTTTAGCATTGCATGTATTTAAAATAACGATTTTTAATTAATTATTTCATGCATCTAAGGCACTAAAATAAGCATGTTTAGGCTCTGATACCACTGATGGAATATGAAATGGTATGCACATGGTAATCATGCAGCGGAAAAATGATAAAATCGATCATACATGCCAAACAATTCCATGACAAGAATCGAAACATGAAATTTTAGGGTTTTAAAAACTTACAACTTTAGATGCACTTCAAGAATTTGATTTGATGATGACCAGAAACCAAGATGGATATGTGAACCTTAGATCTTCACCACCAATTCCAAAGAACAGCCTTTACGCCACTTCTCTCTATTCTCACAAACACACTTGCAAAGATAGCTTAAAACCGAGATTGCTAGCTCTCTAATTAAGTATTGTGTAATGGCAATGGATTGAAGCTACAAGACTTGATCATGTACTTCTTTTAGGTGCTATTAATGCCCAAGAACACAAGAAAGCAAGAAAGAATTCTTCTCCTTGTGTATTTCGGCCAAGAGAATTTTTGTGTGTGAGAGAGAGAGTTTCATGCCACACACTAACACTTAGGGTTTTTAATTTTTTATTCTCATTCAATATATATCATTTAATTTTTGTAAGTGATAAATCTAAAAACCACTACCTTAAGATAGTTAATTTATCCTTAATCACTTCCTTAAAATAAGTAACATATATTGATTCAAACTCCTTTTGAATTTAAAATTCAAATTAATTTGAAATAAGACATTTTAATCTAATAAATCACTTAATTAAAATTAATGCATGTGCCGAAATTCCTTGATATTTCTCTAGGAATTTCGGCCACTTTAATTCCCATTTAAATGATTTAATTTGATTAAAATTCTTTTAGGCTTTAATACTCAATTAATTAAATTAATACAAGATAATTAATTAATTACAATTAAACCTTGTGGGCTGAATTTCTCTCTCTCATGGACCAAGGTCCAATAGCAATTTTAATACCCATTACACACATTAATTTAACTTTAATTAAAAGCCCAAATTAATGTCCAATACTTTATTTAAATCTTTTAAGTCCAATGCTTTGTGTGCGATCCTATAGGTCCATTTAATATTGGCAATGAATTAATAAATTAATTCAATGGCTATATATATTCTCTAGCAAGATATTATAACATTCCAAATTAAATGAAAATGCATATGGCATTTAGTAACCTAATACAATTTTGCATAGTCCCTTACCCATAAATATCAGAATTAATATAAGGCATGGAACTAGTCATCCTTATATATATTAATTCCTTTCTTGATATTTCAGTGACACTGAACTCTCAGATAAATAATGATTACTCATTATTTCATCTCGGTATGGCCATACACTTCTTAGTTCACTGATCAAGTGGCCGATGATATTTTCTCTCTTATAGAGAGGGGTAATCCCCTCACTTCTCTCATGCTCTCTAACATGAATCAATGTATACCCAAGCATACCCATACTTGTCACTCTGTTACAAGCACGTTAGGTGTATGTCAAAGTACACAGTAATTCATAAAGAGTTTCATAGAGATTTTAGGTCTAAGAACTCCGATACAAAACTTGCATATGAGAAACACTTATGACTTGTACCATGTATTGTTCTCATGAACGGATCGAATCCAGATACCATGTTCTAAACATGTATCTATGATCCCTGATTGACACTCTTGTCCTTGTGATCCGTAAAATAGAACTCAACTTATCAGAGACAGCATGCTAGTATTAATTCATTTGTTATTTCCATAACAATGACTGACTAGGAATATTTAGAATGAAGTCTCATTTGTTTCAAGGCCTTATAACCATGTGCCTCACACATGATAACTTAAACTGAAACAACATTCTTGGATAGTTATATCAATTGATATGCACAGGAATACAATAGATAAAACAAATGCCTCATTTTATTAATTAAAGTGTTTTATTACAATGCATTGGGGCTAGGGCTTACACTAACAAAGCTCTCTCTGAGTAAGCAAATACTTTAGACTCTTGTGATCAGTATAAATATAACATTTCACTACATACAGATAGTGCCTCTATATCTTCAATGCAAAAACTATAGCTGCTAGCTCCAAGTCATGAGTAGGATAATTCTTTTCATGAGTCTTGAGCTGTCGAGAGGCATAAGCAATCACCCTGCCTTCCTGCATCAAAACACAGCCTAGTCCATTCCTGGAGGCATCACTGTAGATCACAAAATCCTTATCCGACTCAGGTTGAGCGAGGATAGGAGCTTCAGTCAACATACTTTTAAGTTTCTCAAATCATTCTTAACATCTGTCCGTCTATATAAACTTGGTGTTTTTCTGTAATAGTCGAGTCAGTGGAACTGCAATGGTGGAGAGACCCTTTATAAATCTCTAGTACTATCCGGCTAACCCCAATAGCTTCTTACTTCGATCACATTTGTAGGTGGCTTCCACTGAAGAATTGCTTCAATCTTTGCTGGGTCCACCTTAATACCTTATACAGAAATCATGTGGCCTAAGAAGGATACTTCATTCAACCAGAAGTCATATTTACTGAACTTAGCATACAGTTGTTTCTCTCTCAAAGTCTGTAGGACAATTCGCAGATGTTTATCATGTTCCTCTGGTGTCTTAGAATATACCAAAATGCCGTCGATGAAGACCATTACAAACTGGTCCAGATAAGGATGAAAAACTCTGTTCATCAGATCCATAAAGGCAGCCGGTGCATTTGTAAGTCCAAATGGCATGACCAGAAACTCATAATGGCCATATCGAGTACGAATAGCAGTTTTAGGCACATCTAAAGCTTTTACTCCCATCTGATAATAGTCTGATCTCAAGTCAATCTTTGAAAATACACCCATTCCTTTCAACTGGTCAAATAAGTCTTTAACGCGAGGAAGGGGGTATTTTTTCTTTATGGTGACTTTATTCAGCTATTTGTAGTCGATGCATAGCTTGAGCGTCCCATCCTTCTTTTTAACAAATAGAACTAGTGCTCCACAGGGAGAAACATTGGGTCTGATAAATCCCTTATGAAGCAATTCCTGTAATTGAATCTTCAATTCCTTTAACTCTGCAGGCGCCATTCTATAAGGAGCAATGGATATGGGTGCAATGCCTGGAGCAACCTCAATAGAAAATTCTACTTCCCTGTCAGGGGGTAAACCTGGTAATTCATCAAGGAACACATCTAGAAATTCTCTAACAGTGGGCACCTCTGATACTTTTGGACTGTCTTTCTTTGCCTCCACTGCATAACACATGTAAGCTATACATCATTTCCTGATCAACCTCTTAGATGCAGTAGCAAAAATTACATCAGACAGATAATTATGTCGCAAACCAACCACTATAATTTCTCGACCATCTTCAAGCTTTAAAGTAACTCTTTTTCTTTTACAATCAACAGTCACTTGGTGGGCGGATAACCAATCCATCCCTAGAATCACATCGAAGTCATGAAAGGGCAACTCAATAAGGTTTGCCAGGAATATATGTCCCTAGGCACTAATAAGACACTGTCTATACACCCTGTTTACCACGACACTATGCCCCAGAGGATTACTCACTAAGATATCCTGGTCCAAGCATGCCTCTTTCATCCCTTTATCCCGAGCTAATGCAGTACTAATATAGGAATGAGTCGAACCATGATTAATCAAAGCATGAACTGAATCAGATAATAGGAGAAATGTACCTACTATCACATTTGGAGCATCCTCCTCCTCTCTGGCTTTGACAGTATAAGTCTGGCCTGCAAATCTCTTTTGACCCTGAGATGACTTTCCAGCTGGTCTAGAGGCTGATGTGATGGGGGCAACTCCCCTACCACGTCCTCTTGGTGCAGAGGACCCAGTACTTGATGCTGGAGATGCAACTGCGGTAATGCCGGATAATCTTTAATCTGGTGCTTCCTGGACCCACAGCGAAAACATGCTCCAGTGTGAAATCTGCACTCCTCATAATGAAATTTGCCACAATAATCACAAGCTGAAGCTGTTCCACTGTCTCTATCCCGAGGGGTACTAGCAACTGGTGTAGCTGAACCTCTGCCACAAGTAGCACTACCCCTACCCCGTCCTGTTGGAACTGGGGGACGACTCTGAGGTGTAAACAATCCCTTTGACTTCTTACTCTGATCACCCTTTTCACTCGATTGTCCTTGCTTTCTCTTTTGCTGAAATCGAGATTGTCTCTCAGCCTATTCAGCCTGGATGGTTTCTAACTTAATGGATGCCTCCACCATAGCTCTCAAGGTAGGGTACTTCTGGGTCCCTATAATCTGTCTGAGCTCAGTATGCAATCTCTTCTCAAACCTCTGTCGCAGCTTTGCATCTATAGACTAACTTTCATCAAGGTAAACACTAAGGTGCTCAAACTCGCGCTCATACTCGGCCACTGATCTATTGCCCTGCCTAAGCCTCCAAAAGGCATCTTGCATAGCCAATTTTTACTCAGACCCAATATATTTAAGCTCAAACTGAGACACAAAGAAATCCCAAGTCAACTGATCCACTGGGGTGTGCCTCCTAACTGAATCCCACCAAACAAAAGCTGATCCTTGCAACAAAGCAACTATACCTTCTAACTTTTCTTCTACTGAACTGTTTGTAATTTCAAAAAGCCTCTTTGTCTTAAATAACCAATTTTCAGCCTGTGAGGGTGTCAAAGGATCCATTCCAGAGAAGTCTTCAGCTCCTAACCTTTTTAACTGCTTCAAAATAGGTCTTCTTCGAGGTGGAGCTGGCTGAACCTGAACAACAGTATGGGAGGACTGAGCCTGACCTGCTTGTAGTCATTGCTGAATGTAGTTAGCCATAAGATTAAAGAAGTATGGCTGTGGGGGTGGAGGTGGCACTGCTGGAGAGGAAGCCTACCGTTATAGAGCCTCCTGCTGTCCAGTACCTATGGAAGTTTCACTTTCACCATCCCCAACCTGTCTACCTTGATCGGATGACATCTTTACACTATAAAATAGAAAGGAGCAAGTATACATTAGATTTTCATCACACTTTATTACTTACAATTGGCATGTATATATATAGGTAATTAAATCATACTTATTCCCACTTCGATCTTAGGACCGGTTAAACCAATGCTCTGATACCACAAAATGTAACACCCATACTGTAACAGTCTTATCGAACAGGCAATTGGTCGAATTTTTTTTTATCCTTTAACTTAATCATTATCATGCATATATGACTTTCATTAACCGTCAACCTATAACTGTTCGGAATTTACTATGCATTTAATAAAATTTTGGCAATATAACGGCTATATTCTTAACTAGCCCCCTGAAAAGCAGACAATTACACAGCCTCTCAGAGGCACAATAGTTTAAATCCAATCATATAATAAATCCACAGATATTATCAAGCAACACATGCATACCATTCATTCTCTGCAATTCCTCATCCACATACCACTATATACAATACAAAGTACGATTATCGATACAATATCGTTCTCATAAAACAAAACATAATGGGTATATATAAACGCCACAAAATATTCTTTCTAGCTTTTCAGCTTTAATTTCTCATGTGTACCCATGCTCCAAACTATCTGTACCTGCACACAGTAAATCCTACGTACTGAGCAATAAACATGCCCAGTGGTGACTAAAAATCATAGCATTTCCCTAAAATATATATATCTTTAAAAATTTTGATTTAAGTTATTTATTATCGATTTTTCTTATTTAAAAACAATATTTATTTTATTAGCGACTAACTTTTCATTTAATTTATAAACTCTCTTATATTCTCAATTTAGTCCTTAAACTTCTCTTTTATTTCAAAAATGCCATTTTATACTATTAATTACTAGTTTGCCCTTTTATTCCTTATTTTCTTATTTTACATTATTAATTAGCTTATAAATTACTGAATAATCCTTATTTTAACCTTTTTCATGTAAAATTTTATTTTAGTCATTTAACTTTATAAGGTTGACTTTTTACCCGATTAATTGACCAAATTATCATTTTACCCTTATTACTTATTTTCTTTTTCACTTTTACTTATTAATTTCATCTTTTGAGAAAATTACCGTTTTACCCCTAAACTTTTAACCCCTTTTCATTTTAGTCCTTTTTCATATTAAACTTTCGTTTTAGCTTTTCTTTGTACACTTTTAACATTTTCTTATCAATATGCCCCTAGTACAAACCCGGTAGAAAACTCTCAAACCGGATATACGGGACGTGGACCCCACAGGGCCACAACAGAATGAGAAATGAGCTCCAAGAATCATCTCTCATATAACATATGAACATATGACAGTACGTATGATATATATACTATAGTGATAAACGATCCAACCATAGTAAAGCAAGTTGCCATGACTTGCACCGCGATATATGTATCCCTATGGCCAGCCATATATATCTTGAACTAGGTTTTACTGCCCGACTCTTTCTAAGGGCACAATTTTCTTAATTTTTCCTTTATTAGTTAATCTTTCATCCTTTTCCTTACTTTTCATTTCTTATTAATACAGTATCAGTGCCTTATAATTACAATCAGTCTTCTTTACACAATCTATGAATCATTTCATAGTAGTTCACCATTTAATCTATAAATTATGCCATAATTCATTCAAATGTCACATTTTTCAACTAATACCTAATTAACATTTATTCCGAAAATATTCATTTAATTCCCATAAATTCTATAAAAATTCATAACCATTTATTTACATTAATATTACCATTAGAAAGCTTAAAATCACCCAAATTTATATTAGTTTCTTAGGAATCATCATTCGGCCTACACTACAACTCCATCATACAATTTCCTTTAACTTCATTTAAGGTTTCTAATAAGCATATATAACTCTTAAATGAATGAATATAGCATTACTTTCAATTATACCCCAATATATGCAATTTTTCTTAAGAAACCTAAAGGAAATTCACTTAATTAATAGGGAAATAAAAGGATTAATTAGTCACACACCTTTTTCTATTGATTAGCCTTGCCTAGACTTCCTTGCCTTTTCCTTTGGCTTGAGAAATTTGCTCCTCTTCTTGGATTCCTTCACAAACCAAAATTCTCATCAAAGTAAACTCAATTATTTTGGCCTCAAATGCTAAAATTAACAGCAAAAATGAAGTCTAGGCACCCAAAACTAGTAGTAGGCACCTAAAAATCAAATTAAAATCAATTAATTCACTTACCTAACTTTGACACCTAAATTTTACTCCTTGATTTCTCTTGATTCTCTTCCTTGAATCAAAGATTAGAGCTTTCTAGGATACTCTATAGAGGCTAAAATCAAATTCTAAACAGATGCGTCTATTCGACTGTGCGCTTTTCAAATTTTGAAAATTTGCCAACAACCACTCTCTGATCGGAGCACCTCAAAGTATAACTCATCCGATTGGACCCTTTTAGAGGGCGAACAAGTGATAACTATAAAAATGTCACAGTACAAGGCCTAGGAGGTTGACCCATTAAACCTGACTGGGCCCAAAACCCTTCAGGAAAGGTGCACCAAACGTGAGCAGGAAGCCAAGGAAGAGGCCACTTGATGTTCGATCGGACTGATGGGACATCACGTCTCAATCAGTTCACTGACACAAGGCAGAGCCCATGCCCTTTACCTGCTTTTTGTCACTTCACCGCTCACCTACTCTGAAAACCAATTATCACATCTCAGGCACTTAATTGCACCTATTTTATCTCCTATAAATAGCCCAATATATAATGGCTCCAGTTATTGAATCTCTGAAACTCTTTTTCTAGAAAGCTACTAACTTAAGCTTTGAAGTGCTTACGCCTAGTCTGATCGGGCTTCCTTTCTTACAAGAACTCAACATCTGATCGGGAACAACCTATCCAGCTTTCTCTCTTCTTAAATATAGACTTTCATGTCTTATCAATTATATACATAAAGTGTGTTAGATGATTATTTATTAAAGTATTTCTCATTTTTAACTTTTTTTCTATTAATTTCTCAAGAAAAAATTATATAATTGAATGACAATTAAATTTGAGCTTTGTAAGAATGGCAATTAAATTTGAGCTTTGACTTACAAAGTTGAATATAATAAACTAGTAGCGACAATTAATTAAAATCATGGTTGGCTTACATAATTCATTACAAAAGGGCGATTGATTAGCATAGTATATTATCAGTGATTTAAATATATAAATAAAGAAAAGAGATTATTAGAATATTAAATTTGAAACAAATTAATGCTTGTGAGGTCAATTTTTAATGATAGATTATCATAACATTAAATTGGTCAATCAATGAATTTTAATGTTTGTAAACAAATAAATAAATCAACCAATTTTAATTCAGCCGTACTCAAACTATATATTCTTTTACGAATACAAGGTTATTTATTGCGGGGTACTCCTTTTTTCTTTAGCCTTCACAAAAAATCATAACCTCTTTTTTTTCTTGAATTCAAAGGTTTTTTTTCAAATATTGTAGCTGTCGTCAGTTCATTTACAAACGACAGTCTCTCCTCTCTTTTATTTTGCTATTTTATTAAATTTTTATCTTTGTTTTTCAATTTTTATATATTTTTTTCATTTTTTTTCAAATCTCTCGGATCGATTTAGATCTAAAGTTTTAATTTTATTCATTATTTTTTATTCTTATTTGATCTTTTTGTATTTTGGTTTCAATAAACTCAAATCTAAAATCTTTATTTTAGATTTGATTTTTGTTTTTGTTCAAATCTTATTTATATTTTAATAAATTTGAATTTTTAGCAAATGTTGAATGCAATTTAAATTTTTATCATACATGTTTATCCTTCATATTTGGAGGTTATTGTCTTCCTTCATGAAAATTTTTGTAATGCCCCTCATTATACCCTAGGAGAATTTTCAGTAATTAATAATTAGGGTCTATGCTAAATTAAGTGTAAATGCTTATAGATGGACCCAATTGAAAAGTGAAAGGATTAGTTTTAGGGCATAATTAGAAATAAAGGAAAGTTGAGAACCAAAGGGCAATTTTTCCATGTTAGTGACATTTGGGCCAATAGAAAAAGAGGGAGATGGAGATATTTTAAGAGGTGTGGCCGGCCAAAGCAAAGGTCTTCTTCTTCATCTTCATCCTTTCTCAAACCCTAAAGTCTCTCTCTAAAACTCTCTCTAGGATCTCTTGGGTTTTTGGCAAAAAGAAGAATATTTAGTTAATTTTGCTCTTAAGGTATCCTTGCTTCTTCTTTGTTATATGTTGTTCATTGATTAAAGTGATAGATGTTCATACTAGTGTTCTTATTTCTTAGAAGGAGAAGTTAGCAAAAAAAAGGGAAAGGAAGCCATCTAAGAGTGAAGGAAAGATTTGGAGCTTCAAAAAGGTATGGGAAATTACATGTTTGTGTGTGTGTGCTTGAGTTTTTGGACATGAGAGATGTCCTTATCACAGCTATTATATGTTTTACATGTAGATATTAAGCTTGAAAGTGATTTAGAGATGAAAGATGCAAGTTTTGTTGAAAGATATAAAAATATGTTTTAAGGATTAAAGGACCAGTCTGTACTTTTTTGGCCATATCTTGAGTTATAGTTATTCAAATTAAGAAATTCCAATTGGTATAGAAACTAGACACACATATCTTGATTTTTTAGAGGAAACCAAGAATTGATTTTCACTGCATGATTATGAAAATTTGTGTTGAAATCTGGATATGGCTGTTACCTTATTTTTGTGAGTAGCACGTGGTTTTCTTTGCATATCTTAGATTTACAGGTCCTATTGAGATGATTTTTGGTGTTTTGGAAACTAGAAACATAGGCATACAACTTTGTAGAAGGTCATTTTGGCTGGAAATGTGGTTTTATAGGTCAAAATTGGCTTAGAACCCGGAACTGAAAATCTGTCGTTAGGCAGATTAGGGCATCACAGTTACTAGCTTTTTGGTAGTAACCGTGAGCCACCCTAATTTTTAGTCCAGAACCAAAACCCATCCTAGCTCACGGTTACTAAGAAATTCATACTAACCGTGACCCATTTTCGTAGCCTTACTTCACAGTTACCATGCAAGGGCTAGTAACTGTGAGGTAGGTAGCATTTAGTCCAGAACCGAAGAGCAACCTATGTCACGGTTACTAGGAATTGGGTAGTAACCGTGACCCCTATTAAATAACTTGGCTCACGGTTACCATGATTTTGATAGTAACCATGACCCCTCCTTATATTTTGATACTTGGAATTTTATGATTCCATATAGTGCCTAAACCTATCTAAGCCCTTTCTAAGTTAGTAAATCACTTTGAATATAAAAGTATAGGCTAATATATCCCTTTAACCATATGAATTAAAAGGAATATAGAGGAAAAACATTGTAATATTTAATAAATGTATATGATTGCTTGTATATGGATACATAAATGTTTATAGTGGCTATTACTTGGTAACTGTTAGTTACAAAGCTATATAATGATAAACTTGAGTTAGTTTATCACGCATCAAAATGCATTAATGAGAACTAATGATATATGTGATATGATTTGTTTTGCCTGAACATAAAAATTTGGTGGTGGATAGATAGGTATGCCTATAGGGTTACAGTCGCAGCTGCTATAGTCTGACTCTTATTAGTCCATAATATGTCTCTAAATGAGACCACAGTTCTGACCCGATTGGGTCCACAGATTTAATACCTTAAGGTATTTACATATTTGATACTTTATGGTATCCACAGCACCCGTTATCCACACCCACAGGAATTTAAGCAGACAGTTTATAAAATGAATGACGTGTATACATAGTTTGCAATCTTTTATTATTATGATTAAATGACACAGTTATTTTTATTTTTCCGATAATGTACTTAGTATTATTTTTCCTAATGAAGTAATATATTTTATTAAGTATTATTGTTGTATGCTTGGTGATAACTACTGTGAGTGGTTATCAACATGTTATTTTTGTTCTCCACTAAGCTTTATAGCTTAACACGGATGTTTATCCATGTAGGTTTGCAAGTTAGACCTTTTTTTCAGGGACAAAGCCAACAATCTCAGAAGCCAACATCAGACTAGGAAGAATCACTTTGATGTATGAGATGCATTTTGGTATCTTTTTGTGATGTACCTTATATTGTAGTCATGTCAATCTCAAGTTTTGTAATTAATAACCCACTAGTATTTTCAATGTAACAACTTAATCTTATATGATTTGTAAAGTATATATGTATGTATATATATATATCTATATGCATCTTTAACATGTAATTCATATGTTAAAATACAGGATAGTTGAATAGATTAATAGTGCCCCATATATTATGGGTTAATGAAATGTAATTAGTAACAGTAATCAGGATATTCTAGTATAGTCATTACAATTTTCGTCCTTTTGGAATAAATTTTTTCGTAGATAGCAGATGGACTGAGTTTCCACAGAAAACCAAATTGCTCGAGGCATGTTACTATTATCCACTATTTTCATCGAAAAAGTTCAGATATATATTATAGAAATTTCATTAGTTTCGTACATCTTATTTATTTTTAAATTTTACAAATTTATTTATATTTTTCAGATGTATTTTTTATATTATTAATGAAGATTTAATTTGCAATTAAAAAAAAGAATATAAGGTTATTATTGTCAATATCAATCAAAAGCTTATAAATAAAAGACATTTTGAAGAAATTTTCTTTTAATTGGAAAATTAAGTTAATTAAATTATTTATCTTAATTCTATACATAGAATAAAGAAAAAAAATTGTTCGACTTCTTAGTTTTTACATATATGCTATAAGTTTGAAGTTTTAGGTTGAGGTTCTCATTATCATATCAAGAACGATAGATAAACTCATCTTATTAATTATTTGAATTTCAAACCAGAAAATTGACATTTACATACAAACTCCACTCATGTAATTAATTAGAAATGACGATTATAGTGACACATGGAATTAAAAAATAAATAAATAAAACATGATTTTTTGTGTTTTTTTTCTAGAAAGAAAAATATCACAAATTATTCTGAATGAGTTTGAAATATGTCCATTACTTCTGAGATTAGAAATTGATCCCGATATAAACGAAATAATATCAAAATAGAAAATAATTTATATGAGATTAGTTTCATATTAGATTTTCCTTTAATTAGGGAATCAACCATTTATAAATATATTAATATGGACAATTACATATTAATTTTATAACGGACATATTTCATAGAGAAAATTTTCCTTATTAATTAAATTTTAACTGCTAATTTAATTCTCATCAATTAAGGCAATTAAGCATTCCTTAATTGGAGCCTTATATAAAGAGCTTAGATTTCTGGAGAGAAAAGAGAAGAGTATCTCATATACTGAATTGTTGTCGATTTTTCTACATACTCAATTTCTCTTTGTCTGTGGGATTTTTAGTTCGTGGATTGAAGCTTTTCATTTCGAGATTCGTGACACGTAGGTGGAAGGAGTGCTGGTGATGTGAAACAAATGATTTCTACTTCAACGATCTGCATTTCGAGAGATACTTATATTTTACTTCTTGATATATGTTGTGACATATTTTTATCATTAGTATTAGAGGTATATTTTCACATTCCGGCATGTTATTTTTGGATCTAAATTTTTGTGAAGATTCAGACATTTTTAGAGGCTATTTTGGTATGCCTATAAGATCTATTCTGTGTATTTTTTAAAATTATGGACAATATATAATTTTTTTGTATTTGTACATGAAAAAAATTAATTTAATAGTCCGTAATTAAAAATTTCATGTGGAAATTTTTTTATTTTTGACAATACTATTGGATTCGGGGATCCTAAAAACTCCCTAAAAAAATCAGTGGCCTGAAACTACCGGAAAGCCAATGCGTGGCATGTAAGCGCCATCAGTGTTGGGCAGATGCCAGAGGATGCATCCCAGACACGTACTAGGGCCACATATTGAGTGATGCATCACTCAGCGATGTGGCCCATTTGTAGTTAGACATGTGGCTCAATGGTGAGGCACCATATGTTAGATGATGTGGTAAAGGGGTCCACCTGGGTGCCATATGGACCAACCAGATGATGCCATATGGCAGTCTGTGGCACTGACATATGACACATGGGTCTAGCCACATGGCTTGGTGAGTCATGCCATATGGCAACATGTGCGCCAATGGACGACTACCACGTGACAGGTTGTGGTCGTGCCACATGTCACGTGTTAATCCTTTGGGTGCCACGTTGCATACAGGTTGGCCAATGGGTGTCTACCACATGTCAGTTGTTGTCTGACATGGTGACATTTGGTTCATTAGGGTCACGCTACGTGGTATAGAGCCATTGCTGGTGCGTGGTGTCCCTATTACACGTGTGGCACGTAAAGTCCACCCTTGCTAGAGTGTGAGCCCTCCTTTGGCCTCCAAATCAACTCAAATTTTTCCTAAACTGATTTACTCATTTTTTTCTATTTTTGGAATATTTTTGAAAATTTTTAAAAATCGAGAAAATATATTTTTGGATTTCTTTCCAATTAAAATTATTTTAAAATTGATAAAAATTGAGAAAATTATTATTTCTGCCTTCTTAAATTTTCAAATTTGTTTAAAAATTATATTATGTGGATATCCCTTTATTTTTTGGTTGAAATAAGTTTCAATCATATGTGTTTGTATATGAGTGCACTAACTATTTATATTCTGTTATGAGTAACAATTTTGTCCTTATTGTTGGATGGAAATGAGTTTCAGTCATAGATGTTTGTTCATAAGTGTACTAATTGTTTAATTTTCTGGTATGTGTGATAGAAATGGTAATAATAAGGACTCCTAGATGTCCACGGACTCCTCAAGAAATTGCAAAAATCAAAGCAAAAGTGCAAAACAGTTTGCAAAATAAAGATGCATAGAAGGTTCAAGCTGATGATATTGATACATTAGTGTATCATATTCTATGTATGCACGAACAATTGCAATAGTGCATTTGTGATGGTGGCCTGAATAGAGGACATAGAGACTGGACCTTATTTAAGGTGATGTAAGACTCTTTTGATCATCATATAGATATGACGAACTTGATGGATGATGCCTAGATAATGAAAAATGGAATTTATAGAGAATCCATTATCCATTTTTTGCAATTGGTAACCAAAATAGGAGTGTTAAGAAGTAACACTAAATCTGAAATGGTGCTCAAAAGTGGATGTTTTATGTATCGTCCACGGCTTCATGATAATTTTTTATAGCATAACTCTTGATTTGTTCGATAGGGTTAGAAAATCAATTTCTGTGACGAGACTAGTTTTGTCACATTCTAGGTTCCTTGAGTTATTGGCATAAGTGTCAATTTATTAATGGTTTACGGATATTTTGGTTAGGATTTATCTTTCCTATTGTTAGATTAAAGACAAGTGTGTCTTATCTTTTTTTAGAATTTTTTTAAGATTGTTCGATATTTAATGATTGATTAAATAAATGAGTTTATTTATCTTTTGGATATTATATTGGCATTTAAATTTTAATATAAATGTCATTGTTTGATTGTTAATTGCTTATGGGTTTGAAATATTTTATAAGTAAAATATTTGTATGATAATTGAGTTGAGGCTTAGATTATCTTATGTATAATTTCCTGAATTAAGTTTAAGAACTTAATGGCCAACAATCAACATTTACTATGCAAGAAAATTTTAATTTGTAAGGTTAGATATTAGAACTTAGAGGGTAATTGGAAACTATAAGTAACCTTTTCAAATTTGAACCTAATAGATAACTTTATTAGGGTAATTTTTTAAATGTACAGTAAATAATATATATTGCCTAATCTCCTTTAATATTATGCAACAATTGTTCCATTAGTGATCAGAGGATCCAAATGGTATATGGAAATTCATTATGTGCTTAAAGAGCAAGAGGTTCTAGAAACTTTAAGTTCAATTATGATTGAACCTGAGAATGGCGCCATAACCTAGTATAGGTGGGATTGAGAAGCCTGTATGGCATGGGAAAAGAGATATTCCATTGCTCTTATCATATTGCTAAGTGCAAATGGATGATGATATCTATAAGTAATTTTACAAGTGTCAAAATACAATGGATCGCTTTGCTAGAAAAATTCGAAGATATGTCTCTAACTAAGTTTCGATCATTAGTGATTAAATTTGATACTTATCAGATAAGTCTGACCATATAATGCAAAAACATCTAAGAGAGATGGAAAATATAATATGTGAGTCTAGTAAAGTTGGTCATAAGTTGATCAATAAGCAGCAGGTCTAAGTTGTTATTCATTCCTTACCCAGCAGTTAGGAGCATATTAACATGCAACTAACTTACGAGGACTGTAAAAAGATATTTGAGAATTTCGCTCGATATTTAGAGCTTAAAGAGGACTGTTAAGCATCGATTAAGGTCAAAATTGATGTGCATATGGTATAGTTGCATTCTGGTATAATGAGTTTTAACTATAATAAGTAAAGAAGCTTCAATAGTAAGGGTAAGGAAAAGGCTTGAGAGCCTAAAACGAAAAAAGATAAAAACAAAATTACAAAATGTCCAAAGAAAAGGAAAAGTTAAACATTTCAAGAGTGAAATGTTTTAACTGCCAATAAAAATAAAACTGTGCAAGAGACGGCCATGTGTCCCAATAGATACATTATCTTGACTTAAAAGTGAGGGATATTTGTGTATCTAGTTCTATCTTTCTCACTGAATATCATCCTCTATAGGTGATAGATTTAAGAGTAACGAACCATATGGCAAAGGATCAAGTTTTTTTTTATCTATTTAGTTTTTGTTCTTGCTTTGATGATACTTGGTTTCATTCACATTTCAAAGAAAACAACGTATGTTTATATTTAGATGATGCTTAATATGGTTTTAGTTTAGTTTCAAACAATTTTCTTGTTATGGATTTTGAACTACATTATTCAATAAAAACTAGTTTTATTTTATATCTACTTCACAAAGTTATGAGAATAATGTGAAATTATGGTATGCAAGATTAAACCATATCTGGCAAGACCAAATGCATTGGTTAGCTAAGATAGGTTTGATATATGATTTAAATAAGGTTAAATTGCCTATATGTGAGCATTACATGTAAGAAAAACTAGTTAGAAAATTGTTAGAAAAAAAGGAACTAAGGTCGACTTTCCATTGTAATTAATCCATTTTGATGTCTGTGATCAAATGAATGTTAGGACAAGGTATGAGGCTTATTATTCATCATTTTTATAAATGAATATACTAGGAATGGTCATGTCTATTTGATATCTCACAAATCCGAAGCATTGAGTTACTTTAAGACTTTTATGAATCTTGTTGAGAATCAATTGGATAAAAAAAATTAAAGCTTTAAAAATCGACCATGATTGAGAATACCTTTTTGATGAATTTAAAGCTTTATTTGATAAAAAAAAGGGATTGAACTTCAGTTGTCTATTCCTCGAAATCCATAACAAAATGATGTTACAAAAAGGCAAAATAGAACCCTTTTAGATATGGTACGTTCTATGATGGCTCAAGCAAATTTTCCCATCTCTTATTAGGAAGATGCTTCGTTTAAAGCCACATATATTATAAACCATGTGCCCTTCAACTTTGTTGCTTCCACTTGTTATAAGTTATGGACTGGTCAGCAATTCGATCTGAGTCATTTATGACTTTAGAGTTGTACTGCTTATATCCACGATGCCTCAAGTACATTTGGTAAATGTGGATCATGAGGTAAAAATAGTATCTTTGCATGATAGTCTGACATATCAAAAGGATAGGTGTTCGTGGGTGAGCGAAAAAATGGCTTAGTAACATAATTTGAATCACGAGATATCATATATTTTGGAAAATGATTTTTTAAAGTTGGGAAAAGTAAGTCAAGACTTTAATTTTTTTCTAAACTTAAGAAGATGAACTATTCGGATCTCTCTATCTGAATGGAAAGCAAATTGATGAAGAAGGTAAAGACTCTCTTCTCAACAAATCAGATATTTGGGATCCATCTTCTAATGGAAGGATGAACATGCCTATCTCCAGTAGGAGTATGGACATTTATGATCCTTAGTTGAGAGGGATCATAGAGCTCAATCCTAGTGGAAGCATATTTTTAACTATGATTAATATATGATAAATATTTATCAAGATTTGGAACTACAAAAATCTAAAAGGAAAAGTGTTTAACACCGATTATTTGAGATCGAATGTGCGAAAGAGCCCATAAGATAATGATGAGCATAAAAATGTAAAAGAAGCTCTCTCATGCCCAAATAAAGATAAATGGATTAAGGCAATGGAAGGAAAAATTACTTTCATGAGATCAAATCATATTTAGGAACTGGTTAATCTATCTGAAGGACACAAATCAATTAGGAATAAGTGGATTCTCAAAATAAAGTGTAAAGCTAAAGGTAATATCGAAAGATATAATACTCGACTAGTCGCTAAGGGGTTTACACAACATGAAGGAATTAACTATGAAGGATTTTTTTCTGTTGTTAGATTTATGTCGATAAGGTTAATTCTAGCCTTGGTGGCTGATTTGGACCTAAAACTACATCAAATGGATGTAAAGAATGCTTTTCTCAATAGAGGATTAAAAGAAGAAATCTATATGGAGTAGGCCAAAGTTTTATTGAAAAAGGTAGCAAACATAAGGTTTATCGATTGATGAGATCGATCTATGGCCTAAAGTAGTCTTTGAGATAATGGAATTTGAGATTTCATGAAGCAATCATGTTGAACGAGTTCAACATGATCGATGAAGATCATTGTATTTATTCCAAAAGCTTGATAAATAAATTTATCATTTTAACATTGTATGTAGACGATATACTTATAACTGGGAATTATAAAGAATACGTAAATCTAATCAAAGATTGGTTATCTTCCAACTTTGAGATAAAGATATAGGTCAAGCAGATTATATCCTTGGAGTTAAGATTTTAAGGGATCATTCAAAAAGATTATTGTCATTATCTTAAGAGACATACATTAACAAAGTTCTTGAATTATTTAATATACAAAATTGTAAGCTCATAAAAAATCCCAATTAGTTTCTTAGCAAAAGTATGTGTCCTAAGTTCGAAAAAGCAGATAGAACATCTGAAGAATGTTTCATATGTTAGTGCTGTGGGTAGTCTGATGTATACAATATTGTGTACCAAACCTGATATATATTATGTTGTGGGTATGGTAAGTAGATATCATTCCAACCTAGGCGAAACACATTGAAAGGCAATATACTCAGATGTTGATTGAGGAAGTGATATGGATGGGAGGAAATCCACCTTAGGTTATGTATTCTTTCTTGGAAAGGGTGCCATTTCATGGAGTAGCAAGAAGCAAATCTTTATATCCCTATCAACATTAGGAGATGAATTTGTCACTTCCTCTGCTGTAGTATAAGAGGCAGTTTGGCTGAAACGGTTTGTGAACCATTTGGGAGTAACTGATTTAGAGAAATCAGTGATAGTCTATGATAATAGTCAGTCATCAATGGATGTATCGATATTAAGTACCAACAAATTAAAGATATTATTGCACGAGAAAAACTAAACTTATAGTACATTTCCTCGCTAGATGTGATTGCAGATCTATTAACAAAACCTGTATTAAGAAATGTGTTTTGAGAGACACATTAGATCTTAAGGTTTGTATAAGATTTGATTTGTACTATTTATGTAATCCTTTATCATTATTATTTATGAATAATTATAATTGGGTTCATTGTTGGTAATACATGAGTGTGAATATTTACATGTGAACATTTACTATTGTAAGATAGAACATGTCGGACAGAGAAGTAATCCACTCACATGGATATTTACATTAGTTTTGTTAATAAATTAACGAAGTCTAATATGAGGCAAGTTTTGAACAAAGTAAAATTTTGAGAATCTGTTCAAAATAAAAGTGTCATCTTGCAGAAATTACAAGATGAGTCTTATTAACATGCAAGATAAAGACACACATGAGCTTGTGTGCTTTGGATTAAGATCCAAAATAGGATTAAGAATGATCCGATGATATGTTAAACGTAACTATCATATTCTATCTAAAAAGCCAGAAGTAGTCTTGAAGGAAGTGGATTAAAGTTGGACATTTTAGTGCATTGCAACCTTATGCTTATGTATGGTGTTAAATAATAAGACATACGCTCCTTTAAGGGAAATGAGAGAACACCATAGCACATGCATCATACAATGTGTGCTTGAGTTGACCAAGAGAAGGGAATCTTATGTGAATAATCTCAAATTTTTTTCTAGTGTGAGACCCTAGTTTTTGATCTTCAGGACCCTTAAATTATACCAGAAGTATAGTTCAATGTGGCTAGTTTAGTTAGTCTCCAAAGGGTCATGGAAAAATGAGTTGAACTATGATGGATGACATATAGCAAAAGGGGGAGATATTTTTCCAATCACATTTGGTAGTTTCATGATTCACCAATATACCTATTATAGTTTTTATAAGTAGAGACACAATAGTGAATACGAAAATTATTTTTTTTTTGAGATCATGAGATAAAACAACGAATGTGAGAAAATTTATCTAAGGTTTGACATACTATTATGAAAAGTTCTTGTTTCTCAAGACGCCATATATCCCTAACAGGTGTATAGCATTAGTGTTCTCAATATGTGCCGGTTACACGAACTATCTGTTTGTATGATTAGAGAGAATGATTGAAAATTATTTCGTCATGTGCGAGTGGAAGATGAAGAAGTTTGGGATACGTCCACGACTTATGAGATGAGAAATTGATCCTGATATAAACGAGATATATCAGAACAGAAAATAATTTATATAAAATTAGTTCCATATTAGATTTTTCCTTAATTATGAAATCTACCATTTATGAATATATTAATATGGGCAGTTACATATTAATTTTGTAACTGACATATTTAATAGAGAATTATTTCCATATTAATTAAATTGTAACTACCAATTTCATTCTCATCAATTAAGGCAATTAAGTATTCCTTAATTGGAACCCTATATAAATGGCTTAGATTTCTGAAGAGAAAAGAGAAGAGTATCTCATATACCGAATTGCTGTCGGTTTTTTTTCCATACTTGATTTCTTTTTATCTATGGGATTTTTAGTTCGTGGATTGAAGTTTTTCATCTCAAGATTCGTGACACGTGGGTGGAAGGCGTGTCAATGACGTGAAATAAATGATTTCCGCTTTAACGATTTGCATTTCAGGAGGTATTTATATTTTATCTCTCGCGATATATCGTGATATATTTCTATCATATTCACTACAACGTAAAAGAATATTGTCTAAGCTACTGATTCTTTTTATTTTTTTTAATTGAGTTTAGACCGACAAATGGAATAATTAGATCAATCCTAAAATCTTACCTTAATCATCACCATAAAAAAATAAAAATAAAAATAAAATTTGCTGAATTATTTTGTACACTAAAATGTAGTTAAAAAAATTCAGGGAATTTTGTCAAATTTTTGGTATGGTTTAAAGTAACATAGTAAATGCATGTATTCCTCCATGAAAATTTTTTCTCTATATATGATGCATCAAACCAACAATATCTTTGATATGGAGAAAATAAAAGTTACAAAAATAGTTTTTATATGTCAATATACCAATGATTCGGTGCATTGAAGCGGATGTAAAGAAGTCAAATCTTTTCTTAATTACGTGTTTTGTGAAAAATCCAATATAAGAACAAAATTAGGTGTGATAGAAAAAGATGAACGGAACAAAAGCAAAGACATTTTTGGGCTATTGGGTAAAAATTCTATGATATTTAAAGATCAATGAACACAAGCAACCATGTCTTTATCCTACAGCTATCCAAATTGTAAAGCTTTTGACATACTTTCCCACATGATAAGCATTTTGTAGGACAATATCCTTCGTATGAATTAATTATATGTGCATGAATCTGCCTACAATTTTGATTTTTCTCAATTTTAGGCTATTGCCTACAATTTCAGCAAGCAAAATTGTCCTTGGTGTGTCCAACTACTTGGCCATTTTGAATCTCGTCGTGGAACACTACTACGAAATTCTTCTCCTATTACGGATACTTGCCAGCTCACCTACTGCTAGAGAATCCTCCCAAATGTAAAAGTGCTACAACAAGGATACATATATATGTTCAATTTATAGGGCTACAATTAGTGTTCAAATTGACAAATTCACAATTCTAAAAAATATAATGAATTATGAATAGAATTTAACTTGAACAATATATAATTCATTCGTCTTTATTTTATTGGTTGTTTCAGTGTGAGACACTGGTAGACATGCATTCGAGTTTCACTCAGATGTCCTGTAATAAGCAAATTGAATAAAGATGTATTCAAAAATGATTTCACACCTATTATAAAAGGCGAGCTTATAAAAAGAGTTGCCTTTATTGGATGATGAATGAAGAGTAGGCAACTTGCAATTAGGTTAAGAATAGATGTAAGAAAATAAATGACATGCAAGATTAGTTATATGTTTCCATTCAACCTATCATTCTTTCAAAGTAGAGCCCCATCTTCATATGACATGATCACTAACTACTTACTTTTAGTTGTTTGTCTTTCTTTTCTTGATTTCAAAACAGAGACATAGAGTGATTAATTAAATAACAAAACATGTAGTATGGTGACATATCAATAGCCAAAAGAATATGAAAGATTTGGTCCGTACTTTTAGTCACTAACCCTAACTATACATTGTATTGATATAAGGAACAGTAGATGTGGATGATAATATTCAGTTACACCACCACACATTTAGTTTTATTTCTAAAGTTGTAGGGCCATGTATTTAAACCTTTTTAAGGTATATATATATATATATATATATATATATATATAGTTTTAGAGCATAGCCATGTGTTGAGTGGGACATATGTCCTTAATCTACTATAATCTCTTTAGTCCTTAGCATGTTATCCCAATGGAAGACTCTAGCCTTTGATTGAGTTACTGCTCCACATAATTATGGAATCAAAATCTTAAAATTAATTATCGGTTAGCTGGTAATTTAATCCAACCAGAAAATATATTTTTAAGATCATTTTCCAATATATTTATAAAAGAATTATTATTCAGCGAATAAAAGAAAATTTTGGTAATATTTAGAGATTGACGTGCCAATTTAAAAAACTCGTTAGACTTTTTATTGTTTATTTTGACATCTTTGTATTTCTTGGTTTGAAAAACAAAGCAAAACTATAATTAAATTACCCTTGAAACTATATTAATCTAGAAACAACTGATCCATCCAAATTAGATATTCAGATAATTAGCATTCCAAACACTTTCTGTTAGAGAAATCTGTCTAATTAACGACGGATTTATTTTACTTTAAGGAATGGGCATGTAAACTTTAGCGACAAATATTTTACATTTAGCATGGAAACTTACACTTTTAGTGACATATTGATCTATTACCAACGGATTTAGCTTTTAGCGACGGAATTCCTCATTTTCAGCGCTGGATTTTTTCCATTTAATGACGGTGATCTTTATAAGTATGTGGATATTTTACCTTTTAGCAAGACGAATACTTTCTTTTTGTTAAAAGCTACCTTTACGGTCCGTTGGACAACCTTCTGGTCACTTTAATATATAGTGGCGAGCTTAAGTTTTACAATTGGCTCTTGAATTTACACATTTTTTTTATTTGAATTTTTAAATTTTTATTTTATCATTTTAAATTTTTTATTTCTTTTCATATTAAATAGAGAGTTACTAAATTTAAATAAAAAAATTTAGTATATATTGCGTCATTTTTATTTTATCAAATTTTTATTTGAATCCATTATATATTAAAATAAACATTTAAGGATAAAATCCGACCAACTTAAAGTTTGATGATCCAATAGCAAAAAAAAAAATGTATAAGGGATTTAGTATTTATTTTACCAATATTTTATATCGGAATAGGTTTTACTGAGTTAAGACATACATATCTCTTATACTTTTTATTTATTTATATATTTATTTTTATTATTTTTTAATCTTAAATAGATATAGATATTTGCAATAATTTTTAAAATAATGGCTTATTTGTCAAAATTCCAATTTCATGTGTGAGCCGCATGTCGAACATTTGAGCTCTCATGCACATCACTATTTGAGTTCACATAAATTTAAAATTATAGAAACATGGGCTTGATTGTATTAAAATAAAAATATTTAAGTCAATTTGTATTTATTAAAAAGATTAATATATAAAAAGTAAGGACATTTTTGCAAAACTGTAATCCAATATTAAAATTAGAATTTGACGAGCATAGAATGGACATTTTAATGTTAGTTTGTTTGGAACATAATTTAATGTTCGCGTGCTTGTTTTATATTGGATTCTTAATATATAGATAAGTTGTCAATTAAATATTTATCTTAGTTTATTGACAGTAAAAATTTTATTCTTTATATTTCAACCAAGACTTAAAAACCTCTTCTATGATCTTCTATTTAAGATATCACTTTAAACTATTATAGAAATTTTCAAGCATGTAACCAAAATTATAGATATTAAAGTTTATAGATTTTTATTTAAAAATATTTTGGATTATTATTATTATTATTATTATTATTATTATTATTATTATTATTATTATTATTATTATTATTATTATTATTATTATTATTATTATTATTTGTATTTGTATATTTTTGTATTCCTCGTACATTTTCCTGTTCCGATATATTCTTAATAGCTTATACGCATTTTTTGTTTTTCATGGTAAACATTAATATTATGTAGTAGGCGTACATTTTGGCTAATGGGTAACCCAATTTCATTAACAATCAATTTTTCAAAACTAAAATTTTAATGCAGTCTATTAACAATCAATTAACTATTAAATACAGTTGATTAATAGTTAAAAAAAATTATAGATGCACAACTATCATATACTATATAAAAATGCATGCATCCATAAAATTAAAATTTAAAATTTAAAAGTTTTATATATAAAAGTACAAATAAAAATATAAGTCATTAAAATTTAATGTCAATACTCAATACGATAAAAAAAAAATTACATAAGCGCTTTAGAAGATAATAAACTAAATAATTTAACACTAATTTATCACTAATCAGTATTGACAAGTGAATTTTTGGTAATTAAAATATAAAATATACTCATATTTATTAAATAATTGATTAAATTTATCACTAATCAGTGTTGACAAGTGAATTTTTGATGATTAAAATATAAAATATACTCGTATTTATGCAAAGAAATGATTAACCGTTAAGCATTTTAATTTTTTTTTTTTTTGCCACTCGATCCACAGGTGTTAAAATATTGTCTTCCTCAAAGCCACAAGTTTTGATATCATAATTATCACCAATTTCTTCAATTGCCTTCTGACAAATTGAAGTGTTCAATTTTTTTTATTTTTTTATTTTTTTAGAGGGGAAGGGGCGGGAGCTCAAACTCTATTTGTTCTAACCACTCTTATCTTTCTAAAATGATTTTTCTCATAAACAAAGTTGTAAAAATCATATCAGCCCAGAAAATTGGACAAGTGAAATCGAGACCCGCTCTCGTTTAGAACATTTTCATTAAAACAATTCATGTTCAGTATACTAAATGGTTAATAAACAACAACTAATAATTACTGAAACAAAACAATGCTCAATTGTCAGAATTATAATAGAAAAGATGTAAGAATTTTATTACATTGATAGACATTTCATTCTTGACATCTTAAATTAACATATAAAATGAACCTACTAATTAAGAAATCTGTTGGACATCTTGGGGCTGACATAGAAAAATGTGTTTGCTATTTCTAACAAATAGGAAGTAATCCTTTTATAAATATGATGTAATAACGTTTTGACATGCTGGTGGAGACACCATCCCTGTAAAAATAGGCTTAACATTCGCACATATGGATCTTGCATGGCCTCCTTTTCCTGTGTACAAAAGATCAATGTTGCCAAGCTCCACCTTTTCACATGGAAAGATTGCACTACAAATGAGTTCAATTGCTTCAGGAGTCGCAGATGAGCCTTTAACATTCCTGAAGCTGATACCGCTCAGCTTAACTTTTGATGGAATCTACAAAAAAAAATATATATTCAATATATTTTAGTTGGTGCATGCAATATTTTGCAATGTGTAAAAATTTATGCTAATATATTGAAAAATATTTAAAGTCATTACCTTTGAATTGCATTGCTTCCATGGGCAATATAGTTGATCAATAATAATAGGGTTCTTTACATTGTTCATGATAATGTCTTCAAAATGCAAATCAGATACAAGGCCACCGTATGATGCAGGCCAAGTCTTAATTCTTACACCGTTATCAGTATTGGAGAAGGTGCAATTCTTCACAAAAATTCCATACACAGGCTCTTCATTTTTATACTTTCCTAAACTTCCCACACTAATGCCATGTCCTGGTCCACATGTTACTCTTGTGATATGTATTTGTTCACTACCATCGCCGAGGGAAATGCAATCATCACCAGTGCCAATGCGGGAATCAATTATATTGATCTCATTTGATCGTCCGATGTGAATTCCATCAGTGTTGATACTATCGCCAGGCGCACGAATCGTGAAGCGTTCAAAAGTGAGATTTTTGCAACCTATCACATTCACATGGAAATTCTTGCTATCCAAAGAAGTCACACCTTCAACTCTGCTGTTGGTGATAAAATCAAATCGTAAACTCTGTTCATCAATTTTTTAAAGGAAAGAAATGATATTAATACTATTATAAAAAAGGCAACGATTCCATGCATTATTGTCCAATCTATTATAAAAAAAAGGCAACGTCGTACAACGTTCGGTGCAAAAAAAAGGGGCTTACGATTGGAAGTGGCTTGCAATTTGCATTTTGGTCACAATTACTTTGCTTCCATGCAAGTTGTCCTTGGCCATCAAAGATACCACCACCGAATAATGTGAATTGATCAATATATTCAAAACGAATCCAAGAATCCCCTTGAATCACATTTGGTGCCTTTAACATTCCTCTAACTTGAAGCATTTTAGGACCTTTACAAGGACCTTTTAAATCAGTTGGGGCTAAAAAATATAGCCCTTTCGGTATCACAACTTTGCTTGGACCTTGTGTTGCACAAGCCTGGTTCCATGCGCTCAATAAAGCCTGTGAAAAATATATATACATACATATTTAGCCAAAAAGGTTTGTAAAAAATATATATATTATACAAGTTCCTATTTAAGAGTGAGATTTTGCAGTTTTACCTTGCTAATATCTGATTTCCCATCAGCTTTTGCACCAAACTTTGTAACGTCAAAGACTGTGAATTGAGCTTCGACTCTAAAAATCAATGATAAAAGTAGAAATATAAAATTGAAACATGTTTTAGGGCCCATATTTTTTTTCCCTCTCTTTTGCTTACTATTGTCTAAATTTCACGAGTAATTTTTTTTCTATGCTATATGCCTATTTATAAATTAAGAAATTATATTATTTTAAGGAAAGTTTATATATTATTTGTACCGTTTTAACATAATATCTCCTTTTTATTTTTGGTATTTATTTTATACTTGTAAATTTTTTTCTTTAATACAATTTATATTTGTAAATTTTATTATTTTAAGGGAAAAAATTTTTATTAAAGGAAATAATGTAAAAGTATTAAGGGAAATATGAGATTTAATATTGGGTAATAAGATATTTAAAAGGTTTTGTTTCAACAATTTGGATTTGAATGGATTCATTGCCTTTGTTAGGTGAATCTCAATTTTATGTAAAATCATAGATGATAGTTGCTAAGAATAATTTTGTATTTTTTCAAAAAATGTTCCATCTTTGTGAATATATATATATATATATATATATATATAGAGAGAGAGAGAGAGAGAGAGAGAGAGAGAGAGAGAGAGCATAGCCATGTTTTGAGTGGGACTTATGTCCTTAATCCATTATAATCTCTTTAGTCCTCACCGCGTAATACGATTCTAGCCTTTGATCGAGTTACTGCTCCACATAATTATGGAATCAAAATCCTAAAATTGATTGTCGGTTAGCTGGTAATTAAAAAATATTTTTAAGATTATTTTCCAATTATAAAAGATCAACTTATGTTAAGAGCTAAAAAATTATGATCAACGAATCAAACAAAAATTTGGTAATATTTAAGGGGCGAGAAATAAACTGATGTAATTTATTCAAAAAGAGAGTTTTATAGAGGTGGTAAATGAGTGGATCGAATGAATTTGGGTTGGATTATAAATGGACGGATTATAAATAGATCAAAAGATATTGATTATAAATGGATCAATGTTTAAATGGGTTGGACAAATTTAAGCCGACCCATATGTATAATGCATGTTCATTTATTTTTCATTAGCTTATCCGTTTCTATCTTATTTTTCCACCAAAATTATTTCAAAAATTTTTAAATATTATAATTAAGATATTTTAAAAGTTTGAGTCAGTCGGAGTTCGTTTTGATAGGATTCAAGGTACTAAAATATCTTCAGCCGGTTCGAAAATCTTAAATTTTAAAAGTGTTCAAAAAAATTTTTTTTTTTCACTTCTAGAAATTAATATTCATTATTCTAGGATATTTCATATGATCGGAATAATTTTCAGAAATCCTTGAAATATTTTCAAGCAGATCAAAATTAGTTTAATCCCTTTTCAGTTCCATGATTTATTTTTATTTTTGATTTTTGGATGACTATTTGATTTCAATTTCAGCTCAAAATTATATTAACAGACTCATCATGAATTGTACTTTCAAATGGTGACATAAATTTTTTTTGATCTCAATTGGCTAAAAGTGGTATTATTTACCCTTGGTATCACTATTTATCATTGAAAAATACTATTCATGCTGGTAGTGGTTTCAAGCGATGAGGGTAAAAAGGATAAACGATTTTGAGAGAGAGAGAGGAGAGGGGAGAACTAGACCGAGTGAAAGAAAGGATGCCCATTGGATTTAGATGGGTCGCATATAGTTAAAATGTGGATTAATTTATTTAACATATATTTTTAATGAAATTAACACTTTTATACAATAATATGATACAAAAAATAGTGCAATAAAAAACGTTGGTCTAAATATATTGGATAGTCCAAATGGATCGAGTGGCTCGGATGGATCTCGTGTAGTTGAGGTGTGGATTAACTTATTTGATTTTTTTTAATGAAATTAATATTTTTGTACAATAACGTGATACAAAAAATACTAAAATTAAAAAAAAACATTGATCTAAATGTGTTGGATAGTCCACATGGATCGGTTGGTCCAGATATAATGTATATAGCGCAAAAATAAATCAACCAATTCGATCCATTTTTTAATGAAATTAATTATCAATATAATGTAATATTAAAATTGTTGTAGTAAAAAAATAATTGTTTAAACTGATTATTTTTGGATTGGTCCAATGGGTATTATAGCTAGATCCATTGAAAATTTGCAGGAGGTTCATTGGGCATCATGATCATATCCAAATGGATCACATTTTTAGTGGATCATTTTTGAATTAAACTAATGGTTATTTTTTTGGATTGAGTTGAATTTGTATATTTTTTGAATGAATTTAAGTAAATTTTTTTATTTGGGTCAATTTTATCAGGCCTAGAGTTTCACTTATATTAAAGGCAATATATTTTTAAATTATGTCCCATTTTATATAAATTGTTAAGAAATTGAAATGCCAATTTAAAAAACACGTTAGACTTTTTATTGTTAATTTTTATATCTTTTTCTTTCTTGAAAAAAACAAAGGAAAAACTACGACTAAATTACCTTTGAAACTATATTAATCTACAAACAACTGATACATCCAAATTAGAAATTCAGAAAATTAGCATTCCAAATATAGGCGGTAAAATTAATCCAAATCCAAAATTCAATCCAAATTCGTTCAAAAAAATAATCCAAATCTAATCCAATCCAATTCAATCTAAATAAATACCTACTGGATCAATCCAAAACTGATCTATTTTATTTTTCAACCCAACCCAACTCAACCCAATATCCATTGGATCAATCCAAAATTAATTTATTTTATTTTTTAATTAATTGGGTCTATACCCAATGATTTTTTCCAAAATTATTCTTTCTTCCTCCTTTTCCTCTCCTTCCAAAACCCTAGCCTTTATTCCTCTTTCCAAAACCCTAAGGTGTGTCTTCTCCAGACTTCACTTGGACCAAATATCAAACATCATCAAGGCAATATAATAATGGCAGCAACAACAACAATCATAAAAAAGAAAAAATATCTTAAACTGAAGAATACACACAAAATTTTACTGCTGGCAAAAAAAAATTTACTCAGAAAAATAATGGCAGACAGAAGAAAATATGCAAATTTATTCAGAAAATGGCATTGCGGAGCAATTTAGGTTTATTAATTAGCAATCAAAGATTAAATAAATTGAAAAACTTAAAAGAAAAATAATAAATGAAGATAAATAAGGTCTCCACTGTAAAGATGAGTTGGGCCCACTTGTTTACCAACTCTAATGGTGACTCAAACTCAGAGAAACCACCATGTTCATGGCCGTATGATACAGTGGCTACCCTCTTGTCTGTCCTTAACTGAGAAATAGAATTTAAGCATTAACCTTTTTTATGATTTTTTTTTCTTTTTTAATTTCTTTTGCTGAAACTTCTTTTATTTTTTTTTATATTTTAACTTATTATTTATATTATATTTTCAATAGAATATTATTATTATCGTATCCATTAATTAAGTAATAAAAAATTTTATAATAATTTATATTAAATCCATGTATTAATCAAAATTCATCCAACCCATTTGGATATTGATCCATTTATGATCCATATTTTTGATTCATTTATGATCCAATCCACTAGTGATCCATCCATTAATGATTCAACCCAAATTCATCAAATCTGTTCATTTTCCACATCTAATTCCAAACACTTTATGTTAGAGAAATTAGTCTAATTAACAACGGATATACTTACTTTAAAGAACCGGTATTTAAATTTTTAGTGACGAAATATTTTACATTTAGCATGTAAAATTACACTTTTAGCAACGTATATATCCTATAAGCAACGGAATTAATTTTTAGACGGAAATTCCCAGTTTCAGCGACAATTTTTTCCATTTAAAGGCGGTAATTTCTCTTTGCCAGCCGGTGGATGTTTTGCTTTTAGCAACTGTGCTTGTAACTTTTAGCCGCGGTATTTAGGTTTCAGCAACGAAAACGTTCTTTTCGTTAAAAGCTACGATTTGGATCCGTTGGTAAAATCCTTGTGGTCACTTTAATATAAAGTGGAGAGCTTCTAAGTTTTACTTAATTGGCAAAATTCATCATCGGGTCCTGAATCCATATATTTTTTATTATTTAAATTTTTATTTGACCATATCGAATCACTAAATTCTATTTTCATCCATATTAAGTCAAAATTAACAGCATAAACCGATTTGAATTTAGTTTAAGCTACCAATTTAACGGTTTTTTCAATTTTTTTTTCTCAGCCCTAGTTACTGTTGAGCCTCAGCGGCTTTGTTATAATCTTCAAACCCAGCTGACTAATCCAAACAAATTGAGCTATAGACGTTGCTTTTGCTTGTGCCGATTATGTGTGTGCTAAGAGACCCACTCTTACTCCTAAGCCACCAATTTTTTTTTTTACCCAACTCCGTGAGTATTAAAATTAATATTATTAAAATCGGATTAGATAAAAAATTAAAGAGTCAATGATTTCTTAATTCGACCGATTTGACAGACTTCAACCGATTTTTTTTTAAAATAATATTATTTTTAAAATTTTTTATAAATATTATGAAAATATAACTATATAAAAAAACAAAAGATAGTTTAAAAAATATATTTATCATCAAACATTAATAATAAAGAAAAATTTTTAAGTTATTCAATATTTATAACAAATATTTAAAATAAATATAGTAAAAAATTGCAAATGTTCAAAAATATTCATCAATTATAAATTATAATTTTTATTTTATTCATAAGAAATTTATTAAAATTATCTAAATTTCAATTATTTTTATTTTTATTTGTATTTATATTTTATTATTTTTCAGCAACAAATAATATTATATAAATATTTTGGATAAAAATTAATTTTTTTCTAGTTCAAACCAATTTTTCTGATTTCATCCAATTTAATTCAGATTTTACCGCTTTAGCCGTTTTTTGACCGGTTCATACCGGTTCTTTACAATTTTTTTCAGTTCAATTTCTATGCATTGAAATGATTGGACCAAGTACTGATTGATGATTAAACTAATCCGACCAACTAGTCCGGTCCAATTTTAATAACGCTGGTTAAAATATTGTCTTTCCGGAAATCCATAAGCTTTTCATAATTATTATCCCCAATTTCTTCAATTCCAAATATTTTCAATTTATTAATTCTAACAAATTGAAGTGTTCAGTTTTTAGCTCAAACTCTAAATTTTTCAGTATATTGAAATCATCACTGTGATGTCTTATTTAGTGTATGATGTCTTATTTCGTGTGTAAATTTGGTAAAATGATGTATGGGAAAAGAAAACAAAGCAAAAACTTTATTAATAGCAGTTTTAGCATTGCATATGATATGACCATTTATATATATACATAATTTATATTTGTGATACATTATTTTTTTTATAAAGAGATTAGGAGTGGGGAATAGGGAGACTCGAACCAGAAACTCCCCTAAAATTAAGCCAGAATATCATATTGAAATTTTATATGTATCACTGATGAATGTAAATGTTAGAAGGTAACAAGGATAGAGTTAAGACTAAATTATTTAAAGAAAACTAGTATCTAAAGAATTTTTTTTTTTTAAATTCGAAATTTATTACTGTAGTAAATTTATTTAGCAATTTTAGATGGTTAGAAACTGACCGTGACCTAGTGACCTATGTAAACTCCATGAAAAATTGATTGATTTTGAACTTAAATGACAAATGTTGCGCCAATTTCTGTTTGACAATCAAATGTCTAATTTGTATTTTAAATTTCACAAGGATGTACATGATTTTCCTTTTATCGAACCAAATTATCGAACTATACCGTTAATTTTTTTTACTAGAACCGAATCGAATTGTACCGTTGACTTTATTTGGAATAGATCTGGATAATTTATCTATAACCGAATCAAAAACCGTATTAAACTGTACCAAATTATTTTGGAACCGAATTGTACCAAAAGAATCGATATTTATTAATTATTATATATAATATTAATAATTTATATATAAATATATTTATAATTTCTACTCTATATATACTATATAAAGTTAACTTCATAATTATTTGTATTATATATTTTAATGCACCAAAATTAAGATAATAATTGGTTGATAAATTAAACTAGATATTTTAATTATTAATAAGATAAATTTAATTATTACAATAATTATTGTATCTATATGAATATGAATATGTAACTAAAATAATTTGTGTTTAATTTAATTTACCTTTAATTCACTCTACTACTACTTAATTTTTTTTAACAAATATCTATATAGATATGTAATGTAACACCGTTACTGTAACAATCTTCCGACTTATGCAATTGGTCGGAAATTTTTTTTATCCTTTTCATAACTACCATAAGGATGCTAGTTCAACTTCCCAATTCATTATTCCTATTTACCATTGACCTATAACTATCCAATTTTACTATTCATTTTTCGAAAATTCAATAATATAACGGTTATATTCTTCACTAGTCTTCTAAAAAGCAGACAATAATTACAGTCTCTCCGAGACACAATAGTTTATAACCATCCATATATAGCATTCATATTCTCTATCACACTTTACATATATAAAATTCATCCCCTGCTAATAATCATTCACATATTTTCATTAACAATACGATTACAATTACAAATCAACTTTCTCTTTGCAACTATAAAATAAATTTATACATACCACAAAAATTATCATCCTATTCTTTCAGCATCTTTCATATCATGTGTACTTGTATCGAAGAGCATAAGGTATTGATGTTTTATTATAACATCGGGCTTCCATGTACCCTATTCCACGTTGTGATGGTGCCAAAGCACTTTCACTAGTGAAACCTGCTTATTCTTGAACTGTATAATTTTCCTAGCTAAGATCCTTATTAGTCTTTCTTCATATGTCATGTCAGTTTGCACTTGTATTTCCTCTGGTGTGATCACATGGCTAGGATCAGATCTGTATCTGCAGAGTATATAGACAAGTAGAACACATCATGCATCTTTTCTAACTTCGATGGTAGCTTCAATCGATAAGCTACGAGAACCACTTGCTGAAGTATCTCATGAGGGCTAATGAACCTCGAACTTGCCCTTCTTGCCAAATCTCATAATTTTCTTCTAGGAAGATACTTTCAAGAAAACTCTGTCTTCGACCTGAATCTCTATGTCTTTCCTCTTTAGATCTGCATAAGATTTCTGGCAATTCATGGCTTCTTTCAATCTATCTTTAATGATTCGTACCTTCTCTTCTGAATCACGAATCAAGTCAGATCCTACTAGTTTTTTTTTTCACTCAATTAGGTTCAATATAAAGGAGTTCGTCATCTTCTTCCATATAAAGCCTCAAAAGGAGCCATCTTTATACTGGATTGATAGTTGTTATTGTAGGCAAACTTTGTAAGAGGCAGATACTTTCCCCAACTTTTACCAAACTCTAGTACACAGCATCATAGCATATCTTCCAGAATCTAAATCATCCACTCTAACTGGCCATCTGTATAGGGGTGAAATGCTGTGCTAAAATAGAGCCTTGTACCTAGAGCTTCTTGCAAACTTTTCCAAAAATAGGAAGTAAACCCGGGATTCCTATCATAAATGATAGATGATGGCACTCCATACGATCTCACTATCTCATTAATGTAGATTTATGCCAACCTAATTAAAGGATAATCTATCCGAACTGGCAAAAAATGAGTAGATTTTGTAAGTCTATCAATAATCACCCATATAGCGTCATGTTTTCTTTGAGTGACAGGTAATCCAGTGACAAAATCTTTAATTACTCTGTCCCATTTTCACTCTGGTATCAAAATAGGATGAAGCAATCTTGAAAGAACCTGGTGCTCAGCCTTTACTTGCTGACATATCAGACATTTGCTCACAAACTCTGTCACATCCCGTTTCATACCTGGCCACCAATAATAAGCTTTCAAATCCTTGTATATCTTATTACCTCCAGGATGTATGGCATAGCTACTATGATATGCTTCAGTAAGAATGTTCTTTTTCAGTTCCTCTTGGTTTGGAACAATAAGTTTTTTTCTTGTAGCAAAGGCTTCCATCATCATTTAAAGAAGAGTCACCTTCACTGCTATCCTATAAATTGTTCATAACAGTTCTCAGTCAGCCATCTTCTTTCTGGGCCATCTTCACTTGATGCACAAAGTCAGGCTTCACTTGCATTTCAGCTAATCAAACTCCATCTGATGTTAGACTTAAACTAACATTCAAAGCTTGAAGAGCTGCAAATACTACAAGAAAATTAGAAAATATCAACAAAAATTAACAATCAAATTTGTTGAATTTCCATTGCTAATCAAAATTAGTAATCAAAAATAGCAACGGAAAATTTGGTTGCAATTTTGACGGTTGGTCTTTTTTAGCAACCGAATATTTTTTCCGTTCTAAAATATTTTTTCCGTTGCTAAATTTAGCAACGGAATTTCAAATCCATTGCAAAATCCAACCAATCTAAAATCCGGTGAACTAGTTAAAATTAGCAATGGCAATTAATTTTTGTTGCTATTTTGAGCAACGGAATAGACATTTCTGTTGCTATTTTTAGCAACAGATTAGTAATTCCATTGCTAAATTTAGCCAGTATTATAAAAAAATTACGACGAACTTTTCATCGTCATTCCGTCACTAAAAATTATTATAATTTTATTATTATTATCATTTATGCAAAATGCATATAGATAATACATTACAAAACTACACTATCTCTGGACAATATTTAAGCAAGCAAAAATAATCAAATTTCACAAACTTTCCATTTACTTTCTCATTGAAATCATAAAGTCAATTACAACACACTGGCAAAATCAACACACCTCTGTGTCAACCCAAACCTCCCTTTCCCCTCCCCTCCTCCTTTGTTACTAAGTAAAATGACATATAAATCTCATTTACTAATAGTTTTAAATGACTCATCGTGAAGAAAAAGGGAAAGTGGTTGTTGAGAATATAGGAAGAATTAGGGGACAAGAGGAACAAACTAAATAAATCCATGGAATATGACTTATTTAGCTAAAAGCTTAACATATGTCGGTTTTATTGCTAAAATAAAAATCAATTCCCCAAGGGATGATAATCTTAAGAAAGATCATTGTTGAATCTTACAACTCTAGAAAACATTCTAAAGAGTATGCAAATATAATTTTCAGAAAGACATCACTCAGTATAATGACAAATCATGTTATGATAGTTTTGAAAGCAGAAAGAAACTGTAGAAGTCCATTTCTAAGATAAACCATTATACTTCTAGCCTGTCATCATCTCCAAGACTTTGAAGTAACGAGAAAATAGAAAACAACAACTTGTCACAATCTATAAGATTTGTTTCGGCGACTTGATAATTCACTTTGTCAGGCAGTTTTGAAGCCTTCGCTTCATTTAATATCCAAAATAATTGTCTTCTCAGCCAAATGATTATATTTATTGATATTTTCATACCTGCAAATTACATTTGGCAAGACAAATGAAGGACACGGATCATGAAACTCTGCTTCAGGAGCAAACTCACATACTCTTACATATTTTAACAGATTCTTTCTCATCACCTGAAATATAACACATAAAAGATTATAAAGACGTGATTGACCGATTTACTTGAAACTGAAAAATAATCTGAAAACATGTATCAGAAATGCTGGAACCATTAACAGAAAATAATGCTTCTTTTATTAGAATCATTCTAACCATGTACATCCGAGTCAAGATAAGTTACATTATTCGCTCATACAGTTCAAACATCTAGAGTTAATACTTCATTAAAATGACAATATAACATTTAATATCGTCAGCATAGTGAAAAATTTTGCAGTGGCAAGAGGCTATAGAGTGCATTAAAGAAGCAATAGAAATGGATAAGTATTTCAACACACAAAAATATTTCAAAAACAAAAGATTAAATCAATAGAACACATTGATAGCATAAGGTAGTTACTACAACTAAGGAGTAAAGAACATTACTTTGTGAGACCATGAAAAACATTTTACTATTACAATTATCCAACCGTGATGCTTCTTTATGAAGAATCCAATAAAGGAAATGCAAGAACTATAAGAATATGCCTTTGGAAAAAGTTTGAATGAAGAAGTAAGAGAAAAGGGAATTGTCGGGGAGGTAGCTTCTCAACAGTCAAAATAAGAAAACAAAAAACTGAAGTAACATAAAGAAGATAGGTTGTCCATTAAGTAGTTGACAAAAGAACAGGCATAAATTGAGTTTATTGCACATCAAATCATTTCATTGAAAATTAGATTTCAAAAGTTAATTTGGATAAGTTAATGCTAGAGAAGTTAAACAAAAACTACCAGAACTTCATGCTGCACATTATGGTCCATGGCCAAAATAGTATAGACATGCTTAATTATCTCCAATGGAGGATCCCTTTTATAATACTATCCTCAAATTATGGGGAACCGAATGATTTTTATTTATTAGTCTCATATATGTTTTTCCCCTTCATATGAAGAAGGGTATCACGAACAATCCTTAAAAGTTTGTCTTTAAAGTAAGTGCTGATCTGTAAGTGTCCATATCAAATAATTTAATTTAGAATTATAGTCAAGAAAGAATTAACAAGTCAATCATGAATTGACAATATATTATCACTAATACCTTCTCTTTAAGATATTTGACCATGAGGGATTCATAAGCTTCAGCGGCTGTAATGGTGATTGATGAAGTACATGAGCTGATATCCTGCGAGCTTGCTCCATTTTCACCTTCCTTTTGTGCATATTCCCAGGGAAGAAACATAAATTCTGAGACAATTAATACAAAATGATCCTGCCAAGTGCCAATAAATTTAGCAAACAGTCTAGAGAATGCAAGAAATAAAGTATTGATCAAATCAAAGAAAGAGTAAAATCCATAGACCACAAAATCTGTAGGACCTAGTTGTCATCAACAAATGAATAAAATTTATCAGCCAATTCATTAATTCCTCGTGCATTTCTATGCATACAGAGGAAACTTGCCTGGATTTTCTTGGGTAAATATTCAACAATATTTCTACTTGATATAATATCCACTTGTGATTCTTGTCTAGATTCATTTTGGGAATTGTCAACATCTTTGGCTGGAATTCCACCATAGTTATACTATAACAGAGCAAGTAAAATGAATAAAAGTTATTAAAAATGCTGAGTGATAACAACAATTTATATAGAAATGCAATTATATTTGTTTTAAATGATTATTCTCAAAATAGCAAGGACTTTAATGCTTTTTATAATGGTGCTGGTGGAACAAAAAGACAAACCAGGCTTCAATTCTCCAACAAAAGGTTAGACCAAACATAATAATGTGTAGAATTCAATTAAATACAATAGGATATTACATAAGTGCACCAATAAAGAGAGATGGGCAAGTGGTTGCTTTGGTTAGATAATAGAGGGTATATAAGATCCTCAAGTCGTTCAAAAATTCAACCAATTGCAATAATAATTGTTCCAAGTGTATTGAATTTAGAGGATTGAACAAGTAACTTAAGTTGTCCTTTAGAGTTCCAAATGATATCATAAAATTGCAATGAGTTGCATAAAAATTCAAAGTATTTTAGGTCAAACATCTTAAATGAAGGTTTCAGATTCTTTATTCCTTAGTTATATACGATGTATATAGCTAAAATAATTGTAGATTGGTCTTTTTTTAGGGATGAGAGGTTAAAGAGGGAAAGGAAAAAGATATCCATACACCTAACTTGGAAATACATTTAAGGTTCTAAGCAAGAGACAAAACAGAGAAATGCTGAAACAGAAGAAAGAAAATGACACCATATAGAAGTATAATGTAGAAAACTTCATTCACTATTATGTTTTCCTTGTTATAACCACGTGTATTTTTTAGGAGGATAGTAAGGGTACTAGAGTAAGTCAGAAAACATAAAATGCCATGCAGAGGCAAAGGAGATTAGTAGTGTAATAGTTATAAGCAAACATTCAATGACATAAAGGATCCTTGTTTGCCCCAACATACCTTGCAGAGTATACGGTGAAGGGCTAGGTCATGAAGCTTTGATTGAGGGCTGCAATATAAAGTATAACCCATGGTCATTCAAGTCAAGAAAAGGAATAATATGTAACAAGGTACAACAAAACTACCTGCAAGGCCATCTATAGATGTTGCAACATTGCATCAGTAAACACATTTCTTGATGTAACTTTATCTGCTAGGCATCTCTGTATCAGCTGTTTGAGGACACGTAATGCAATTGCAGATGAAGTAGCCTCATCAAAGCCATATTGTTCGACATTCATATCCTTGTCAAATCCTAACAAAGAACCTCCTTCCATTTCATCAACTTGGTTGCTTTTTAACAGATAATTTACAATCAAGTGATGAATCTGTGTGAGAATAATTTACTAATACTTTAAAATTGTCTCAATTATAACACAAATGAATTTGTGTGAGAATAATTCACTTATTATTCCTTGTAAAACCCTTTCAAAGCCTCTTTGACATGGGCAACATATTCAACCTGAAATTAACATGTTAAGACAAAATAAGGTAGTAATCATAGTAGTAGAAGAGAGGTAACTGAAAAGAATACCTTAAAAATAGTACCATTCTTGGGAAGAGGTGGTTCAATAGATAATGCACGGCAAGCTTTACGAAATTGTCTTTCAAGAAAAGATGGTGACAAGTCCTTATTTTGGTAAGGATTGACTACCACAACAGATATGGTTATCAATAAAGGCAAGTATAAAACATATACAACACGTCCTTCAGAGATGCTGTAAGCAATGATAAAATCAGTAATATCAGAACTGATACTTTGATTCAATGTAAGGACAATAAAAAGAGGGAAAGAGTTTGATGTTAAGCAATCCTCTGCTTAGTTTGAAATAATAACATTTCTAATTTCCTTAAATATATTAGGAAGTACCTATGATATAGATAAAAGAAGGAGATTGATTGGTCCAAATATGAACATTCTGATGTCGTCTTTGTGTGCAATTCACTATGACTCCAGCCATCTTGTGAATTCCTTTTCGTAGCTGCTTTATCCACTTTACAAACACAACCAATCTGGAGTATGACATTAAACTCCAATGGCACCTTCATTTCATATATTCCCTAATGAAAATTCAAATTCTAATTAACTCAAAATCTAACAAACAGAAAAGAAAACTGACTGGCACCTAAAAATCATGCAAGGGAAACTACTGCATAAGAATTTTTAAATGTCAATCCTATATTATAACCTTTGCATCAGTAATTCCCTTATTTTTTTCTCATTGTGTCGTAGAAAAACTAGTATGTTTTTACATCCAATTCGTTTCACAACTTCGATAGCAAAACTTCCCCAACCACACCCAATATCAAGAACTTCATGACTCTTATCAATTATTGCCTGGATTTAATATTTAAGTTGTATTTATAATACCACAAAAGATAATATTTTATTAAATAGTTAATGAAGTTCAACTCACTTTTTCAATCAAAATAGATATTTTCCTTATCTGAGCTGCATCCAAGTCCTCATCTTCTGTCTGCATAAAAATTCCTGCTGTGAATATAAATGGCATCCACCATCCCCTGAAACTATCATGATAACTTCATTAATTTACACCCAATAAGATTCACTCAATAATTACTACTTAATTCTAAGATTATACCACTATGTACCTTTTCTCTTTTGAATTATTAACATATCTATTTTACTATAAGAAAATCTGAAAATAGCATTGAAAATTAGCAACCGAATTTGGTGCATTTTCGTTGGTAATCAAAATTAGCAACTGAAAATAGCAATGAAAAATTCGGTTGCAATTTTGGCTGTTGGTATTTTCAGCAACCAAATTGTTTTCTGTTGCTAATTTAGCAACAGATATCTATCCGGTTGCTAAATACCAACCGAATTTTTTGTTGCTAATTTTTATTAGCAACGGAATTTAAATTCCGTTGCTATATCTAACCAATATATATTTCAGTTAATTAGTCAACATTACCAATGAAATTTAACATCTGTTGCTAAAAATAGCAATGGAAATTAAATTCCGTTGCTATATTTAGCAATCGAATTCAGTTTTCGTTGCTATATTTATGAATGAAAATATCAATCCGGTTGCTAAATTTAGCAACCGAATAATAATTCCATTGCTATTTTTAGCAACTGAATAATAATTCTGTTGCTAAAAATAGCAACGAAATGTCTCTTTGGTTGCTATTTATAACATGACAAATTGTAAAATTATGCTATTTTTGCTAGCTTAGCATAATGTTTTAGTTCAATCAAATTATTTATTTATAAATAAATATAATCCAAATTCATAATGAAGTTAAAAAGAAAATATTGTTATTGATAATATAATATTAAAATTGTAATGCACAAAAATTAAAGTCCTAAAAATATATTATATTACTGTAAAGTAAAAATTCATGAAAACCATAACAAAAACAGCATAAAATCAGTATCAATAACAATCTAAAAATACAAATCTAAGCTATGTAGTTGGTGGAGGTGAAGGAGAACGATCTGACTACTGAGCACCCTTTTTTTTCAAATCTTCTACTCGATTCTTTAGTTGGGTTACAGTATCCATCAACATGATGAGTGCGATCTCTAGCTGAAAGACTTTTTTAGAAGATTCACATCGCTTACCATAAGCAGCTATAGATGATGTAGAGGAATTTGAATGTGGAGTATTTGCAATTGAACTTAAACCAAAAATCCTTCCACGGTTATTCTTACCACCAACTACTTCAAGAAAAATCTGACTCTCATCAACACTTTCAGAGCTCTGCAGTTGTTGAATTAGAGTTTCTTGTATTTGCTCCTATCATTACAATAATTAAAATTAATTAGCTATATTTTTATAAAATAATTAATATTGATGTATAAATTTAACATACATTGAGTTGTCTGCAATGGGTATTGACGAATGTTTGACCATCATGCTTTTTTGTGTGGGTGTGCATAAATACTTTAGATATGTAGGCTTTCTACCCATAGTTATTTCCTGTATAACAAGCAATAAGAAATAATCATCAAAATACCATAATTAATTCCATAATAAGGGAAAAAAATTCACAATTACAACTAAAAAATAGAATAAATAGTGATCTATACATGCACATGAGGGCCTAGTAGCAACATGCATACAATTCTTTGGTTTGATCGATATAATAAAATATAAAAAATACAAATCCACATTGCAAGAGCTTTCGATTGAATAAAGCACAGGTTACTCAAAGTAAAAAAAAGGATTTGACAAGTGAAAATAGTGGTAGAGACACTTTGCAAAATGTGCTTATGCTTTGAGAGTATCTTTCCTAGACCAATAAAGATATACATCACATCATAATTTATAAGTAACCATATGATTACCAATATGTCTAGTCAAATTAGCTTGTTAAAGGGAATAAGTTTACAATTCTCAGGTTCTCAACCCCAATCAAAATCCCAATCTAGGGAAGCAGACCTCAAGAAGCTTATAAAACTTTAACTTTATATTGTTGTATGACAAATGTATGAAAAACAAAAAATCCTAACCAAACTTTAATTTCCAAATAAAATTCAAAATATGAGATCATAAAATAAGAAATACAATTCCAGCAGCTAAGTGTGCCTATTCCTGTTAATTTTATGACATATAACAACAATTCAAGCTCAATAGCTATTATGCATCTAACTAGAACAAAAAAAATGATATGAATAATCAGTATTCAAAGAACATTTTTTTGCTGATCAAGTTGAACTTTATTGGAAGCAGCATTATCCTACATCTTGTCAACAAACTTACATTAAACTGCATTATGAAAAAAATAATAAGATAGCCCTAGGGATGCAACACTGACAGAAAATTGATATCAAGGAACTATGACAATAAAGATGTAATATCAAAGGAGAATGAAATAAGAAGCTAGGTAAGAAGTTGGACATTCTGATTCATTACAACCAAATGGAATTGAAAAATAACTCAACAATCTTAACAGGTTTACTTCCTGTGAAACAAAAAATTTATATCAATAACAAAGACATCTATGAAAACAGACATATATTACACCATCATTGTCTATAATAATTATACATTTATAGAATAAAATGTAAGCATAAAATTTAGATACTTACCATTTTAGCTGCATGCTTGTGATGGCTTAAAGTTCCTCCAGTGTGCACGGTTAGACTTTCACCATCTAAGCCTCCCCGCCTATTTGAACTGACAATTGCTTCGGGTGTTGCCTAGTATTGCTGTCAATGATTCCATATTTCTTCAGAAATAAAATTAGGTCGTTGACCACCCTTGTGTAAATTACATAGAAATTCTTTATATTGTTGGCGGGCCCGCTTTTTCCAAACTTCATAAATGACATCATTAAATTTTGAATCCCAAAAAAATTCTTTCTGAACAAGAAAAAATAACATAAGTATTGCAAAGTACAATAGATAATGCATTAAGTATAAAGTCAATTATTTTGAAACAGATAATGTAATTTATTTTTATACCTTAAAGTCCTGATAATAAAAATCCTTTGTCTGTAGAGAGAGATTCTTCCAAACATAACCCTCAATTTCTATCATCTCTTTGAATGTGGATCTGATCTTTCTTGAGCAAATACCTGATTGAATAAACCTATTAATATGAATAAAATCAATTTTAAATTAGATATCCATACTATTAGTATAAGTTTATGTTTTTATCTTGCAATACAAATTTTTTTTATAATTAAACTCACATATCATTGATAATCTTAATATAAATTCTTCCATCAACTCCATTTGCACCAGGTTGGAGTCCTTTATCCTCAATATCGAAACCTGGTACTTGTGTAGGAATAGATTTAGGATTTGGGATCGGAGTAGATGCATTTACATGTTCAGCAGATATATTTGGGTTGTTAGATGCTGAATCACTTGGTTGATTAGGAGAGTGATCGCGATTTGTTGTTGGTGAAGGTGATGCCTCATATTGCTGGTTAGGATATGGACATGATACACCTAAACCTACAAACCCTGCAACCTGAGATGGGTGCACTTGTGCACTGTCGTCCTTATTCGATGTTAGTTTGAACTTGGGCGGTAGTAATGACTTTCTTCTTTTGGGTGGCATATTTTAAACTTGAAATTCAAAGAAATGGAATATACTTCTTCAAATAGAATTATATAATTAAAGAATATATAACATTACTACATAATTGCAATAATAACACATTTTGGTTATGAGATAATAAAACATACATAATTTAATCGCTATCACCACTTAATTACACATCAAAATGTTAGTGTAAGCTCTAGCTCCAATAGATTGTAATAAAACATTTGAGTTAATAAATGAGGCATTTGTTTTATCTTTTGTATTCTTGTGCATAACAATTGATAGAATTATCCAAGAATGTTATTTCAGTTTAAGTTATCATGTGTGAGGCACATGGTTGTAAGACCTTAAAACAAAAGAGACATCATTCTAAATATCCCTAGTCAGTCATTGTTATGGGAATAACAATGAATTAAGACTAGTATGCTCTCTCTGATAACTTGAGTTTTGTCTTACGGATCATAAGGACAAGAGTGTCAATCAGAGATCATAGATACATGTTTAGAACATGGTATCTGGATTCGATCCATTTATGAGAACACTATATGGTATAAGTCATAAGTGTTTCTCATATGCAAGTTTTGCATTGGAGTTCTTAGACTTAAAATCTCTATGAAACTCTTTATGTATTACTGTATACTTTGACATACACCTAACGTGCTCATAATAGAGTGACAAGTATGGGTATGCTTGGGTATACATTGATTCATGTTAGAGAGCATGGGAGAAGTGAAGGGATTACCCCTCTCAATAAGAGAGAAAATATCATCGGCCACTTGATCAGTGAACTGAGAAGTGTATGGCCATACCGAAATGAAATAATGAGTAATCATTATTTATCTGAGAGTTCAGTGTCACTGGAATATCAAGAAAGGAATTAATTTATATAAGGGTGACTAGTTCCATGCCTTATATTAATTCTGATATTTTTGGGTAAGGGACTATGCAAAATTGCATTAGGTCACAAAATGCCATACGCATTTTTATTTAATTTGGAATGCTATAATATCTTGCTAGAGAATATTTATAGCCTTTGAATTAATTTATTAATTCATTGCCAACATTAAATGGACCTATAGGATCGCACATAAAGCATTGGGCTTAAAATATTTAAATTAAGTATTGGGCATTAATTTGGGCTTTTAACTAAAGTCAAATTAATGTGTGTAATGGATTATTAGATTGTTATTGGACCTTGGCCCATGAGAGAGAGAAATTCAGCCCACAAGGTTTAATTTCAATTAATTTAAATATCTTGTATTAATTTAATTAATTGAGTTTTAAAGCCTAAAAGAATTATAATCAAATAAATCACTTAAATAGGAATACTATTGGCCGAAATTCCTAGACGAAATTCCTAGAGAGAAATCAAGGAATTTCGGCATATCCCTTATATTAATTAAGTAGTTTATTTGATTAATATGTCTTGTATATTCCTATTTAATTAAGTGGTTAATTTGATTAATATGTCTTTTGTTTTTATCTTGGATAAATTAAAAGAGTTTTTATCAATAAATATTACTTATTTTAATTAAGTGATAAAGGCAAATATTAATTATCTTTAGCTAATATTAATTATCCTAAGGTAGTATATTTGAGATTTATCACTTAATAAATAAGATAATATATATATTGGATGAGAGAGAAAAGCAAAATATATAAAAAAAAACCTAATTTTGTGTGTGGCGTGAATAGTAACTCATGAATAGTAACTCTCTCTCTCACAATTTTATTTTGGCTAATTTTTCACAAGGAGAAAGGATTGTTCCTCATTCTCTTGTGATCTTGGGTAGTAATAGCAACCTTAGAGAAGTGCAAAATCAAATTTTGTAGTTTCAATCAATTGCCATTACACGATACTTAAACAGAGAGCTAGCAATCTCGATTTTAAGCCGTCTTTGCAATTGTGTGTGTGAACATAGAGAAGAGTGGCGTAAAGGCTGTTCTTTTGGCATTGGCAAAGAAGATCAAAGGTTGATAAATCACTCTTGATTGCTGGTCATCACCAAAATTAAATATTGAAGTGCATCTAAAGTTGTAAGTTTTACAACCCTAAAATTGTATGTTTCGTTTCTTGCTTTGGAATTGTATGGTATATATGATAAAATTTTTGTTTTTCCACTGTGTTATCATCACCATCATACCATGTCATATTCCATCAGTGGTATCAGAGCCTAAACATGCTTATTTTAGTGCTTTAGATGCATGAATTATTTAATCAAAAATCGTTTTTATAAATACATGCAATGCTGAAATTTTCTGTTTTGAGTTTTTTGTATTGTTTTGGTGTAAAAACGATTTTAATTGATTAGTTAGGTATTATAATTAATATGACATGTTAATATACTATCCTAAGATGTTATTAGGGCTGGTAATGGTTGGATTTAATTATTTATACTTGATGGTACATGTTAATAACGAAACTAGGTGCTAATTGGCATGAAAATTGCTAGTTTAACAACTAGTTTTCAAAATTAAATGTAAAATGATTTTGGCATGTTTGTAAGTGATTTTTAAAGATTAATTATCAGGTCTGGACATATTTTAAATTTTGTTTTAATTCTGGTCCATGACAATTTAATTAATTAATTTTAAAATCGCTTAAAACTATGACTAGTTTGTGTTTCTTATATGTTTAATCAACAATTTTTGTTTTGGTTTGATTTGATTAAAATGGTATAAATACGTTTAGATTAAAATGGTACAGAACATTAACTCAATGTTTATGACCTTATTTAAATGATTAAATGACTCATAAAATTGATTTAAGTGTTTGTGCATTTTTGTGGCATTATATAAGCATTAAACAACTAATTCATTGTTGTTTGTTTGTTTTTCATGAATGCCATGTATATTTATATGTTCTTCATGATTATATGTTTTAATTCATGTTGGTACATATTACATGCATTATTAATGTTTATGGGCTAAATGACATAAAATTAAAAATGGCAAAATTGGAAATTATACTAGAGTGGATTTATGGCACAAATCTAACTAGTTCGTGTTTTGGGCTTTTAAGAGAACTTATTCAATAAGAGGATTTAGTCCATTGGGCTTTGGCCCAGGCCCATCATGGGGTCTTCTCTTAAAGGTTCAAGTACACAATTTTCATTAATGGGCTTGGCTAAATTAAATAAAATTGGACTTTGTTTCATCCATGAATGTTATGTATATTTATTTGCTAGTTTGGTGTGATGAATGGATATGCATGGTGCATTCATGGGCCCTGGGTTTTGTAATTAAATATGGCCTGCGAGCCATTATGTTTTATTGTAAAAGTTTCATTTATTTCTTAGAATAGAATATAATTGAAGACTTTGTAAATCAAGACGAAGCCCACCGAAGTGGAGAAGCCAAACTCAAAGATTCTTATGTAATAGTATAGAATCTTAGTTGTAGGTTTTTGGGCCCATGTTTGTCATGCTTTACTTTATGCAATTATATATATATGCATGCTATGTATGGATGACAAAGCATATGCCATGTAAGCCGTAATAAAATGAATCCCTAAAAATAGTAAGTCACAAAGTTGCCTTCCTAATTCGAAACATGTCAAGGCATCAATCATTGGTCACGTAGATTAGGAGTCCTAGATGCGCTCGATTATCTTTGTGAGGCATGGGTTGTGAATGTAGGTTGGACTTAACATGGAAAGGGATGCCCGGACCTAGGCAACTAATAAATGGGTTTGTGTTATAACATCTTGAGATGTTAGCCCATTTGATCCAAGAGTCATGTACGAGACATGATTGGAGTTTTCCTACCTAAGTAACTTAATTGTTAGGTGTACAAGCTCAGCTTGACTAATAAGTTATTGTGAAAAGTAGATCTTGGCCCATATTAAATCACTAACGCGAATTATTTAAAGGGATATTAATTCGGTTTGTGGGATTATAAAAAAAGACCTCATTTAATCTTGCTAAAATTTTATTGTAGATTGAAAATGGCATCTTCAAACAACAATTTCTTATTGCGATCGGTCCTTGAAAAGGACAAATTGAATGGCACCAATTTCATAGACTAGTCTCGAAACTTAAGAATAGTTCTTAAGCAAGAGGAAAAGTCGTATGTTTTGGATGCACCCTTGCCTGAAAAACCTGCTAGGAACGCCTCTGCGGTTCAAAAGGAAACTTTTGAGACCAAGAAGAGCGACTCCAATGATGTGACCTGTCTAATGCTGGCCACTATAGTGCCTGAATTGCAAAAGCAATTTATGGACCAAGAGGCTTATGCGATCATGGTGCACCTCAAGGAGATATTCCAAGAGTAAGCTCGTCGTGAGAGGTTCGTGACAACAAAGGCTTTAATTTCTTGTAAGATGGATGCGGGTACTCCTGTTAGTACTCATGTACTCAAGATGAAAGGGTATCTTGATACTCTTGAGAAGCTTGAGGTACTAGTGCCAAAAGAATTAGCCACTGACTTGATCTTAGGATCATTGACTGATGATTATGATCCATTTGTGATGAATTATAACATGCATGCAATGAACAAGTCAGTCACTGAGCTTCATGGGATGCTTAAGAATGCTGAAGAGAACATTCGAAAGACCAATCCCGTATTGATGGTTCAAGGGGGCATTAAAAAGGGACCCGCTAAGGGAAAGGGAAAGGGAAAGGTAAAACCCAAGAATGACCTGGCTCAGTTCAAGTCAAGTGGGAGTGCACCTCGGGCCCAATCCAAGCCCAAGGAGCAGAAGCTCAAAGAGAGTGAGAGCACTTGCTTCCATTGCAACAAGATAGGGCATTGAAGGAAGAATTACGCTCTCTTCAAGGAAGAACAAAAGAAGAATGGAGCCAAGGCGTCCAGTTCTGGTATTTTTGTTGTTGAGATTAACCTTTCTATTTCTACCACTTGGGTATTGGATATCGGTTGTGGTTCTCACATTTGTTCAAATGTGCAGGGGCTAAGAAATAGGCGGTTACTTGGGAAGAATGAAGTGGACCTCCGTGTGGGGAATGGAGCACGAGTTGCTGCCATGGAGATAGGCGACTATCACCTCACTTTACCTTTCGGACTTTGTATTGTTTTGAATAATTGTTATTATGTACCTGCTATGAGTAAAAATATTATTTCAGTTTCATGTTTGGATAATGATGAATTTGATTTTGTTATTAAAAATGGCAATGCTCATATTCGTCGCCAAGGCATTTCTTATGGCAATGCCATAGTACAAAATGGCCTTTATATCCTTGATTTGCAAAACAAAGAGTCAGTATACAACATTAATATGAAGAGGGTTAAATCAAATGAATTAAACCCTACTTACTTCTGGCATTGTCGTTTAGGACATGCGAACTAAAAATGCATTTCAAGACTCCACAAAACTGGAGTGCTTGGGTCATTTGACTTAGAGTCTTATGATACATACGAGCCATGTTTGCATGGAAAAATGACAAAAAGTCCTTTTAACAAGAAAGGTGAGAGGACTAATAACTTATTAGAACTAATACATACCAATGTAAGTGTTCCATTAAGCATACAAGCTAGAGGTGGTTTTAGCTACTTCGTGACGTTCATAGATGACTTCAGTAGATATGGCTATGTCTATCTAATGAAGTACAAGTCTGAAACTTTTGAGAAATTCAAAGAGTTTAAGAACGAAGTAGAAAACCAACTTGGCAGAAGTATAAAAACCATTCGATCAGATTGAGGTGGCGAATACTTAAGCCAAGAGTTTGACAGTCATCTAAAGGAGTGTGGTATTATATCACAGCTCACTTCTCCTGGAACACCACAATGGAATGGTGTGTCCGAAAGGAGAAATCGAACTCTGTTGGACATGGTTCGATCTATGATGAGTCAAGCTAATCTTCCTATCTCTTTTTGGGGTTATGCATTAGAAACTGCTGCGTTTCTATTAAACCGTACTCCAACTAAAGCAATTGAGAAGACACCATACGAGGTATGGACTGGGAAAGAACCCAATATGTCTTTTCTCAGGATTTGGGGCTGTGAAGCACATGTTAAGAAATTAACAACTGATAAACTAGAGTCCAATCAACTGTCTTCTTGTTTGTGGGTTATGCCAAAGAAACAAAGGGATACTACTTTTACTCACAAGATGAGAACAAAGTATTTGTTGCTCGCAAAGCTGTTTTCTTGGAAAAGGAGTTCCTTCTCAAGAAAGACAGTAGGAGTAAAGTAGAATTTGCAGAAATTCAAGTACCATAAACTCATATACAAGATGAGTTGGAAATGGGATCAAGTTCACAACCAGTTGTGGAATAAGAATCCATTGCACAAGAACCTAGAAGGTCTGGTAGGGTACGTCAGGTGACTGAGAGATATGGATTTCTAATCACTGACAGTGACACCATTGAGTTAGTAAATCGTGAGGATCCTACTACCTACCGAGAAGCTATTGAAAGCCCAGACTCGAAAGATTGGCTTGAAGCCATAAAATCCGAGATGCAATCAATGTACGATAACCAGGTTTGGACCTTGGTTAATCTACTGGAAGGTGCTAAGGTAATTGAATGCAAATGGATATTCAAAATTAAAGCTGATAAGACCTACAAAGGTAGACTAGTAGTAAAAGGTTTTCGACAAATTCATGGTATAGACTATAATGAGACCTTTTCGCCAGTAGTCATGCTCAAGTCCATTAGGATCTTGCTTGCCATAGCTACATATCAAGAGTATGAGATATGGCAAATGGATGTCGAAACCGCTTTCCTCAATGGAAATTTACTTAAGGATGTGTATATGACACAGCCTGAGGGTTTTGTCAATCCCAAGCATCCTAAGAAGGTTTGCAAGCTTCAAAAATCCATCTACGGATTAAAGCAAGCATCCCGAAGTTGGAATCTTTGTTTTGATGAAGCAATCAAAGAATTTGACTTCATCAAGAACGAAGATGAGCCTTGTGTGTACAAGAAGGTTAATGGGAGCATAGTAGTATTTCTAGTCCTGTATGTGGACGACATCCTTCTCATTGGGAATGACATTCCAACATTGTAAAAGGTTAAGCAATGGTTGGGAAAATGTTTCTCAATGAAAGACTTAGGTGAAGCCGAGATAATACTTGGTATTCGAATCTATAGAGATAGATCGAATCGGCTTTTGGGACTAAGTCAAGAAAAATACATAGACAAAGTACTAAAGCATTTTAGTATGGGAGACTCAAAGAAAGGGTATATACCTTTGGCTTTGGGAGTTCCTTTAACTAAAGAACAATGCCCTAAAACCAAAGAGAAAACGGATAACATGAGTAGAATCCCATATGCATCTGCTATTGGATCTATCATGTACGCTATGTTATGTACTAG